>NC_069449.1:1813415-1836130 GCF_026875155.1 Cherax quadricarinatus
CCCCCCCCCCCCCTTTTTCTTTCCTCCTCCTCCTCCCCACCCCTCCCTTTTGCCCTTCCTCTTTTTGGCCTTTGGGATTTTTCCCACAGGCACGTTAGTTCCTAGGTAGGGGGAAGGGTACTGGGGTCCATCCCATTCCATTGAGGTTTCTTGGCGGTGGCGTAGTTTTCCGTGGAATCTAGATCGCCTGGGGATGTCCTGATCCCTCACCGGTATCCTGGAGGGTGGCTTTGGGTGTCTTTTGGGCGGCGGTGTATCTCTGAAAGCCACCTTTTGGATTCCAGGGTGGTGGCCGATTGAGGTATGCTTTGTGGCACATATCCAGCCGCCCTCTCATTTGTCCACATAGGTAGCTCGGCAGATGTGAGGTGGCTATCCTAGATTGCTGGTTTACTTGCATGAAGGGTAGGTATGGCACGTTCCATGCTGCATCTGTGCTACTAGCGGTGCTGAGGTCCTCTTGGGTGCAGAGGGAGATTTCCGGCCCTTCATTCCTGCTGGGACTATTCCTCCCCGCTCCCCCCTTTTTTTATTCTTTTTTCTATTTTTATTTTATTTTCTCCTTTATTTTTTTCTTAAAAACAAAAAGCAAAGGAGTAACCTAACCATGGAGGACCCAGTCCATGAACCCACTACCCCCGGGCCCCTTCTTGATACCGCACCCCATTCTGACCCTGCCTTGCTTGTTGACCACTCTTTGGACACTCCTGATGCTCCTGTACCTCTTGTTGGCCCTGTTTCCTCACCCGCTTCAGGTACCGAGGCTTCGACTGACTCCTTCGATTTGTCTGACCTCCGCTCTTCTTTGACTATGCTTCCAGCCTCTCCCTCTATGGTACGGCAATTTTCGAATCTCCAGCCCGTTTCATGATATACTAATTCCGGTCCTGCTCCTAAATGCCAACGACAATCTCCTGATGATGTTCCTTCGTTACCTTCCCATTCTACTCGGAAAAAGACCGACACGTCATGCACTCCCTCTACACGCTCAGTTTCGGACCACACAATGGACTAAATTCTTTACTTTAAGACTGACTTTTTCTTCTGCCTATCTTTCTGACCATAGTATTGGCAAAGCGCTCCTGCGCCATGTTGGTAGAGATATTTCATTTCATGCTCTCAAGAGCAGTACGCACATTGTCACTGTACAGAATGCTACCCAAGCTCATGATCTTTCTCTCCTTTCACATATTGATACTACTCCTATCACTATTGAAAATCATCTTTCTCTCGATTCTTGTAGTGGTACTGTCATCTGTCTGCCCATACCAATAGTCCAACAGAATTTCCAGTCATGTGGCAATGACATTCTTGAACAGCTGGAACTCCAGGATCTCCCAATCCTCAAGTAGACACTTTATGTCCTTCCTGCCAGTGGGCGGAGATGATACCCTTGCAATATGGCTCGATTAACTTTCGACAGCCGTGAACTCCCGTCCTCTGTTTATGTCTCGGGACATCAGTAACAAGTTCGAAAAGTGATCCCTAAACCGCAACAGTGAAGAAATTGCTGGCGTTTTGGTCACCCAGGGAAATATTGCAGATCTATAGCTGAATGCCCAGTAAGTGGTGCCGACGACCATTCCAATAAGTCTTGCAGTCAACCTCCATCTTGCCTTAATTGTAATGAGGCTCACCCTTCGTACTCTCGCCATTGCCAGGTTTAATTAAATGAGTGTGAAATCCATTGCCTCAAAGAGGCAGAAGGTCTCCCTTATCTATGGCATTTTTTCTCATCTCCGCCTGAAGGGAGACTACCCTTTTTTCTTTTCCGTGTTTTAAAACAATGCCCCCCCCACTTCTGGGGTCCCATCTTCTGCAGCTTTTCCCATTTTTCCCCCTCCCATAACCACTCCTATCTAACCCTTTTGCTGCCTTTGGGGCTCTGATGTCCCCAACTACAATCAGTTGTTCTCCCCCATATTTGCATCCTTCCTCACAAGCCCCATATCAACAAGACCCCGTAACACCTTATACCAATCGCCCCCCTACTTTCAGAGTCCCAAAAATCCCCCTTGCCAAAAACTTTTTTGCCCCCCCCCCTTCCCTTTTCACCCCCTTTCATTTTCCTTCCGTCTCTGTGCCTTTCTTCCCCCCCTCTCTGGCTCTATTACAAGTGTGGAGGTTTACCCCCGTACTATGCCTTTCCCCCTCCATCCCCTCCCAAATTACCCCCTCTTCTGCCCCCTCCCAGGTTTCTGCCCTTCGTCCCTCCCACACCCTTCTCCCATCCCCTACACTTTTCATCCCCTTTCCTTTGGGACAGTCCATTACTGTCCCAATCTTTACTCACCCCCCCCCCTACTTCCAATATTGTCTCCCATACTTTTGAATTCGAAAAACTTGAAGCATTTCAAATTATTGCAGAGCCCAAAAATTTTAATGGACACTGATCCCCTCCTGTTCCTTCTCTTCCCTCTCCTCCATCTCCCACAACTCCTTCTTTGCAACACTCCATTTCCCTTTGCTCTTAACGTCTTTCATACCCCTGACATTGACTTTTCTAACCCTCTAGTCTGTAGGTGCCTTTCCCTATATTCCTTTTTTTTTCATTGCCAATCAAGCCCTTTTTCCCGTGGGAAAATCAGGCCTCAAGGGGAATTGGGGTGACTTCAGATGTTTTCTTTCCCCGGTTTTCCCCGTTGGTGCTTGCTTACAAAAAACCAAAATTACATCAGCTGTTTTCCAAACCTATCTCAGGCTATAATTTATTGTATTCTTTTTTTTTTTTTTATATTTTATTTTAAAAACTTCATGTACAGAATATTAATAGTACATATCCAAAAAAAATGATCAAGGACAACATCAGTAATCAATATATAGAACACAAAACAATCCAGGCAACATCTGCCAGTCTACTATATACAAGTTTTTATAACATATCACAATTTAAGAAGGATAAAGTTAATAATAACAAAGGCCACAAAATGGCTATTAAAAATCCTAAAATTACAACCTCAACACAATAATGCTCCAAGCTTAAGACAATCACGCCAATAATACCACCCTCAACAAATACACCAGACCTACAATATGCCTTATTAAGAAAACCTGTGGCTGCAACACAGGTGACCCAACATCCCCCCCCACTCACACACACACCATGAAAACTAACCCATCACCAACCTGAATAATCATGACATTAATTATCCTCAATTTAGGATTATTATGAACACATGTCACTTGAGGATAGCATTATTTACAACCATGATGTACAGGACTACCAAAATTACAATACCTTAAATCAGAACAAATAATAATAGGTAATTACTACCAAAACTGATGCTTGGGACCACGTTACAATAAAACAAAAATAACTCAGTGCTTCCAAGGAAAAGTGAAAGGAAAACCCTCTCAAAGAAATTCAAATTCAATTGCAATACCATGCAATTGAACATAATACTCAAACCAAAGAAATATACATTGTTATATAAATTTTATAGGTTTATACATAATACATGTTAATATATTTAATTCTGCTCCTACACCTTCCCCATCAAGGTGAACTAAGCAAAACTTATCTAGCACAACCTCACATCTGGTCACACACTAGACCATCCCAATCACACCCAACCACATCACTGCATTCCCAAGGAGGTGAGCCGTTGAAATCCCCTGAACCCCCCCCCTTTTAACCAACCCACCACCCCGGCAGTTAAGCCCCTTATAACGCCAATAAAATCCCTATTTGTTAGTCCTCTATAACCTTCAGAAAAATACTCTTTCCCACCTTTTCTTCCCCCAAAAATGTCTCTGTTGCGACACAAAGTTTCGATAAAACGTCGCCGCCAAAGTCCTTCTCAGCACATCCCCACCCACCTTTCCCCTCTACCATATAATACATATATGTATGTCCACGATGACATATGCTAACCTCTTACAAAACTCTCCTCCACAACACTCATACAAGACTCAACGCCGCAATACCGCCACAAACCTTGGCCCCCCACCCTCACCAATACCTTACGCACCAACCCTGATGCACTCCCAAACCTTTCACAAATAACGACATGATACGCAGTCTCCCCCACTGCATCTCACACCCCCCCACCCACCCTCAATAACCCTCCTGTCTCGGGAGCATCGCTCCCGTTGGCAAAATCCCATGCAGGAAACGTACTAAACCTCACGCGCCCTAGGTCGTATCCTTAATTAACTAAACCTTCGCCATATTAACATCCATGCCATTACATGGGGTAGAATTCCCTTCAAAACGGCGCCACTACATTCTCTCTAACAATTTTACACAACGTTCCCACCTTTACTTATCCCTGTTCCCTGGCTTAACATTAAGGGCTTGTTAACACTGTCTGCATTCTTCATTTCCGCCCCACCATACCATTTTCCTCAGGTGAGCATGTACCTTATTCTAGCTGACCCTCCCTCCATCCACCTGCACTCATCACTTCCTCTTAATAAAACACACAAGGTTCAACGCGCTTTCTCAAGTCCAACAAACCCAAAACCCTCCCCTACATTACCGGCAATGTCACTACCTCGCCTTCGCAACCAGTGGGGGGTGGGGGGGGGGTGGGTTGCACTCCTGAAACCCCACAAAAATTTGAACACCATTCTAATAATACTCGGATCGCCGTTCCTGTTAACGGCAATCAACACAGCCAAACAAACCAGACTTTACTATATAGTAATACATTGATGACATTACAACACTGCCAAGGGTTAAATGGTGAGGTCGCAGCATTCCCAACCGTCGCTAGCACCTGTTTCCACCATCCTATTTCGAATTGCTTAACCCTTGCAGCACTCAGTCCAGCCTCATACAGACACCGCAGATTTTCAGACTCCCGGTCCTCCCTCTGCACAACATCACATCCCCACCTAATCTCTCTGTCCACTTCTCCAGCCCCATGATCATTGATCTTTTCCAGATTTACCTCATCCCAGTAGCTCTCCCAAAAGTGTTACAACTCCCCCAAAATCCTAACCGTGTCTCCTCACATGCCAAAATAGTGTATCATCAACATAGCCCACCAAATCCAGGGCACGGCTCAGCCTCACCATCACCTCCCCCCCGGCCTTAGATGATTCCTCTCCACCATCCTAATAAAAGGGATCCTGAACACATCAAACAATATTTGTGATAAAGGACATCCCCTGCCGAAGACCCCGCTCCAGTTGACACCCCCCCACACACCCCTTGATTTGGCACCCCTTATCCTTCGCATTTGAGTACAGCGTATCCACCCACCCCACTATTTCTTCGCCAAACCCTCTGTCGTAGGAGAATATCCCTCAAAGCCTTTCTTTTCAACTATCATAAGCCCCTTGACCACTCCAACGCCACCAACGCTCCTCTTTCCCTTTCCATGTCCTCCAGGAACCCTCGCCTTGATATCCCGTGGCCCACGCTCATTGACCTACCAGTAAACCAAACTGAACTCAAACACGACCCTCCCACAACACATTTAAGCCGATTCCCAAGAATTTTTTCGCGAAATAATTTATAATCAGCACAAAGCAATGAAATTGCCGATAATCCCGAAGGGTACTCTTCGTTTACCCTTTAGGGACCAACACCACCTCCACACGCCGTTGCCTGAGATTCTCCCATCCTTACCTCGGGCCGTCTTTCATGGCATTCATTAACCTTTACGAGGAAACCCCTAAGCAGACCCCAGTGCTGTACATAAAATTCGCTAGGTAAACCAATCCGTCCCGTGTGCCTTACCCTTCTTGCCTCAATGTCCATAAGGGCTCTCCATATTTCCCCCTCCTCAATGACCCCACCCAGTGCCCCCCGATCATCCCTCCCCAGTTTGCACGGCACATACTCACATACCTTTCCCAAGAACCTCACCATCCACCCCACTACTTTTCCCGTATTCCTCAAACCATCTATCTGCATATGCACTCATCCCCTGTGTGTCCCTTAATACCTGACCCTCTCTAAAACCCCCCACAGAAGATATGACTTGCATACCTGGTATTGTAGTCGTTTCGCTGTCGTAACCTTCTTCCCTCGCAGCACAACAACTGAATGGCTTGTCGCCCCAGAGTACTTCGTTTAACCCACCGCCTGACCGTACAGCTGCAAAACGTTCTTCTTGCAAAATCCCATATTCTGTCCCCTTCAACATGTGTATATCCTCCAAGGGTACACCCGGCACCGCCCCCTCCCTCGTAACAATTCCGTAATCTAGATTCTAAAGTAATTTGGACAACCATACCGCAATTGATTAATGCGTTTGGCCCTCCACTCACATAAAAATGACGTATCGTAACTTAGCCACACATCCCACCATCCTACCACGTCTTCCTCAGTTCTTCTGTTGGCACAGAGCTGTTCCCAAAATATTGCAAACGCTTCCACTCCCCCCTATCCCCCAAAACCATCGTGTTCAGTTTCCAATAACTTCCTGTCTACAGCCAAAGCATCCCATCCCACCTCACTAATACCGCCCTATATCGGAAGAGCACCATCTCTATAGTTTTAAAAGACTCTATCTACCAAAACCCTCCTTTCGAGAAAAATATAACCTGTCCAGGAAAGGCGCATATCCCCTTCTTATAAACGTATGTTCCCCCCGGGGGGGGGGGGCCGGGGGGGGGGGGGGGGGGGGGCGGGGGGGGGGGGGGGGGGGAGGGATAATTAAATTTGTGGGGGGGGGTGTTGCCAACCTCCCACAGACCCTCCCCCGAAAGCATCACGTAACTGAAGATCTCTAAGCAGGGCCCCCCCAAGACTGAGGAAAAATATCCCGCTCCTCTTGGGTCCACGTCTGTCTCTTAATTACACAATTCCAATCCCCCCCACAATCGCGACAGACGGTACGTGCGTAGGTAATACACGAGCTCCTCCCGCACAAATCCATCGTCCTTTCACGTCACTTCTGCTGGGGCATACACACAAGCAAACCGCCACTCTCTCTCCCATCCACCATCCTTCCACACGTAATACTCTCCCCCCCTCCCCGCCCCTCTTTCTATGCAATACAAACGGGCCCAGCCTCCCTGATCAACACACCCACACTCCTTTTAAACGCTCAGACGGCAACACATAAGCCTGATTACCCAGGGACCTACTAATTCAACGGCCAAACTTAAAATTGTGCTCCTGCACAAAAGCACGTCAAAACCTTATACCTATTCAAAACATTCCTGAAGCACTCCCGTTTAAACACCATCACACAGGACCATTAATATTTATTGTTACACACCTGAGGCCAGCTTAAGTTTCATCCCCGCCTCATGTCAAGAATTCTTCCCTTTCAGACTGTTTCCGCGCGCTGGACTGTGCCTTTGCCACAGTTTTCCCCCCCTCCTTCCCAACCATCCCCCCCCTCCTTGTGGCCCTCTCGCAAGTCACATCTGGGTACCAGAAACCCCTGTTCCTTTTTCCCCGCCTTTGCGCCGGTGTCAGAACAATCGTACGAATCTGACGCTGCTCCCTTTTCCTTGTACTCCCTCAGTTTCTCCATATCGGAGTCCTGGAGCCAGCACGTATATGACTTCCACCTCACCACCCTTAATCCGCCTCCATGCCCCTCCATGGGCACTCGCACTGTCACCACAGGTGCCACCTGATCCTCCCCTTCCCCACACACACCTTCTACCCTGATTCCCAGGGTCTTGTTCCGCTGTAACCTCTTCCACCTCCGTAGACTTAACATAGCCTGTATCACCGTGTCTCCAACCCTCCTCAATAGCCTTCACGTGCTGCGCCCTCTCCTGTACCTCCCTCACTTGACAACTGTACTGTTGATGGGCCAGGTGATTCATGGATCACCACTTCTTCCGATTCCGCCAGGAGGATCCACCACCACTTCACTCCACATGCGACCACGCCCTCCTCCTGCAACCCGTTTTCTTCTTAGGCATTGGGTGGCTCATTGCGCGCACAAAAATTGCTCCGCCCCATGGCCGCCCAGTGAGCCACTGGTGATGGGCCAGGTGATTCATGGATCACCACTTTCTGTCCGTTCCACTGAGGAGCCACTACCTCCTTCACTCCACATGCCGACCACGCCCTCCTCCTTGCCCCCGTTCTTCTTCCCCTTTAGGCATCGGGGTGCCTCATGCGCAGGGGCTCCGCCCCTTGCCGGCCCAGGAGCCAAACATCCGCTTGCCACAGTCTGCCGCCATATGGTCAAAATTCCGCCACACAGTCGGCATGTATGCTCTGCCCCGAATACCTACCATTACCTGGGTTCTAAACTCTCGAGATATCATACGAGGTGTATATAGGATGCCTATGCGTCATCTGTGAGATTAAAAGAACCCTCAGGAAATCCTGTTGTAAGCACCTTTACCAATTTGGCCAGGTTGGCCAGAGGAACAGTTCCATAACGTTCGAAAACATTTCGAATATCTACCTCATCCAGCCTCAAAAGGCACGTTGCGGAGCTTAACCCACGAATAATTTCGTATACATCAATCATCTTGACCCTCACTGCCGGGTTACAGTAATGCTGCCATCTTGTAACGATCAACCAAAGCCCTCGTAACCTTTGATCAGTTAGCACTTTCACGAAAATTCTATATACACCGTCAGTGCCACTCCATATAAATCCCTCGTCTCTTGCATAATGGCTCTCGTCATAATTTTGGGCATAAACACAATCGACTTGACGTAGGTGGTAAAGCCCCACTAATAAGTTCAAGCAATGCCACAGTATTTCACGATCTCCGCGAACACCTGGCGCTCATGTCGTTGACTGATTAGCTTCTCCTGGGAAACAGTAGAGGGCAAAGCAAGTCCGCACTCTACCGTGCATCCAGGGCAGCGAAAATGTATTTTATTGTAACTTCGGATCCTTTCCAGATGGGACCTTTAATGAAAGTGGCCCTTCTTCTATGCAAATATATTCCTGTACTGTCACTATTTGTCCAACCGTCGCTGCATCTTAACACAGCAGCCCGTAAAACCATTGAATAAGTGGTTTACAATATGTTCTTTATACTTCTCTCCTTCTCGAGCACTTTTCTATCCCAGATTTTGCTTTTCCTTTGTTATCATCTTACCAACCACCACTTCCGGTTCTGTAGTGATTTTAATGCCCAACATTTCTCTGGGGGGGTCTCCATTGTGACTCACGTGGGTACCGAGTTGGGAGTCTTTCTCGTTCTCACCCCCTCCATGTTTTAAATACCCATTTTGATTCCCATACTCATACTCTCATCTGCAATCGATCTATCAGTCTGCTCTTCCTCCACTGCGCTAGACTTCACCTGGTCTGTTCTACCGGACTTAAGTGACAGCAATCATTTTCCAATCATTCTTACTTCTCCTTATCTTCACCACCTTTCCGTAGGAGCCGCATCGCTGGCCATTTGATCGGCGAAAATGGGGAAAAAAAAAAATAACTTACCTCACAACTCACTGCTTTTAAGTGAGGTTTCCTTCATCATCCTCCATTGATGAGTCTCCTACACCTTTTCTCGACGTCAGTTTTCACTGCAGCTTCTCATTCTATACACCAAACCTCCAGCAGGCATTCTCAGAAGTGCGTGCATTTGGTGGTCTCCTGCTTGTGCTCGTGCAGTACATTTGAAACGTGATGCATGGGGCAGGTACCAGTACAATAGAACCGATGAGAGACTTCATGATTTTAAGCAGAAGCGTGCGATCGCTCACTGTATCATCAGTGAGCCTAAACACACTTGCTGGTGAGATTATGTTTCCACCATCACCTCTGCTTCCTCTATGAGTGCAGTCTGGAAAAAAGTGAGGAAATTGACTGATAAATACCCTCCTGACCCGGCTCCTGTTCTACGGGTCACCAGTATTGATGTAGCAAACCCTCTTGACGTTGCCATTGAAATTGGCACTCATCTGGTTCGTATTTCCTGGGGGCTCCATCTGTGTCCCTCGTTTCTTTCCTTAAAGGCTGCCAGAGAGTTTTTTTTTTTATATTTTATTTAAAAACTTTACAGCTTGATATTAAATTAAGATATAAAATGGATACAGTAGGATCCTCAATCCTACACAACATACACTAGCCAATTATTAACAACACATTGTAATTGACATAAAAGAGGTTACCCATATACACACAAACTTTCCATATAACATACTAATGATAAACAAAATTAAACTATAAGTTTTCTATATAAACTAACTATTATAAAATATAAACTAATATACAACTTTCAGATTTGTATAGTTAACATACTATGACGGAAATATGACAAAGGTTCACAACCTTCACAGGAGATAAACAGAGTAATAACCTTACATCCCAATCCAGTTAAAAACAATCACATACTCTTCCCCAAAATTAACCCCTATACAATAGAATTACTTAAGCACATACATACGTGCCTCACACAATCTCTTTTTAACATTGAAAAAAATCAAAATCAAATCAAAGCAAATCAAAATCAAATCAAATCAAAATCAAAATCAAAATCAAAAATCAAAAATCAAAATCAAAATCCCTAAATCAAGAATCAAATCATAAGCCTCACACATATACTAAATAAATATTAACAAATATTACTAAAAATTAATACAAGCCTCTTCCAACACGGCTGAGCACATTATATAAAGTAAGAGACAAAACCATACTGTCCCAATTACAAACTTTAACGAGGCCATTACAAATTTATGTAAGTCATATCGTTTCCATCTAGCAGCAACTGGATGAGCACATTATAAATGCTAAAAATAAAGACATACACTCCTCATAAAAAACCCACAACCTCAACCACAAACATAATTTAATAACCTCTCATTGCGATAACAAATTATCGCCATCATATTTAGCCCAATAAAGGCTATAAACGCACACTCTACATAAGCCCTAAAGCTCTTCAACGGTCTTAAAACTAATAATCTTGGACACATTCACAACTTAATTCATGAAGAAGGTACAATGACGACCCTGACACATCAAACACAGAATTTCCATTCAGGTACTTACGTAATTACTTGATATCTATCTTTGTTTTCTGTGCCACCTTTGCAGCTACATACTTGTATGCCACTCATCTATCACCTTCATATACCCACATACACCTACACTCACACCCTCCCAGGAGGGCGACCCCGCGTGTCCCCCTGAAAAACCCCCTTCCCGTATGGTATCCCCAACCCCCCCCCTTACTCACTCAGCCCAAGTCTAGAGGATTAAAAAACCTAACGTTAACATTCTATACCCTTCCGAAAAATCCTTCTCCCACCTCCTCCCATACAGTTCTCTATTACGCACATCGTCCGATAAACCGTTTACCGCTAGTACCGACCCGCCCGCCTTGCCGCACCTCACAATTCCCCCTCCCCCTCATATACACCCCACGATATATATATATAATCCACTATTATATAATCCATAGCTCGTATAACACTCTCATCGAACCCTCCCCATCTAGGCTTAGTGCACCAGAACCGACACCCCTCTTTCTTCCCCCCACCACCCCTGTACTACCCTACTTAACCAATACCTACACCCTCCAGTTCCCCACATAAGTTACAGCATGGAACGCCGTCTCCATCCTCCCCACAGATTCCACACCTTTTTTTTTTTTTTTATTTTTTGTTTTTTTTTTTTTTTTTTTTTTTTTTTTTTTTTTTTTTTTGTTTTTTTTTTTTTTTTTTTCTTTCTTTTTTTTTTTCCTTTGTTTTTTTTTTTTTTTTTTTTATTTTTTTTTTTTTGTTTTTTTTTTTGTTTTTTTTTTTTTTTTTTTTTTTCTTTTTTTTTTTTTTTTTTTTTTTTTTTTTTTTTTTTTTTATTTTTTTTTTTTTTTTTTTTTTTTTTTCCATTTTTTTTTTTTTTTTTTTTTTTTTTTCCGCCCACAATTACCCCCTGGTTTTTCCTTAAAAACCTCCCCCGACGGTAGTATGCCATGGCAAAAAACGATCACATTACCTCCACTTACCTAGCTTTAACTTCAACCTGCTAAACCTATACGGCAAATATCTCGTCCATGCGTACATGGGGAAACAATCCCTCAACTGGTACAACAATCCTGTCTGCATAGCAGCTTACACAAACCCTCTACTCGAATTTTCCTGGGATCTGCTAACCAACATCAAAGCCCGTCAAAAATAGTTTCACATTCCCTCAACTCCACACCACCATACAACTTACCCAACCATCATGTAACTTTTCCCAGCTGTCCGCTCCACTCACACCTTCGCGCAATACCTCCGCATTTAAGAAACCACATTTAATCTCCTCCACAGATCCATCAACCCCAACCCACCCAGGCGCACAGAATAAGTAACATTACAACTCTCTCTCCCAGCCAATCGCACCTTGAACCCCACAAAAAGTTAAACACTCGTCTCAGAATTCCCCAAATCGACCGTCCCTGTTAATGGAACACGGCTGCTACTTCCAAACCCTTACTATACAATAATACGTTTATAACAATCACCACGTTGCACGAGAGTCAGATGATGAGTCGCAATGCACCCGACCCCCTTAATCCTTTCCATTAATCATTCGAGTTTTCCTCCCGAGCAGCTTCCAATCACCCTTATAGGTGATACCTCACAAATTTTTAAAGAACACCGTTATGTTTTCTCACCCAACGTTACATCTCCCCCACCCTCCTCCACCCAATCACCCAAACCCCATGATCATTGGACTTCTCACTATTTACCTTGCATCCCCTGTTGCATTTCCGAACTGTTGCACAACAGCGATCCAAAACACCCAACGTCATCCCCTCCCGAACCAGACTGTTGTATCGTCTACTATCCTATATTCCCGGCCACACTTCCCTACCCCACCCCCCCCATCTCCACTCGGTCACAACACACGTTCAACCATTCTATAGAAAGGGGTCCTAATGCACGCAAACAACATTTGTGACTGACACCCCTGCCTAAGTCCCCTACCCATACCATCCCCTCCCCCAAGCATCATTAATCTGTACCCTCAATCTTGAGCAACCATTGCACAAACGTGGTTACCCCAATTACTAATTCATCCCCATAACCCCAGCCTCCTAAGTATAGCTCCCAAATGCTCCCGTTCCACACCCTGTCAATAGCCACCTGCCAGTCTAAAGCCAAACAACGCCGCCCCCCTGCATACCCTTCCCCCCCCCTTTTGCAATCCGACAAAACTTCTCAGTATCGCATGACCCTCAATCATTCGACCTTCCAGGCAAACCATACTGCGTTTTCGAAACCACTTCTCCCTACCACATACATTTGAACCTATTAAAACCCAAGACTTTAAGCGAACTACTTATAATCAGCACATTACAGGGATAATGGCACGGTACTCCTTGAGGGTGGTGCTGCCCTTACGCCTTCGGACCACACTACAACTCTGTTGCTTGCTTGTCCCCCATCACACCCTTCTCCTTCATCTGATTAAATAACCTACCATGAAACCCCTTATCACCTCCCATGTTGGAGATAAAATTCAGCCGGGAGACCGTCTATTCCCGGTGCTTTACCTTTCCTCATTCCCCTTAAAGCCCAACTCTATTTCCCTCCTCTGTATATTACCCCCCCTAAAGAACCTTTCTATCACTATTCCCTAAATACACGCCACAATACCCACACACCTTCTCTAAATTCCACATTTCCCACCTTCCCACTTGTCCAATAACCCTTATACCATTTATCCCGCTAACTCACAACATTCCTTTGTAGTTAGTAATCTTCCTGACCCATTCTATAACCCCCCGCCATCTCGTGTACCTCTAACCTCGAATAAGCTGTAACCTGCTGTCTTTGTTTTGACGTCGCCAACAACCACACTGCCGATGGTTGTCACCCCAAACCACCCTCCTCTACCCCTGCCTGCACCCTTACCGCTTGAAACCTCTACCTCTCAATTTTGTAACTCCCTCAGTCTCCCCTTGTCCACGAATAATTTCATCCATAGGATAGTTCCTCCCCCACAGCCCCCTTCTCATAACAGCCCCTTAACCTGTCCTCCCAGATCATATGAAAGCCCATATTTAAAATCTTTATACGTTTGCCACGCACCCACATAATATTCCTAATCCTTTCCTTGGCAACACAATCCCACCATTGTAATACGACATCTCCACTCCTGTGCCTCACTCACTAAGCTCCTTCCATAGACAGAAAATCCCTCTAACCCGTCCTCATCACTCAATGCACTTATATTAATTCCAGTAACTCCTGTATATTTCTGCAAGCGCCTCCCCCCCAACCTCCACCAACACTGCTCTATGATCTGACCATGGCAACTTCAACAGTTTTTGAAAGCCTCACTACAACACCCGTGAGTAAAATACACTCTATCTAACCTTCGCTGCAATAACCCTCTTCCTAACAAATGTATGCTCTGTCCCTCCCACGCACCCGCCCTCGAATGCGTCTCTTAACCTATAGTACCCTCAATAAATCTTGTAGGGCCCACCGGACACATAACCGCCCCTTTTGGTTCCACATGCAGCCCTCCTTGAATGACAGCAGTTTCCAATCACCTCCTCTATTGCCACCTCCAGTAATTGCACGAAAAAAAAACACAAGGTCCCGCACCAACAAACCCCCTACTCCTGCTTCCACCCTGTAGATTTATTCTCTGCAGGCGCATATACACTAATAAAAGCCACACGTTTTTCCCATCCACAAACCATCTACCGCATACACCCTTCCCCCTCCCCCCCCTCACTTCTCTGCAAAACAAACGCTCGCCTCCCTAATTAAGATACCCACCCCCCCTTTTAAACGGCAGATGGCAAGGGTTACCACCTGAAACCCCTCCATGCTCCAACACCCTACCCTCCTTAAAATTTTGCTCGCTGTAGGAACCACAACATCCACTCTAAATTTATTCAGAAACTCTCGAAACCCATTCTCTCTTTACACTATACACAAACCATTAACGTTTACTGTCATACACCGAGGCCTATTAGAGTTTCCACCCTGCCTCCTCTCTTCACTCTTGACTCTTCCGATGGCCACCAGAACGTGTGGGACCACTTTCACCTGGCACCACTTCCCTCTCTCTCTCCCCCCCTCCCCCCCCCCTTCTTTCGTGGCCTCCTGTCATGGCCCCCACTAACTCCCTTCACACCTTCTGCCCCATATTTTGCTTCCCGTCCTCTGGCGGCCGGCGTTAGGACATCATCTAATCCGATGTCAGCGGCTCTTCTTTCTTTGTGACCAGGCCGCATTCCTCCATGGCTGGTCCTGGGGATGCCTCACAAGTAACCTCTACCTCCACTGTACACATGACAAATATCTCGGGTGACACCTCATCACGCTGTCACCTCCCCTTCGTCCGAATAGTTTTCTGTTGTTGATGCCCCCACAGCCTTCACCTCATCTTCATCTACCCTGCAAGGGGCAGCCACCTCCTCAGGCGGTGACAAGGACTTCAAAACCTCGGCTAATTTCCTACCTAATTTTCCAACACTTCCTCCTTACTTTTTTGCTCAACTCGATCCACTGGAAGTGTGGTCTGGACCAGGGTAACCTGTCAAGGGCCTCACCCTCCCCCCAGCCTTATACGCCTCATCCACAATCCTTGCTCCATAGATCGACCCACGCCCTCCTTGCACGTCGTTGATCAACACCTGCGTCCCCTGGTGTAGAAGCGATGACTCCGCCCTGGGCCAGGAGCTCGTTGCCGCTTCCCACACTCCGCCGCTAATGTGATCAAATTCCCCACAAGTCGGCAGTACGCCTTTGCCCCGCGAATGAACACCATGACCCTGTGTCCTGAAATCCTTTTAGGTACACGTAAGACGGTATGGGGTGTCGCAATGACTTTTTCAGTTATAAGTGCCCTCACGGCATACTGTGTAGCACCCGACACCCACTTACCATGCTGGGGCCAAATGAACAGTTCGTATTCCTCAAATACGTTTCTGATAATCTGCCACATCCGCCTCAAAAGGGGAACATTTACGAATTTTAATCCATGATATGTCTGGATACTCGATCATCCTCACATATCGCACAGCTGGTGTTGCAATCAAGACTTACGTCCTGAAAACTTGACCAACGACTCGTAAAACCTTGCTCGAGAGCATTTCACAAAAACATCTACGTGCTCCGTCAATGCTAGCCGTACAACCTCCATCCTGAAATCCATACTGTCTCTGATTATTTAGGTAGTAATACCCTGGGCTGAGGCTGGCGTTTATTGCCCCACTGAGAGTTTTCAACACCGACAGTGTTAATCCTGCGTCTGTAACTGCAACGCCATGTTGACTAATAGTAGTTCTCCTGTCTGACGACAGAGGCGCGACAAGCACCACCTCACACTACTGCTGTCAGGAACTGAACGCAGAGGAGTAGTAACCCCTTGACTTTACCTTCTCTCAGAAAAAACAGTATAATGTGCCTTTTACACTTCAGGAACTGGAGACAACGCTCTTAGCTTGCCAATCATCGGCAGCTGGGCCTGACGACATTCATATTCGGATGTTACAACATTTACATCAGTCAGCCCTTGTAGTCCTCTTGCACCTCTTCAATCTTATTTGGGCACAAGGAGTTCTTCCCCAGCTGTGGAAATCTGCCATTGTTCTCCCTTTCCTCAAGCCAGTGTGAGGGAAAAGTTCAATAGATAGGTGTAGAGGGAATACATATAGTAACAGTAGTTTCACTGCCGGCTACTAGTTAAGGTAGGGTAAGTGAATCTCCCGTTTTTCCCGCCTTTTCTCCCCCTCCCTGAAATTAATAGTTTGTCTGCCGGCTACTAGTTAAGGTAGGTAAGGTCATGCTCACCGTTTTTTCTTTCCCGGCCTTTTTCTCCCCCCTCCCTGAAAGTGATAGTTTGACTGCCGGCTGCTTGTTTAGATAGGGTCAGTCTAGCTCCCGCTATCCCTTCCCCTCCCTCTTAACCGACCCCCCCCCCCCCGAAAGGTGACGTGTGGGGCTCTGGTCAAACAGTAAATCACTAGACTCACAGCTCCCAACTCTACTGTAAGCAACATTGCCGCCTTGAATCTAGTGGATTTATTGGTTAAAAGCTTCACGTTTTGACCAATAATAAACTTAGTCCTTTCAGTTCTTGCTCTAGGTTGACTGTTGTAATAATCACCACATCTTTTGAATATTGGTACACTACCATGAAGAGTGTTTACTTAAGCAGTGGGTATCCTTTATCTTTCCCAGTTTGGATGTCAGGAGGGTCACCTGGCCAATCAACGAGGAGAAATGATGGAGTAGGATTAACGTCCAGAGACTTCGCCAATTTGATCTCACTACCTGTGCACCTGTAGGAAATTGCAGGACGTAACTCCACAGCATTGCAGTGGCTAAAGACTTGTTTTCCTGTCATCGGAATATTATATACTCACGGCAATAATTCAGTGAAGATCTAGCCAGTGGTGGTCACCAACACCTGCGACCCCCCCCCCCCCATCGTCAGCAACGGCTACGATTTCAACAACTGTCACCAACACCAGACACTCACGTTTTATATACATTTAAATTAGCGTTGAGTTCAGTTATCATTTATATTTTTCATTTTCATTTCCTTTAAAATTAGGATTAATATTACATATTTAAGCGTTTTACATTTAATATTTTCTATATAATAAAGTGTTTGGTTTGTCTGTATATTAATTTCTTTTTCTATTCCATTAATTTTCCTGAGGAGGACCAGCTTGAGTAATACTGACTGAAGTTGTTACAGGGCTGAGTAAGCCTTCACAGCCAGGTACTAAGGGACATGATGCCTCCCACTATCATCCCACCACTCTTACTAGTGCAGTTTTCAAAGTGATGGAACATCTTTTGAATCGACATTTAATGTGGTATTTAGAGACACACACTAGTCTCTCCACTAGTAAATATGGCTTTCGTAAGGCCGTTCCGCAATAAACCCTTACGACGCCTTGGATATTTAGCGTTCTAATGCTTGCGACTAATCACTCGTTATTCCATATTTTCTGACCTTAAGAAGGCATATGACACAACTTGGAGGTATAATATTTTTGCCCAAGCCCACTCCTTAGGCCTCCGAGGCAATCTACCATCCTTCCTTAAGAACTTTGCTGACAGACATTTTCGTGTTCGAGTCAATAATGTGCTTTCCCCGGACTTCGACCAAGCTAAAGGTGTCCCTCAGGGATGTGTTCTGAGCACAACACTTTTCCTTCTTGCTATAAATGATTTGGCCTCTGTTCTTCCACCCAATATTTGGTCATCAATCTATGTTGATGACTTCACTATTGCTTGTGCAGGCGCTGACTGTCATCTCATTAGTTTCTCTCCAGCATGTGATCGACCGTGTTTCCAATTGGGCCACCACGCATGGGTTTAAATTTTCTAGTACCAAAATTCACCAAATTACTTTCACTAGACGCTCTGTCATCTCCAATCATCCTTTGTACCTCTATGGCTCCTGAAATCCCCAAACGTGATAGTCAGGTTTCTAGGCCTTCTCTTTGACCGTAGGTTATCCTGGAAACCTCACATTACCTCTCTGAAGGCAACTTGTCACAGCCTGCTGAACCTTCTTAAAACCCTTGCTCATCTTTCCTGGGGAGCTGATCGTCGAACTCTCCTTTGCCTACATTCAGCCCTCATTTTATCAAAACTCGATTATGGTGACCAGATTTATTCAGCGGCCTCTCCTGCTACTCTCTCTAGCCTTAACCCCATCCATCACCAAGAATTACGTTTGTCTTGGTGCTTTTCGCTCTTCCCATGTTGAGAGCCTATGCAGAAGTGAATGTTCCATCCTTGTCCTGATCGCCGTGATTCCCATGCCTTCGCTACTATGTACACTCTCACGATCTCCACAATCCTCCATTTTAGAATGGTCACCGTGATAGTAGACATTATTTGGTAGCCACCCCTGTTTGCTCTGTCCCTTCTCTCATCGCCTACATTCGCTCTTGTCTTCCCTTCAGTTACCACCTTTATATGTTCATGTAGCATCTCACTTTTCCCTACCCCCTTGTGAAGTTCCAACTGTTCAGTCTGTTCTTTCTCACTCCCTTGCTCGAAAGCTCAACTGCCTACGTGGCTTCCCGCTCCCTTTTTCTTGATCACTTCCACTCTCACTCTCATGCCATTGCTGTGTACACAGATGGCTCTAAGTCTTCAGACAGCATCGGATTCGCAGCAGTGTTTCTGGACAGCATCATGCGAGGGCATATACTACTTCGGCTACATTTTACTGCTGAATTGTGTGCCATTCTTTCAACACTTATTTGTATCGCATCTATGCCTGTGTCATCATTTGTGGTAGTCTCAGACTCCCTTAGTACTCTACAGCCTATACGAAAATTTGATACATCTCACCCCCTAGTTCTCCATATCCAACTTTGGCTATGCCGTGTCTCTTACCAAGCATAGATATTATTTTTTGTTGGGTCCCTGGCCATGTCGACGTACAGGGCAATGAACAGGCAGACTGCTGCGCAGTCAGCAATACATGACCTACCAATTTCATATAGAGGTGTTCAATTTCTGGACTATTTTGCTGTAATAGCTACCCACCTTTGCACCCATTGGCAACAATGTTGGTCAACTCTGCTCGGTAACAAACTTCATTCTATTAAACCCGAGCCCCTCAAGGAAGGTTCCTTGATGTTGGTGAGGGGCTCTTGATTTAGGGAATTGGATCTGTGCTCCAGTTCCCCGAATTAAGCCTGAATGCCTTCCACATATCCCCCCCCCAGGCGCTGTATAATCCTCCTGGTAATATTAATAATATTAAACCGAGCATAGGTTACTGGCCATCTTGTCATCAGTGCAGAGGTTGGGAGACTACTCTCTCTCGCCTTCGCATTGGCCACACTCGTCTTACTCATGGGTATCTCATGGAGAGGCACCCTGTTCCTCTGTGTGAGGAGTGTCAAGTTCCAGTATCGATTAGCCACATTCTGTTAGACTGCCCTCTCTATCAACGAGTACACAGAATTTACCTCCAACATCGTCTCCACTCTACTGCTCTCTTTACCTTCCCTTCTTGCTGATGGACCCTAGTTTTACCCAGACTCTCTCATTGGCTTCCTGATAATGACTGATTTACTCCATGATACCTTTCGCACTCCCCTCAGCCCTTTCTAGCTCAATCTCTTCCTGCCCTCTACCCTTTCACCATTCACTGCCCTGCTGTTCTCCATAACCTATTACTCATCCATCTCCCTTTTGCCACCTGATGCCCTCGTTTCCTTCCTGCCCTGCAGTGCTGTATAGCCCTTGTGGCTTAGCTCTTCTTTTTTATAATAATAATCCTGTCCTCCATGTGTGTGTGTGCATGTGTGCGCATTGTGTGTACTCACCTAATTGTACTCACCTAATTGTGGCTGCAGGGGTCGAGACTCAACTCCTGGCCCCGCCTCTTCACTGATCGCTACTAGGTTCTCTCCCTCTCTGCTTCCTGAGCTTTGTCATACCTTTTCTTAAAACTATGTATGGTTCCTGCCTCCACTACTTCTCTTGCTAGGCTATTCCACTTCCTGACGACTCTGTGACTGAAGAAATACTTCCTAACGTCACTGTGACTCGTCTGAGTCTTCAGCTTCCAATTGTGACCCATCGTTTGTGTCACTCTCTGGAACATCTTGTCTTTGTCCATCTTGTCTATTCCCCACAGTATCTTGTATGTCATCATGTCTTCCCCTGACCCTTCTGCCCCTCCCAGTGTCGTCAGCCCAATTTCCCTAAATTTTTCCTCACACGACATTCCCCAGAGCTATTGAACTAGCCTTGTTGCAAACCTTTGTACTTTCTCTAACTTCTTGATGTGCTTGACCAGGTGTGGGTTCCAGACTGGTGTTTGCATACTCCATATGCCTTTGAGGTATCAAGGTCACTTAGCAGCTTCTGCACCTCCTCCTCGGTTGTTTGTATGTCATCTAACACTTGTTTGGGATATTCCCTCTTGAGTTTCTTTCTGTGCTGTCTTCCCACAGCCCTTCCTGTCTCTAAATGTAAAAATTTCCATAAATCTCCTGTTTAGCTCCTCACACCTCCTGACATTTCATGTGAGTTCTCCACATTCTGTCCTCAGTCTGATCACCTGGTCTTTGACTTTGTCTTCCTCCTGATGTGGCTATACAAAAGTTTCGGGTCTGTCTTGACTTTCGATGCTATGTCATTTTCATACTAGTCGTTGGTCCTCCCTTTCCCTTACCTGTGCATACTCGTTCCGGCTCTGCGACTAAATCTTCCTATTTTCATATGTTCTCTGCCTTCTGTACTTTTTCCATTCTCTTTGCACTTTGTTTTTGCCTCCTTACAAACCGTCGGGTAAACCAGGGCTCGCTCTGGTCTTTCCATTGTTTCCCGTTTCCCTTGGGAATAAACCTTTCCACTGCCTCCTTGCATTTTGTTGTTAAAGTATTCCATCATTTCATTTACTGGCTTTCCTGCCATTCTCTGTCCCACCGGACCTCCTGCAGAAATTCCTCAAACCTATGTAGTCCCCTCTTTTAAAAGTCTGGCTTTTTCCCATTCACCTCCTGTTTTCTCTCTCCCACTTGCACTCTACTATGTATTCAAAGCACAGAACCACGTGGTCACTAGCTCCTAGGGGACTTTCATATGGGATGTCCTCAATGTCTGAACTGCCCAGGGTGAACACAAGGTTCAGTCTTGCTGGATCATCCACCCCTCTCACTCTGGTAGTGTCCTTAACATGTTGGTGCATGAGGTTTTCCAGCACCACATCCAACATCTTGGCTTCCATGTTTTCGGACCCCCATGTGGCTCCAGGTTTTCCCAGTCAATCTCCCTGTGGTTGAAATCACCCATAACTTTGCTCTGCATGGAGTGAGCTCCTCTTGCCACCTCAGCAAGTGGTCCACCATTGCTCTGTTGCTCTCTTCATATTCCTCTCTTGGCCTCCTGCAGTTCTGTGGTGGATTATACATCACTGCAATGACCACCTTGTGTTCCCCAGACTGAAGTGTACCTACTATGTAGTCCCTCTCTCCTGTCTTGTCTATGCCTCCCATTTTCTCGAATTTCCATCAGTTTTTTTTTACGAGCAAAGCAACGCCTCCTCCCCCTCTGCCCCTTCTATCTTTCCTCATGATATGGTATCCTGTGGGAAGATTGCATCTGTTTATTGTCTCCATGAGTTTTGTTTCTATAACTGCTATGATGTCTCGGGACTTCTCATTGACTCTTTCTTGCCATTCCTCATATTTATTCGTTAATCCATTCGCATTTGTGTACCAAAACTTCAACTTCTGTTCTAATACTGTAACTGTGGTCCTTGGGGAATACTGGGTTGGGAGAGCAGGAGCTTTGGTGGGGCCTGTGGGGGGGTTGCAGTGGAGGTGGAGGAAAGCTCCCATAGGGGGTTTGCTGTAGGGGTAGGGTTCATGGTGCAGAGGATGGAACAGAGGGATCGGTGTGTGATGGTTGGTTTAGATTGTTCAGTTGCCTTGGGTCTGTTTGCGGTTGGAGTCCTTCTGCAGGTGTTTCTTGGGGTTGTGCTTTTCCTTCAACCTGTGCCTGGGTTATCTGCTCTTCTTTGTCATTTCTTCTTCCCCATTTCTCCTTTCGTTTTTGTACTCTCTCTTTCAGTATCATCCTTTCCTCCTTTGTTCTGTCTTGATCGATCAGGTACACACTCTTGAACTCCTGTTTGCCTGTCAGCCGTGCTTTCTCCTGCAGGATCATGGTTCGAGTTTATTCTGCCTTGAAAATTACCTTGAAGGCCATTTCCTTCTCTCTCTGAATCACCCGATTCTCCAAAAATTTGCCACCTGGGTCATGTCTCCTTCCGTATCATATTCATGATACCTTCAATCGCTTTTTTCTCCTCCTGTTTTCTTCATCATAAGCTTCCCCTTCAGCTTCGTCTAGCCCATAGACAAAAACAATCTCTCTCTTTCCC
>NC_069449.1:1836630-1867591 GCF_026875155.1 Cherax quadricarinatus
TTTGAAGGCAGCTTGCCATGGTCGGCGGAATCTCCTTAAAATTCCTGTGCATCGTTCATGGGGAGCAGTTCGCTTGACTCTCCTCCGTTTGCATTCCCAGCTAGTCTTGCCCAAGCTGGATTATGGCGACCAAGTGTATTCTGTGGCTTCTACAACTTTTTCTAAGTTAGACCCCCTTCAACATCAGGGTCTACGTTTATGCCTTGGTGCCTTTCGTTCATCCCCTGTTGAAAACCTCTATGCTGAGGCTAATGTTCCTTTCTTAGCCAATCATCGTTCATTACTTTGTCCGCTCTCATGACCTTTGTGTTCCTTCTATGTATAGGTTGGTCTCCGATGTTAGTAGGAGCCAGTTATTTGTTCAGTGCCCTTGCCGTTCTTCCCTACTGCCGTGCACCAAACCTCTCCTACCTACTGCTGTGTCCGTCTCTGTCTCTGTCTCTCTCTGTCTGTCTGTCTGTCTCTCTGTCTGTCTGTCTGTCTGTCTCTCTCTCTCTCTCTCTCTCTCTCTCTCTCTCTCTCTCTCTCTCTCTCTCTCTCTCTCTCTCTCTCTCTCCTCTTTAAGGGGGGCTCCTTGTTGTGGTGAAGAGGCTCTTGTTCTGAGGAATTAGACCTGTCGGTCTCCTTCCTCAGACCGAACCTAATTATCCCCCAATCCCCCCTTCCCTATCCCATCCTCCCCTTTTTCCTTTCCTCCTCCTCCTCCCCACCCCTCCCTTTTGCCCTTCCTCTTTTTGGCCTTTGGGATTTCTCCCACAGGCACGCTAGTTCCTAGATAGGGGAAAGGATACCAGGGTCCATCCCATTCCATTGAGGTTCTTGGCAGTGGCGTAGTTTGCTGTGGAATCTGGATTGTCTGGGGATGTCTCGATCCCTCTCCGGTATCCCAGAGTGTAGCTTTGGGTGTCTTTCTGGGGGTGGTGGCCAAAGGAGGTATGCTTTGTAGTGGATATCCGGCCGCCCCTCTCTTTTGTCCACCGAGGTAGCTCGCCAGATGTGAGGTTGCTATCCCAGACTGCTGGTTTACTGGCATGAAGGGTAGGGTATGGCAAGGGTTCCATGCTTCATCTGCGCTACTAGCGGTGCTGAGGTCCTCTTGGGTGCAGAGGGAGATTTCTGGCCCTTTCATTCCTCTTGGGAACTATTCCTCCCCGCTCCCCCCTTTTTTTATTCTTTTTTTTCTTTTTATTTTCTTTTCTTTCTTTTTTTTCTTAAAAACAAAAAGCAAAGGAGTAACCTAACCATGGAGAACCCAATCCATGAACCCACTATCCCCGGGCCTTCTTGATACCGCACCCGATTCTGACCCTGCCTTGTTTTTAGACCACTCTTCGGACACTCCTGATGCCCTTGTACCTCTTGCTGGTGTGGTTTCTTCACCTGCTTCATGTACCGGGGCTTTGACTGACTCCTTCGATTTGTCTGACCTCCGCTCTCCTTTGACTATGCTTCCGGCCTCTCCCTCTACGGTATGGCAATTTTCGAATCGCCAGCCAGTTTCACTATGGATCAACTCTGGTCCTACTCCTAAACGCCAACGTCAATCTCCTGATGATGTTCCTTCGTTACCTTCCCATTCTACTCGGAAAAGACCGACACGTTATGCACTCCCTCTCCACGCTCAGTTTCGGACCAAACAATGGACTAAATGCTTTACTTTAAGACCGACTTCTTCTTCTGCCTATCTTTCTGACCATAGTATTGGCAAAGCACTCCTGCGTCATGTTGGTAGAGATATTTCATTTCATGCTCTCAAGAGTGGTATGCGCATCGTCACTGTCCAGAATGCTGCCTAAGCTCATGATCTTTCTCTCCTTTTGCATATCGATACTACTCCTATCACTATTGAAAAACATCATTCTCTCAATTCTTTTGGTGGTACTGTCATTCTGCCCCATACCATAGTCCAACAGAATTTCCAGTCACGTGGCAATGACATTCTTGAACAGCTGGAACTCCAGGATCTCCCAATCCTCAAAGTCGACACTTATGTCCTTCCTGCCCGTGGGCGGAGACGTTACCCTTGCAATGTGGCTCGATTAACTTTCGACAGCCGAGAACTCCCATCCTCTGTTTATGCCACAGGACATAGGTTACAAGTTCGAAAGGTGATCCCTACGCTGCAACAGTGTAGAAATTGCTGGAGTTTGGGTCACCCAGCGAAATATTGCAGATCTATAGCCAAATGCCTAGTCTGTGGTGCCGACGACCATTCTAATACATCTTGCAGTCAACCTCCATCTTGCCTTAATTGTAATGAAGCTCACCCTTCGTACTCCCGCCATTGCCAGGTCTACTTAAATGAGCGCGAAATCCATAGTCTCAAAGAGGCCGAAGGTCTCCCTTATGCTATGGCAGTTACTCATCTACGCCTCCAAGGAAGACTACCTCGTGTTTCTTATTCTCATGTTTCAAAACATCACCCCACTTCTGGGGTTCCATCTTCTGCAGCCTCCTCTGTTATTACCCCTCCCATAGCCACTCCGGCATCTAATCCTTTTGCTGTCCTTGGCTCTGACTTCCCGACTACAACTCAGTCTGTTCTCACATCTTCGCGTCCTTCCTCACAAGCCCCAGTATCGACAAGACCTCGTACGACACCTTATACCAATCGCCCCTCTACCTCTGAGAAGTCCAAAAAATCCACATTGCTCAAATCTTCTTTGCCCCTTCCTTCCCTTCTTCCACGTCCACACTTTACCTTTCCAGTCTCTGTGCCTAGTTCTTCCCCTCTCTCTGGCTCTATTACAAGTGTGGAGGTTCACCCTCCTCCTCGTACTATGCCTTCCACCCCTGTCCCCTCCCAAGTTTCTCCCTCTTCTACCATCTCCCAGGTTTCTGCCTCTTCTGTCCCCCCCCCCACACTTCATCTCCAGTCCCCTACACTCTTTCGTCCCCCTCTACTTTGGTACAGTCCATTACTGTCCCAATCTTTACTCACCCTCCTCCTTCTACCTCCAACATTGTCTTCCATACATCTTTGAATTCAGAAACACTTGAAGCCATTTCAGAATATATTGCAGAGACTAAACCTTCAATGGACACTGATTCACCTCCTGTTCCTTCTCTTCCCTCTCCTCCATCTTCACAACTCCATTCTTTGCAACACTCTGTTCCTTCACTGCTTCAACGTCTTCCAGTGCCACCACACATTGACTTTTCTAACCCCTCTAGTCCGTAGGTGCCCTTCCCTACGGATTCCTGGTATTTTCTTCATTGCCAATCATGGCCTATTTACAGTGGAATATCTGCGGCCTCAGGGGTAATAGGGGTGAGCTTCAGATGTTGCTTTCCAGGTTTGGTGCTTGCTCGCAAGAACCAAAATTACACTCAGCTGTTTTCCAACCTATCTCAGGCTATAATTTATTGTATTCTTCGGATCCTTTCTCAGATGGGACCTTTAATGAAAGCGCCCTTCTTCTATGCAATGATATTCCGTACTGTCAACTATTTTCCACACCTCGCTGCATTACACTGCAGCCCGTATCCACTTGAATAAGTGGTTTACAATATGTTCTTTATATCTCTCTCCTTCTCGAGCATTTTCTATCCCAGATTTTGCCTTTCTAGTTTCATCCTTACCACCACCATTTCTGTTACTTGGTGATTTTAATGCCCACCATTTCCTCTGGGGGGTCTCATTGTGACTCACGTGGCATCCAGTTGGAGGCTTTTCTCGCCTCTCACCCCCTACATGTTTTAAATACGGGTACTCCCACCCATTTTGATCCTCGTACTCATACTCATCTATCACTGCACTAGACTTCACCTGGTCTGTTCTACCGGACTTATATGACAGCCATCATTTTCCAATCATTCATACTTCTCTTTCATATTCACCACCTTTCCGTAGCCCTCGCTGGCAATTTGATCGGGCAAATTGGGACCTTTACTCACAACTCACTGCTTTTAGTGAGGTTCCTTCTTCATCCTCCATTGATGAGCTCCTACACCTTTTCTCGACGTCAGTTTATACCGCAGCTTCTCATTCTATACCCCAAACCTCAGGCAGGCATTCTCAGAAGTGCGTTTCTTGGTGGTCTCCTGCTTGTGTTCGTGCAGTACGTTTGAAACGTGCTGCATGGGGCAGGTACCGATACAATAGAACCAATGAGAGACTTCTTGATTTTAAGCAGAAGCGTGCGATCGCTCGCCGTGTCATTCGTGATGCTAAATGCACTTGCTGGCGAGACTATGCTTCCACCATCCCCTCTGCTTCCTCTATGAGTGCAGTCTGGAAAAAAAGTGAGGAAATTGAGTGGTAAACACTCTCCTGACCCGGCTCCTGTTCTACGGGTCGCCGGTATTGATGTAGCAAACCCTCTTGACGTTGCCGTTGAAATTGGCACTCGTCTGGTCCGTATTTCCCGGGGGCTCCATCTATGCCCCTCGTTTCTTTCCTCAAAGTCTGCCAGAGAGTTAGTACCCTTGGATTTTTCTTCTCTCAGAGAAGAACAGTATAATGTGCCTTTTACACTTCAGGAACTGGAGGCAACACACTCAGTTTGCCGATCATCAACAGCTGGACCTGACGACTATTCATATTCGTATGTTACAACATTTACATCAGTCAGCCCTTGTAGTCCTCTTACACCTCTTCAATCTTATTTGGGCACAAGGAGTTCTTCCACAGCTGTTGAAATCTGCCATTGTTCTCCCTTTCCGCAAGCCGGGTACTACAGGACATGATGCCTCCCACTCTCGTCCCATCGCTCTTACTAGTGCAGTTTGCAAAGTGATGGAACGTCTGGTAAATCGACGTTTAATGTGGTATTTAGAGACGCACAACAGTCTCTCTGCTAGTCAATATGGCTTTCGTAAGGGCCGTTCTACCATAGACCCCTTACTATGCTTAGATACGTATGTTCGTAATGCCTTTGCAAATAATCACTCAGTTATTGCCATATTTTTTGACCTTGAGAAGGCATATGACACAACCTGGAGGTATAATATTTTGGCCCAAGCCCACTCCTTAGGCCTCCGAGGCAATCTATCATCCTTCCTTAAGAACTTTTTAACTGACAGACACTTCCGTGTTCGAGTCAATAATGTGCTTTCCCCGGACTTCGTCCAAGCTGAAGGTGTCCCTCAGGGATGTGTTCTGAGCACAACACTTTTTCTCCTAGCTATAAATGATTTGGCCTCTGTTCTTCCACCCAATATTTGGTCATCACTCTATGTTGATGACTTCACTATTGCTTGTGCAGGCGCTGACTGTCATCTCATTGCAGTTTCTCTCCAGCATGCGGTCGACCGTGTTTCCACTTGGGCCACCACGCATGGGTTTAAATTTTCCAGTACCAAAACTCACCAAATTACTTTCACTAAACGCTCTGTCATCTCCGATCATCCTTTGTATCTCTATGGCTCCCGTATCCCCGAACGTGATACAGTCAGGTTTCTAGGCCTTCTCTTTGACCGTAGGTTATCCTGGAAACCTCACATTACCTCTCTGAAGGCAACTTGTCACAGCCGGCTAAACCTTCTTAAAACCCTTGCTCATCTTTCCTGGGGAGCTGATCGTCGAACTCTGCTTCACCTACATTCAGCCCTCGTTTTATCAAAACTCGATTATGGTGACCAGATTTATTCGGCGGCCTCTCCTGCTACTCTCTCTAGCCTTAACCCCATCCATCATCAAGGATTACGTTTATGCCTTGGTGCTTTTCGCTCTTCCCTGTTGAGAGCCTCTATGCAGAAGCGAATGTTCCATCCTTGTCTGATCGCCGTGATGCCCATTGCCTTCGCTACTATGTATGCTCTCACGATCTCCACAATCCTTCCATTTATAGAATGGTCACCGATATTAGTAGACATTATTTGTTTGCCGCCCCTGTTTGCTCCGTCCCTTTTCTCTTCGCTTACATTCACTCTTGGCTTCCCTTCAGTTACCACCTTTATATGTTCATGTAGCATCTCACTTTTCCCTACCCCCTGGGAAGTTCCAGCTGTTCGGGTCTGTTCCTTCTCACTCCCTTGCTCGAAAGCCCAACTGCCTATGGTGGCTTCCCGCTCTCTTTTTCTTGATCACTTCCACTCTCATTCTCATGCCATAGCTGTGTACACAGATGGCTCTAAGTCTTCAGACGGCGTTGGATTCGCAGTAGTGTTTCCGGACAGCATCGTGCGGGGGCATTTACTATCTTCGGCTAGCATTTTTACTGCTGAATTGTATGCCATTCTTGCAGCACTTATTCGTATCTCATCTATGCCTGTATCATCATTTGTGGTAGTCTCAGACTCCCTTGGTGCTCTACAGGCTATACGAAAATTTGATACATCTCACCCCCTAGTTCTCTGTATCCAACTTTGGCTATGCTGTATCTCTACCAAGAATAAAGATATTGTTTTTTGTTGGGTCCCTGGTCGTGTCGACGTACAGGGCAATGAACAGGCAGACACTGCTGTGCGGTCAGCAGTACATGACCTACCAATTTCCTATAGAGGTGTTCCATTTCTGGACTATTTTGCTACAATAGCTACCCACCTTCACACCCGTTGGCAACAACGTTGGTCAACTCTGCTTGGTAACAAACTTCATTCTATTAAACCGAGCATAGATTATTGGCCGTCTTCTTGTCATCAGTGCCGAGGTTGGGAGACTACTCTCTCCCGCCTTCGCATTGGCCACACTCGTCTTACTCATGGGTATCTCATGGAGAGGCACCCTGTTCCTCTCTGTGAGCAGTGTCAAGTTCCAGTATCGATTAGCCACATTCTGTTAAGACTGCCCTCTCTATCAACGTGCACGCAGAATTTACCTCCAACGTTGTCTTCGTTCTACTACTCTCTCTTTGCCTTCCCTTCTTGCTGATGGACCCTCCTTTAATCCTGACTCTCTCATTGACTTCTTGACAATGACTGATTTACTCCCAACCTGATTATACCTTCGCACTCCCCTCAGCCCTTTCTAGCTCAGTCTCTTGCTGCCCTTTACCCTTTCACCATCCACTGCCCCGCTTTATCCGTAACCTATTACTCGTCTATCTCCCTTTTGCCACCTGATGCCCTTGCTTCCTTCCTGCCCTGCAGCACTGTATAGCCCTTGTGGCTTAGCGCTTCTTTTGATTATAATAATAATAATCTGTCTCTCTCTCTCCCTCTCTCTCTCTCTCTCTCCCTCTCTCTCTCTCTCTCCCTCACTTCTCTCGCTCTCCCTCTCCCGCTCTTCTCATGTTTTAATCTCTCTCTCTCTCTCTCCCTATCTCTCTCTCCTCTTTACCTCTCTCTCTCTTCCTCTCTCTCTCCTCTCTACGCTTCCTCTCTCTCTCCCTCCTCTCTCTCTCGTCCCTCACTCTCTCCTCATCTCCCTCCCCTCTATCACTCCGTCGCATGCTCATGCCATCGCCGTTTATACAGATGGTTCTAAATCTTCTGACAGTGTTGAGAGGTGGTGTTCCCTGATGATTATGTCCCGGATCATTTGTGAGACTCGGCAAGTATTTTTACCGCCGAGATGTATGCCATCCTCATAGCGCTTCTCTGTATTACATATATGTCTCCTTCGGCGTTTGTGATCGTTTCAGATTCCCTCAGCGCTTTACAAACTATTAAACAATTTGATTCCCCTCATCCACTGGCCCTTCGTATTCAACTTTGGTTGAACCGAGTGGCTAGCAAAAACAAAGATATTGTTTTCTGTTGGGTCCCTGTACATGTTGATGCGCAGGGCAATAAACAGTCGGATGCTGCTGCACGGTCAGCTGTACGTGGTCCTCCGGTTTCCGATAGAGGTATCCCGTTCAGGGACTATTTTACAGTCATCTCTGCCCATCTTCGTTGCCGTTGGCAACAACAGTGGTCGAACATGCACCATAACAAACTGCACTCTATTAAACCGTTTTTAGGTTCGTGGCCATCTTACCACTGTTTCAGTACTCGGGAGACTTCACTCTCCCATCTCGGCATTGGCCATATTCGCCTTACCCATGGGTATCTCATGGAACGACACCCTATTCCTGTCTGTGAAGTTTGTCGGGTCCCTAAATCAGTTCTTCACTTTCTCGTGGACTGTCCGGTTTACCAGCGAGCTCACAGGATTTACCTTCACCGACGCTGCCACCCTACTGCTCTTACCTTGCTTTTCCTTCTTGCAGACGGCACTGCCTTTGACTTACGATCACTTTTTAACTTTGTCAGCATCTGCCTTACTATACGAACTTTAACACATAACCCCTAGCGTCCCTTAAAGCCCTTTCCTCTCCTCACCTCTGATCCCCACTCCACCTAGCTGTTTATAGCCGCAGCATTATTTTCTGCCCCACAGCGCTGTATGACCCTTGTCAGTTTAGTGCTTTCTTTGATAATGATAATCCACTACGTCTTACGCTGAATGACCCACATGGGTTTAATGCGTAACTTGAGTTAATTATTGGAAATTATTGGAATTTGATGTTTTACCCAGTGTTCTATCCACTGAAGAAAACATACACCGCCTCATCCTCTTGTACCCGTCAGGGTGAAATAGCCATAAGGTTTGTTGAACTCAGCGACCGAGTCAGTACTGCAAGGATTATATTGACCTGCGTGATGAATACACAAAATTTACTAAATTGCTCAACAGCAGAAAGATTGCATCACAATATCGTAGTTGACACTACCGACGTAGTTACAAATGACTAAGGAAAGTCAGTGTGATAAACCCATCATAAGCACCAACAGAGTTCAGTCTTGCTAAGAACTATCCCAGGGCAGACCAGGTCAAGGATACTATCCCAGGGCAGCCCAGGTCAAGGATACTATCCCAGGGCAGACCAGGTCAAGGATACTATCCCAGGGCAGACCAGGTAAAGGATACTATCCCAGGGCAGACCAGGTCAAGGATACTATCCCAGGGCAGACCAGGTCAAGGATACTATCCCAGGGCAGACCAGGTCAAGGATACTATCCCAGGGCAGACCAGGTCAAGGATACTACCCAGGCAGACCAGGTCAAGGATACATCCCAGGGCAGACCAGGTCAAGGATACTATCCCAGGGCAGACCAGTCAAGGATACTATCCCAGGGCAGACCAGGTCAAGGATTTTTATCCCAGGGAGACCAGGTCAAGGATGCATCCCAGGGCAGACCGGGTCAAGGATGCTATCCCAGGGCAGACCAGGTCAAGGATGCTATCCCAGGGCAGACCAGGTCAAGGATGCTATCCCAGGGCAGACCAGGTCAACGATACTATCCCAGGGCAGACCAGGTCAAGGATACTATCCCAGGGCAGACCAGGTCAAGGATACTATCCCAGGGCAGACCAGGTCAAGGATACTATCCCAGGGCAGACCAGGTCAAGGATACTATCCCAGGGCAGACCAGGTAAAGGGAACTATCCCAGGGCAGACCGGTCAAGGAAAACTATCCCAGGGCAGAAAAGGTCAAGGATACTATCCCAGGGCAGACCGGGTCAAGGATACAAATCCCAGGCAGACCAGGTCAAGGATACTATCCCGGGGCAGACCAGGTCAAGGATACTATCCCAGGGCAGACCAGGTCAAGGATGCTATCCCAGGGCAGACCAGGTCAAGGATGCTATCCCAGGGCAGACCAGGTCAAGGATGCTATCCCAGGCAGACCAGGTCAAGGATACTATCCCAGGGCAACCAGGCCCAAGGATACTATCCCAGGGCAGACCAGGTCAAGGATACTATCCCAGGCAGACCAGGTCAAGGATACTATCCCAGGGCAACCAGTAAAGGATACTATCCCAGGGCAGACCAGGTAAAGGATACTATCCCGGGGCAGACCAGGTCAAGGATACAATCCCAGGGCAGACCAGGTCAAGGATACTATCCCAGGGCAGACCAGGTCAAGGATACTATCCCAGGGCAGACCAGGTCAAGGATACTATCCCAGGGCAGACCAGGTCAAGGATACTATCCCAGGGCAGACCAGGTCAAGGATACTATCCCAGGGCAGACCAGGTCAAGGATACTATCCCAGGGCAGACCAGGTCAAGGATACTATCCCAGGGCAGACCAGGTCAAGGATTAATGGAGGTCGCAGCACAGTAAATTTACACACATAAAAATGCATTCTATTTTACTTAAGAAATCCCAGTACAAAGAGTATTACAAGAGAGATCCAGTGGGAATAGTGTTCGCTGCCTTCCAGCAGTGTTCGCTGCCTTCCAGCAGTGTTCGCTGCCTTCCAGCAGTGCTCGCTGCCTTCCAGCAGTGCTCGCTGCCTTCCAGCAGTGCTCGCTGCCTTCCAGCAGTGTTTCGCTGCCTTCCAGCATGTCGCTCCCTTCCAGCTTGTTCGCTGCCTTCCAGCAGTGTTCGCTGCCTTCCAGCAGTGCTCGCTGCCTTCCCAGCAGTGCTCGCTCCCTTCCAGCAGTGCTCGCTGCCTTCCAGCAGTGTTCGCTGCCTTCCAGCAGTGTTCGCTGCCTTCCAGCAGTGTTCGCTGCCTTCCAGCAGTGCTCGCTGCCTTCCAGCAGTGCTCGCTCCCTTTCCAGCAGTGCTCGCTGCCTTCCAGCAGTGCTCGCTGCCTTCCAGCAGTGCTCGCTGCCTTCCAGCAGTGCTCGCTGCCTTCCAGCAGTTTTCGCTGCCTTCCAGCAGTTTTTCGCTGCCTTCCAGCAGTGTTCGCTGCCTTCCAGCAGTGTTCGCTGCCTTCCACAGTGCTCGCTGCCTTCCAGCAGTGCTCGCTGCCTTCCAGCATGCTCGCTCCCTTCCAGCAGTGTTCGCTGCCTTCCAGCAGTGTTCGCTGCCTTTCCAGCAGTGCTCGCTGCCTTCCAGCAGTGCTCGCTGCCTTCCAGCAGTGCTCGCTGCCTTCCACAGTGCTCGCTGCCTTCCAGCAGTGCTCGCTGCCTTCCAGCAGTGTTTGCTGGCCTTCCAGCAGTGCTCGCCTGCCTTCCAGCAGTGCTCGCTGCCCTTCCAGCAGTGCTCGCTGCCTTCCAGCAGTGCTCGCTGCCTTCCAGCAGTGCCCCGCTGCCTTCCAGCAGTGCTCGCTGCCTTCCAGCAGTGCTCGCGGGCCTTCCGGCAGTGCTCGCTGCCTTCCGGCAGTGCTCGCTGCCTTCCAGCAGTGCTCGCTGCCTTCCGGCAGTGCTCGCTGCCTTCCGGCAGTGCTCGCTCCCTTTCCCGGCAGTCCCTCGTTTGCCTTCCGCAGTGCTCGCTGCCTTCCGGCATGCTCGCTGCCTTCCGGCAGTGCTCGCTCCCCTTCCGGCAGTGCCGCTCCCTTTCCCCGGCATGCTCGCTCCCTTCCAGCAGTGCTCGCTGCCTTCCAGCAGTGCTCGCTGCCTTCCAGCAGTGCTCGCTGCCTTCCAGCAGTGCTCGCTGCCTTCCAGCAGTGCTCGCTGCCTTTCAGCAGTGCTCGCGCCTTCCAGCAGTGCTCGCGGGCCTTTTTAGCAGTGCTCGCTGCCTTCCAGCAGTGCTCGCTGCCTTCCCAGCAGTGCTCGCTGCCTTCCAGCAGTGTTCGCTGCCTTCCAGCAGTGCCTCGCTGCCTTCCAGCAGTGCTCGCTGCCTTCCAGCAGTGCTCGCTGCCTTCCACAGTGCTCGCTGCCTTCCAGCAGTGCCGCTGCCTTCCAGCAGTGCTCGCTGCCTTCCAGCATGTTCGCTGCCTTCCAGCAGTGTTCGCTGCTTTCTAGGAATGTTTGCTGCCTTCCAGCAGTGTTCGCTGCCTTCCAGCAGTGTTCGCTGCCTTCCAGCAGTGTTCGCTGCCTTCCAGCAGTGTTCGCTGCCTTCCAGCAGTGTTTCGCTGCCTTCCACAATGTTCGCTGCCTTCCAGCAATGTTCGCTGCCTTCCAGCAGTGTTCGCTGCCTTCCAGCAGTGCTCGCTGCCTTCCAGCAGTGCTCGCTGCCTTCCAGCAGTGTTCGCTGCCTTCCAGCAGTGTTCGCTGCCTTCCAGCAGTGTTCGCTGCCTTCCAGCAGTGTTCGCTGCCTTCCAGCAGTGCTCGCTGCCTTCCAGCAGTGCTCGCTGCCTTCCAGCAGTGCTCGCTGCCTTCCAGCAGTGCTCGCTGCCTTCCAGCAGTGCTCGCTGCCTTCCCAGCAGTTTTCGCTGCCTTCCAGCAGTGCTCGCTGCCTTCCAGCAGTGCTCGCTGCCTTCCAGCAGTGCTCGCTGCCTTCCAGCAGTGTTCGCTGCCTTCCAGCAGTGTTCGCTGCCTTCCAGCAGTGTTCGCTGCCTTCCAGCAGTGTTCGCTGCCTTCCAGCAGGGGTTCGCTGCCTTCCAGCAGTGTTCGCTGCCTTCCAGCAGTGTTCGCTGCCTTCCAGCAGTGTTCGCTGCCTTCCAGCAGTGTTCGCTGCCTTCCAGCAGTGCTCGCTGCCTTCCAGCAGGCTCGCTGCCTTCCAGCAGTGCTCGCTCCCTTCCAGAAGTGCTCGCTGCCTTCCAGCAGTGCTCGCTGCCTTCCAGCAGGGGCTCGCTGCCTTCCAGCAGTGCTCGCTGCCTTCCAGCAGTGCTCGCTGCCTTCCAGCAGTGCTCGCTGCCTTCCAGCAGTGTTCGCTGCCTTCCAGCAGTGTTCGCTGCCTTCCAGCAGTGCTCGCTGCCTTCCAGCAGTGCTCGCTGCCTTCCAGCAGTGCTCGCTGCCTTCCAGCAGTGCTCGCTGCCTTCCAGCAGTGCTCGCTGCCTTCCAGCAGTGCTCGCTGCCTTCCAGCAGTGCCGCTCCCTTTTCCAGCAGTGCTCGCTCCCTTTCCCAGCAGTGCTCGCTGCCTTCCGGCAGTGCTCGCTGCCTTCCGGCAGTGCTCGCTGCCTTCCGGCAGTGCTCGCTGCCTTCCAGCAGTGCTCGCTGCCTTCCAGCAGTGTTCGCTGCCTTCCAGCAGTGTTCGCTGCCTTCCAGCAGTGCTCGCTGCCTTCCATCAGTGCTCGCTGCCTTCCATCAGTGCTCGCTGCCTTCCATCAGTGCTCGCTGCCTTCCAGCAGTGCTCGCTGCCTTCCAGCAGTGCTCGCTGCCTTCCAGCAGTGCTCGCTGCCTTCCAGCAGTGCTCGCTGCCTTCCAGCAGTGCTCGCTGCCTTCCAGCAGTGCTCGCTGCCTTCCAGCAGTGTTCGCTGCCTTCCAGCAGTGCTCGCTCCCTTTCCCCAGCAGTGCTCGCTGCCTTCCAGCAGTGTTCGCTGCCTTCCAGCAGTGCTCGCTGCCTTTAATAATTGTTTCTTCTTGAGTAAAACCTAACAACAGTGTGGAGGATTTTCTTCTCACCTGAGAGCAAAAATAAACCAGAATGAAGCTCATTCTGGCGGATTTTTGCAGTCTGGAACTTTCTGAAGCCACAGTGTTGTCTAGGAACTTTGCAACAGATTTTCTTGTGAAGTCCAAAACTTAGTAACGCGCCTTCAACGACCCGGTTTTCCCTTCTACAGTATTTCTCATAAAGCTAAGAATTGTGTGTGTGTGTAATATATATGTATATATATATGTATATATATATGTAAAATATATATATATATATATATAAAAATATATATATTATATATATATATATATATATTTTAATGTTTGTGTAATATATATTTTATATATATTGAATAGTGAAATTTCAAGCACCATCGTGGCTTCTCACCAACGAGTGGTATTGAATCAGTAACAACACTGCGGCTAGCCGAGGATTCGAACCCATGTCCTTTTGGCCCGCTTCATGGTGAGCGAAAAATCACACATGGCACTTTAACCCACATGACCATGCAATCCTACAAGAACCAAGAACCCAGCAGAGCTAGGTGTTTTACCTTGATCCGAGGACATATTGTAGCATGTAGCAAAGGTTTGCAATAAGACTAGTCCCGAAGCTAAGGGAGAGACGACACTGACCAACAGGAGAGATAGGGGGATATGTTAGCGACATATAAAATACTGAGAGGAATCGACAAGGTGGACAGAGACAGGATGTTCCAGAGATGGGACACAGCAACAAGGGGTCACAGTTGGAAGTTGAAGACTCAGATGAATCACACTGATGTTAGGAAGTATGTCTTCACTTACAGAGTTGTCAGGAAATAAAAGTCTGGGAAGTGATATAATGAAGGCAGGATAAATACATAGCTTTAAGAAGAGGTATGATAAAGCTTATGGAGCAGGGACAGTGACATAGTAGCTACCAGTGAAGAGACTGGGCCAGGAGCAGTGACTCGATCCCTGCAACCACAACTAGGCGAGCACACACACACACACACACACACACACACAGTTATGGGTGATTTTAATCACAAGGAGATTGATTGAGGAAGCCTGGAGCCATGAGGGTCCTGAAACATGGAGAGCCAAGATGATGGATGTGGTACTGGAAAGCCTCATGTATCAACATGTTAGGGACACTTTCAGAGAGAGAGGTGAGGATGAACCAGCAAGACTGGACCTCGTATTCACCCTGAATAGCACCTACATCAAGAACATTACATATGAAAGGCTCCTCAGAGCTAGTGATCACGTGGTTCTGAGCCTTGAATACATAGTAGAGTTACAAGTGGAAAGGGTAACAGGAGTAGGATGGGAGAAGCCAAACTACAAAGGTATAAGGAACTTCCTGCAGGAGGTTCAGTTGGAAAGAGAATTGGTAGGAAAATCAGTAAACGAAATGTACTAAGTGACAACAAAATGCAAGGAGGCAGAGGTTTGTTTCCAAAGCAACAGAACTAATAGGAAGACCAGAACGAGCCCTTGGTTTATCCAAAGGTGTAGGGAGGGAAAAGCTAAGTGTGCTAGAGAAGGAAAAGAATACAGATTACAAAGGACCCAGGTAAATAAAGAGATAAATCGAAGAGCCAAAAACGAGTATGCGCAGATAAGGAGGGAGGCCCAACGACAGTACGAAAGTCAAATCTAACCCGAAGCTGCTGTATAGCCACATCAGGAGGAAGACAACAGTCAAGGACCAAGTAATCAGGCTGAGGAAGGAAAGTGGGGAGCCCACAAGGCAGTGGGGACAGAAAGGAATTCTTGAAAATCAGAACAAGGGGATACACCAACAAGGGATATACCAACAAGTGCTGGATGAGATACACACAACCGAGAAGGTGAAGAAGCTGCTAAATGAACTTGATACCTCAATGGCGGTGGGACTGGGAGAGTGAGCAGAGACGCTGTGTGTGCCACTAACAACAATTTTCAACACATCCATTGAAACTGGGCAAATACCTGCGGTATGGAAAACGGCAAATGTAGTCCCCATTTTTAAGAAAGGAGACAGACACGAGGCACTAAACTACAGACCAGTGTCACTGACGTGGATAGTATGCAAAGTCAAAGAGAAGATTATCAGGAGAAGTGTGATGGAGCACCTAGAATGGAACAAGCTTATAAACGACAACTAGCATGAATTCAGGGAAGGAAAATCCTGTGTCACAAATCTATTGGAGTTTTATGGCAAGGTAACAGAAGTAAAACAGGAGAGGGGTGGGTAGATTGTAATTTTCTTGTACTGCAAGTCTTTTGACACAGTTCCTAACAAGAGATTAGTGCAAAAACTAGAGGATCAGGCACATATAACAGGAAGGGCACTGCAATGGATCAGAGAATACCTGACAGGGAGGCAACGAGTCGTGGTACGTGACGAGGTGTCAGAGTGGGCGCCTGTGACGATCGGGGTTCCACAGGGGTCAGTCCTAGGACCAGTGCTGTTTTTGGTATATATGAATGACATGATGGAAGTGATAGACTCAGAAGTGTCCCTGTTTGCAGATGATGTAAAGTTAATGAGGAGAATTAAATCAGATGAGGATCAGGTAGGATTACAAAGAGACCTGAACAGGCTGGACACCTGGACCAATAAATATCTCCTCGAATTTAACCCCGCCAAATGCAAAATCATGAAGATCCGGGAAGGGCAAAGAAGACTGCAGACAGAGTACAGGCAAGGTGGCCAAAGACTGTAAACCTCACTCAAGGAAAATAATCTTGGGGCGAATATAATACCGAGGACATCTCCTGAGGCACACATTAACTACAGAACTGCTGCAGCATATGGGCGCCTGGCAAATCTGAGAATAGCGTTCCAGTACCTCAGTAAGGAATCGTTCAAGACTCTGTTTACCGTGTACGTCAGTCTCATACTGGAGTATGCAGAGCCAGTTTGGAGCCCACACCTGGTCAAGCACGTCAAGAAATTAGACAAAGTGCAAAGGTTTGCAATAAGGCAAATTCCAGAGCTAAGAGGAATGTCCTACGAAGAAAGGTTAAGGGAAATTGTTCTGACGACACTGAAGGACAGGAGGGTTAGAGGGGACATGATAACGACACACAAAATACTGCAAGGAATTTGTCAACTCCTTACAGTATTTGTCTTTGACCAACTTTGACAAGGTGGACAAAGACAGGATGTTCCAGAGATGGGACACAGAAACAAGGAGTCACAATTCGAGGTTGAAGACTCAGATGAGTCAAAGGGATATTAGGAAGTAATCTGTAGCCATGGAGTTGTCAGGAAGTGGAATAGCCTAAAAAGTGACGTAGTGGAGGCAGGAACCACACATAGTTTTGAGATGAGGTTTGATAAAGTTCATGGAGCAGGGAGAGAGAGGACCTAGTGGCGATCAGTGAAGAGGTGGGGCCAGGAGTTATGAATCGACCCCTTCATCCACAAATAGGCGAGTACACACACACACACGCACGCGCACGCGCACGCACACACACACACACACACACACACACACACACACACACACACACACACACACACACACGCACGCACACACACACACAGGGAGAGACTGGATCTTGTAGCCACCAGCGAAGAGGTGGGACCAGGAGCTGTGATTCGACCCCTGCAACGACAAATTAATGAGTTTACACACACACACTGTGAAGGAAAAGTTCATTAGATAGCAGTGGTGGAAGTATGAAAGAATGGGGTAGTAGTTTGTTGGGCAGTATGCGTGTTCATTTAGGGTGGGTGCATAGTTCTCGCTACCCCCACCCCTCTTCTGCACTCGGTGGGAGGTGACAAGTGTCTCCGACCTGTGGTCAGTCACTTGACTTGCGGCTCCCATCAAATCTACAAGTATTCATTCCACTCCTGCAGAAGTTATATGTTTTGGATTAAGTCGGTTTCAATAAGAGCTTCACACTTTTTTATGGTTTTAAACTCCAATTTGTTCCTGCCGTGATTTGAATTTGCGATGTGTTACGTCATATTTTAATCCTCATCATTTCCTTTAATAGGTTGTATGCCTATAGTGTGAGTAATTTCTAGAATGGTGTGTAACTGTGTTTTCTTTATTCTAGCCTCGACTGTCGGCTCAGGTCATCCGTAACAGGCGAGACACCCAAAGACCAGCATAAAAAAAGGCACAATACCGTGACTGGAACGATACACAAATAACCCGCACATAGAAGAGGAGCTTACGACGACATTTCGGTAAGACTTGGACCATTTACAAAGTCACACTATGTGATGAATGGTTTAGAAAAGCGACAAGTTGAAGAATTGAGACACTTATGCAACATATGGGAATCTTTATTGAAGAAACGTTTCGCCACACAGTGGCTTCATCAGCCCAATACAAAGTAGAAATAGGTAAGGAGAGGAGAAGTTTGAGGTAATCAGTCCCTCAACCTGGATTCGATGTATTCAGTCCATCACTCTTGTAGGAAATGCAGCATAGGAACGAACGAACGAAAGTTCAGGTAAGATCCCAAATGGGATGAGCGGGGAAGACGGGACAGACGAAGAATAGCTCTGGAGAGGAGTGTTCTTAGTCGTAGAAATAGAGCCAGGGCTTAACCCAGCAGCGAAGGCAATCGTGGGACAGATATTGAGAAGAGAAATTCAAGCTCTTCTGTTGGGACTCCGGTGGAGTGAGCGGGGAGGAAGGGACATGCGACGTTTAGCGCTAGAGAGCAGTGTAGAACTGGGCCATGTCTTAACCCAAAAGCTAAGGCGAACGTGGGTCAGAGAATGGTACCTGTCATAGAAGGTACCTGTCAGCGAATCCAAGGTTATTTGTAAATAGGGATAGGAGCAGGATCATGCAAGGAGTAGAAAAGGTTGTGTTGGTTTGTGGATCTGCGAATGTCTTCGTCAAGGAGAGAGGTCCAGTAGTCATGTCGTGTCTCAAGTTTGTCTATTTGTCTCTCACTGAGCGTCTTCCAGTACAGATTCAGCGCAGAGATGTCTAACTGGGCATGGAGAGACTCGCTTGTGGCGAAGTTTTCCCATCTGACATCAAGCACCCAGCGCAGCGCCTTGTTCTGCACACGCTGCAGTTTAAGTAAGTTTGTTTTTGCTGCAAGAGAGAGGGCTAGAGGAGAGTAAGTTATCAGAGGACGTATTAGGGATTTGTAGAGGTGTAATTTGGTGCGTTGAGAGGCATGTTTCAGTTTGTAGAGGCCCGCAAGGGCCTTACTAGCTATTGCACGCCTTGAGTGAATGTGTCCGTGTAAACGAAGAAGTTAGTCAAGATTAACGCCAAGGACAGTGACAGATTGTGTGATGGGGATGTAAGTGCGGGTGTCAGCTGTTCTGAGCTCGACAGGTAATGGAGGATCACGTTTCCTGTAGTTAAAATACATAATGCTGGATTTAGCTGCATTGGTTTTGATCCTCCATTTTTGTTCCCAGATGGCTATCCTGTCGACCTCATTTTGTGTTTCGTGTGTGAGTGTATCTATATTGGCATGAGTGATAAGTTGTGTAATGTCGTCTGCATAGGCTAATGTGATGGAGTTGTGGTATACAGGTGTTGGAATGTCGTTAGTGTATAAAATGTAGAGGGTAGGGGAGAGGACAGAGCCCTGGGGTACTCCATCATTTAGTGTGAAGTAGTCAGAGTAACAGCCTTGGAATTTGATTCTCATGGTACGGCCGTCTAGGGAGTTGCAGAGGAGTTTACGAGTATTGAGAGGCAGGTTAAAGTTAGTGCAGAGTTTGTACTTGAGCCCTTCGTGCCAGACAGTGTCAAAGGCTTTTTCAACGTCTTTTGCAACCAGGGCTGTCCTGTTTCTTTGTTTTGTGTTTATGTGGATGTAGTTGAGAATGATGTTAATGGCATCCTGTGTGGATCTGTGTTCTGAAGCCAAACTGGCCATCAGAAAGTAGAGAATTGTGTTCCAGGTATCTGCGAAGGCGATGATTGACGAGTTTTTCAAAGAGTTTTCCTAAAGTTTCGAGGAGGCTGATATGGCGATAGTTTCTAGGGTCAGAGTGGTCTTTATTGGGTTTAGGAAGGAGGATAGCAGTAGCAGCTTTGAAGAGGGAAGGGAAGTATCCAGAGGCAAGGGAGGCATTGAGGAGGTTTGTGTAGGCAGTAATGATAGAGTCAGGAAGGTGTTTCAGGATAATATGGTTTAGGCCAGAGGCACCAGGAGCCTTGGGAGGAAGGTGTCTGAGGAGAGTTTTAGCGTCTGTGTTGGTGAAAGGAGTGTCAAGTTCTTGGGAGGAGGTAAGTGAGTCCAGATGGATGTGGCTGTCTGGTGTTGTTTCGTGTGTGTGTGTGTGTGTGTGTGTGTGTGTGTGTGTGTGTGTGTGTGTGTATGTGGTTGTTGTGTGTGTGTGGGTGTGTGTGTGTAGTGTTCCAGTGTTCTATGTTCTGAATGTGTTGAATAGCGTTAGGGTGGGGTGGGTGAGGGTGGAAGATGTTCTCCCAGATGTGTTTGAAGATGTTAGTAGCAGCCTGCGGGTCTGAGATGTTTGTGTTGTTGTGGGTGATGTATTTGAATTTGTTGGTGGGAGTGGTGCCTCTGATTTTTTTGATAAAGTTCCAGAAGGCTTTGGTGTTTTTAATACGCTGTTTGTCTGCTTGTTGTACGAGTTGTGACCAGTGATTGTTGTGGTCTTGGTCTAGACTGTGTAGAATGTTGTTTCTGAGGTAAGTGAGATCTAATTGGACTTCGATTTAATCTGTGTGTGTTGTAGAGAAAGCGGTTGTGGTAACAGATAATTAGTCTTCTTGTTCTGATTGAGGGTTTGAAGGAATAACGAGTGGTGTGGGTTTTCTTTGGTATTGCGGTGTTGGCTGCTTGTGTAATGGTGTCCTGGATGAGAGCAAGTTGAGTGTCAACGTCAGAGATGGGTTTGTTGTTGTAGTCATAGGTGAGGTTAGTATTATCTATGTGTTGTTTGAAGCCATCCCAGTCAGCGTTCTTGTAGGAGAAGGAAGGTGTGGCCGGGATGAGGATAGGGTTGGAGAAGATGTGTAAGATGATGGGAATGTGATCAGAGCCTGTAATAGAGTCAGGTGAAATGTAGTGTTGAAAGAGAGAGCTGGCTCGGTTTGCCAGAATGATGTCGGGTTTGCCTTGGCCAGTGTGATTGTAGAAGGTATTGAAGTCTGGGCCGAGGTGAAGTAGGTGTTTGTGGTTTGTGAAGTTGAGTAATTGGTGACCAAGTTGGTTGTTACTGGTGTGATGAAAGGCGGTGTGTTTGGCATTCATATCAGCTAGTAGGTATGTTGGTGTGTTGGTGTAGCTGAAGACTAAGGAAAGGTCGCGTATGTTGAGAGTAGTGTTTGGGCGAGCATAGATGATGAAAAAGATAAAGGGGCCAAGGTAGGTGTGTATTCCGACTGCAAGACAGTATTGTTGTATAAAACGGATTGGGAGAAATTCGTGTTTTATGTTGGATTTGACAATGATGGCAACCCCATCGTGGGGATCATAGGGGGACTGTAGTGCAGTATAACCATAATGGCTGATACGTTGAGGCAGGTACTGTTTAGCAAAACAATATCTGGCCTCTCTGCTTCAAGGAGCTCGGCCAGTAGGTGTCTAATTGTAAAGTAAGAACGTAAGTTGAACTGAATCACCTTAAACATGATTTAATGGTTTCGTCATAGCAAAGTTAATGTCGGGGAAGGAGTTTGGATTAAAGCCCATGATAGTGGTGCCATCAGTGGATGTGTGTTTGTAGGTGCTACGGACCCGTTTCCTGGAGGGGGAGGAAGAGATGGATCTGTTTTTATGTTCTTTGGTCTGTTTGTCAGAAGTTGGGGCAGGTTTAGGTTTGAGTAGATTTTGTGTGGAGGAGGTGGAGTTGGGCCTGGATGAAGTTTTGGTTGTGGTGGAGGAGTGGGCGAAGGTGGATGCAGAGGAAGTGGAAGCTTTGGTATGGGATGAGGAAGTGGAAGCTATGGTAAGGGATGAGGAAGTGGAAGCTAAGGTAAAGGATGAGGAAGTGGAAGCTTTGGAAGGGGAAGAGGAAGTGAGTGAGGAAGTAAGGAAGTGGGGGAGAGGTGGTCGTAGCAGCAGCAGTAGGGGTGTTGGTGGGAGGTGTAGTAGTAGTGAAGAGGGGTAGGGGAGGAGGAGAGCTGGTGGGAGTAGGAAGTGGGGGGGGAGAGAGGAAGGAGGGAGGGTTGTAGGAGGCTTAGAAGAGAAGCAGGAAGGAGGGATAATTAAGAGGGAAGATTGTTAGCAGACAAGATTAGGTTAAGGACATGTGAGTAGTCTGATTGGTAAGCTTGTGAGATTACCATCGCAGAGTGGGCAGCAGTGGCGAGTTGACAGTTAGTTTTGTAGTCTAGTGTGGGTGTAGGTGTAGAAGGAGAAGTGCTTGTAGTCTGTGTGTTGGTGTTTGATGTGTGTAAGTAGAAGAGGTAGACCAAGTGCGTGGGGAGGCCCAGGCATTGGGGGGTAGGGGATGGGGGTATGGAAGGGGAGGGAGGTGCAGGGAAGGGGTTGGGGAGGGAGGGAGGTTGGCTAGCTCTGAGGGAGGAGAGAATGTGCTTTCTAGAAGGGCAGGAATTTGCAACTGCAGTGTGTGACCCGCCACAGTTAAAACATTTAAGGGGGAAGTTGCAAGTATTCCAGAAGTGGTCAGTTGCTGAACATCTGGAGCAGACTTGTGTAGATGTGCATGTGTTTTTGTCGTGGCCGAATTTGTAGCATTTAAGACATTGTGTGATTGGGTGGAAGTTCGGAGTGAAGAGAGTGTTTGGAGGAATGTGGATGGTCTTGGCAGAGATTCCTTGACTGAAGAGTGTAGAGGCGTCAGCAGGAGTAGAACAGCATATTTTAAGAATGGTAGAGTTTTCGGGTCTGTAAATATCGTCAACAGAGACTTTGTTCTTAGTACTGATATATTTATTAAGTCTTCTTTGTCTGTGTCATAGGCTGTGTTTAGCAATGACTGTGCTTTTGGCACGGTGCTCAGGAGTCCAAATAATGGTGAAGCCTGCGTTGAGAAGTTTTTGTCTGGTACCGCTTGAGGTGTACGCTTCTTAGGAATGTTTGTCAAGAAGGAGTTTGAAGCCTGAGTTGGTTTTGAAGACTAAGTTGAGGTGCACCAGTGATCTGATATAATAAATTTTCAGGACAGATAGCGGCATCAGGATTAGAGAATTTGAGGTTTAGCGAGAAGGTATTGGATTTAGTAGAAGCAGAGGCAGGTGTGGGAGGTTGGGGGAGAGTGGAAGGGGGGTGGGAGGTGGAAGGCAACGAAGGCATCGTCTAATTACGAAAAGATGTAATTGGCGGTGACAATCGGCCAAAAAGTGAGAGTATTCAGCTAGGCAAGTACGTGTAAGTAGACACACGTACTTGCCTGGCGCAGGACACTGAGGAGGTGAACTGTAGCTTGATGGAGCACTGTATATCCTGAGTGGCGGCGAGACTGGCTGTATGGCGTGCAGTCAACAGGCGAAGAGAATTCAGGCAGCAACAGGCTTCCTGCCCTTGGGTAGGCAACCACCGACGCACCAATCCTGATGGTGGAGAGGAAGACGAAGGTCCAGCAAGCACTACTCTAAGCGAAGTCTCTCCCAACACGGGGTAATTCGAGAGAGGCGAGATCGTCGATGTGTGAGTGATGTGTTAGGTAAGCACACGTAACCACTCGAGCTAAGTCACAAACGAGGAATGCAGCACCGTGATTGACTGTGGGGGGGGGCAGCATAGGGCCAGAGAGGTGGCTTATATACTGCAGTCAGATGAGGTGAAGTAGGATCACAGTGGGACCTGTCACTAGTGTAAGTAGGTCGTCGTCCAAAGGTTGGGCAAGCGTTGAAGTCTTTGTACCAAGATCCCATGATGTTGCAGTGTCTGACAGATGTGATGAATGGTTTAGAAAACCGACAAGTTGAAGAACTGAGACATGCAACACATGGGAATCTTTATTGAAGAAACGTTTCGCCACACAGTGGCTTCATCAGTCCAATACAAAGTAGAAATGGGTAAGGAGAGAAGTTTGGCCCTATGCTGCATTTCAGAGTGATGGACTGAACACATCGATTCCAGGTTGAGGGACTGATTACCTCAAACTTCTCCTCTCCTTACCCATTTCTACTTTGTATTGGACTGATGAAGCCACTGTGTGGCGAAACGTTTCTTCAATAAAGATTCCCATGTGTTGCATAAGTGTCTCAATTCTTCAAAGTCACACTAACGAAAAGGAGAGAAGGAGGGGTATATATAGGCAGGAAGTGGATGAGGTAGTAGTAGTAGTGGAAGTAGTAAAGAGGAGGGGGCCAGTCAAATACTAAGAAAGAGGAGCACTGCAAGGAAGCTGGTGCAAACAGAAGGCAAGAGCAAGAAAAGTCGGCGTAAGCTCCTCCTCTTCTATTTACGAGTTATTTGTGCATAGATCTTAGCAAGATCTGATAGTAAACCTAACCCATCTACCTACACTGGTCCCCCTCCACTTGCAACCAACACACCATCAATTACACACCATTCTAGCAGCCGTCCCTCAGTTATAACTCCACCATTGTTTCATGGTGGTTCTTTACTGGCGGCTCAATTGCTTCACAAGTGTTGTGGTGGTCAGAGGATCACAGTCAACCTCTGTTCGACAGAATCTCTGCTCATGTTGAGGACACAGTCTTCTGTGTCAACAGTCACATCCACTTGCGAACCCCCCGCCCCACCATCATCAACAACGACTCGGTGTTCCAAACGACGATTCAGAGGTACGTGTCCAGAACATCAGCACGGCATCATTCTCCACTACGTCAGTGTGTACATAATAACTTCGAATGACTAATTATTTATACATTCATTTTTGCTTCAGGTAGGATTAAGTTCATGTTTTAAAAGCTTTTATTCTTCACTGATTTTACTTATTAATAAAATTCTTTAAATGTTATTATTCATTTTTCAATCGCTCTATTTCCACGAGAAGGAACCAGTCTTATCAGGTCTGATAGGGCTATTGAACCTTGACACACACACACACACACACACACACACACACACACAAACACACACACACAACACACACACAAACACACAAACACACACAAAACACACACACAAACACACACACAAACACACACACAAACACACACACAAACACACACACAAACACAGCAAGTGCTGGATGAGGTACATATAACCAAGGAGGAGGTGAAGAAGCTGCTGTGCGAACTTGACACCTCAAAGGCGGTGGGACCAGACAACATCTCTCCGTGGGTCCTTAAAGAGGGAGCAGAGATATTGTGTGAGCCATTAACAAAGATCTTCAACACATCATTTGAAACTGGGCAACTCCCTGAGATATGGAAAATGGCAAATGTAGTCCCAATTTTTAAAAAGGGAGACAGACATGAGGCACTAAACTACAGACCTGTATCACTAACGTGTATAGTATGCAAGGTCATGGAGAAGATCATCAGGAGGAGAGTGGTGGGGCACCTGGAAAGAAACAAGTGTATAATTGACAACCAGCACGGTTTCAGGGAAGGAAAATCCTGTGTCACAAACCTACTAGAGTTTTATGACAAGGTGACAGAAGTAAGACAGAGAGAGAGGGGTGGATCGACTGCATATTTTTGGACTGCAAGAAGGCCTTCGACACAGTTCCTCACAAGAGGTTACTGCAAAAGCTAGAGGATCAGGCACACAACAGGAAAAGCACTGCAATGGATCAGAGAATACCTGACAGGGAGGCAACAACGAGTCATGGTACGCGACGAGGTGTCAGAGTGGGCGCCTGTGACAAGCGGGGTTCCACAGGGGTCAGTCCTAGGACCTGTTCTGTTTTTGGTATATGTGAACGACATAACAGAAGGGATAGACTCAGAAGTGTCCTTGTTTGCAGATGATGCGAAGTTAATGAGAAGAATCAAATCGGACGAGGATCAGGCAGGACTAAAAAGAGACCTGGACAGGCTACAAGCCTGGTCCAGCAACTGGCTCCTTGAATTTAACCCTGCCAAATCCAAAGTCATGAAGATTGGGGAAGGGCAAAGAAGACCGCAGACACAATATAGTTTAGATGGCCAAAGACTGCAAACCTCACTCAAGGAAAAAGATCTGGGGGTGAGTATAACACCGAGCATATCTCCTGAGGCACACATCAATCAGATAACTGCTGCAGCATACGGGCGCCTGGCAAACCTACGGATAGCGTTCCGATACCTCAGTAAGGATTCGTTTAAGACTCTGTATACCATTTACGTCAGGCCCATACTGGAGTATGCAGCACCAGTTTGGAATCCACACCTAGTCAAGCACGTCAAGAAATTAGAGAAAGTGCAAAGGTTTGCAACAAGACTAGTCCCAGAGCTACGGGGATTGTCCTACGAAGAAAGGTTGAGGGAAATTGGCCTGACGACACTGGAGGACAGGAGGGTCAGGGGAGACATGATAACGACATATAAAATACTGCGCGGAATAGACAAGGTGGACAAAGACGGGATGTTCCAGAGATGGGACACAGACACAAGAGGTCACAATTGGAAGTTGAAGACTCAGATGACTCAAAGGGATGTTAGGAAGTATTTCTTCAGTCATAGAGTAGTCAGGCCATGGAATAGCCTAGAAAGGGATGTAGTGGAGGCAGGAATCATACATAGTTTTAAGGCGAGGTATGATAGAGCTCATGGGGCAGGGAAAGAGAGGACCTAGTAACAATCAGCGAAGAGGCGGGGCCAGGAGCTGTGACTCGACCCCTGCAACCACAAATTAGGCGAGTAAAAATAGGTGAGTACACACACACACACATTCAATTGATTAAGGAAATTAGATCCGATAGGGAGGAGATGGGGAAGAAAAGAAGGAACTTGGAATGTAATTAAGGTTATAATGAAGCAGGAAATCTGCGTAATAAATCAGTTGGAGAACAGGATTCAAGAAGATATTAAATGAGACAGTAAAGGATAAGGATAACCAACAATAGGTCAAGAGAGGAGAGAAATGGCAATGATCAGAGGAAATTAAGAGGATTACGCACCTTGATGAGACAAGTTGAGTAAGACATGAAAAACACAACTTATAATGTACAGTTTATTTGAGAGAGACTGAGAGGAACAAAGTCAGTAGGAAGAAGGAACAAAGTCAGTAGGAACAAAGTCAGTAGGAAGAAGGAACAAAGTCAGTAGAACAAAGTCAGTAGGAAGAAGGAACAAAGTCGGTAGGAAAAAGGGAAAACAAACCCAGTAGAAAGAAGGAACAAAGCCAGTAGATGAAAGTCAAAGTCAGTAGAAAGAAGGAACAAAGTCAGTAGGAAGAAGGAACAAAGCCAGTAGGAAGTAGGAACAAAGCAGTAGGAAAAAGGGAACAAAGCCAGTAGAATGAGGAACATAGCCAGTAGACAGAAGGAACAAAGCCAGTAGGAAGTAGGAACAAAATCAGTAGGAAGGAGGAACAAAGTCAGTAGGAAAAAGGAACAAAGTCAGTAGGAAGAAGGAACAAAGCCAGTAGGAAGTAGGAACAAAGTCGTAGGAAGTGGGAACAAAGTCAGTAGGAAGAAGGAACAAAGCCAGTAGAATGAGGAACATAGCCAGTAGAAAGAAGGAAAAAAGCCAGTAGAAAGAAGGAACAAAGTCAGTAGGAAGAAGGAACAAAGTCAGTAGGAGAAGGGAACAAAGCTAGTAGGAAGAAGGAACAAAGCCAGTAGAAAGAAGGAACAAAGTCAGTAGGAAAAAGGGAACAAAGTCAGTAGGAAGAAGAACAAAGCCAGTAAAAAGAAGGAACAAAGTCAGTAGAAAGAAGGAACAAAGCAGTAGAAAGAAGGAAACAAAGCCAGTAGAAAAAGATCAAAGTCATTTAGAAAGAAGGAACAAAGTCAGTAGGAAGAAGGAACAAAGCGTAGGAAGAAGGAACAAAGCTAGTAGGAAGAAGGAACAAAGCCAGTAGGAAGAAGGAACAAAGCCAGTAGGAAGAAGGAATAAAGCGAGTAGGAAGAAGGAACAAAGCCAGTAGAAAGAAGGAACAAAGTCAGTAGGAAGAAGGAAAAAAAGTCAGTAGGAAAAAGGGAACAAAGCTAGTAGGAAGAAGGAACAAAGCCAGTAGGAAGAAAGGAACAAAGCCAGTAGGAAGAAGGAACAAAGCCAGTAGGAAGAAGGAACAAAGCAAGTAGGAAGAAGGAACAAAACCAGTAGGAAGTAGAAACAAAGCCAGTACGAAGTAGAAACAAAGCAAGTAGGAAGAAGGAACAAAGCCAGTACGAAGAAGGAACAAAGCCAGTACTAAGAAGGAACAAAGCCAGTAGGAAGAAGGAACAAAGTCAAGAGGAAGAAGGAACAAAGACAGTAGAAAGAAGGAACAAAGCCAGTAGGAAGAAGGAACAAAGCCAGTAGGAAGAAGGAACAAAGCCAATTGAAAGAAGGAACAAAGCCAGTTGAAAGAAGGAACAAAGCCAGTTGAAAGAAGGAACAAAGCCAGTTGAAAGAGAGAGAGAGAGAGAGGGAGGGTGAAGACGTGTCACAGTGTGCTCCACAAACTTTCTTATTATTATTTAAATACGAGGGTTGGTGAGGATAAAAACTGTTCACTGACGAAGTACTACCTACAACACATTAGTACAAGTAAGCGAACTCCTCCACTGAAGTGAATATAAGCAATATCAGTGATATTTAAGTGTGGTATGGTGAAGATATGGTGTGAGTGAGGGGACAGCGGCAGGCCTTAGGAGTGACTTCACTATTGCCTTCACAGTGAGCATCTAATATTATATGTCTTTTGTGCTATGTACTAGCATCTGGTGCTATATAATAACGTGACTGGTACAATTTAACATAGTGATTTGTGTAACATCTTCCTTTAGTGGAAAAGTGGATAGCATAAACAGTGTTTATTAAGTGATAGTGAGAAGGCAACACTTCCAGCTCGTCGGCCCACTACCTGCCCTCCCTCCCCACCCCGCTATAAACACCCCCACCCACGATACTCCACCCCACCCATGATACTCCACCCCACCCAGGATACTCCACCCCACCCACGATTCCACCACCCACCCTCTCTCTCCTGTGAACTTCATTGCAAACCTACAAGCCTCCTCTGGGATGACTTCACATCGCAAAATAGCAAGAATATCTACGTTATCTGGCTATTGTCCCAGTAGTTACTGCAGTGTTTGTGGGTATACCACAAGGGACAAAATTCTTCTTAGATGTAAGGAACCTACTTGATCCAACTACTGCCACACAGATTGCATTCCAGAAGAAGAATTTTGTTGCAGCCAGGTTGAAAATTTCAGAAAATTTTTAAAGGGTAACCATAATCCTGTGGATATGTGGATACAAGCGGAAACTACAGGAGGAAGGTCCAAAAGTCCTACCTCAGGGACTTCTGTCCAAAGATCAAGACTGCCCTCTTGGGCTGTTGTAAAGTTGCAGCTAAGATAATCCATCACAGGGAAGCACTTCATGAGCTCCTCAAATCATTAGATAACCTACAAGCTATTGTAGAAGGCCAGTGCAAGCCCGCATCAAGTGACGTAAGCTGCTCAGCTGATGGTGACACTATTGACAAAGACTGGAAGTCCCACACTGAGCTTAACTCAGGGGCAAATAACTGGGGGGATTCTGTCATCGCTAAGGTCCCACAGACTGACAGAGTTCAAAACACTACCTTTGGGAATTCTAACAATTCCTCTACCACCACAGAGGGAACAAATCCTCTTCCCAGCAACGAGGGAAGCCTTGGATCTGTTAATTCTCTAACACCTGACATCTCTGCTTCAGCCACTGCCAGTCCACTTGACAGTGCACATACCATCTCTGATCCTACACCTGTCAGCACACCTGCCAACACTATTCCAGAATCTGGCAGCAGTGCTTCATCAGCAAGTTCTGAGTCAGGAGTTTCTCCACTAGAGATTGGTGCAGTTAATAATCAGGGAACTATCACTTCACCTGATCACCTACAGTGCCAAAGTACGAACATCAGGGACACATCTGTCAGAACTTGTAGAGGACTGGGCAGAGGACGTGGAAGAGGACGTGGAGGAGGAAGACATCTACAGCTGTCTCACCCTCAACTAACACAGTTCCAGCGGCAGAACCTGAGGATAAATCTGCAAAACACAGAAGGTGCAACAAATCATAGTCCACCCTCCCAGGCACCTAGGCTGTGCTCTCGCTGTCACTGGAAGGGGCACACTGCCAACACTGCCTGCGAGATACCAGGTGCAATTATCGCTACAAGAAAGGACATCAGGAGTGTTAGAAGAAAAAGGAACTTGACAGACAGGACCACCTGTTTAGAGACCTGTTCTCAGAACAAACCAGCAGGATCTCTGAATTGGTGAACACTCACACGTCACCCACTCAGCTACTCCTATCCCAGCCCAGCAGGTGGTATTGTGCCTTATACAAGACCACAGACCTACATCCCTGCAGCTGCCTCAGTACCCCACCTCTCTCAAGGCAGGCACCTTACATGCCCTACACACCCCCCCTCAAGCTGACCACCCTCATCATGAGAGCCAGTCCATCAGCATCCTGTCGGCCAAATTAGAGGGTTTTATTACTAATGTTGGAGAGCTCACACATAGTTTTTGTGAAAATCGACGTCCTGACATGATAGCGTTGTTGAAACATTTTTGAATGACAGGACTCCAAGAAAATTTGCAAGAATTGCTTGGACCCTCATGGATAAGAAGAGACAGGCAAGGGGAAGGAGGAGTGTTGCTGTGTGCTTCTCTAAAAGTGTTCATGCCCAGCACATGATGTTGCCACCCCTACAATCTTTAAAAGATGTTCTTCCAAGCTCTGCATAAACACTAGTACCTCTGTACTAGCATGTGCAATGTACAGACCTCAGTGGCAACATGCAGACCCCATCAAATTTCCCAAAAGGAAAAAAATTGACTGCCTTCGCTACAACACAACTTTAACATTATAGTTGTTGGTGACCTCAACCAGCACCTTATAGAGAGGGACTTTGATGACCTTCTTGCAGTGTGACATGAGAAACTTTGTTGATTTCCCTACTCACATCTCTGGCTCCTCCCTTGACCCAGTAGTGAGTGATCTGGCAGAAGGCATAGTCACCCTTTTCAACCCCTCGGCTATGTTGGATCGTCTGACCACAAGGCTGTCTTTACGACACTTAAGATCCAACAGAACGAGGTGAGGATCCACACGCAAAAACCTGGCTATGGGAAAGAGGTAAATTTGGGCCCAAACCCCTTTGCTCTGAGCTCGCCACCACCCAAATTTGGGAAAGCTCTTCTCCAAGGGGATGTTACAACCAAGTGAAAGCTTCACTGGAACCATCCCTTAATCTACAACAAGAACACTTCCTCACCGGCAATATGTGACGAAGCCTACAGATCAGCCTTGGTTTGGCTTTCAATGTAGAGAGGCTGCTACTGGCTAAGTACAAAGCATGGCGAAGGTATAAGAGACATCCTACCACCTATAACAGGAACTTGCACATGCAAGCCTGTAGGGATATGTGTGAAAGTTCAAAAATGGGGCCCTTGCTAAATGGGAGGTGGACACTAAAAGAAAGCTAGCATCAGGTAGGGTAAGCTCCAAAACCCGGTGGTCCCTGGTCAAGGACAGACAAGGTTATCTGCCTGATGAACTCATTCCACCTCTAAATCGACAGGATGGGACCACCTCTACTAGTAGTCAAGAGAAGGCGGGCCTCTTTGCTGAACACTTTGCTACCAAAATGCAAGTTTTGATCCAGCAGGACCCCTCCTTGGCTAGCTGCAAGAACTGTGTCAAAACTGTCAGTGGTGACAATAAGGGAGGAGAAGGTGCATTTTCCTTCTTAAATCGTTTGAAACCCAAGAAAAGGCTTGGGGGCCCCGACAAGCTGAGCCCAAGATTGCTGAGATGTGCAACCAGCAGCAGCACCTCAAACTCGCATCTTTCAGCACTGCTATACAGTGAATGGGCCCCCCTCTAGGAAAGAAGCAAATGTAGTCCCCTGTTACAAAAAAAAAGAGCAGAG
>NC_069449.1:1868091-1887272 GCF_026875155.1 Cherax quadricarinatus
GGAGGGAAAGGGTAGAGGGCAGGAAAGATTGAGCTAGAAAGGGCTGAGGGGAGTGCGAAAGGTATCATGGAGTAAATCAGTCCATTATCAGGAAGCCAATGAGAGAGTCTGGGTAAACAAAGGGTCCATCAGCAAAAAGGGAAGGTAAAGAGAGCAGTAGAGTGGAGACGATGTTGGAGGTAAAATTCTGTGTACTCGTTGATAAGAGGGCAGTCTAACAGAATGTGGCTAATCGATACTGGAACTTGACACTCCTCACACAGAGGAACAGGGTGCCTCTCCATGAGATACCATGAGTAAGACGAGTGTGGCCAATGCGAAGGCGAGAGAGAGTAGTCTCCCAACTTCTGCACTGATGACAAGATGGCCAGTAACCTATGCTCGGTTTAATATTATAATCAAGGGGGAAGCGCTAAACCAGGAGGATTATACAGCGCCTGGGGGGGGGGATATGTGGAAGGCATTCAGGCTTAATTCGGGGAACTGGAGCACAGATCCAATTCCCTAAATCAAGAGCCCCTCACCAACATCAAGGAACCTTCCTTGAGGGGCTCGGTTTAATAGAATGAAGTTTGTTACCGAGCAGAGTTGACCAACTTGTTGCCAATGGGTGCAAAGGTGGTAGCTATTACAGCAAAAATAGTCTAGAAATTGAACACCTCTGTATGAAATTGATAGGTCATGTATTGCTGACTGCGCAGCAGTGTCTGCCTGTTCATTGCCCTGTACGTCGACATGGCCAGGGACCCAACAAAAAATATATCTATGCTTGGTAAGAGACACGGCATAGCAAAGTTGGATATGGAGAACTAGGGGTGAGATGTATCAAATTTTCGTATAGGCTGTGAGTTACTAAGGGAGTCTGAGACTACCACAAATGATGACACAGGCATAGATGCGATACAAATAAGTGTTGAAAGAATGGAACACAATTCAGCAGTAAAAATGCTAGCCGAAGTTTAGTATATGCCCTCGCATGATGCTGTCCAGAAACACTGCTGCGAATCCGATGCTGTCTGAAGACTTAGAGCCATCTGTGTACACACAATGGCATAGAGTGAGTGTGGAAGTGATCAAGAAAAAGGCGGGAAGCCACCGTGGGCCCAGTTGAGCTTTCGGGGAAAGGGAGCGAGAAAGAACAGACCTGAACAGTTGGAACTTCACAAGGGGGTAGGGAAAAGTGAGATCTACATGAACATATAAAGGTGGTAACTGAAGGGAAGACAAGAGCAAATGTAGGCGATGAGGAGAAGGGACAGAACAAACAGGGGTGGCTACCAAATAATGTCTACTAATCTCGGTGACCATTCTATAAAATGGAAGGATTGTGGAGATCGTGAGAGCGTACATAGTAGCGAAGGCAAGGGAATCACGGCGATCAGACAAGGAGGGAAAACATTCACTTTCTGCATAGAGGCTCTCAACATGGGAAGAGCGAAAAAGCCCCAAGACAAACGTAATTCTTGGGATGGATGGGGTTAAGGCTAGAGAGAGTAGCAGGAGAGGCCGCTGAATAAATCTGGTCACCATAATCGAGTTTTGATAAATGAGGGCTGAATGTAGGCAAAGGAGAGTTCGACGATCAGCTCCCCAGGAAAGATGAGCCCAAGGGGTTTTTAAGAAAAGGTTCAGCAGGCTGTGACAAGTTGCCTTCAGAGAGGTAATGTGAGGTTTCCAGGATAACCTAAAGGTCAAAGAAGAAGGCCTAGAAACCGACTTCACGTTTGGGGATTTTTAGGAGCCATAGAGGTACAAAGGATGATTGGAGATGACAGCGTCTAGTGAAAGTAATTTGGTGAATTTTGGTACTAGAAAATTTAAACCCATGCGTGGTGGCCCAATTGGAAACACGGTCGATCACATGCTGGAGAGAAACTAATGAGATGACAGTCAGCGCCTGCACAAGCAATAGCGAAGTCATCAACATAGTGATGACCAAATATTGGGTGGAAGAACAGAGGCCAAATCATTTATAGCAAGAAGGAAAAGTGTTGTGCTCAGAACACATCCCTGAGGGACACCTTTAGCTTGGTCGAAGTCCGGGGAAAGCACATTATTGACTCGAACACGAAAATGTCTGTCAGCAAAGTTCTTAAGGAAGGATGGTAGATTGCCTCGGAGGCCTAAGGAGTGGGCTTGGGCAAAAATATTATACCTCCAAGTTGTCATATGCCTTCTTAAGGTCAGAAAATATGGCAATAACTGAGTGATTATTCGCAAAGGCATTATGAACGTAAATATCCAAGCGTAGTAAGGGGTTTATTGTGGAACGGCCCTTACGAAAGCCCCTATTTATATGGAGAATGAGGGTTTGGTCTCTCTAAATACCACATTAAATGTCGATTCAACAGATGTTCCATCACTTTGCAAACTGCACTAGTAAGAGTGGTGGGATGATAGTGGGAGGCATCATGTCCCTTAGTACCTGGTTGTGAAGGCTTACTCAGCCCTGTAACAACTTCAGTCAGTATTACTCAGGCTGGCTCCTCCCGGGAAATAATGAATAGAAAAAAAATAACAACAAACACTTTTTTATATAGAAAATAAAAAATGAAAAACACTTAAATATAAAATATTAACCCAAAATTTTAAAGAAAATAAAAAATGAAAAATATAAAAAAACTAAATTCAACGTTAATTAAATGTTTTAAAAACGGGGGTCTGGTGTTGGGACATTTGTTGAAACGTAGCCGTTCTGATGATAGGGGGGGGGGGGTGGGCGGGTGTTGGTGCCCACCACTGGCTAATCTTCACAGATTATTGCCGTGGTATAATACCCAGACGGGAAAAAAATTTTCTTTTACCGCTGCAATGCGTGGATTAGTCCTGCAATTTCCTACAGGTGCACAGTAGTGAAAGATCAAATTGGCAAAGTCTCTGGACGTTAGTTCACTCCATCATTTCTCCTCTTTTGTTTGCCAGGTGACCCTCACGACATCCAAACTGAAAGATACGGGGTTACCCATGTTTAAAAATAAACATCTTCAGGGTAGTGTACAATATTCAAAAGATGTGGTGATTATTACAAAGTCAACCCCAGAGCAAGACTGAAAGGGCTAAGTTTTTTATTGGTCAAAAGTAAGCTTTTAACCAAAAAATCCCCCTAAATACAAAGGGAGGCATGTACTTTCATAGAGTTGGGGGCTTGAGTCTGTGATTACTGTTTGACCAGAGCCCCACACGTAAACCCTTTTGGGGGGGGGGGGTCGTTAAGAGGGGGGGGGAAAGGGATACGGGGGCTAGACTGACCCTTCTAAACAAGCAGCCGGGGTCAAACATCATTTCCCGGGGGGGGGAAAAGCGGGAAAAACGGGAGCTGACTTCCCTACCTTTTAACTAGTAGCCGGCAGACAAACTATTAATTTCAGGGAGGGGGAGAAAAGGCGGGAAAAACGGGAGATTCACTTACCCTACCTTAACTAGTAGCCGGCAGTGAAACTACTGTTACTATATGTATTCCCTCTACACCTATCTATTGAACTTTTCCCTCACACTGGCTTGAGGAAAGGGAGAACAATGGCAGATTTCCACAGCTGGGGAAGAACTCCTTGTGCCCAAATAAGATTGAAGAGGTGCAAGAGGACTACAAGGGCTGACTGATGTAAATTTTTTTTTTTTTTTTTTTTTTTTTTTATATTTTATTTAAAACCAACAATATACAATAGACAAAAGGAAAACCATAAAGATGACAATATATGAACAATAACTGAAAAAACATTACATTAGATATTGAAACATTAACGAATAACATAACAATATAACAAATATGACCACTATTACCTACATATAAAATCAGATACCGAAGCTTAAAATTGTCCTAAACTAGCTACATGTGGATAAGTTAACTTTCGCAAAGCATTGTCTGCATCGCTCTTGGGCTGTGTAGACCCCCTTGCCTGACGCTCCTCAGTAACCTGACAGCAGTGGTACGAGGAGGTGGTGTTGTGTCTCTGTTGACACCGCTGGGAAATTACTGGTGTTGAGATGGCGGTTTGTTATCGCAGACGCGTTAACACTTTTGGGTTATTGAACTGCTTCAGGTGCGATTACACCTAGTTCAGCTCAGATACTCTTACCCAAGATAATCAGGAGACATACGGCATACAAGATAGTGAATGTATGGGGTAGCGCTAAACGGAGCGCATAGAGTATTTGTGAAACTGTTTGCTGCGACAGTTTATGAATCGGTGGTTACCGCTTTCAAGATGTGTGTTTTGACGTTACTCCTGCTGTGCGTTGTGTGACTTGGGGGACGTGTCTCGATATTATACCTGGATAAAGTTGAGGAATGTCCCCTTGGGAGGCAACGAAGCTGACATCAGAAACGTATTTGAGAAATATGGAACTGGGGCATTCTGCCCCAGCAGGGTAAAGTGGATAATGGGTGCCTATACAGGTATGCCGGAAGGTACATTCAGCCTTAAGATGACGTTGCCCCAAACCCCATACCGTCATATGTGTATCTTCAAGATTTTAGGACACAGGTAAGGGTTTTTATATCCTGGACAGCGGCGTACGTGTCGCATTTGTGGAGAGTATGACCACATAGCAGCGGCATGTGAAAAGAACAGACGCGTGACCAACCTGGGGCAAGAAGACGTAGGCCCCAGTCACACGTGATGAAGGTGAGCATCGTTCGTCAGAGGAAGGGCGTGGTCGTTTTGTGGAGTGAGATGGTGGAACAGGCTTTTCGAAATGAGAGTGAGCCCTTCCCTCAGCTGCCTGCACCTGAGCCCGTTGCCGATCCATCTACTGGATTGGTTACCCCGGCATGATGTGTTGAGTTTGGTCGAGAGACGAATGTCGGTGAGGATTTAGACGAAGCTTAAGGACCTTGTCACCGCAAGTGGTGGAAGCACCGTCCCCGGAAGACATAGCTGGAGACTTCTGAGCCCGGGATTGTCAACAATACGAGACTCCGCAGAAGGACGACGAGACTGGGACATCGGAGACTTCATACCTCATTGTGGGGTGGATTTTGGGGGTACACCGTGAGGCTTCCTCGGATCTTGACATGGAGGATAGAACGTTACCAGGAAAACGGGCAGCTACGTCAGATTGGGATGACGTACTGACGCCGGCACAGAGGACTGGGAAAAAAACTGAGAGGATGGGTGAGGGGAGGGGTGGGGAGGGGGGGGGGTCATGGGGACGCCATCGCAAGAAGGGAGGCGAATGGGAAGGTACTGTAAAGAAACACATAGACTAACAAATCAAGTGGTGAACCACGGGGGAGAAGGAAAGGGTGGAAAATAAAACAGGCCTTGGGTGTATGATGCTAATGTTAACGGTTTGTGTACTAGATTAAAGAGAGATTGGTTGAGTAGTTTTCTTAGCAAACATAGAATGATGTTCTCTTCCTTCAAGAACACAATTTCAAAGAAGGAGACGTGTTGCAGGTTGCAGGTTATACAGTACTGACCCTGCCAACTATTCGTTTGAAAGGGGGTTTGTGGGTCTTTTAATAAAAGAGACGAGCCCGTTTGTGTTGAAAGAGATGTGGGGGGGTGGGGGGAGGGTGTTGCGAGTGGATGGGACTTGGATGGGAAAGCGTGTATCCTTGGTAAGTGTCTATGCCCCGCGGAAATGACACGAAGGTTCGAACGGATTTTGTGTGTGGGGACCTTGTTTATTTTTGCGGGTTTCTTCCGGAAGTAGCGATAGTGGGGGGTAAATTGGAACTGTGTCAAAAAGGGCGGCTGACGTCGAACCCAAAGGGGCTGGGCATTTGTCTGCACCTCTCAGAGATTTGTTGAGGGATGTTAAGTTAAGAGATGTGTTTGGGGGGGGGGGTGTGGGAAACAGAACATACTTTTATCAGAAGGGGATATGCTGCAAGGTTTAGACAGAGTGTATAATTTCGAAGGGAGTAGTTGTAAAGTCTTTTAATACGGTGGAGACGGTCTTGTCAGATCTTTAGGGCAGTTGTAGTGGAGGTAGGGTGGGAGGGAATGGCCGAAATTTTATAGGAATTATTGGAAATTAAATATTAGTGTGTTAAGTGTTTGAGGAAGGGTTGGAGGGTTTTTCTATGCTGTGGAATGAGCTTCAAGGGAAGCTCAGGAGGTGGAAGACATTGTAACGTGGTGGGACTCGGTGGCAAAGGAAAGGATAAAGTCCTTTTATGTGAGGGAGGGTAGGCGTATAAATACTTTAAAATATGGGCTAGCGAATTATTTAGAGGATCGATTACGAAGTTGTTATGGGCAGGGATCGGTTAGTGGTGTTTACCCCATGGACGAGATTGTAGACATAAAAGAGAGCTTGCGAACGTTGCAAAATTGACGGTTTCAAGCGTTGAGGGTGCAAAGCAGGATTAGAAGAAGTTTTGTGGGGGAGATAGGCCATCCGCGTGTGTGTTGGACAACAAAAGCAAAAGCAGGCGCTGACGGCAATCCCGAGCTTGGAGGTAAACGAGACGATGGGAATCCATAGAGCAGGTCAAGTGATACGAAACACTAAAGCTATGAGTGCATATGCGGATACATGGTATAAAAAAACACTGGAAATAGTAGTGGCGTGGATGAAGTGGAATTAAGTAAGGTGTGCACGTATGCTAAGTGCATTTGGGTCACAGTGATAGGAAGGCTTGGGGGGGGTTATTACTGAGGGGGAAATTGAAATTGCTTTACACGGAATTTAGGAAGGGCAAGTCCCCGGGTATTGGGTGGTTTACCAGTGGAATTTTATTTGCAGCATTGGGAGTTGATTGGGAAGTTCATGGTAAGATTATTAAATTGTTGAAGGAGAAGGGTACGTTAGGGGATAAGCAGAATACGGCAGTTGTGGTGTTGGTCCCGAAAGGCAAGGGCAGCCAAACCTTGGGAAGTATAGGGCGATATCGTTGCTCTGTGCAGACTATAAGGTTTTCGCAAAAATTTTGGGTTAATAGGGTAAAATGCGTTTGGGGGGGAGGGTCGTTTCGCCATCGCAGTATGGGTTGCCGGGCAGGTCGATGTTAGAAGGTCACGGGCTTATAAGAAGTTTTGGGTTTGGGGTCAAAGGGGGGAGGGGAGGGGGCGGCTTTAATGGCCTTGGACTGGCGAGCCCCCTATGAAGAAGTGGAAAGAGGTGCACTGCAGAGTATCTTCGGAGACAGGGTTATGGAGAAGAAATAGTTGGGTGGGTAAACACACTGATAAGGGGGGAAAGATGAGGGTACAAAAAATGGGTGTATGGGGACGGTTTTGAGATGGGTAGAGGTTTAAGACAAGGGTGCCCATGTCACAGATCTTATTTGCGTGTTTTCAGGATCCCTTTTACAGGATGGTTGAGAGCACAGTTAGTTCCCGGGGTGGGGGTGGGGTAGGGGAAGGGGTTTGTTGGCCGGCATTAATAGGTTATGGGATGATACGACTGTTTTGGTGTGTGAACGAATGTCTATGAAAGGGTTGGAAGATGTTGTTGCGTTGTGTTTGAAAAGTGCCACGGGTATGAAGTAAATAGTGAAAAGTCGATGACATGGGGTTGGGTACCTGGAAAGGGGGTGGAATGGTGAGCTGTACGTGGTTAACACAACTGCGATGTCATTTAAAGATTTGCGGTATTATTTATAGAGACGATTTGGATGTGGGCGCGGGAGGAAAATTCAGTAAGGACGTTGGAAAGGTCATGGTCGTCTGGTGTTTTTAGGCCCCACATCTCACTCTGGCCCAACGTTGTGATTGTTGTTAACGTTTTTTTTTGTATAGTAAGGTGTGGCATGTTGCGGCTGTATTCCCAATTACAGGGAAAAGCGATCAATGGAATATTGAGAAGGTATTTACCTTTCTGGGGGATCGAGGTGTGATTGGTTAAAAAAGTGAGGTTGTTATGTTACCTGTAACGTCGAGGAGGTTTTGGATTGTTGGACTTAAAGCGAGGGTGAAATGTGTTTTTTTAAAGTGGGAGGTTTGGCGTGTGGGTGTGATGGGGGGAAAATAGACCAAGTAAATACGAGGGGGAAAAAGTGGTATAGGGGAATGGAGTTAAGGGGAAAGTGAGATTGTACTACGGCTTTGTTGATGGTAAAGGAACGGAAAAGGAAACATTCGCATAAGGGTTTTAAGTAGGTTACTAGGGGGTACGTTTCGCAGCTCCAGTAGAAGGGTTTGTTCCCCATGTACTCGTGGGAAAATATATGGCTCCGATTTAGCAAGTTGAAATTACGGCCTAGGGTGCGTGAAGTCATGTTTCGTTTTTTACATGGTATATTGCCGTCAGGGGCAAATACTACGATCCAGAAGAGTCGTGGTGGGAGGGGGTGTGGGTTTTGTGTGGGGAAGACACGGCTTTTCACGTTGTCTATTTTTGCGAAGGTTTAGAAATGTCAGGAGTTGGTTGGGTAGGTGGTACAAGGGGGGAGGCAGAGGAGTGCAGGTCCTGCGTGCGTTAAGTCTCGACATCGGTGGATTAGACCAGGAGTTGAACGGGCTTTAGATTATATTTTCGTGGATTACATTTATATTTCGTGGGGAATGCGGGGAAAATGGGTCAGTGAGGTGAGAAGGCGTGTCCTTGCAATAACGTTTTATCGTCAAATTTTGTAGGAATAGGGAATTGTATGGGAGGAGGTGGGATAAGGGTTTTTCGGACGGTTATAAAAGGCTTTACTCTTGAAACCCTTGTGAATCTGTGATAAATATACGGCATGCCGAATAAGTTGTCGTGTAGGTCAGTGGGCAATAGCTGGCTCGTCTCTTGGGGGGAAGGATGTGAGTTGCGTGAATATGAGTTTGGGCATGAATGTTTTTTAGTTGTTATGGATGTGTGGTTGTAGATTCAGGGGTTAGGGTTACTAACTCACTGACCCCTTTTTTGTACAAAATGACTGGGTGCCTTTACATATTTGTTATGTTTTTTGAAAGCTTCCTTTGTGTAAAGACTCGTATTCTTGAGTCACTAGTTTTCTTAGTTTTGTTTTTGATTGTGTTATGGAGGTCCAGATATTTGGGCATATGAACGTGCATATGTATGTGTATATGTATGTATGTTATATGTATGTATGTGTATATGTGTGTATGTGTGTAATGTATATGTATGTATGTAATTTTATATGTATGTATACGTATGAATATGTGTATATATAATATGTATGTATATGTATGTATGTATATGTATATATATATGTTGTGTGTATGTATGTGTATATATGCATGTTTTTTCCCTTCCCTGTTTCTGTTCAATTAGTCTGTGAGTCACCAAAGTATTAAAGGAATATAACACGTGTACATTACCCTGAGTTATCCAATTGTACCCAAAAAATATGTAGCAACATTATGATTTTTTGTTTGTGATTCAAACGTAGTTCAAGGGTATCAAAAATTGAACATTTTATGGAATGGAGGGAAATTGTGACGTTTAAAATTATCTCAATTTATATAATATTTTTATGTAAGAATTTGTATTAGAGTAAATCTTTGAATTTTGTGTCTAATTGGAAATTTTCTATAATAAATTTGATATTTGTATGAAAATTACATAAATATTGTTTAAACATCATGAACTGTTTTGAGGCATGTGGTTATAAGGGGTTTAAGGGTTTGTTTCCCCCATGTTATTTTTTGTTGTATGGTGAGCTATTTAATTTTTTTTTAAGCAGCCTTGTTTTTATGATTTTTAAATAAAATATAAAAAAAAAAAAAAAAAAAATTTCGCAAAAAAGCAAACCTTATTAACTCTTCCTCAAATTAACATCTTGCTCTTAATTTTTCACTAGAATAATAAAATACAACTAAATAAAGAGCAGTTTGAAACAAAGAACATTCCAAATTATAAAAATATTGTCCCCACGCCTCCGAGCCGGTTGGACGATGCGAGACGCTCCCGTTTGAGTTTGTTTTGCCAGTTTTCCTGATTGACTGCCCCCACGTGGTTGGGGGAAACTTTATTTCTCCAAAATGGCCTGAATAGCAGAAGAAGAATAAAAATGCTCATTGAGAGCCTGGTCTGTCCAGGATCCAACATGGGATTATTATTACCAGCGATCATTCGCGTACCTAGGTATAGCAAATGAGGAGATATGGGTGTCGCATTAATGGAATGACAAGAATCTTCGTTTAAGATGACGTCTGCACAAGTCTACGAGGCAGTGGTCGACAAGTATCAGGAGACCATCATACAGGTTAATACAGCTGTGTCGGTGGACTTCATGATGTATCTCGACATTACACCTGGGTGAAAATCAGGAATGTGCCTTTTGAGGCGACTGATTTTGATATTACCAGTGAACTGCGTACTTATGGGACGGTTCACGTAGCCACAGCAGGGAGATGGGCAACTGGACCGTATGCAGGTGCGCTGGAAGGGCGCGTATACAGTTAAAATGACTCTTCGGCACCCTATTCCTTCATATATTGTGTTGAAAGAATTAAGGACTCAAGTCTATGTAACGTATGCGGGGCAACAACGTACGTGTCGGCTATGTGGGTCATATGACCACATCGCGGCGCAGTGTGAGAAACGAAGTGGGTACCCGGCACAACAGCAACGGCAACAGCAGCAACAGCAACAGCAGCAACAGCAGCCAGTGGACGAGGTTGGCGATGAGCGAGAACAGTCTCTTGCTACACGCCCCCAACAACGGTTGTCATGGAGTGAGGAGGTAGACAAAGAAAAGGAGATTGAATCGCCAGTTGTAACGCTACAAGGAGAATCTCAGTCATTGGGACATACATAAGGTTTTTGAGGAGAGGACTACCTAATATAGGGTGAAGAAGTGGCGGCGTCTTTGGTAAAGGCGTTGGATGACTTGTTAGAGGAATCGGTCCTAGATCAGGTGGAAGACCCAGGCTCAGTTCTGGGAAGGCTGTGAATGATGGTATGGCAGAAGATGACGGTTTGTCGACGAGAGAGTCTACAGGATTGAAGGTGCATGCAGTAGAGGTGGAGGTGCATCAGGACGGTGCTTCAGATGTCAAAATGCAGGTGGAGGGCGGGACACGAAAGAGGACTGCAGCATCATCGGATTCTGATGATGTGCTAACTCCTGCCCAACGCCCTGGGAAAAAGTCTTGGGTGGAGGTACAGAAGAGGGGGAATGGTGAACCCAAGGATCAAGGGAATGCAAAGGTGTTTCCAACAAAGGGGGGGGGGACAAAGGTGTTGAAAAACGAACTGGGGTAAAGCCCAATGCGGGGACAAAAGGAAACCCATTTGTTGAATTATGTTTTACTATAAATAAAAAGGGTTTGGAAGCCGAGGGGAAAAAGCTTAAGGGTTTAAGGTATTTGGTGGATTGGTGGGGATGTGGTTTTTACGGAAAAAATTTTAGGCCTGGTTTGAGTTGGATATGGTGGTTTAATGGTACAGGAACAGCGACCTTTGAAAGGTGGGGCTGCCATTTTGGGAAAAGGAAACTCCCCCTTTAAAGTAAGGCGTAGTGAAGGGGGGGGAGGGGAGGGTAATTTAGGGTGGATGGAACTTGGGGTGGGGTTCCCTTAGTTTTTTTGGTTTTTATGGCCCGGCTGGGGGTTTTGCGTGAGTATTAAAACAAAAATTTGTTCGGGCGTGCTGGTCTATTTTTTACGTGGTTTACCGAATGTTGCAAAAAATAGGTGGAGATTGGAATTGCGTGATACGTCGTAAAGAGTGGAACCCCAGAGGTGGGGGGTGTTTTTTTGGGAAATTTTGGGGGAAAAATTGCCGGGGGGGGGTTTAAAGTGGGGTGTGGGGGGGGAGGGATGGTAGAGAACCTTCTTTAAACGAGGTTATGCGGCGAGGTTGGACCAGGGGCCGGGGCTTTTACTGTGCGGGGGTTTTGGGGAAGAGGTTTTTTTCGGACATAAGGGGAGTGGTAAAAAAGGGGGGATTTTGAGGGTGGCCGGGGGGGGGGCATCATTTTGGAAATTGAATGTAAAGTTATTAAAGGAAAAAAGCTTTTGTTTTTGGAATATGTGGGATCGTTTAGTGGTAAAGCCCCAGGGGAGGTGCCATGGTTAATTTGGGGGAAACAATGCTAAAAAACGTATTAAGGAATATTATTTTAAATCAGGGAAGAGATATAATCAGTTAAAATACGGTTTTAAAAAATATTTAGAGGGGCAGTTGCGCGACTTTTTGCACAAATTAATGTAATTATCTGTTATTAAAATTAAAAGGGAAAGGAAAATACCGGAATTTAAAAATGAAGGTTTGATGGGGAAAGGTTAAGGGGGGATTGGGGAGGTTTTGGGGGGAGATCGGCCGTCGGGTGTGTGTTGCGGAGTCAACAACACGTCGAAAGGGCAATGGAGAAAAAGGGGTTGAATGTTGGGGTAGGATAAAGGGGTATAAAGTGGCCAGGGTTGACGACGAGAGGGTATGAGGGGGTAAATTGAGTTGGGTTAAGTTGAAAACAAGTGTGGGAATAAGTGAAATAGCATTACAGTCAATTTTTTTTTTTTTTATTTTATTTAAACATCTAAAAAAATCCCTTAAAAAAAAAAATTAAATAGCATCCCCATACTAACAAAATAACACTGGTGGAAACCCCACTTAACCCTTTAAAAAACCTAATGCACATCTACAAACATGTTACATCATGTTTAACAATAGTTATGTAATTTGCATAAAAAACTTACAATTGATTATAGAAATTAAAACTTAACAAAATTTCAATGATTTACTCAAAATACAAATTCATTAAAATAATAAATTTTATATAAATTGACGTCAATTAATCGTAGAAATTTTCCTCCTTCCATAAGTGTTCAATCTTGTCCTATGAACTATTTTTTGAATCAAAAACAAAAACATAATGTTGCTAATATTTATGGATAAAATTGGATAACTCAGGGTAATGTACACGTTTTTTTTTCTTTAAATTTTGGGTATCACAGAAAATTTGAACAGAACAGGGGGGGAAAAAAACATGCATATATACAAACTACAACATACTATATATATAAAATTTCATCATACATATACATACATATATAATTACCATATACATACATATACATACATATTTTAAACATACTAATTACATATCCACATAACACTATACACATACATAATATACACATTACTTTAACTACATTGCACGTTCAATGCCCAAATATCTGGACCTCCAAACACAATCAAAAAAAAAAATAAGAAAACTATGCTAAAAATACGAGTCTTTACACAAAGGACCCCAACAAAAAAACATAACAAATATGTAAAGGCACCCAGTCATTTTGTACACAAAAGGGTCATGATTTAGTAACCCTAACCCCTAAATCTACAACCCACATCCAAAAACAAAAAAAAATTCATCCCCAAAACTCATTTTCACGCAACACCCCCTTCCCCCAAGAGACGACCCACTTTTCCCCACTGACCTACACGACAACTTATTGGGCACCCCCGTTATTTATCACAGATTCAAAAGGGTTTCAAGAGGAGCCTTTTTAACCTCCGAAAAACCCTTTATCCCCCCTCCCTTAAAATTTCCCCTTTCCTAAAAATTGTACGATAAAAGTTATTGCAAGGAACGCCTTTCACCTCCGACCTTTTTCCCCGCATTACCCCGAAAAAATGTAACCCACGTAATATAATCTAAACCCCGTTAAGTCCGGTCTAATCCCCCGATGCGAGTTTTTAAACGCACGCAGGCCCTGCATCCTCTGCCTCCCCCCTCGTCCACCCTACCAACCAACTCCTACATCTTCTAAACCTTCGCAAAAATAGACAAGTAAAAAAGGGGGTCTTCCCCACCACAAAACCCACACCCCCTCCCACCACGACTCTTCTGGATCGTGTATTGCCCTAGGGAAAATATACCTTTAAAAAAAACGAAACTGATTCCGCCCCTGGGCCGAAATTTCAACTTGCTAATGGGGACCCAAAATTTATTTTCCCCGAGTACAGGGGGAACAAACCTTTTTGGAGTGGCCCGTCCCCCCCTAGTAACCTATTTAAAAACCCCTTATGCAAATGTTCCTCCGTTCTTTACCATCAAAAAGCTCGTGACAATCTCACATTCCCTTAACTCCATTCCCTTACCCTTTTTAAACCGATATATTTGGTCTATTTTTCCCCGCCATCACCCCCCACACGAAAAACCTCCCTTTAAAAAAAACACATTTCACCCTACGCTTTAACCCAAAAATCCAAACCCTCCTGCGTACAGGTAACTAAACCTCACTTTTTAAACCCAATCACACTCGCCCCCACAGAAAGGTAATACTCTTCTAAATATTCCATTGTCGCTGTTCTGTAATTGGGAATACAGCCGCACTTTTGCCACACCTCCTAAACAATAAAATTTAAACAACAATCACACGTTGGGCCAGAGTGAGATTGGGGGCCCTAAAAAAACACCCAGACGCCCAAATGCCTTTTTCCAAGCCCTTACTGAATTTTCCTCCCCGGCCCCCATCCAAAACGTTTATAAATAAACCGAAAAACTTTAATGACATCGCATTGTGTTAAAAACCCTTAAGTCACCCTTCCACCCCCCCTTTCCCCGGTTTCCCAACCCCATGATCACGACTTTTCACTATTTACCTTCATACCCCTGGCAGTTCAAACACACCCCAACATCTTCCAACCCTTTTTAGACATTCGTTCACACCCAAAAAGTCGTAAATCCCCATAACCCATTAATGCGGGCCCAAAAACCCTTCCCCTACCCCCCCCCACCCCGGGAAAAACTGGCTCTCAACCATCCCCGTAAAAGGGATCGAAAAAAACCCAAAAAAAGATCTGTGACATTGGGGGACCCTTGTCTTTAAAACCCCTACCCCTCTCAAAAAACCGTCCCATACACCCCTTTATTTTACCTCAATTTTCCCCTTACAGTGGTTTACCCCCCCAACTATTTCTTCCCATAAAACCCCGTTCCGAAGAAAACCTCAGTGCACCTCTTTCCCCTCATCATAGGCGGCTCGCCATCCAAGGCCGTAAAGCGCCCCCCCCCCCCCCCTTTGACTCCCCAAAAATTTTATAAGCCCTGACCCTTTTAAAAACGACCTGCCCCCAAAAACCTACTGCTTTGGGGAAAGACCTCCCCCCCACGCATTTTCCCTATTTACCCAAAATTTTTTTCGGGGAAAACCTTTTAGTTTACAGAGCAAAGATATCGCCCATATTCCCAAGGTTGGGTGCCCTTTGCTTTCGGGACCCAAATCACAAAATGCCGTATTCTGCTTTCCCCCAAAAGTCCCCTTTTCCTTCTACAAATTTTAAAAATCTTACCAGAACTTCCCAATCAATCCAAAGTGCAAATAAAATTCCCCTGGGGAAACCTCAATACCGGGGACTTTGCCCTTCCTCAGGGGGGTAAAACAATTTCAATTTCTCCTCAGTAATAACCCACCCAATGCCCTTTCCATCACTGTGACCCAAAAAGCATTAGCATACGTCACCCTTATTTTAAATTCCCCCTTCATCCCCCCACTACTAGTCCAGTGTTTTTTTAACCATTATCCCCATTTGCACCATAGCTTTAGTGTTTTACACTTGACTGTCTAGGTTCCCCGTTCCCCTTTACCTCAAGCTCGGGATTGCCGTCAGCGCCCCGCTTTTTCTTTTGTTGTTCAACACACAGCGGATGGCCTATCTCCCCAAAACTTCTTTCTAATCCCGCTTGCACCCCCCCCCGCTTGAAAAACCCCTCATTATGAAAGTTCGCAAGCTCCTTTTAGTTCAATCTGTCCATGGGGGAAACAACTAACCGATCCTGCCCCTAACAATTCGAATCGTCCTCTAAAAAAAAATTCGTAGCCCATTTTTTAAAGTATTTATACGCCACCCCCCCTAAAAAAAGGCTTTATCTTTTCCTTTTCCCCCGAGTCCCCCACGTTCAATTCTTTCCCCCTCGAGCTTCCCTTGAAAGCTTTTCCCCAGCATAAAAAACCCTCCCAAACCCCTTTCCCCATCACTTAACAACTAAAATTTTAAATTTTCCCTAATTCCTATAAAATTTTGGGCCCTTCCCCCCCACCCCACTCCATACAACTGCCCTATGATTGACAAGCCCCTCTCCACCGTATTAAAAAACTTTACAACTACTTCCCCGCGAAATATCACCTTTTCTAACCCTTTCAGCATTCCCCTTCTGAAAAAGTATGTTCGTTTCCCCCCCCCCTCCCCCAAAAACATTCTTAAAATTAACTCCCCCAACAAATCTCTGAGAGGGGAGACACATGCCCCCGCCCCCTTGGGTTCGACGTCAGCCCGCCCCTTTTGCACAGTTCCAATCACCCCCCCCCATCGCTACCCCGGGAAAACCCCGCAAAAAAAATAAACAGGTCTCACACACAAAATGTTCGAACCTTCTGTATTCTCCCCCAGGGGGATAGACACTTTCCCCAAGGAAACACGCTTTCCCCCCAAGCCCCCTCCACTCCAAACCCTCCCCCCACCCCCCCTAATCTCTCCCAAAACAAAGGGCTCGTCTCTTTTTTTAAAAGACCCCACCACCTTTCAAACGAATGTTTTCAGGGGGCATTTCGTATAACCGAAATGCAACACTTCCTTCTTTGAAATTTGTTCTTGAAAAGAGAACATCAAATTTTATGTTTTCTAAGAAAACTACTCAACCAAACTCTCTTTTTTTAGTCAAAACGTTAACTTTTGCAGTCATACACCCAAGGCCCGTTATATTTTCCACCCTTTCCTCTCCCCCCGTGGTTCACCACTTGATTTGTTCTTATGTGTCTTCTTTCAGTACCCTTCCCCCTTCGCCTCCCTTCTTTGCGATGGCGTCCCCCATGACCCCCCCCCCCCCACCCCTCCCCTCACCCCTCCTCTCAGTTTTTTTTCCCCCCTTGCCGGGTCAGTCGTCATCCGAATTGACGTGCTGCCCCCTTTCCCCGGTAAGTTCTTTTCCCCAGTCAAGTCCGGGAAGCCCACGGTGTACCTAAAATCCACCTAAAATGAGGTTGAAATCTCCCCCAGTCCAGTCTCGTCGTCCCTTTTGCGGAGTTCGTATTGTTGACAATCCGGGGCCGAAAGTTCCACTATGCTTCCGGAGACGGTGCTTCCCATTGCGGTGAAAAAGGTCCTTTAAAACTTCGTCTAAATCCTCCCGCATTGTCTTCGACCAATATAAAATCATGCCGGGGTACCCAAACCAGTAGATGGTATCGGCAACGCCAGGTGCAGGGCAGCGAGGGAAGGACTCATCTATTTCGAAAAGCCGTTCCACCCTCTCATCCACAAAAGACCCCCCCTTCCTTGAGAAAGATGCTCCCTTTATCAAGTGTGATGGGCTCGTCTTCTTGCAAAGGGTTTGGCACGCGTCTGTTCTTTTCCTGCCGTGCTTGTGGTCATACCCCACAAATTTCGACACGTACGCCCCTGTCCAGGATATAAACCTTTTCCTGTGTCCAAAATCTTAAGATACAATATGACGGTATGGGGTTTGGGCAACGTACTTAAGGGGAAAGTACCTTCCGGCATACCTGTATAGGCACCCCCTTTTCCACTTACCCGCTGGGGAGAATGCAATTTTCCCTATTTCTCAAAACTTTTGAGTCAGCTTTTTTGCCTAAAAAGGGACATTCCTCAACTTTATCCAGGGGATAATATCGAAAACGCCCCCTTCCCCGCAAGCAAATAACGTCAAAACAACATCTTGAAAGGGTAAAACCCCCGATTCATAAACTTCGCAGCAAGCGTTTCACAAAAACTCTTGCGCTCCCGTTCAGCGCTACCCCATACAATTTTTTTGTAGGTATGTCTCCCCGTTATTTGGGGGGAAAAGGGATCTGATGAAATAGGTGTAATCGACCTCGAAAAAAAAAATTCAATACCCAAAATGTTAAAACCGTCTGGGTAACAAACCGCCTTAACACCTAATTTTCCCAGGGTTCAAAGAGAACAACACCCCTCCCCGTACCCCTGCTTTTGGTTATGAGGAGCGTCAGGCAAGGGGGTCCAAAAACCCCAAAGGGGTGCGACAAGGGGGTTACGTCATTGGGGAAAGGGTTTTTGCGGTGAGTTGACAGAGATTCGTTCGTTTTGGAAGGGCGATAAGGATGGAGAATGGGGGTTTACTGGGGGAATTAGGAAAGGCACCGGGAATTTTTTTTTTTTTTTTTTATTAATATTTTATTTAAAAGGACACAGTACAAGATTTTAAATAAATAAAAAAAACACAATTATTAACCGTTTGAAAATAAAAATGACCTACCATTAACCCCATAGCATACCACAGTGTTACATTCATATTGTATTAAAGAATAAACCCATCACCGAACAATGAACGAAACAGGATAACACCTGCCAGAAAAAACATCAACAAATTCAAAACCCTACAATCATGCCTATTATACCAGTACAGTAAAACCTCCTTGCACCAAAGTAAACAGATGATATGATGCAGCATACGAAGGATAAAATTATACATTACAATAATTAAACAAAGGCTAACCTAACCCTACAATAAAATTGCAAAGACATACCCAATTAATACTTCCCGCAAATAGCAGGAAAATCTCTTAACATAATAAAGGGGCGGAGAGCTCCACCCACCGAACAAAAAAAAAATTAGCAAAAACCAAAAACTCAAAAATTTTATGTCTGTGTCCACATAAATCCCCCACAACTCTGTACAATTAAAACCCCTTGACAAAGTGCACAATAAATATTATTTAACATACAAAAATTAAAATTTTACAGGAACATTAATTTTAACATGATTCGCTGCCTGAACCAGGTCGAGTGAGGTTGTGCGCTGCCACCCCTCTGCTGTTCAGGCGCGAGCTACCTTTGTAAACAACATGGCGCTGAGTGTGAGGAGGCTGCGTAAATACCATTGGTAAATTTAGCTGCTTCGTGGGGCGATTTCACCCTCTTCAGTGCAAGCCCCCCCCTTACTCCCAACAATCATTAGGGAGACCTATGGAATCCAGGACGATGAGGTGTATGGGTTGCCCTGAATGGGGCTTATAGAATCTTCGTCAAAATGAATTCCACGTCCGTGTATGAGTCTTTGGTGACGAGGTTCCAAGACGTGAGTCTTGACGCTACTCCGCTGTGAAGGTGCGTTTGATCGACGTATCTGCCACTTTAGTGGGTTAGATACGTAATGTCCCATTTGAGGGAGATGAGGCTGACATAAGGATGTTTTTGAGACATATGGAACCGTACAATCTGGCCAAAGGCAAGTGGAAGAGGTGCTTCATGGACGTCCCGGGGGGTACCCTTTTCCCCGAAGATGACTCTGAGAATCCCATACCCTCTTCGTCGTGTTGGAGGGCTTCGGGCGCAAGTTAGGTATCGTCCCGACCCGG
>NC_069449.1:1887772-1936844 GCF_026875155.1 Cherax quadricarinatus
GAAAATTACTGGAGGAGCAAGACTCAGGACCCAGCACCAAGTTATTGGACGAGCAGGACTCTCGACCCAGTACCAATTTGCTGGAGGAGTAAGACTCACTACTCAGCACCAAGTTACTTGAGCAAGACTCACAACCCAGCCCTAAGTAACTGGAGTAGCAAGATTCACGTCCCAGAGCCAAGTTACTGGAGGAGCATGACTCAGGGCCCAGCACCAAGTTGCGGGAGGATCAAGACTAACGACACAGCACCAAGTTTCTGGAGGAGCAAGACTCACGACCCAGCACCAAGTTACTGGAGGAGCAAGACTCACGACCCAGCACCAAATTGCTGGAGGAGTAAGACTCTCGACCCAGCAATAAGTAACTGGAGGAGCAAGACTCACGGCCCAGTCCCAAGTTACTGGAGAAAAGACTCACGACCCAGCACCGAGTTACTGGAAGAGCACGACTCACGCGTCAGCACCAAGTTACTGGAGGAGCAAGACTCATGACACAGCAACAAGTTACTGGAGGAGCAAGACTCACGACCCAGCTTCGAGATAATGGAAGAGCAAGACTCACGCGTCATCACCAAGTTAATGGAGGAGCAAGACTCACGACACAGCACAAAGTTACATGAGGAGGAAGACTCACGACCCAGCACTAAGTAACTGGAGGAGCAAGACTGTCGACCCAGCTCCAAGTTACTTGAGAAAGAAGACACGTCCCAGCACCAAGTTACTGGAGGAGCAAGACTCACGACCCAGCACCAAGTTACTGGAGGAGCAAAACTCACGACCCAGAACAAAGTTACTAGAGGAGTAAGACTCGACGACCCGGTACCAAGTTACTGGAGGAGAAAGACTCATGATCCAGCAGCAAGTTACTGGAGTAGTAAGACTCACGTCCAAGCACAAAGGTACTGGAGCAGTAAGACTCACGAGCCAACACCAAGTTACTGGAGGAGTAAGACTCACGTCCCAGTAGCAAGTTACTGGAGGAGTAAGACTCACGCGTCATCACCAAGTTAATGGAGGAGCAAGACTCACGACCCAGCACCAAGTTACTGGAGGAGCAAGAATCATGACTCAGCACCAAGTTACTGGAGGAGCAAGAATCACGACTCAGCACCAAGTTACTGGAGGAGCAAGAATCACTACCGAGCACTAAGTAACTTAAGGAGCAAGACTCACGTCCCAGTACAAAGTAACTGGTGGAGCAAGACTCACGACCCAGTACAAAGTTACTGGAGGAGCAAGACTCACGTCCCAGTACCAAGTTACTGGAGGAGTAAGACTCACGTTCCAGCACCAAGTTACTGGAGGAGCAAGAATGAGGACCCAGCACCAAGTTACTGAAGGAGCAAGACTCACAACTCAACACCAAGTTATGGGATGATTAAGACTCTCGACTCAGTACCATGTTACAGGAGGAGAAAGACTCACGACCCAGTTCCATGTTACTGGAGGAGCAAGACTCTCGACCCAGCACGAAGTTATTAAAGAGTAAGACTCACGACCAAGCACAAGGTTATTGGAGGAGCAAGACTCAGGACCCAGCACCAAGTTACTGGAGGAGCAAGACTCACGACCTAGCACCAATTTACTTAAGGAGTAAGACTCACGTCCCAGCGCCAAGTTACTGGAGGAGCAAGACTCACGATCCAGCACCAAGTTACTTGATGAGTAAGACTCACGACCCTCCTCCAAGTTACTAGAGGAGCTAGACTCAGAACCCAGCACCAAGTTACTGGAGGAGCAAGACTCACGACACAGCACCAAGTTACTGGAGGAGTAAGACTCACGTCCCAGCCCCAAGTTACTGGAGGAGTAAGACTCACGACCCAGTATCAACTTACTAGATGAGAAAGATTCAGAACCCAGCACGAAGTTACTGGAGGAGTAAGACTCACGTTCCAGCACCAAGTTACTTTAGGAGCAAGACTGAGGACCCAGCACCAAGTTACTGTAGGACCCAACACCAAGTTATCGGATGAGTAAGACTCTCAACTCAGTACCAAGTTACAGGAGGAGCTAGACTGAGGACCCGGCACCAAGTTACTGGAGGAGAAAGACTCACGACCCAGTTCCATGTTACTGGAGGAGCAAGGCTCACGACCCAGCGCCAAGTTAATGGAGGAGCAAGAATCACTACTCACCCCCAAGTTACTTGAGGAGTAAGACTCACATCCCAGCACCAAGTTAATGGAGGAGCAAGAATCACGACCCAGCCCCAAGTTACTGGAGGAGTAAGACTCACATCCCAGCACCAAGTTAATGGAGGAGTAAGACTCTCGACCCAGCACCAAGTTACTCGAGAAACAAGACCCACGTCTCAGGACCAAATTATTGGAGAAACGAATCTCAGGACCCGGAACCAAGTTAATGGAGGAGTAAGACTCACGACCCATCACCAATTTGGTTGAGAAGTAAGAGTCACAACCCAGTACCAAGTTACTGGAGTAGTAAGACTCATGACCCAGCACCTAGTTACTGGAGGAGTAGGAGTCACGACTCAGTACCAAGTTACTGGAGGAAAAACACTCATATCCCAGCAACAAGTTAAAGGAGAAGGAAAACTCACGAACTAGCACCAAGTTACTTGAATAGTAAGACTCATGACCCAGCACCTAGTTACTGGAGGAGTAAGGCTCACGACCCAGCAACAAGTTACTGGAGGAGCAGGACCCCTGACCCAGCACGAAGTTACTGGAGGAGCAAGACTCACGACCCCGCACCAAGATACTGGAGGACCAAGACTCACGTCCCAGCACCAAGTTTCTGGAGGAGCAAGACTCACGACCCAGCACTAAGTAACTGGAGGAGCAAGACTCACGACCCTGCACAAAGTTATTGGAGGAGCAAGACTCACGACCCAGCACCAACTTACTGGAGGAGCAAGAATCACGAACCAGCACCAAGTTACTGGAGGAGCAAGACTCACGTCCCACCACCAACTTACTGGAGAAGCAAGATTCACGTCCCAGCACCAAATTACTGGAGGAGCAAGTCTCAGAACCCGGAACCAAGTTACTTGATGAGCAAGTCTCAGAACCCGGAACCAAGTTACTTGATGAGCAAGACTCACGACCCAGCACAAAGTTACTGGAGGAGCAAGACTCGCGTCCCAGCACCAACATACTGAAGGAGCAAGAATCACGTCCCAGCACCAAATTACTGGAGGAGCAAGAATCACGTCCCAGCACCAAGTTACTGGAAGAGCAAGACTCACGACCCAGCACTAAGTAACTGGAGGAGTATCACTCACGTCCCAGCACCAAGTTACAGGAGGAGCCAGACTCACGGCCCAGCACTAAGTAACTGGCGAAGCAAAACTCACGTCCCAGCACCAACTTACTGGAGAAGCAAGATTCACGTCTCAGCACCAAGTTACTTGAGGAGCAAGACTCAGAACCCGGCACCAAGTTACTGGAGGAGCAAGATTCACGTCCCAGCACCAAGTTACTGGAGGAGCAAGACTCACGACCCAGCACCAAATTGCTGGAGGAGGAAGGCTCACGTCCCAGCACCAATTTACTGGAGGAGCAAGACTCACGACCCAGCACCAGGTTACTGGAAAAACAGGACACAAGACCCAGCACCAAGTTACTGGAGGAGCAAGACTCACGACCCAGCACCAAGTTACTGGAGAAAGAAAACACGTCCCAGCACCAAGTTACTGGAGGAGCAAGACTCCCGACCCAGCACCAAGGAGAAAGAAGACACGTCCCACCACCAAGTTACTGGAGGAGCAAGACTCACGACCCAGCACCAAGTTACTGGAGAAAGAAGACACGTCCCACCACCAAGTTACTGGAGGAGCAAGACTCACGACCCAGCACCAAGTTACTGGAGGAGCAAGACTCACGACCCAGCACCAAGTTACTGGAGGAGCAAGACTCACGACCCAGCACCAAGTTACTTGAGGAGCAAGACTCACGACCCAGCACCAAGTTACTGGAGGAGCAAGACTCACGACCAGCACCAAGTTACTGGAGGAGCAAGACTCACGACCCAGCACCAAGTTACTGGAGGAGCAAGACTCACGACCCAGCACCAAGTTACTGGAGGAGCAAGACTCACGACCCTGCACCAAGTTACACTAACACTGATGAATCAGACTTTTCTCTCAGATCATGGAACTGTGAGAAGAGAAACAACATTAACATGACTGACAGATTAATATTTATGTTCAGTTGCCACTGGAAAGAGACTCGGCTGTCTGTTTATGTTTACTTGCTGCTGAGGGAAGTTCCCCTGGCTTGTTTATTTTCACTTTCTTCATTGGGGAAGATGCTGCTCTCTGTGTATGTTCACGTATTGTACAGATAAGATGCTGCGCCCTGTACATTATGTATCCCCAAAGGTGCACCTTGAAGACGTTGCCTGGATTTTTTTCTTTCCTTCATCTTTTTGTCTGTATTTCCTCAGAACTCGAGAACGTCTCATCCAGTCGGCTTTAAGAATCACTTAAGTTCCCCCGTTTTCTAATAACGTTCTCACTTTTCCACTATGATCTACCTTGTCCATAATTACTATCGCATTTGCTTTGTCTGTTACGTAATGTGAAACAAATGTGATAGTAATTATGGATAGAAATTATGAACAGGGTAGTAAATAGTGGAAAAATTAACATGTTATTATATGAAGAGGGAACTTACTTGCCTCTTAAATTTTTAACAGGTTTGTACGGTAAGAGGACCAAATTCTTGGGACAATTAACGTATTCATAAGCCCTATGAGCAAAGTTCATGAACGTCTTCCCAGCAGTCTGGAATAGGCGAAACGTTTCGAAATAAAGTTGCCTAAATGTTGCCCATGTGTCTTATCTTCCAACCTGTCGGTATTGTATACCATTTGATAATCACTTCAGATAACCTCCAAAATTCTCAGCTGCTGAGCATCCAACGTTCCATTATTAATACGACGGCAGAGAGAAAATTTTCAGATGTGTTGGTGGAAATTTGGCGATTTTGTGTTAAACAGCGTAATTTTTGTTATTCCCGTTAAATCCCGTTTAATAAATTTTTGTTTACCTCTTTTAAATGATTTTAGTACTTAATGTGTGATGTATCTTAGAGGTAGGAGAGTACCTCTTAACAGGAGAGTACCTCTTAACAGGAGAGTACCTCTTAACAGGAGAGTACCTAACAGGAGAGTACCTCTTAACAGTAGCGTACCTCTTAACAGGAGCGTACCTCTTAACAGGAGCGTACCTCTTAACAGGAGAGTACCTCTTAACAGGAGCGTACCTCATAACAGGAGAGTACCTCATAACAGGAGAGTACCTCATAACAGGAGAGTACCTCTTAACAGGAGAGTACCTCTTAACAGGAGAGTACCTCTTAACAGGAGAGTACCTAACAGGAGAGTACCTCTTAACAGGAGCGTACCTCTTAACAGGAGCGTACCTCTTAACAGGAGCGTACCTCTTAACAGGAGAGTACCTCTTAACAGGAGCGTACCTCATAACAGGAGAGTACCTCATAACAGGAGAGTACCTCATAACAGGAGAGTACCTCTTAACAGGAGAGTACCTCTTAACAGGAGAGTACCTCTTAACAGGAGAGTACCTCTTAACAGGAGAGTACCTCTTAACAGGAGAGTACCTCTTAACAGGAGAGTACCTCTTAACAGGAGAGTACCTTTTAAAACAGGAGAGTACTCTTAACAGGAGAGTACCTCTTAACAGGAGAGTACCTCTTAACGGGAGAGTACCTCTTAACAGGAGAGTACCTCTTAACAGGAGAGTACCTCTTAATGGGAGAGTACCTCTTAACAGGAGAATACCTCTTAACAGGAGAGTTCCTCTTAACGGGAGAATACCTCTTAACAGGAGAGTTCCTCTTAACAGGAGAATACCTCTTATCAGGAGAATACCTCTTATCAGGAGAGTCCTCTTATCAGGAGAGTACCTCTTAACGGGAGAGTTCCTCTTAACGGGAGAGGTCCTCTTAACGGGAGAATACCTCTTAACAGGAGAGTTCTTCTTAACGGGAGAATACCTCTTAACAGGAGAGTTCCTCTTAACAGGAGAATACCTCTTATCAGGAGAATACCTCTTATCAGGAGAGTCCTCTTATCAGGAGAGTACCTCTTAACGGGAGAGTTCCTCTTAACGGGAGAGTTCCTCTTAACGGGAGAATACCTCTTAACAGGAGAGTTCTTCTTAACGGGAGAATACCTCTTAACAGGAGAGTTCCTCTTAACAGGAGAATACCTCTTATCAGGAGAATACCTCTTATCAGGAGAGTCCTCTTATCAGGAGAGTACCTCTTAACGGGAGAGTTCCTCTTAACGGGAGAGTTCCTCTTAACGGGAGAATACCTCTTAACAGGAGAGTAACCCTTAACAGGAGAGTAACTCTTAACAGGAGAGTAACCCTTAACAGGAGAGTACCTCTTAACAGGAGAGTACCTCTTAACAGGAGAGTACCTCTTAACAGGAGAGTACCTCGTAATAGGACCCTCAGCGTGTGAAGCGAGAGTTGTTACCACCAGGCGACGGGCCACGGGCCACGGGCCACGGGCCACGGGCCACAAGGCAGGTTATAGAGAAAAGTAAACATAATATTAGGAGAGAGGAGAAACTCACGAACCTCTTAAACTTGTAGTGTTGACGTGTTTTCCTCAAGGTAAACAATTTCGAGATGTTAGCTTATGTAAGTTTTAATGTATCAGTATTAATAATCAGTTGATTTTTATGAAATAACTTTAAAATGTCTCTATTCTTCTGAATGTATCTCTTTCTTTAATGTGCTTGTAACTCCTGTGTGCCCTCAAGACCGTTCTTAAACATTTGTATACTACGTACACTTGGCATTCATAAATCTAACTTTCTTCCCTCTAAGCTGGTAAGTCTTAGAGAAAAATTGGATTTTGGCTTGTGTATGTCCCAGTTCGCCATTGTAGAAGAGATCAGCAAAATTAAAATTTTGCTTTCAAGCATTCCACGCTCTTAATGTGATGATGCTACTTCTGAAGAGCTTCAAGCTTAATGTGCTTGGGAATATTAACTGTATTGTGAACTTATGCCGCTCTCTGCACTATTCCAGTCGCGTGCATTGAGACACAAGGAACTGGGACTATGGAATACGGGGATACCTTCATGGGGTCATTCAGACACAAGGAATTGCGACTATAGAACACGGGGATACCTTCCTGGGATCATTCAGACACAAGGAACTGGGACTATGGAATACGGGGATACATTCCTGGGATCATTCAGACACAAAGAACTGGGATTATGGAACAAGGGGATACCTTCCTGTGATCATTAAGACGCAAGGAACTGCGACTATGGAACACTGGGATATCTTTCTCGGATCATTGAGACAAGGAACTGGGACTATGGAATACAGGGATACTTTCCCGGGATTTTGGGACCAAGGGAAATTTGGGATGGAACCCCGGGATAAACCTTTTCCCGGGTCTTGAAAAACAAAAAAACTGGGGGGAAAGGGAAAAACCCGGGGGTACCTTCCTGGGATCACCCAGACCCCCAAAGGAAAATGTGACTATGGAACACGGGGGTACCTTCCTGGGATCACGAAAACCCAAGGAAAATGGGGTATGGAAAAACGGGAAACCTTCCTGGGATCAAGAGGGGCACAAAGGAACCCGGGACTAAAGAAAAATCGTACCTTCCCCCGGGTCCGAGACACAGGAACTGGGGCTAGGAACCCCGGGGGATATTCCTGGGATCACTGAAAACACAAGGAAAATGGGACTATGGAAAAACGTGGTTTCCCCTTTTGGGGGTCACCGGACAAAATGGGGACTTGGAACAAAGTGGATACCTTCCCTTTGGGTCACTGGGCACACAAGGAACTGGGGCTATGGAAATTTTGGGGGTAATTTCCCGGGATCAATAAGACCCCAAAAAAAAAACAAAAGGCCAAAGGAAAACGGGGATACATTCCTGGGTTTATTGAGACAAAAAGGAAAATGGGACCCAAAAGTTTAAAACCCGGGGATAAACCTTTTCCATGATCCCAAAGAACCCCAATGAACTGGGCCCATGTAACACGGGGGGACCCTTTTAGGGATCACGAGACACAAAGGAAAATGGGGGGCCCTGGAAGACTTAGATACCTTCCTGGGGGTCACTGGAAAAACAAGGGAAATGGGGGCTACGTAAAACGGGGGTACCCTTTCCCGCGATCCCCCAAGGCACAAGGAACTTTCACCATGGAACACGGGGTACCTTTTCCCGGGTTTACTGAACAAAAACGAACTGGGACCATGGAAAAACCCGGGAAATTTTCCTTGGGTTTATTGAAAACACAAGAAAAATGGGATTGGAAAAACCCGGGAAAACCCTTTCCGGGTTTAAAGAGACCAAAGGGAAATGGAACACGTAAAACAGGGGATTCCTTCCTGGGGATCACTGACAAAACAAGGAATGCGAATATCGAACACAAGGGAAAACCTTCCTGGGATCACTGAGACACAAGGAACCGAACTATGGAAAAGGGGGTACATTTTCCCGGGGTCACTGAGAAAACAAGGAAACTGGGACTATGGAAACGGGGATAAACCCTTTCCCGGGAAACACTGAGGGCACAAGGAACTGGCATATGGAAAAAGGGGGTTCTTTCCCGGGGCCACAGAAAAACAAGAAACTGGGACTATGGAACACGGGGGGACATTCCGGGGGTTTTCCCGGGGGGACCCCAAAGGAAAATGGGGCTAAAGGAACTGGGAAAACCTTCCCGGGGTACCGAGACCCCAAGGGGTGGGAAAATTAAAGGAATCGGGAATACCTTCCTGGGAAAACTGAAACAAAAAAAGGAAATGGGCCCATGGAAAAACGGGGATTTCCTTCCTGGGTTCACTGGACTAAAGGAACTGGGACTATGGAACACGGGGGTACCCTTTCCCGGGATAAATGAGGCACAAGGAACTGGGGTATGGGGAAAAACCCCGGGGGTTTCCTTCCCGGGGGTCACTGAGGCACAAGAAAAATGGGGGTATGGAACACGGGGAAAACCTTTCCCGGGGTCACCGAGACCCAAGGAAAATGGGGGGAAAGGGAACCCCGGAATACCCTTCCCCGGGAAAAACTGAGACCCCAAAAGGAAATGGGGGGCTATGGAACCGGGGGGTACCCTTTCCCGGATCAAAAGAGGGGCACAAAAACTGGGGCTATGGAAAAAGGGGAAAACCTTCCTAAGATCACAGAGGGCAAAGGGAATAAAATATTTTGGGTTTGGGGGTTTGGGAAAAAAAAAATAATTTTAAGGAACGGACCCAATTTGGGAAAACGGGGGTACCTTCCCCGGGATCACTAAGGGACAAGGAATGGATTTGAAACCCGGGGGGAAACCCTTTCCCGGGTCATGAGACACAAAGGGAAATGGGACTTGGAACACGGGGAAACCTTCCTGGGTCACTAAGGGCCAAGGGAAATGGGACTATGGAACACGGGGGGGACCTTCCGGGGGTCACTGAGACACAAGAACGGGAAAATTGGAACACGGGAAACCCTTTCCCGGGATCCTGAGGGCACAAGGAATGGGCTTTTGGAACACGGGGGTACCTTCCGGGGCCCCTGAGACCAAGGAATGGGAAAATAAAGGGAAAACAGGGGGGCCTTCCTGGGAAACCACTGGAACAAGGAAATGGGCTTTGGAACACGGGGGTACCTTCCTGGGCCATTTAGGGCCAAAGGAAATGGGACTATGGGAAAAAGGGATTCCTTCCCGGATCACTGAGGCACAAGGAACTGGGAAATTGGGAAAACGGGGGTACCTTCCTGGATCATTTAACACAAGGGAAAATGGGGTTTGGAAAAGGGAAAACCTTCCTGGGACCCCTGAAAACCCCAAGGAACTTGGGGGGCTATGGAACACGGGGGGACCTTTCCCCCCTCATTTAGGCACAAGGTACTGGGACAAAGGGGAAAAAAAGGGATACCTTCCTGGGGGGCCACTGAGACCAAGGAACGGGGGTATGAACACGGGGGTATTCCCCGGGAACCCCTTTTAGACCAAAGGAAATGGGACTATGGGAAAAAGGGGGTACCTTCCCGGGGCCCCCTGAGAAACCCAAGGGAAATGGGGGCTATGGGAAAAAGGGGGGTACCTTTCCCGGGACCCCCGAGGGCCAAGGAAATTGGGGGCTAAGGAAAAACGGGGAAAACCTTCCCGGGGTAAATAAAAAACCAAAAGGGAAATTTGGGGCTATGGAACAGGGGGGTACCTTCCTGGGATCAAAGGCACAAAGGGAAAATGGGACTTTTGAAAAACGGGGATACCTTCCTGGGAAACTAAAACCCAAAAAACTGGGGCTAGGGCACGGGATACCTTTTTTGGATCACAGGCACCCAAAGGGAAATGGGGGGCTAAAAGGGAAAAGGGGGTACCTTCCCCGGGGCCCCTGAAACAAAGGGGAAATGGGACTAGGGGCACGGGATTTTCCTTTTCCCGGGGTCACTGAGACACAAAGGGAATGGGACTATGGGGGAAACCCGGGGTTTCCTTCCCGGGACCCCTGGAACAAAGGGAAAAGGGACTATGGAACACGGGGGAAACCTTTTCCCGGGGTCACTGAGACACAAGGAAAATGGGGGGCCCATGGAACAAAGGGGTTTCCCTTTCCCGGGACCCCTGAGACACAAAAAAACGGGACTATGGAACAAAAAGGGGGGACCTTCCTTGGGGAAAAATGGACCCCAAGGGAAAATGGGGGCTATGGGAAAAGGGGATACCTTCCTGGGACCCCTGGACCAAGGGAAAGGGGCTATGGAACAAAAGGGGTACCTTCCTGGGGAAAAATGAGACCCCCAAGGGAAAAAGGGACTATGGAAATTTTTGGGAAAACCTTCCTGGGGCCCCTGTACCGGCCCAAGGAAACCCGGGCTAAAGGAACACCGGGTACCTTTCCGGGGTCACTTTAGGGAAAAAGGAAAATGGGACTATGGGAAAACCGGGGGGGTTTCCTTCCAGGAACCTAAAACCAAGGAACTGGGACAAAGGAACACGGGGGTTCCTTCCGGGATCACTGAGGCACAAGGGGAATGGGAAAAATTGGAAAAACGGGGATACCTCCTTGGATAAATAAGGGGCCAAGGAATGGGACTATGGAAACCCCGGGATTCCTTCCGGGATCACTGAGAACGGGAATTGTGGGCTATGGAAAAACGGTTTACCTTCCTTGGGTCACCGAGACCCAAAGGAAAAGTGACAAAGGAAACGGGGATACCTTCCGGGGTTTACTGAGAACAAAGGGAAATGGGATTTTGGAAAAAACCCCGGGAACCCTTTCCTTAAAACACGGACACAAGGGGCGGGGACAAAGGAAAACGGGGATACCATCTGGGGTCACTGAGGCACAAGGAAAATGGAAAAAGGAAACCCGGGGGGGGGGTTTCATTTTCCCGGGGCACTGAGACACCAAAGGGAAATGGGGGAAGGGAAAAACGGGATACCTTTCCCGGGATCACGGGGGCACAAGGAACTGGAAATTTTGGAAAAAGGGGTTTTCCCTTTCCCGGGGAACCCTGAACACAAGAAACGGGGGTTTTGAACACGGGTTTCCTTCCTGGGATCAGGGGACAAAAAGGAACTGGGACTAAGGAAAAACGGGATACCTTTTTTGGGGCCCTTTAGAACAAGGAAATGGGCTTTTGGAACCCGGGTTATACCCCTTTCCGGGTCAAAGGGGGACCAAGGAAAATGGGGTTTGGGGCACGGGATACCTTCCTGGGACCCCGAGACACAGGAAATGGGGCTATGGGAAAAACGGGGGAAAACCTTCCGGGGGTCATGAACCCAAGGAAAAGGGAATTGGACACGGGGGTACCTTTTCCCGGGAAAAAGAGGGCACCAAGGGTTGGGGGCTATGGAAAAACGGGAAAACCCCTTTTGGACCCCTTTAACACAAGGGAAAGGGAAATATGGCACAAGGGAAAACCTTCCTGGGAACCCCTGGACCAAAAAAATTGGGCTATGGAACCGGGGAAAACCTTCCTGGGACACTGAGACACAAGGAACTGGGGCTAAAGGAACACAAGGGATACCTTTTCCCGGGGCCAAATGGGACCAAAGGGAATGGCTAAAGGAAAACCCGGGGGAACCCTTTCCCGGGGTCACTGAGACAAAAAAAATGGGGGCTATGGAAAAACCCAAAAGGGGTACCTTCCTGGGACATGAGACACAAGGAACCGGGGGCTATGGGAAACAAGGGATTTCCTTCCAGGGGTAAATGGAAGGGGCAAATAAACTGGGAAACCTTTGGGAAACACAAGGAAAGGGATAAAAACCCCCCCTGGGATCACTGGGGGACACAAGGAAAGGGATATGGAAAAACGGGGGGGTACCTTCCTGGGGTAAATAGGGGGGGGGGGGGGGAACCCGGGCCAGGGAAAAAATTTGGGGCTATGGAACACGGGGGTAAACCCTTTCCGGGATAAAAAGACCAAAGGGAAAAGGGAATTTTGGAAAAAGGGGAAAAAAACCTTTTCCCGGGATCCTGAGACACAAGGAACTGAACTATTTGGGAAAACGGGGGTCCTTCCCGGGATCACTGGACCAAGGAATGGGGTTTTGGGGGCACGGGGGTACCCTTTCCGGGGGTCACTTTTTACACAAGGGGAAATGGGGGCTAAAGGAAACACGGGGGTACCCCCGGGGTAAATAAACCCAAGGAAAATGGGGGGTTTTTGGGAAAAAGGGGGAAAACCCTTCCCGAGGGCCACTGAGACCAAGGGAACCCGGGAATTTTTGGAAAAACGGGGGTCCTTTCCCGGGATCACTGAGAACAAGGGGAATTTGGGGTTTGGGGAAAAAGGGGAAAACCTTCCGGGATCACGAGACACAAGGAACTGGGGGGCATGGGGAAAAGGGGGATAAACCCCTTTCCCCGGGAAAACCTGACCAAAAAGGGAAAAGGGGCTATGGAAAAAGGGGGTTTCCTTTCCGGACCCCTGAGACCAAGGAAACGGGAATTTTAAACGGGGATCCTTCCCCCGGGGTTTACTAGACACAAGGGAATGGGCTATTTTAAAAACGGGGATACCCTTTTTGGTCATGAGACACAAGGGAAATTTTTTTCCTTTGGGAAAGGGATAACCTTTTCCCGGATCATGAGGGCAAAAGGAACTGGAATATGGAACACGGGGGTTTCCCTTTTGGGGTCACTGAACACAAGGAACTGGGAAATGGAAAACGGGGATACCTTTTCCGGGGGTCACGAACACAAGGGAAATTGGGTTTTGGAACACGGGGATACCTTTTTTGGATCATGAGACACAAGAACTTTTTACCATGGGAAAAACCCGGGGGTACCTTCCTGGGATCACTTTAGACACAAGGAACGGGATTTTGGAACAAAGGGGGGACCTTTCCGGGGTCACTGAAAAAAAAAGGAATGGGGGAAAAAAAAAACGGGGATACCTTCCTGGGGTCCTGAGGGCACAAGGAAAATGGGAAAGGAACCCGGGGATACCCTTTCCCGGGATCACTGAGCCAAGGAACTGGACCATGGAAACCGGGGGGTACCTTCCTGGGATCACTGAGAACAAAGGAAATGGGATTTTGGAAAAAGGGGATTCCTTTTCCGGGACCCCTGAAAACACAAGGGAAATGGGTATGGAACACGGGAACCTTTTCCGGGAACACGAGCCCCAAGGAACTGGGACCATGGAAAACCCGGGTTTCCTTCCTGGGTTCCCCTGGACCAAGGGGAAATGGGGGCAAAGGGAACAGGGGATACCTTTCCCCGGGGGTCACCGAGGGGCCCAAAAAACTGGGGCCCTTTGGAAAAAAGGGGAAATTTTTTCTTGGGGGCCCCTGAGACCAAGGAAATGGGGGCTATGGAAAAAACGGGGGTACCTTCCTGGGGCACGAGGGCACAAGAACTGGATATGGAAAACGGGGTACCTTCCTTTGGGTTTACTGAGACCCAAAAAACTGGGACCCATGGAACAGGAGATTCCCCTTCCCCCATCACCGGGAACCGGGAACTGGGCTTTGGAACCCCGGGGGTTTCCCTTTCCCGGGCGAGACCAAGGAACTGGGACAAAGGGGAAAAAAGGGGGGGGTACCCTTTCCCGGGATTTACTGAGACACAAGGAAATGGATTTTGGAAAAACCCCGGGGGTTTTTTCCTTGGGGTCACGAGGCCCAAAAGGGAAATGGGGCTAGGAACCGGGGGTACCTTCCCGGGGTCAACTGAGGAAAAGGAACTGGGAAATATGGAACACGGGATAAACCCTTCCCGGGGCAAAAGAACACAAGGGAAATTGGGGCAAAGGGAAAAAGGGAAAAACCTTCCTGGGGTCAAAAGGGCACAAAGGAAAATGGGGGAGGAAAAACCCGGGGGTCCTTTTTCCCGGGTCATGAGGGCACAAGGAATGGGGAAATAGGGAAACGGGGATCCCCCCTTGGGGTCACAAAACACAAGGAACCCGGAAATATGGAACACGGGATAACCCTTTTTGGGAACCTGAACCGGAACTGGGGTTAAGGAAAAACGGGGGGACCTTTTCCCGGGATCACTGAACAAAGGAATAAAATATGGAACACGGGGGTACCTTCCGGGATCCCAAAACCCCAAGGGGAAATGGGAAAAATATTGGAAAAACCCGGGGGGGCCCCTTTCCCGGGGTTTACGAGACACAAGGAAACCCGGGATATGGAAAAACGGGATAACTTCCCGGGGGTCACTGAGACCCCAAAAGGGAAAAAGGGGTTTGGGAAAAAGGGGATTTCCTTTTCCGGGATCCCCTGAGACAAAGGAAAGGGGAAAATATGGAACACGGGGATACCTTCCTGGATTTACAGACAAAGGAACTGGGAAAATATGGAACACCCGGGAAAACCTTCCTTGGGGTCCTGAGACACAAAAAGGGAAATGGGACCAAAAGGAAACCGGGGGTAACCCTTTCCGGGGGTCACTGAGACAAAAGGGGAAAAAGGGAAAAAATGGAAAAAGGGGAACCCTTTCCGGGTCACTGAGGGCCAAAAGGGAAAAAGGGGAAAATAAAGGAAAACGGGGGATCCCTTTCCCGGGGTCCCCTTTAGCAAAAACTGGGAATGGAACACGGGGAAAACCTTCCTGGGATCCTGAGAACAAGGGGAAATGGATTTGGAAAAACCCGGGGTAACCCTTTCCGGGGTCACTGAGCCCCAAGGAAAATTTGGAAATATGGTACACGGGGGTACCTTCCCCGGGTTTACTGAAAAACCAAGGGAAATGGGAAATATGGAAAACGGGGATACCTTTTGGGTCACTGAGACAAGGAACTGGGTTTTTGGAAAAAACGGGGGGTTTCCCTTCCGGGGGTCACTGGACACAAGGAAAATGGGAAAAATTTGGGGAAAAGGGGATACCCTTTCCCGGGATCACTTTAGCCCCAAAGGAAAATTGGGGCTATGGGAAAACGGGGTACCTTTTTGGGGGCACTGAGACAAAAAGGAACTGGGGAAAAAGGGGGCCCGGGGATTCCTTTTTCCGGGATCACTGGACACAAGGAACTGGGAATGGAAAAAGGGGAAAACCTTTTTGGGAAACACTGAAAACCCCAAGGAACTGGAAATAAGGGAAACGGGGATTCCTTCCGGGATCACTGAGAAAACAAAAGGGAAATGGGGCTATTTGGGGGACCGGGGGTACCTTCCCGGGGCCCCTGAGGGCCAAGGAACTGGGGGTTTGAAAAAAGGGGGTTCCTTCCCCGGGGCACTGGGCACAAGGAAATGGGGGCATGGAAAACGGAATACCTTCCTGGAAAAACTGAGAAAAAGGGGAATGGGGTAAGGGAAAACGGGGGTTTCCCTTCCCCGGGATACTGGAACAAGGGGAAATGGGACTATGGAACACCAAAGGGATTTCCTTCCTTTGGGGCCACTGGAGACCAAGAAATGGGACTAAGGAACACCCGGGAAAACCTTTCCCGGGACCCCGGGGGCCAAGGAATGGGGCTATGGAAAAAAGGGGGTTTCCTTTTTTTTTTTTTTCCTGGGATCACTGGAACAGGGGAAATGGGACTATAAAGAAAACGGGGTCCTTTTTGGGGTCACTGGGGAAAACAGGGAAAAATGGGACTATGGAAAACCCCGGGATACCCCCTTTGGGGCCCCTGAGCCCCAGAAAAAGGGACTATGGAAAACATGGGATACCTTCCTGGGAAAAAAAGGAACCAAAGGAAAATGGGGCATGGAAAAAAAGGGATTTCCTTCCTGGGACCCCTGGACCAAAAAACCTGGGGCTTGGGGGAAACGGGGTACCTTTCCCGGGGTCACTGAGACACAAAAAACGGGGCTTGGGGGCACGGGATACCTTCCTGGGATCACTGAAAACAAAGAAAATGGGACTTGGGGGGAAAGGGGATTTCCCTTTCCCCGGGGATCACTGACACAAAGGGAAAAAGGGGCCCATGGAAAACAAAGGATACCTTCCCCCGGGGGCACTGAGACACAAGGAACTGGGCTATGGAACCCAAGGATCCTTCCGGGGGCCCAAATTGAGCAAAGGGAAATGGGGCTTGGAAACCGGGGTACCTTCCCGGGATCACTGGGACACAAAGGAAAATGGGGCTTGGGAAAACGGGATAACCCTTTCCCGGGGGCCCCTGGGAAAATAAGGGGGGCTTTGGGGAAAACGGGGGTTCCTTCCTGGGGTCACTGGAACAGGGAAAAAGGGGGCTATGGGAAAACGGGGGAACCTTTCCTGGGATCAAATGAGACACAAGGAACTGGGACTATGGGCACGGGGGTACCTTCCGGACCCAAGGGGAAAAAGGGGAAAATGGGGGCTAAGGAAAAACGGGGAAACCTTTTTGGGGTCACTGGGGACACAAAAGGAAAAAAGGTTTTTGGGAAAAAAAGGGGGAAACCCTTTTTTTGGGGCCCCCGGGACAAGGAAAATGGGATTGGAACACGGGGGTACCTTTCCCCGGATTAAATGGGGACACAAAGGAAAATGGGGGTATGGAACACGGGGGTACCTTTTCCTTTTACCTGAGACACAAGGGAATTGGGGAAATAAGGAACCCCGGGGAAACCTTTCCCGGGGTCACTGGACACAAGGAAAATGGGAATGGAACCGGGGTTTCCTTCCTTGGGGTTTACTGAGACACAAGGAAATGGGTTTTTGGGGAAAACGGGGATACCTTCCCCGGGATCAAAAAGGGACACAAGGAAAATGGGGGCTTGGAACCGGGGATCCTTCCTTGGGTCACTGAGACACAAGGAACTGGGAAAAGGTAAAACGGGGGGTACCTTTTTTTGGGAAACACGGGACCAAGGGAAATTTGGGCTTTTTGGGGAAAGGGGTACCTTCCTGGGGTCCCTTTAAACCAGAAACTGGGGGTATGGAACCGGGGGTACCTTTCCTTTTTGAACCCCGAGAACAAAGGGAAATTGGGGAAAAAACGGGGGTACCTTTTCCCCGGGGGTCCAAATGGGACCAAAAAACTGGGACTTGGGAAAATCGGGGATACCTTTTTTGGGGTCCTGAGGCACAAGGAAAAATGGGACTATGGGAACCCCGGGGATACCTTTTCCCGGGTCAATGAGGGCACAAGGAATTTGGGATTTGGAACACGGGGGGTACCTTCCTGGGATCACCCGAGGGAAAAAGGGGAATGGGGGGATGGAACACGGGGATTACCTTCCCGGGATTTTGAAGCCCCAGGGGAAAATGGGGGCTATGGAACCAAGGGGGTACCTTCCTGGGGCCACTGAGACCAAGGGGAAAAGGGACCTTTTTGGCAAGGGGTACCTTCCCGGGACCCCTGAGCACAAGGAAAAAATGGGGGCTATGGAACACGGGGGAAAAATTCCGGGTTAAATGAAGCCAAGGAATTTTGGGCTATGGAACCGGGGGTACCCTTTCCGGGATCACTGAGAACAGGGAAAATGGGGCTATGGGAAAACGGGGATTTCCCTTTCCTTTGGTTTCCCCGAAAACACAGGAACTGGAAAATTTGGAAAACGGGGAAAATTCCCCGGGGCCCCTGAAAACACAAGGAACAGGGGGCTTTGGAAACCGGGGGTCCCCTTTCCCGGGCCCCTGAGACACAAGGAACTGGGACTATGGAACACGGGGGAATCCTTCCAAAGGAAATTAAAAAAAAGGGAACCCTTTTGGCAAGGAACTGGACAAAGGAACACGGGGATACCTTTTGGGGGTCCCCTGAGAACAAAGGGAAAGGGGGGCTATGGGAAAACGGGGGTACCTTTTCCCGGGGTCACTGAGGGCACAAGGAAATGGGACTAGGGGAAACGGGGGTACTTTTTGGGTCCATGAACCCCAAGGAAAAATTTAGACTTGGAAAAACCGGGGGAAACCCTTCCTGGGTTTTACTGGAACAAGGAAATTTAGGGCTATGAACCCCGGGGGTACTTTTCCCGGGATCATTGAGAAACCAAGGGGAAATGGGATATGGAACCCGGGGATACCTTCCTGGGGTCACTGAGAAACAAGGAACTGAGGCTATGGAAAAAAAGGGAAACCTTTTCCCGGGATCACTGAGACAAAGGAAACCGGGACTATGGAACACGGGGATTTCCTTCCGGGATCACTGGAAAACAAGGAACGGGGACTATGGAAAAACGGGGGTCCTTCCCGGGGTCATGAGACCAAGGAACTGGGGGCTATGGAAACGGAAACCTTCCTGGGGGATCACTGAGAAAAAGGAACTGAGACTAAGGAAAAAACGGGGATACCTTCCTGGGGTCACTGAGGGCCCCAAAAAGGAAAAGGGACATGGAACCCCGGGGAAAACCTTCCCGGGGGTCACTGAGACACAAGGAACGAACAAAGGAACGGGACCTTCCCGGGATCCTGGGGAAAACAAGGAACTGAGGGGCTATGGAACACGGGGAAAAAACCTTTGGGATCACTGAGACACAAGGAAAATTTAGATAGGGGAAAACGGGGGTACCTTCCCGGGGTCCTGAGACACAAGGAACCCGAGGCTATGGAACACCGGGGAAAACCTTCCCGGGATCACTGAGGGCACAAGGAACTGGACTATGGAACACGGGGGTACCCTTTCCCGGGATCCTGAGACCAAGGAATGAGACTATGGAACACGGGAATACCCCTTTCCCGGGGGTTACTGAGACCAAGGAACCCGGGACTTTTGGAACAGGGAAAAACCTTCCTGGGATCACTGAGAAAACAAGGAAAAAGAGACTATTGGGAAAACGGGGAAAACTTCCCGGGATCATGAGACCCCAAGGGAAATGAGATTGGAACACGGGGAAAACCCCCTGGGGTCATGAGACACAAGGAAAGGGACTATGGAAAACGGGGAATACCTTCCTGGGTCCCAGACACAAGGAAAAATGAGACTATTTGGAAAAAACGGGGAAAACCCTTTTTGGGATCCCCCGGCCCCCAAAGGGAAAATGGCCCATGGGGGAAAACCCCGGGAAATTCCCCCCTGGGAACAATGAGACACAAGGAAATGGGACTATGGGGAAAACGGAATACCTTCCTGGGATAAATGAGACACAAGGAACTGAGCTATTTGGGAAAACGGTAAACCCTTCCCGGGGTCCTGAGACACCCCAAAGGGCCCGAGATATGGAAAAACCCCGGGGAAAACCTTCCTGGGGTCATGAGACAAAGGAAAATGAGGGCAAGGAAAAACGGGAATACCTTGGGGGTCACTGAGACACCAGGAACCCGGGACTATGGAAAACGGGGGGATTTCCTTCCCGGGTACTGGACCCAAGGAATGGGACTATGGAAACGGGGAAAACCTTTCCCGGGGTCCTTTAGCCCCAAGGGGAAAAAAACTATGGAAAAACAAACCTTCCTGGGATCACTGAGACACAAGGAACTGAGACTATGGAAACCCCGGGGGAAACCTTCCCGGGATCATGAACACAAGGAACTGAGGCTATGGGAACACGGGGGAAACCTTCCCGGGGGTCATGGACACAAAAAAACTGAGGGCTATGGAACCACGGGAATCCTTCCGGGGGCACTGGACACCAAAGGAAAATGGGACTATGGAACACGGGAAAACCTTTTCCGGGGGTCAAAGAGACCAAGGAATGGACTTTGGAACACGGGAAAAACCCTTTCCCGGGATCCTTTAAAACACAAAGGAAAGGGGCCCATGGAAAAAACGGGATCCTTCCTGGGATCACTGGACACAAGGAACTGAGGGGTTAAGGGGGCACGGGGATTCCTTCCTGGGATCACTGAGACACAAGGGAAATGAGGCCCTTTTGGGAAAGGGGTTTCCTTCCTGGGATTTCCCCGAGCACAAAAAATGGGATTATGGAAACCGGGGTACCTTCCCGGGGTCACTGAGACCAAGGGGAAATGAGCTTGGAACAGGGGAAACCTTCCTGGGGTCACTGAGCACAAGAACTGGGGGTATGGAACACGGGGGGGCCCTTCCCGGGAAACCCCTGAGCCAAGGAACTGGGGGAAAGGAAAACCGGGGGTTCCCTTTCCCGGGGTCCCCTGAGGGCACAAGGAACGGGGACAAGGGGAAAACCGGGGGGGTGCCTTCCTGGGATCACTGAGCACAAAGGAAAAAGGGGGGTTTGGGAAACCCCGGGGTACCCTTCCCCGGGATCACTGGAAAAAGGAACGGGACTTGGGGAAAACGGGGGGTCCTTCCTGGGGGTCCTGGAAGCAAAAGGAAAAATGGGACTAGGAACACGGGGGAAAACCTTCCTGGAAACACTGAGCACAAGGAATGGGGTTTTTTTGGCCGGGGAAAAATTTTGGACTTTTTTTTACCCAAGAAAGAATAGGCAGGGTTAAATTTTCCCGGGGGGCATGGGCACAAGGCGGACTAGGGGGGGACGGGGCATCCCGGGGCATGAGTTACAAGGGTGGGACATGGGCAGGGATATTCCCTTTACACTTGGGGGCACGGCTGTTTTTGGAACACGGGGTGCCTTCCTTTGGGGATGAGTTTTACAAGGGGGGCGGGACGTTTTTGGAAACCCGGGGGGAAAACCCTTTCCCGGGTTTAGGTACACAAGGGGGACATGGGGGGTTTTTTGTTGTTCCTGGGAAAATTGCGGAATTTTTTAAGTTTATTAACAGGGGAAAACCCCGGGCCAAGGGTTCCGGGGGGGTTTTTTTTTTTTTTTTAATTTTTTTTTTTTATTTTTTTAAAAATTTAGTTACAGCAAGGGGGGACATGCCCGGCCCTCTGTTTTTTTTTCAGGGTTTCAGCCGGGGGGACATGCGGCAGTCTGTTTATGTTCAGTTACAGCAGGGGGGACATGCGGCAGTCTGTTTATGTTCAGTTACCGCAGGGGACATGCGGCAGTCTGTTTATGTTCAGTTACAGCAGGTGGGACATGCGGCAGTCTGTTTATGTTCAGTTACCGCAGGGGGGACATGCGGCAGTCTGTTTATGTTCAGTTACCGCAGGTGGGACATGCGGCGTCTTGTTCAGTTACCGCAGGGGGGACATGCGGCAGTTTTATTTCAGTTACCGCGGTGGGAAAATGCGGCAGTTATGTTCAGTTACCGCAGGTGGGACATGCGGCAGTCTATGTTCAGTTACCGCAGGGGGGACATGCGGCAGTCTGTTTATGTTCAGTTACCGCAGGTGGGACATGCGGCAGTCTGTTTATGTTCAGTTACCGCAGGTGGGACATGCGGCAGTCTATGTTCAGTTACCGCAGGGGGGACATGCGGCAGTCTGTTTATGTTCAGTTACCGCAGGTGGGACATGCGGCAGTCTGTTTATGTTCAGTTTACCGCAGTGGGACATGCCCGGCAGTCTAAAGTTCAGTTACCGCAGGTGGGGACATGCGGCGTCTATGTTCAGTTACCGGGAGGGGGGACATGCGGCAGGGCTATGTTCAGTTACCGCAGGGGGGGGCATGCGGCAGTTGTTTATGTTCAGTTACCGCAGGTGGGACATGCGGCAGTCTATGTTCAGTTACCGCAGGTGGGACATGCGGCAGTCTATGTTCAGTTACCGCAGGGGGGACATGCGGCAGTCTGTTTATATTCAGTTACCGCAGGTGGGACATGCGGCAGTCTATGTTCAGTTACCGCAGGGGGGACATGCGGCAGTCTGTTTATGTTCAGTTACCGCAGGTGAGACATGCGGCAGTCTATGTTCAGTTACCGCAGGTGGGACATGGGGGCAGTCTATGTTCAGTTCCCGCAGGTGGGACATGCGGCAGTCTATGTTCAGTTACCGCAGGTGGGACATGCGGCAGTCTATGTTCAGTTACCGCAGGTGGGACATGCGGCAGTCTATGTTCAGTACCCAGGGGGGACATGGGCAGTCTATGTTCAGTTACCGCAGGTGAGACATGCGGCAGTCTATGTTCAGTTACCGCAGGGGGGACATGCGGCAGTCTATATTCAGTTACCGCAGGGAGGACATGCGGCAGTCTGTTTATGTTCAGTTACGCAGGGGGACATGCGGAGTCTTGTTCAGTTACCGCAGGGGGGACATGCGGCAGTCGTTTTGTTCAGTTACCCCAGGTGGGACATGCGGCAGTCTATGTTCAGTTACCGCAGGTGGGACATGCGGCAGTCTATGTTCAGTTACCGCAGGGGGGACATGCGGCAGTCTGTTTATATTCAGTTACCGCAGGGGGGACATGCGGCAGTCTATGTTCAGTTCCCGCAGGTGGGACATGCGGCAGTCTATGTTCAGTTACCGCAGGTGGGACATGCGGGCAGTCTATGTTCCCGTTACCGAGGTGAGGACATGCGGCGTCTATGTTCAGTTTTCCGCAGGGGGGACATGCGGCAGTCTATATTCAGTTACCGCAGGGAGGACATGCGGCAGTCTGTTTATGTTCAGTTACAGCAGGGGGGACATGCGGCAGTCTATGTTCAGTTACCGCAGGGGGGACATGCGGCAGTCTATGTTCAGTTACCGCAGGGGGGACATGCGGCAGTCTGTTTAGGTCCAGTTACCGCAGGTGGGACATGCGGCAGTCTATGTTCAGTTACCGCAGGGGGGACATGCGTCAGTCTGTTTAGGTCCAGTCACCGCAGGTGGGACATACGGCAGTTGATGTTCAGTTATCGCAGGGGGGACATGCGGCAGTCTGTTAAGGTCCAGTTACCGCAGGTGGGACATGCGGCAGTTGATGTTCAGTTACCGCAGGTGGGGGCATTTCGGCAGTCTGTTTAGGTCCAGTTACCGAGGTGGACATACGGCAGTTGATGTTCAGTTACCGCAGGGGGGACATGAGGCAGTCTGTTAAGGTCCAGTTACCGCAGGTGGGACATGCGGCAGTCTATGTTCAGTTACCGCAGGGGGGACATGCGGCAGTCTGTTTAGGTCCAGTTACCGCAGGTGGGACATGCGGCAGTCTATGTTCAGTTACCGCAGGTGGGACATGCGGCAGTCTGTTTAGGTCTAGTTACCGCAGGTGAGACATGCGGCAGTCTATGTTCAGTTACCGCAGGTGGGACATGCGGCAGTCTATGTTCAGTTACCGCAGGTGGGACATGCGGCAGTCTATGTTCAGTTACCGCAGGGGGGACACATGTGGCAGTCTATGTTCAGTTACAGCAGGTGGGACATGCGTCAGTCTGTTTAGGTCCAGTTACCGCAGGTGGGACATGCGGCAGTCTATGTTCAGTTACCGCAGGGTGGGACATGCGGCAGTCTGTTTAGGTCCAGTTACCGCAGGTGGGACATGCGGCAGTCTATGTTCAGTTACCGCAGGGGGGACATGCGTCAGTCTGTTTAGGTCCAGTCACCGCAGGTGGGACATACGGCAGTTGATGTTCAGTTATCGCAGGGGGGACATGCGGCAGTCTGTTAAGGTCCAGTTACCGCAGGTGGGACATGCGGCAGTTGATGTTCAGTTACCGCAGGGGGGACATGCGGCAGTCTGTTAAGGTCCAGTTACCGCAGGTGGGACATACGGCAGTTGATGTTCAGTTACCGCAGGGGGGACATGAGGCAGTCTGTTAAGGTCCAGTTACCGCAGGTGGGACATGCGGCAGTCTATGTTCAGTTACCGCAGGGGGGACATGCGGCAGTCTGTTTAGGTCCAGTTACCGCAGGTGGGACATGCGGCAGTCTATGTTCAGTTACCGCAGGTGGGACATGCGGCAGTCTGTTTAGGTCTAGTTACCGCAGGTGAGACATGCGGCAGTCTATGTTCAGTTACCGCAGGTGGGACATGCGGCAGTCTATGTTCAGTTACCGCAGGTGGGACATGCGGCAGTCTATGTTCAGTTACCGCAGGGGGGACATGCGGCAGTCTATGTTCGGTTACAGCAAGGTGGGACAAGCGTCAGTTCTTTTTTAGGTCAGTTCCGCAGGGGGGACATTTCGGCGTCTAGTTCAGTTACCCCAGGTGGGAATGCGGCAGTTGTTTGGTCCAGTTACCGGGTGGGAATGCGGCAGTCTATGTTCAGTTACCGCAGGGTGGGACATGCGGCAGTCTGTTTAGCATAATAACTGACCTGGTCGAGTTCACAGCAGGTAAATATTGTGTTTTTGGCTATAACAAACAACGTGAGAATCGGAAGATGTGGGGAAATATTTTGCCGAGGTGACAGTACAAATGGGTTAAGGGAAATGCATATCAATGGAAAAGTGAAGGAAATTTATGAAAGTGTTATGGGGAGGCTTGACCTGGCTGGGATGTACTAGCAAACAGAGATTTAAAGGGGAAGCGCTAAACGTACTCGCAGGGCTTGTGGAGTACATGCTGGGTGAATGATATACCGACACGATGGTAACTTGTGGAGTACATGCTGGGTAAAGTATATACTGACACGAGGTAACTTGTGGAGTACATGCTTTGGGTAAAGGATATACTGGACACGTGGTAACTTGTGGAGTACATGCTGGGTAAAGTATATACTGACACGATGGTAACTTGTGGAGTACATGCTGGGTGAAGGATATACTGACACGATGGTAACTTGTGGAGTACATGCTGGGTAAAGTATATACTGACACGATGGTAACTTGTGGAGTACATGCTGGGTAAAGTATATACTGACACGATGGTAACTTGTGGAGTACATGCTGGGTAAAGTATATACTGACACGATGGTAACTTGTGGAGTACATGCTGGGTGAAGGATATACTGACACGATGGTAACTTGTGGGGTACATGCTGGGTGAAGGATATACTGACAGGACGGTAACTTGTGGAGTACATGCTGGGTAAATGATATACTGACAGGACGGTAACTTGTGGAGTACATGCTGGGTGAAGGATATTCTGACACGATGGTAACTTGTGGAGTACATGCTGTGTGAAGGATATACTGACAGGACGGTAACTTGTGGAGTACATGCTGGGTGAAGGATATACTGACAAGATGGTAACTTGTGGAGTACATGCTGGGTAAGGAAAAATACTGAAGGTGGCAACTTGTGGAGTACATGCTGGGTAAAGGATATACTGACAGGATGGTAACTTGTGGAGTACATGCTGGGTGAACGATATACTGACAGGATGGCAACTTGTGGAGTACATGCTGGGTGAAGGATATACTGACACGATGGTAACTCGTGGAGTACATGCGGGTAAGGATATACTGACAGGATGGCAAATTGTGGAGTTAAAATTGGGGTAAGGATATACTGCAGGATGGGAACTTGTGAGTACAAAGCTGGGTAAAAGGATATACTGACTGGACGGTAAATTGTGGAGTACATTTCTGGGTGAAGGATTACTGACAGGACGGTTTAAATTTTGGAGTACATGCTGGGTTGAAGGTTATACTGACAGGATGGTTAACTTGTGGAGTACATGTGGGTGAAGGATATACTGACAGGACGGTAACTAGTGGAGTAATGCTGGGTAAAGGTATATACTGACAAAGGGCGGACTTGTGGAGTACATGCTGGGTTTAAGGATATACTGGACAGGACGGTAACTTGTGGAGTACATGCTGGGTGAAGGATATACTGACAGGACGGTTAACTTGTGGAGTACATGTGGGTGAAGGATATACTGACAGGACGGTTAACTTGTGGAGTACATGCTGGGTGAAGGATATACTGACAGGACGGTAACTTGTGGAGTACATGCTGGGTGAAGGATATACTGACAGGACGGTAACTTGTGGAGTACATGCTGGGTGAAGGATATACTGACAGGACGGTAACTTGTGGAGTACATGCTGGGTGAAGGATATACTGACAGGACGTTTAAATTGTTGGGTACATGCTGGGTGAAGGATTATATGACAGGACGGTAACTTGTGGGTAAATTGCTGGGTGAAGGATATACTGACAGGACGGTAACTTGTGGAGTACATTTTCTGGGTGAAGGATATACTGACAGGACGGTACTTTTGGAGTACATGCTGGGTGAAGGATATACTGACAGGACGGTAACTTGTGGAGTACATGCTGGGTGAAGGATATACTGACAGGATGGTAACTTGTGGAGTACATGCTGGGTGAAGGATATTCTGACAGGACGGTAACTTGTGGAGTACATGCTGGGTGAAGGATATACTGACAGGACGGTAACTTGTGGGGTACATTCTGGGTAAAGGATTACTGACAGGGCGGTAACTTGTGGAGGGACATGCTGGGGGAAGGATATATGACAGGACGGTAACTTGTGGAGTACATGCTGGGTGAAGGATATACTGACAGGACGGTAACTTGTGGAGTACATGCTGGGTAAAGGATATACTGACAAGATGGTAACCTGTGGAGTACATGCTGGGTGAAGGATATACTGGCACGATGGTAACTTCTGGAGTACATGCTGAGTAAAGGATATACTGACAGGACGGTAACTTGTGGAGTACATGCTGGGTGAAGGATATGCTGACTCGATGGTAACTTGTGGAGTACATGCTGGGTAAAGGATATACTGACACGATGGTAACTTGTGGAGTACATGCTGGGTAAAGTATATACTGACACGATGGTAACTTGTGGAGTACATGCTGGGTGAAGGATATACTGACACGATGGTAACTTGTGGAGTTAAAGCTGGTAAAGATATACTGACAGGACGGTACTTGTGGAGTAATGGGGTGAAGGATATACTGACAGGACGGTAACTTGTGGAGTACATGCTGGGTGAAGGATATTTCTGACAGGATGGTAACCCCTTGGGAGTACATTTCTGGGTGAAGGATATCTGACAGGACGGTAACTTGTGGGAGTACATGTGGGTGGGAAAGGATATCGAAGGACGGTAACTTGTGGAGTACATGCTGGGTAAAGGATATACTGACAGGACGGTAACTTGTGGAGTACATGCTGGGTGAAGGATATACTGACAGGATGGTAACTTTTGGAGTCATGCTGGGTGAAGGATATACTGACAGGCTTGTACTTGTGGAGTACATGCTGGGGAAAGGGTATACTGACAAGATGGTAACCTGTGGAGTACATGCTGGGTGAAGGATATACTGGCACGATGGTAACTTCTGGAGTACATGCTGAGTAAAGGATATACTGACAGGACGGTAACTTGTGGAGTACATGCTGGGTGAAGGATATGCTGACTCGATGGTAACTTGTGGAGTACATGCTGGGTAAAGGATATACTGACACGATGGTAACTTGTGGAGTACATGCTGGGTAAAGTATATACTGACACGGGTGGTAACTTGTGGGTCATGCTGGGTGAAGGATATACTGAACACGATGGTAACTTTTGGAGTTCATTTCTGGGTAAAGTATATACTGACCCCGATGGTAAACTTGTGGAGTACATGCTGGGTGAACGATATACTGACAGGACGGTAACTTGTGGAGTACATGCTGGGTGAAGGATATACTGACAGGACGGTAACTTGTGGAGTACATGCTGGGTGAAGGATATACTGACAGGATGGTAACTTGTGGAGTACATGCTGGGTGAAGGATATACTGGGCAGGAGGTTAAATTGTGGGGGTACATGCTGGGGTGAAGGTATACTGACAGGACGGTAACTTGTGGAGTACATGCTGGGTGAAGGATATACTGACAGGATGGTAACTTGTGGAGTACATGCTGGGTGAAGGATATACTGACAGGATGGTAACTTGTGGAGTACATGCTGGGTGAAGGATATACTGACAGGACGGTAACTTGTGGAGTACATGTGGGTGAAAGGGTATATGACAGGATGGTAACTTGTGGAGTACATGCTGGGGGGAAGGATATACTGACAGGTGGAAATTGTGGAGTACATGCTGGGTGAAGGATATACTGACAGGATGGTAACTTGTGGAGTACATGCTGGGGTGAAGGATTACTGACAGGATGGTAACTTTGTGGAGTACATGCTTTGGGGGAAGGATATACTGACGGCGGAAACTTGTGGAGTACATGCTGGGTGAAGGATATACTGACAGGATGGTAACTTGTGGAGTACATTTTGGGGGAAGGATTTTACTACAGGACGGTAAACTTGTGGGTACATGCTGGTGAAGGTTATCTGACAGGGACGGTAACTTGTGGAGTACATGCTGGGTGAAGGATATACTGACAGGATGGTAACTTGTGGAGTACATGCTGGGTGAAGGATATACTGACAGGATGGTAACTTGTGGAGTACATGCTGGGTGAAGGATATACTGACAGGGAGGGAACTTGTGGGTTTCCCTGCTGGGTGAAGATTACTGAGGATGGTAACGTTGGAGTAATTTCTGGGGGAAGGTTTTTAAATGACAGATGGTAACTTTGGAGACATGCTGGTGAAGGATATACTGATATGATGGTAACAGTACATACAAAGAATAATAGGAAAGTAATAGAGAAAAATGAAAAGGTCTAGTTTATTAAGGGAAGTATTGGCAAAGCTTGGAATGTTCTGTCAGAGACAAAGTACTGGTGGGATGTTCTGTCAGAGGAGAAAATACTGGTGGGATGTTCTGTCAGAGAGAAGAAAGTACTTGTGGGATGTTCTGTAAGAGGAAAAAAACTGGTGAGATGTTCTGTCAGAGTAAAGTACTGGTGGGATGTTCTGTCAGAGAGAAGAAAGTACTGGTGGGATGTTCTGTCAGAGGAAAAAATACTGGTGAGATGTTCTGTCAGAGGAAAGTACTGGTGGGATGTTCTGTCAGAGAGGAAAGTACTGGTGGGATGCTCTGTCGGAGAAAATTTTGGTGAGATGTTCAGTCAGAGAGAAGAAAGCACTGGTGGGATGTTCTGTCAGAAAAGAAAGTACTGGTGGGATGTTCTGTCAGAGAGAAGAAAGTACTGGTGGGATGTTCGCAAGGAAAAAAATACTGTGGGATGTTCTGTCAGAGGAGAAGTACTGTGGGATTTTTCTTTTCAAGAGGAGAAACAAACTGGTGAAGTATGGGATTGTTCTGGGGAGAAAGGGGGTATTCTGTCAGAGGAGGAAGTACTGTCGATGCGTGAGGTATATTCTGGCAGAGGGGAAATATTGGTGAGGCGAGGATGTTCGAACAGAGAGAGAGAGAGAGGAGAGAGAGGGGAGAGAGAAGCATGGCGAAGTGTTGTGAGTATTTGGTAGAGAAAGGGTTTAATACCAGCGGGAGAGGGAAGTAGTGGTAAGGTGTGGTTAGTTTTGGACAGGGATGGTAAGGGGCTACAGGCGTGTGGAAGTAGCAACAATGAGCTGACTTCGTGAGCAAAACAAATCTTTAAGCAGTTAAGATGAAAATGAAACTTATAGTAAGTTTTTTTTTGGGATCGTTGTTGTATTATTTTATATTTGAAAGCAAAATGAAAAACAAGTTGCTGGAAGTTTGGCCTTCACCGAATTTTCTTATATCTGCAACAAAAACAGGGAAAACTGAGGCCTTTGCTATGTAATCTAGGACTTTAAACTGATGAAAGATAAGTATGAGTATGATATTACAACCCAGGAGTCCAAATGGCCTGTTATCCTGGGTGTAAAGAGAGCAAAAGAAACACAGCAGAAAAACTTTTGACTTATATTATCCTTCATCAATTTAGAACAGAAGTATGTACACTATATACACTATGTACAGCAATAGGTATTAGTGCACTCCACGGTAAGCAAGGAGGGATAGAAACCAATAGAGAGCAGACCGTGCTTCAACCAGCTCTAGAATGGGAATGACAAGGACAGACAGGAGAGTGGTACCCACATGACCTCTGCGATTGCCAAAACCATCTTCTCATTGGCTGGAACCTGGGTACTGGTTGAACGACGGGGCCCCATCGTCAACTCTCAGTCACCTGGTTCGCTGGTTGGGGGAGTTAGCCTGTAAATGAGGGTGTGTACATGCGCCGAATAAAGGTTACGTGCTCTTTGCATGCCGCAAAGAGGTTGCAGCACGATGAATGACAGTAGCAAACATTGCGAAGATATCTCATTAGTCAACAAAGAGAGAGAGGGCAGAGAGTGACTGACACCCTTAACATCTATTATACCAACAGTAATAGAGCTAGAAATAAGACTGAAGAATAAAGATTAATTGCACTTGCAGGAAGCTTATGTATAATTTCTATAACAAAGACCTACTTCAACCCGAAAGATAGAAAAATGCCTTCTGAAATTATTTCACACTGATAATAGGGTCATTAGGAATGGCGGTGGAGTGGCGATGTATTTCAGAGATAATTTAAACTGTTACATTAGACAAGATATAGAAGTGGAAGCTGTTTGAATAGTTTCCTGAACCTGTTTGGATACAGTTTCTCGAGAGATAAAAAGCTATTACTGGATGTAATTTACAGACGCCAACACTTTGATGGGAAACACTGTAAACTTCTATGGGACGACACTATGTCATCTAGATACTAAAATGTGTGAATAGTAGATTTTAGCTTTAGCCAAATTGATTGGGGGATTTGGGAGGAAATCTTGGGTCTTGCGACTTTCTTTACGAGGGCCGGGATAATTTTTTAAAAACGTTTGAACAGAACAAATTAGAAGAAATAACCTGATATTTGGGTTCTTCCCAAAAAGGAATCATTTTTAAAAATCTGAGTTAATATCATTGGGGAAAACAATCAAAAATCACCCATTTTCAATATATCTGGGTTTATTTTAATAAGTACAGTTAAGGCCCCTGATTTTCATGTACCCCGTTTTGTGAGCTGAATTATCTGTGTAGAATCAACTGAACTGCCCTTTCAAATAATGTTTGGGGGGGTGGGTAAAATGATTTTTAATCACATTTTTTAAACATTTTTCAAGCTTTTCTAAGCAAATTGGGGTATTGATCACACTAAAATACCTAAAGTATAACAGGTTTTAACATCTCCACTAAAAAAGGGGGCTTTTACGGGAATAAAAGAGAAAAAGGGGAATTTAACAATCAACATTTTTTTAAATAAGAAATCGAGAAGGGAAAAAAAACCCCAAAAGAGAATATAAAATTTTAAGTCTCAAGGGGAACGATGCCCACCCAAAAAATTTTTTTTTTTCGGTACATGGGATAAGTTTTGGGGAAAAAGGGTCATTTAAATCTCATTCAGTCACTCCATGAAATGTTTGCAAATGCAGCAACATTTCGTCACATTTTTTTCCTTTAAAAATACTAGCGAAATTGCAGAAAAAAAAAAAAATATATAGTTCGGAGAAAATAAGTTATGGGCTATCAAAGTCACAAATGACAATTTTCCAGACAAAAAAGTAGCAAAACCCAAACAAGTACCGGGTTCGCTTATAAAAAAAGTAAGGGGGACCAAAAAAAAATATTGGCTGATCTTTCACACTAAAACGATATACTGGCAGTTAAGGGAAAAATGTGATCCTGTTATAAAGCGGGAGTCAATTTTTACCCCCTGAATTATAGCCAATTAGCATACCTCCATGGTGGGAAAATCGTTTGGAATAAATTTTTTGGACTGATTCCCTCGGCGTGCATCTCCACTTTTTCCTGCTGTCTCCTCCGTTTCGACTAAAGACGCTTACTGTGTAGCAAAACTTTGGGAAAAACTCAACTTACTGGGGCCCAGCAGGCCTCCTGAGGTTCCTCCTTTCTTATGTTCTAATGTTTTTTATTTTACTAAAAGTATTACCTGCCCCACGTCTTATTTCTACAAGGAACAGCGGTTCCGGAAGTTCACCAAACCGTCCATAATTTTTTGCAAAACAACTATAGCAGCGACCAAGAGCAAAGGGCCCAAAAACCCCACACTTTCCCAGCGTGAGTCGCGGCCCCTAAACCCACTTATGATTGGGTTTAACTTGGAATTTCCCTAGGGAAGGGGGACTGGAATTCTTTTCTACAATTTTAAATTAATGAAAAATTTTATTTGGAAGAAAAGGGAAGGGGGTCTTACCAAAAATTTGCCCAAGGGGCGGGGAAGGGGTTGTTGGGTGTTCGGAAGGAAAAATACAAACCAAAACCAAGGGTTCTCTTAGTGAAAAATTTAGGGGCCCCTAAATTTGGGGGGAAAAAAATTTTGTGTGGAGGGGTTATTCCAAAACCACACTTTATAATAAAAAAATTTTTTAAAAATATTATTTAGTTAAAAAATAAATTTAAATAAAATTCAGGGAAAACCGGCACATTTATTTAAAATAAGTCCTACTCAAAAGGGGGGGTTTAATGTTTTTTTTTAAAAATGTGTGTAAAATTTGGGAAAAGAAAAGGGATATAATAAGGGTAAAAAAATTTTTTTTTTGGGCCAACCCTTTTTAAAATGGGCCCATTTTTAAAAATAAAAAAAAAATATATTTCTTTGCGAATATGTAAAACTGGTAAATTAGCAAGAACCCCATTTAAAAATTAAGTCTTTTTTAAAATTTTTTATATTTTAAAATAAATTTTTTTATTAATTATTAAAAATTTTAATTTTTAAAAAAAATTTAAAAATTTAAATAATTATTATAAAAAAAATTTATTTTAGTAAAATAAAATTTTTTAATTTTTTAAATAATTTAATATTAAAAAAAAAAATTATTTTTTTTTTTAAATATTTTAATTTTTTATAAAATTTTTTTTAAAAATTAAATTATTTAAAATTAATTTTTTTTAAATAATATATAAATTAAAAATTTTAATTATTAAAAATTTATATTTTAAAAAATAAAATATATAATATATAATAAAAAATATAGGGGGTACCCCCTCTAGACGTAATGGGGACCCTCACCCTCAGAGAAAAAAATAAACTTGCTTCGGGGAAAAACTAATTTTCTCCCAAACTTTTTGAGAATTTTCTCCTACCACCCCCTATTTTATTAAAAATTTTTTTTTAAAAGACAAAATACTTTGACGAAAAATTCACAAAAATATATCAAAGTAAAAAACATAGGTAACTCAAGCTACATCTCGAATACTTCTCCGGCTCCCCTGCGGGGGGGCCAGCCCGGAATGCTGCAGGCATTTCCTTTGGATCGCAACCTGGTCTCTGAAAGGGGGAAGCGGGTCCCCCGTGGCCCTTTGGTTTTATGATAGTTTCACCCAGCCTTTGAGAACTTTAGAGCACATTTCCCCCCTGCTCCAAGGGTCTCCGACCCTATTGGAAGAAGTTATGAAAGGGGGAAGGTCTTCTTTTTTTTTGGGATCTCTGGGTCTCCCTGGGGTGCAGCTCCACCCCCTTCCATACAGATATGGAAAAAGTAGGTTCTGCCAAGGGCAGAAAGGGTGTAGTCCCAGGCAATCTGTTTTCCATCCTTCCAGGGTACATAGTGGCTCCATCAGATGCTTTTGATTTCCCATGCCCCCTGTACTTGGGGTTCCCGTTGAGCTGGGCAAGGGGTTTGGGGCCGAGCTTCTCTTTATTAGCTTTTACTCCTCATTTTGGGCATACTTCCCTTCTGCTTGGAACACGAGACCAGGGATCCGAATTTAGCTGTCCCCTGCCGCAAATACACCTATGTTCGGGAGGATGGGGGGGGCTAGGCGAAGAGAAACACCAACCAATGCCTGTGGGGGGGAAGGGTGCCCAGGGGGGAATTGGGAACAGCTAACAGAAATCCCCTGATGGGGTGCCTTCACTGCAGGAGACGGCTTTGTTCTTTCCAAACTTTGGAGACCTTTGGGTTTGGCGATTTTTTCCATGATGGTTTTTCCCAGTGGGACTGTTTGTGTTTTTTGGGGGAGCTGTCTACTGGGGAGTTTTAAAAGGGTGCCCCACCGAATTGCTGCTTCATAAACCTGGGGTCTTTGAGCCCCTACCAAGTCTCTAAAGCGTTCGGGCATATCTTTTGACAAATGACTGGAACCCAAAACCCGAAGACAGAAAAGCGGGTAAAGCAACTCTTGTTTTACGCACCCTTATACCTCCCAGTCGCATGGGAGGGTTGCCTGACCCCATTGCTCACCTCTAGTGACAGGTCAGTCCCTTCTTAAAAAGTTGATCTCAGGTGGCTACATTCACGAGGGGGGGGTTTGTAAAAAGGGGTGCACCCCTTCAGAATAAGAGTCCCCTTTTTTTGGCAAAAGTAAGACCCCTTTGTGAGGAGATACAGAGATCAGGGCATCAAGATCGCTTATCTCCCCCCATTCTCAAAAGGTCTTTCAATTTGTCCCTGGGGCAGACATGCCTGGTACCGCGTGCCCCCAAGGGGGTACTGTTGGAGGATTTGTATTAGATTTCCGGGGGTTCCGACACATTGATTATTTCCGGGTTTCCCTGTGATGATTTCACATTTAGAGGGATTGGGGATGGCCCCAACCTTCCCCTTGTTTTCCCAGTTGTAGGCCCCCCACGGGGGTTTTTTAGTACCCCCAGGTGCCTCATCCAGGTCCCATATTTGATCACTGCTGGCTGGAATTATTTCTCTTACGCCAAGCAAAAGAAAGTAAGCAAGGGGGGTCACCCGCTGAACACCCTCTATGTTTGAATTTCATTTCTCCAAACAAAAGAATTGAGGGTTTCTGAGGGCTAAAATAAAGGAAAGAGACTGGGAACCGAACCCGAAACTGGCAAAACACATCTCCCCCCCCCCCCCCTCCCATATTAAAGGCATTTCTAAAATCAAGTTGACTGGGGCCTTGTTTTTGGGGTTCCCTGATTAGGGCCCTTGCCGCAGACTGCAGCTTCACTGCCTTGAGAGACCCCAAAGCCCATTGGTTGGCGGAAAAGTGCAGTTCTAGGCGAATGTTTCTCACTGCTGTTTTGGCAACGAGACGGCGAAAGTGTTTCCAACTGCAAGGGGTCTGATTCCCCCCCCCTCTTCTTCAAAGCACATATAGGCTCCAAAAAAAAAAGGGTTTAAAAAATTTCTTCTGGGTTTCCGCCCCCCAGGCAATTGTTGAAAAAGTTTTAACTGGGTGAGAAGAATTGAGCAGTTTCACCGAGTATGGATTTACCTCTCTTTGAGGTGCGAGTCGAATTCCCTGAAAAATCCTGCAGATCCTGCTGGAAATGACACGTCGCCTTATAGACTTCCGATTCTGGCAAAATTTTTGTTCAGTGAAGGGCTTCCTCGGGTTTTCCCTTGATGGCTGTGGGGTCCGGTTGGGGGCTTGTCTCTAGTGCTTGGGCCGTGGTCTCTCCTTTGGGGGGGTACAGGGTTCATTGAATTATTCTTATTGCTCCCACTGGTTACCTTCCTCAAATTTTTTTTTAACCTGTGCGCAAATTTTCTCGTTCTCAGTAGGACTTTTCTTGGGCTGCCTCTTTTATTCCTGCGATGATGGGGCAGGGGACACAGTTATCCGTTTTTGGGGAGTTGGCACTCCTTGAAACTGACGGGTTAGCAGTTTTCCTCGTCTTTCAGAACGCAAAAGACTTTTCCGAACAAGAGAAGGGTTGCGCCAGCTTGGATGGGGCCTCGGGTTCTAATTTTTGGGGGAACCTCCTTCACCCGCTTAAAAGGTCTGTGAATTTCCCTGCTGCTATGGGGAGCTGGGTTTTAGGGGATGTGGGAAAATGTACTGCTAGCATGGATTTGAATGCCAACGAAGGTTATCGAATGACGAGGTTGCCATTGGAAATTTTCATTGCCGGGGGAGGGTTTTGGGCTGCTTCCCGCGGGGGCATATTATCCCGCAACCTATTGTGTGCACGAATACGGCCATCCATGTTGCGTGTCGAACTCCCCCACACACCTGACATGTGCCCTTTTATTTATTGTTGGTGCATGTTTCCCCCGGCTTTTGGTGGCTGGCTTCATCGTCGCCATACCTAAACGTGTGATAAGCCCAAGCGAAAGGGAAAAAGCGCATGGCAATTCCGCATGTGGTTCATGGTGGGGGGGGGGGAGGAGGGAGGGGTGTCCCCTTGGGTGGGGGGTGGGAAAATGTGTGCGAGGGAGAGGGGACCACTCCCCTCCCAGACAAATCCATACCCACAAAACCAGTGCACATGTACTATACACCACTATGCTCAGTGCACTGCCCCCCCCCCATCAACGACACACCGCTAACACTTTACTGTATTTCGCAACCATCACAATATCACGAAACCCATAGAAAATTTTCACATCACACGGTAACAAACACCCTGTTTTTAACAGACACACGGTGTATGCGCGCCTGGGTTGGGGAAGGGGGGGGGGACAGTTTTACCCCTCCCCAAACCCCCGCCTCCTCCCCCTCCATTTTGGGCCCCCCTCACTACCTCTCCTACCCAAGTGACCGTTTTTGTTTCCCCCACGAATTCACAACACAGAATTTTTTTTTGATTTTTTTAGGAAAAACAAAAGCGGAGTCTTCTGGGCCCTTCCAACCGACCACAGATATTCACCCACCATCGTTGAGATAACCGGCAGTGTCTTGAAAAGAACGATATTTTGGGCCCAAAAACACAGAGCGAGATGCCCCCAGCCCCCTCTCTGGAGGGCCAATATAATATATATAATATATATAAATATATTTTAAATATATATATTAAAATTAAAAATATAAAATAAAGGTCTTTGGCCACATGACTGCCCCTTTCAACCATTTTTCGATACTCTTAAAAATCTTGTTCTTTCTAAAAGCCCCAAAAACAATGGGGGAAATTTTAAATGTTTCCTTTTCCGGCCTTACAGACCACACTTTGCAACGGCTTTTCTTTCTCCTTTTTAACGCAAGGCAGTGAACGTGACATTAATTTTTTCCTACTTTTATAACCAACATCCGTCAAAAAAAACGTTAGGTAAAAAGACACAAGTGAACTAAAGTGACTTTTATTTGGCAAACGTTTCGCCTTCCGGAGGAGCCTTACAAAAAAAATGGCAAAAAAAAAAGGGGACGAGCAATAACCAATTTCCCCAGACCAATATTTTGGGGGGTTTTTAAACTGTAAGGAGAAAACTCCCCGGGGGGAAACATCTCCAATAAAAAAAACACAATTTTGTTTTTACCTAATTGTAATAACTTTAAAAAAATTACAAAAAGGCCTTTTCCTTTCCCAGCCCCCTTCCCATCGTTTCCACTTAAAAAATTCCACTTTTTTCCAGTTTTCCCCCCTTTTACCCCCATTTCAAAAAACCCTTTTTTAAAATGAAAGTTTTCTCAATTTTTTCTTTTTTTGCCTTTTTTTATTTCCACCCTAAATCTTACAAATTTTTCCCAAATTTTGCAAAAATTCTTTTGGCCCTTCTCTTAGTAAACTTTTCCTCCTCCCATGGTTTTTTTCTCCGTAAATTTTTCTTCTTTGCTTTCAAAATTTCAGCTCCCCCCCTTTTTTTTACAATTTCACGAAAATTCAACAAAAATTTTTTTTTGTTAAACAATTTTTCTGTAGTAATCTTTTCGGTTTCTCTGCCAAAAATGTTCCCCTTTTTCAATCCTACCTTTTTTTCTGGGTCCCTTCCAATAAATTTTACAAACCTGGGGCCGGGGGGCTCCTTTTTCAATTTTTAAAGCCCAAAAGAAATTAGATTTTCCGACCTACCCCCAAAATTTTTATTTATTTTCATGCCGTCCTGTCTTTTGGGGAATTTTATCCTTTAATTTTTTCCCCCCCGCCAAGTCTTCCCCCAAGCCATACTTCCCCCCTGCCCTTTAGGTCTTCCCCCCTGTACCAGATTTCCCCGAATTTTCCCCCCTGTCCCCTGAGTTTTTCCCCCATTACCAAGGTTTCCCCCCAACCCTTCAACCCCCTTCCAGAGTTTTCCCCCCGACCTTTTGGGGTTTCCCCCCATTACCATATTTTTCCCCCGTCCTGTTTCCCCTGTTGGGTTTCCCCCTTTAATTTTTCTTCCCCCCATTCCCCAATCTTTATGTCCATAGTTTCCCCCCAAATTTACCAATTCTACCCCCATTACATATTTACCCCCTTTACCTTCCCCTTCCCCCTGTCCCTATTTTTCCCCCCCGCCCTGAGGTTTTCCCCCAGTAATAGGTTTCCCCCCGTCCCTGATTTATTCCCCCAGTCCATAGGGTTCCCCCATGTACCAAGGGGTTTCAAATTTTTCCTTTTTCGCAACCTCCAATTTTCGCGTTTTCTTTTATTTCTTGTTACATCCCCTTTGGCCCCCTTTTTTTACACTTTTTATTTTTGCCAGTTCACGTTGCACCCATTTTTTTCACCCCTTTCACAGTTTTAAATTTAATCCCAAAAAGTTTCCCCTTTCACCTTTCCCAAAAATCCCCCCTTTTTACATATTTTGCCCCTTTTGCCCGTGTGACAGTTTTGCATTTGACATTTACTGTGGAAGTTTGCACCCAATTTTCCCAAGTCCAATGTTCCCCATGATCCAAATGTTGCACAAGGTTGCACAAGTGTTGCCAAAGAGTTTGCCAAGTGTTGCACAGTGTTGCACAAGTTTACGGTTTATTTTCCTGTTGCACAAGTGTTGCACGAGGTTTTTCACAAGTGTTACGAGTGTTGCACAATGTTACAAGTGTTGCACAAATGTTTTCACAGTGTTGCACGGGGCCCGGGGTTGCACAATGTTTTCACAGTGTTTGCAAGTTTGCACAGGGTTTCACGAGTGTTGCACAATGTTTCACAGTTTGCACAGTGTTACAAGTGTTACAGTGTTGCACAAGTGTTTCCAGTGTTGCACAAGTGTTGCACATGTGTTGCATATGTGTTGCACATGTGTTGCACATGTGTTGCACAAGTGTTGCACGAGTGTTGCACAAAATGTTTGCACGAGTGTTGCACAAGTGTTACGAGTGTTGCACAAGTGTTGCACATGTGTTGCATATGTGTTGCACATGTGTTGCACGAGTGTTGCACAAGTGTTGCACGAGTGTTGCACGAGTGTTGCACAAGTGTTACACGAGTGTTGCACGAGTGTTGCACGAGTGTTGCACAAGTGTTGCACGAGTGTTGCACGAGTGTTGCACAAGTGTTACACGAGTGTTGCACAAGTGTTACACGAGTGTTGCACAGGTGTTGCACAAGTGTTGCACAAGTGTTGCACGAGTGTTGCACGAGTGTTGCACAAGTGTCATCAACTTGTCGGTTTTCTAAACCTTTTAATAATAATATTAATGATCCAAGTCGGACCTGAACGTCGTCATAAGTTTGATGTCTCTCATATGTGGGATATTTGTGTATTATTCCAGTCACTGTATTATGCCTTTATATATGTATTTATATGTGTTTGAATGCATGTATGTATATATGTTTTACTTTAGAATTTTTTTACATGTATACTGAATACTGGTAAAGTATGCTTATGCGTATGTATGAGTATAAAAGTACGAGTGCAGATGTATATATGTATGATTACGTCTACATGTGTATATATGTTTATGTGCAGTTGCGACAAAAATACTTCAACTCTCTCTGCTGCGCAGAAATAACACCAGGCAACTCAGGCGTTGTAACTAGCCGTTACTCCTCTGTTTACAACTCAAGCGTTGTAAACAGAGGAGTAACGGCTATTTTCATGAATGAATTAACGCAGCTTGTATCAACGATGGTGGTGAATGCACAAAATTAATTGCTGGTACTTTCAGTGGATCTATGTAAATCATGTTTATAAATGCAGACATTAATTACTTACCTCTTACATATTACAAATCATAAATCAATGGAAATTATATTAAAAGATAATCGAATATATTGATAACAGGTCTGTAATGGTCATCAATCACACCACTTCACGTCAAGAATAACTTTGATGACGTGAAGGGTGAATAAATGTGACACTCGCTCTATATAGTATACAAGATTTGTAATTTGTTTAATATATGATTTAAAACGTCACTATACTTACGAAGTTGTGGTGTATAACGATATTATGGTTAATTTTTACGTTATTACTTAACACACTTGGGCTTTATAGTCTGTATGTATGTCGTGCCGAATAGGTAAAATTGGTCAATTAGCAAGATTAGCAGAATAGGGTGATACGTACGTTTTGTTGTATTCTGAGGCGGGACAATGTCGTGGGGTCGAATCCTGGCCTGCCGCAGTTTGGTAAATGATTCGGTACCGCTTGTACCTTGGATTCATTGCTATATAGACTGCTTGTTGAGGCGGGTATTCTAACAGGAGGAGGACGAAATTAATCCTTGAACATCCACTGTCATGAGTGTCCTCGCAACATGAAACAAGTCTAGTTCGCTAGGCTCATGTTGTTTGTAGGTTCGATGGCGTAGTGCATAGGATGACACTTAAATTGTGTTGTCTCCTGAGGCGGGGCGATATGTCGTGGGGTCGAATCCTGTCCTGCCGCAGTTTGGTAAATAATTCAATACCGCTTGTTTCGTGGTTTCATCGTTATATTATATATATATATATATATATATATATATATATATATATATATATATATATATATATATATATACATACATACATACATACATACAAAACAACCACGGGGGGAGTAGAATGATAGCTCTAGGCCTTTTGTGCTGCAATCAACACGTCATCAAGTTTTCCAACACGGTACCACCTGAGTGGCAAGATCATTTACTAGATTACATACATAGGGGATTGAGAATAATGAAACGGAAAACGGAATGTTTATATACTAGGAAACTAAAGAATCTCATAGCACAAAGTGGCTGGTCTCAACATGCTAACCCGGAGTTTGCTGTCAACCAGTCGAGTGTTGAACTTACTCGTGACCAGCAGACAGAATTGAGATATGGATTAAGTTTCGCGCCTACTAGTGGGGGCACTAGTTATGTTAACCTTGCTAAATCTTTTTGCAGTTTGGAAAAACAAGGGGACCTATACCCTGAAACGTTCAACATGTGCAAAGGCATGGTATATGGAGCTTTGCTCAGAACTGTGAAACTGACCTGTCCTCAAAGATTTATTAAGTCGTACCATAAAATGTAGAAAGATCCTCGACTTCATCTTACGAAGCGGACGAAGCAAATGTGATGGATATTATGGACAAGGTAGATTATAGCGGAAAAATAAACACATTATTAGAAGACAGGGATACTTACGTACAACTTAATAAGAACCCTTTGAACCAGGCTAATAGTAAATTTAATAAACAACTTAGAACCTTACTGAGAGGTCATGAGGAATTAAACAGTTATCGGCGAGATCTGCGACACTCGCTTACATGGACGGTTTGATTAAAACCCACAAGCCAGGTTTTCCAGCCAGACTTATAATTAGCTCTGTAGGGTCGGCAACATGTCTTGTCAAAATGGTAGGTAAAAATATTAACTCCTTTGCTTGGCAGTATTTCTGAAGCCCACTTATAAAACAATGTTGATCTCGTAAAGAAATTGCGAAATACCAACATGTCTAATGATTTTACACTCGTTAGTTTTGATGTCGCTGCGTTGTTCACGAGAGTCCATGTTCCCGACTTGCTATCTTATTTGGAAGAAGAACTGGATGAGTTCTCTTTGCCTTTTCATAAAAATTCAATAATTGAATTGACTAAGCTGTGTGTAGCTGATTGCAAGTTTGAGTTTGAGGAGAAATACGATGCTCAAAAACAGGGAATGGCGATGGGTGATCCGTTATCCCCTTTATTGAGCAAACTGTATATGGAATTTTTTGAGGCTAGACTGTTGAAAGACATCCTGCCATGTAGAGCTAAATGGTTCAGATATGTGGACGACATCTTGTGTCTTTGGCCAAGCGATATGGCCCTGGGAACGTTTTTACCAAGACTTAACGCTATAGTCCCGACTATTAAATTCACCGTGGAGAAAGAGGTGGACTGTAAGCTTCCATTCCTAGATGTGTTGGTACACCGGGTTGACAGAAAGCTTAAGTTTACAGTATATAGGAAGGCTATCAATGTGTGCTCATACATTCACTACTACTCCAACCATGAGACTAGAGTCAAAAGGAGTACATTTCTGATTATGATTCTGAGAGCCCATAGCGTCCGGAGTTCCTAGATGAAATTAGGAAAATATTTGACATTGGCAGGAAACTGCGATATCCTAAGATGTTTATGGAATCTGTTTTACTGGCAGCTAAGAAAACTTATTATAGGACAGAACCTAGGATAACACCTCAGACCAAGAATGTGCTGGCCCTCGCATGTAACCAGAATTTATCTATACTACCAAATGCTCTTAGAAGATTTAATATACATATAGTTTTTAAAAATTAATCGGCTGTTAGAAGCATTCTGATAAAGAATGCACCAAAAAACGTGTTGGTGGTGTCTACAGAGTTGGTTGCAACGGTTGCAGTCTCTCCTGTTTGGGACAAACTGGAAAGTCATTGGAGGTGACAATTTCCCAGCACCGTTGTTCGATACGTATAGCACTGGAGTCGAAAGCGGTTTTCAACCATGTTAGAGCCTGTAATAACACTGCAAATTGGCTGGACGCAAGAGTTATCTTCCCTTGTTCCTCCTTGCTTGAAAGGTATATAAATAACAAAAAAAAAGCACAATGCCGTGACTGGAACGACACACAAATAACCCGCACATAAAAGAGAGAAGCTTGTGACTTTGTAAATGGTCCAAGTCGGACCGAAACGTCGTTGTAAGCTTCTATTATGTGCGGGTTGTGTGTTGAAAAGTATATTGCAGAATCGTCAATTATTAAGCATGATAGGCAGTCATTATACAATATCAATGATGGGCTGTTTAGGCAATAGTACACAGTTTAAAACTGGGTTCTTATACGTATACATCAGACTCTTAAATGTGGTGCCACACCGAGGAGTTAAGGCCTTTTTTCCTGCAGTTTCTGAAGGTTGAACAAGAGTTTGCCTCAGAATTATGTAGGATGAATATCGGTGGCCATCTTGTCATTACAAATGCCTCCCCTCCCTTTAAACGAGTTTATGTTAATGAGCCCTGTTTCCTTTACATAACTTTTCGAAGTCTCCCCTCTATATGTTAGGGTTTTTCTCTAGTCATTTAAAGGGTATGTTGCCGCCTGCGGAGGGTATATAATTGCCAGTAACTCCTATGTCACAGACAATATTTATATACGTATTTTAAGTTATTATCATAGCGGAATGTGACTGAATTTATTGCTACGTTAATTTTGTTTAGGTTACAATATCAACACTTGTGGGATTTTTCTAATGCAATAATATTCATCTTTCTGGCTGTTGTGCCTGTGAGCACTTCCAGTACCTTATTCTCTCTCCCTCCAGTGAATGTTGTGCCTGTGGGCACTTCCAGTACCTTATTCTCTCTCCCTCCAGTGAATGTTGTGCCTGTGAGCACTTCCAGTACCTTATTCTCTCTCCCTCCAGTGAATGTTGTGCCTGTGGGCACTTCCAGTACCTTATTCTCTCTCCCTCCAGTGAATGTTGTGCCTGTGAGCACTTCCAGTACCTTATTCTCTCTCCCTCCAGTGAATGTTGTGCCTGTGGGAACTTCCAGTACCTTATTCTCTCTCCCTCCAGTGAATGTTGTGCCTGTGGGCACTTCCAGTACCTTATTCTCTCTCCCTCCAGTGAATGTTGTGCCTGTGAGCACTTCCAGTACCTTATTCTCTCTCCCTCCAGTGAATGTTGTGCCTGTGAGCACTTCCAGTACCTTATTCTCTCTCCCTCCAGTGAATGTTGTGCCTGTGAGCACTTCCAGTACCTTATTCTCTCTCCCTCCAGTGAATGTTGTGCCTGTGAGCACTTCCAGTACCTTATTCTCTCTCCCTCCAGTGAATGTTGTGCCTGTGAGCACTTCCAGTACCTTATTCTCTCTCCTCCAGTGAATGTTGTGATTGTGGGCACTTCCAGTACCTTATTCTCTCTCCTCCAGTGAATGTTGTGCTCGTGAGCACTTCCAGTACCTTATTCTCTCTCCCTCCAGTGAATGTTGTGCCTGTGAGCACTTCCAGTACCTTATTCTCTCTCCCTCCAGTGAATGTTGTGCCTGTGGGCACTTCCAGTACCTTATTCTCTCTCCCTCCAGTGAATGTTGTGCCTGTGGGCACTTCCAGTACCTTATTCTCTCTCCCTCTAGTGAATGTTGTGCCTGTGAGCACTTCCAGTATCTCATTCTCTCTCCCTCCAGTGAATGTTGTGCCTGTGAGCACTTCCAGTACCTTATTCTCTCTCCCTCCAGTGAATGTTGTGCCTGTGGGCACTTCCAGTATCTCATTCTCTCTCCCTCCAGTGAATGTTGTGCCTGTGGGTACTTCCAGTACCTTATTCTCTCTCCCTCCAGTGAATGTTGTGCCTGTGAGCACTTCCAATACCTTATTCTCTCTCCCTCCAGTGAATGTTTTGCCTGTGGCACTTCCAGTACCTTATTCTTCTCCCTCCAGTGAATGTTGTGCCTGTGGGCACTTCCAGTACCTTATTCTCTCTCCCTCCAGTGAATGTTGTGCCTGTGGGCACTTCCAGTACCTTATTCTCTCTCCCTCCAGTGAATGTTGTGCCTGTGGGCACTTCCAGTACCTTATTCTCTCTCCCTCCAGTGAATGTTGTGCCTGTGGGCACTTCCATACCTTATTCTCTCTCCCTCCAGTGGGAAAGTTGTGCCTGTGGGCACTTCCAGTACCTTATTCTCTCTCCCTCCAGTGAATGTTGTGCCTGTGGGCACTTCCAGTACCTATTTCTCTCTCCCTCAGTGAATGTTGTGCCTGTGAGCACTTCCAGTATCTCATTCTCTCTCCCTCCAGTGAATGTTGTGCCTGTGAGCACTTCCAGTACTTATTCTCTCTCCCTCCAGTGAATGTTGTGCCTGTGGGCACTTCCAGTACTATTCTCTCTCCCTCCAGTGAATGTTGTTGCCTGTGGCACTTCCAGTTACCTTATTCTCTCTCCCTCCAGTGAATGTTGTGCATGTGAGCACTTCCAGAACCTTATTCTCTCTCCCTCCAGTGAATGTTGTGCCTGTGAGGCTCTTCCATACCTTATTCTCTCTCCCTCCAGTGAATGTTGTGCCTGTGGGCACTTCCAGTACCTTATTCTCTCTCCCTCAGTGATTGTTGTGCCTGTGGGCACTTCCAGTACCTTATTCTCTTCCCTCCAGTGAATGTTGTGCCTATGGGCACTTCCATACCTTATTCTCTCTCCTCCAGTGAATGTTGTGCCTGTGAGCACTTCCAGTACCTTTTCTCTCTCCCTCCAGTGAATGTTGTGCCTGTGGGCACTTCCAGTACACTTATTCTCTCTCCCTCCAGTGAATGTTGTGCCTGTGGGCACTTCCAGTACCTTATTCTCTCTCCCTACAGTGAATGTTGTCGCCTGTGAGCACTTCCAATACCTTATTCTCTCTCCTCATGTGAATGTTGTGCTGTGGGCACTTCCATGTACCTTTATTCTCTTTCCCCTCCCGTGAATGTTTTTGCCTGTGGGCACTTTTCCCGTACCTTATTCTTCTCTCCCTCCAGTGAATGTTGTGCCTGTGGGCACTTCCAGTACCTTATTCTCTCTCCCTCCAGTGAAAGTTGTGCCTGTGGGCACTTCCAGTACCCTTTTTCTCTCTCCCTCCAGTGAATGTTGTGCCCGTGAGCACTTCCATATCTTTTTCTCTCTCCCCCAAATGAATGTTGTGCCTGTGGGCACTTCCAGTACCTTATTCTCTCTCCCTCCAGTGAATGTTGTGCCTGTGGGCACTTCCAGTACCTTATTCTCTCTCCCTCCAGTGATTGTTGTGCCTGTGGGCACTTCCAGTACCTTATTCTCTCTCCCTCCAGTGATGTTGTGCCTGTGGGCACTTCCAGTACCTTATTCTCTCTCCCTCCAGTGAATGTTGCGCCTGTGGGCACTTCCAGTACCTTATTCTCTCTCCCTCCAGTGAATGTTGTGCCTGTGGGCACTTCCAGTACCTTATTCTCTCTCCTCCAGTGAATGTTGTGCCTGTGAGCACTTCCAGTACCTTATTCTCTCTCCCTCCAGTGAATGTTGTGCCTGCGGTCACTTCCAGTACCTTATTCTCTCTCCCTCCAGTGAATGTTGTGCCTGTGGGCACTTCCAGTACCTTATTCTCTCTCCCTCCAGTGAATGTTGTGCCTATGGGCACTTCCAGTACCTTATTCTCTCTCCCTCCAGTGAATATGGTCCTCTGGGAACGTATTCGCGTGGAAACCCTCCTCTTCTGCAATTTGGCAAGCTCCTGAAGATTTGTTAATTGCAACATGAATGATAGCTCTAGGCCTGGAGCTATCATTCTACTCCCCCCTTGGTTGTTTTGTATCTTGTATCGCTTGGTTTGCGATAAATCCAGCTATAGAGGTGGTACTTCCCTATATACAATATATATAAAATATATATATATATATATATAAAATATATATATTATATATATATATATAATAATATATGGTAGGGTTATTATTGAAAGAATTAAGGTAAGACAATGTAGGATTGCCGTTTGAGGAAGGAGGTTTTAGAGTAGGTAGGGGATGTGTAGATCAAGTGTTTACAATGAAAATATATAACAGTATTTAGATAAAGGTAGGGAAGTTTCTATTGCATTTATAGATTAGAAAAAAGGATATGATAGAGTGGTTTGGTGAGCAATGTGGCAGTGTTTGCAAGGGATATGGAACAGGTAGTAAAATTATTAAATGCTGTAAAGAGGTTTTTTGAGGATAGTGAGGCTAGGTTAGGGTGTGTAGAAGAGAGGGAGACTTTCTTCCGGTAAAAGTGGTCTTTGAGAGGGATGTGTAATGTCACCATGGTTGTTTAATATATTTATAGATGGGGTTGTAAAAGAAGTAAATGCTAGGGTGTTCGGGAGAGGGGTGGGATTAAATTGTGGGGAATCAAATTCAAAATGGGAATTGACACAGTTACTTTTTGCTGACGATACTGTGCTTATAGGAGATTCTAAAGAAAAATTGCAAAGGTTAGTGGATGAGTTTGGGAGTGTGTGTAAAGGTAGAAAGTTGAAAGTGAACATAGAAAAGAGTAAGGTGATGAGGGTATCAAATGATTTAGATGAAAAATTGGATATCAAATTGGGAGGAGTATGGAAGAAGTGAAAGTTTTCAGATATTTGAGAGTTGACATGTCAGCGGATGGATTTATGAAGGATGAGGTTAATCATAGAATTGATGAGGGAAAAAAGGCGAGTGGTGCGTTGAGGTATATATGGAGACAAAAAACGTTATCTATAGAGGCACAGAAGGGAATGTATGAAAGTATAGTAGTACCAACACTCTTATATGGGTGTGAAGCTTGGGTTGTAAATGCAGCAGCGAGGAGACGGTTGGAGGCAGTGGAGATGTCCTGTCTAAGGGCAATGTGTGGTGTAAATATTATGCAGAAAATTCGGAGTGTGGACATTAGGAGGTGTGGAGTTAATAAAAATATTAGTCAGAAGGCTGAAGAGGGGTTGAGGTGATTTGGTCATTTAGAGAGAATGGATCAAAGTAGAATGACATGGACAGCGAATAAATCTGTAGGGGAAGGAAGACGGGGTAGGGGTCGTCCTCGAAAAGGTTGGAGGGAGGGGGTAAAGGAGGTGTTGTGGGCGAGGGGTTTGGACTTCCAGCAATCGTGCGTGAGCGTGTTACATAGGAGTAAATAGAGACGAATGATATTTGGGACCTGACGAGCTGTTGGAGTGTGAGCAGGGTAATATTTAGTGAAGGAATTCAGGGAAACCGGTTATTTTTATATAGCCGGACTTGAGTCCAGGAAATGGGGATATTAGCAGTTTGGAGGGATACGTTGTGTATCTTTATACTTCTAAACTGTTGTATTCTGAGCACCTCTGCAAAAACAGTGATTATGTGTGAAGGGAAAGTATTGAATGATGAAAGTATTTTCTTTTTGGGGATTTTCTGAGTCGCCCTCCCTCGGTGGGAGACGGCCGACTTGTTAATATATATATATATATATATATTATATATATATATATATATATATATATATATATATATATATGCATGCAAAACAACCACTCTGAAAGAATAGAGAAATTCCAAGCGCTTTCGTGACTACTCACATTATCAAGGAACTATGAAAGTAAAGCATCCAAGGAAGCTATATAAGGGGTCTGGCCAGCACCTCACTATCAGATCCCACAACGGTTAAACACCTGACGCGCGCCGACCCAACTGGATAGGTCCTTCGCACAACTCACCCACAAACTATTCTACCCAAGAAAATTTAAAAATTATTTGTCCAGTGTATTATTAAATTCTTCCCAAATTCTATTAATTATAAATGGATCTAATTTATAAAAACCAAAGGAAACATAAATTAGATCCATTTATAATTAATAGAATTTGGGAAGAATTTAATAATACACTGGACAAATAATTTTTAAATTTTCTTGGGTAGAATAGTTTGTGGGTGAGTTGTACAAAGGACCTATCCAAGTTGGGTCGGTGCGCGTCAGGTGTTTAACCGTTGTGGGATCTGATAGTGAGGTGCTGGCCAGACCCCTTATATAGCTTCCTTGGATACTTTACTTTCATAGTTCCTTGATAATGTGAGTAGTCACGAAAGCGCTTGGAATTTCTCTATTCTTTCAGAGTGGTTGTTTTGCATATTCTGAAATCACCTGTTTACTGTGATCTTATTGCATATATATATATATATATATATATATATATATATATATATTATATATATATATATATATATATATATATATATATATATATATATATATATATATATATATATATATATGGTGGTGGAGTGTGGTAAAGATGATACCATCACTACCAGTGGTGATGAGCGGTAATGACGCTACCATCACTACCAGTGGTGGTGTGTGGTAATGTTGCTACCATCACTCCAGAGGTGGTGTGTGGTAATGATGCTACCATCACTAACAGTGGTGATGTGTGGTAATGATGCTGTCATCACTACCAGTGGTGTTGGGTGGTAATCAGGCTGCGAACACTACGAGTGATGGTGTGTGGTAATGTTGCTACCAACACTACCAGTGGTAGTAGGAGGTACTGTTGCTACCAACATTACCAGTGGTAGTAGGTGGTAATGCTGCTACCAACACTACCATGGTAGTGGTGGGCGGCATTGTTGCTACCATCACTACCAGTGGTGGTGTGTGGTAATGATGCTACCATCACTACCAGTGGTGGTGTGTGGTAATG
>NC_069449.1:1942344-1967344 GCF_026875155.1 Cherax quadricarinatus
TGGCGAAACGTTTCCTTAATAAAGATACCCAAGAGTTGCACATGTGTCTAATTTTATCAACACTACCAGTGGTGGTGGTGGGTGGTAATGCTGCTACCACCACTGGTAGTGTTGGTAGCAGCATTACCACCACCACCACTGGTAGTTTTCGTAGCAACATTACCACCCAGCACCACCAATTGTGGTGTTGGTAGCAGCATTACCACCCACCACCACCACTGGCAGTGTTGGTAGCAGCATTACCACCCACCACCACCAATGGTAGTGTTGCTGGCAGCATTACCACCCACCACCACCATTGGTAGTTTTGGTAGCAGCGTTACCACTCACCACCACCAATGGTAGTGTTGGTAGCAGCATTACCACCCACCACCACCACCGGTAGTGTTGGTAGCAGCATTACCACCCACCACCACCACCGGTAGTGTTGGTAGCAGCATTACCACCCACCACCACCACTGGTAGTGTTGATAGCAGCATTACCACCCGCCCCCACCAATGGTAGTGTTGGTAGCATCATTACCACACACCACCACTGGTAGTGATGGTAGCATCCTTACCACACACCACCACTGGTAGTGATGGTAGCATCACTACCACACACCGCCTATGGTAGTGGTGGTAGCATCATTACCACACAACACCACTGGTAGTGATGGTAGCATCATTACCATACACGACCACTGGTAGTGATGGTAGCATCATTACCACACACCACCACTGGTAGTGATGGTTGCATCATTACCACACACCACCACTGGTAGTGATGGTAGCATCATTACCACACACCACCACTGGTAGTGATGGTAGCATCATTACCACACACCACCACTGGTAGTGATGGTAGCATCATTACCACACCACCGCCTATGGTAGTGATGGTAGCATCATTACCACACACCACCACTGGTAGTGATGGTAGCATCATTACCACACACCGCCTATGGTAGTGATGGTAGCATCATTACCACACACCACCACTGGTAGTGATGGTAGCATCATTACCATTCACCACCACTGGTAGTGATGGTAGCATCATTACCACACACCACCACTGGTAGTGATCGTTGCATCATTACCACACACCACCACTGGTAGTGATGGTAGCATCATTACCACACACCACCACTGGTAGTGATGGTAGCAACAATGCCGCCCACCACTACCATGGTAGTGTTGGTAGCAGCATTACCACCTACTACCACTGGTAATGTTGGTAGCAACATTACCACACACCACCACTGGTAGTGTTCGCAGCATGATTACCACCCAACACCACTGGTAGTGATGACAGCATCATTACCACACATCACCACTGTTAGTGATGGTAGCATCATTACCACACATCACCACTGTTAGTGATGGTAGCATCATTACCACACACCACCACTGGTATTGATGGTAGCGTCATTACCGCACATCACCACTGGTAGTGATGGTATCATCTTTACCCCTCTGCACCACCATATATATATATATATATATAATATATATATATATGTGAGGGAAAAGTAGGTGTAAGTGGGGTTAAGGTTGTTCGGGCAACCAGGAACCATTAGCGAGTTACGTTGCGCGCGCACACACCCCCCCTCTCTGGCGGGCTGGGGCAAAACTAGTTCCTGGTGTCCGATTTGTTAAAGTTTCTACTCCTGGTAATATTGACCTTACCTGGTGTGGATTGAAGTTTGGAGAGTCACTTCGCCTCCACTCTTCTCCTAATCAGGTAGGGTGATCTACCAGGAGTATTACTGTTTGTTCTTTTCTAGTGTTTGCTGGTGTACCAGTAATGATTTTGGCATTTATCATTCTTTTTCTTTCTTAAATGTTATATTATCATGACTATGGGTAACCAGTGTTATTTTCTCTTATTTGTCAGCTCTGTTCCTGGCGTGGTCTTCCAGGATAGACGCCAGATAAAGGGGCAAGACGTGTGTTAATAGTACTTATTAACATTATTCTACAACTACCGGCCCTTACCTATACTACTTGTGCTCCATCCAAGTGGTAGGAGATTCCGAACATCGGATTACCATCTGCCCAGGATAACCTACATAAATAACATCAGAGGAACTATCCAGGGCCATACCTACTCCTACCCCACTACAAGAACTGAAGGCCATTTTTTTTTTTATTATTTATTAAATTTTAAGTAAAATTCTCAAAAATCATTTTTCTTGTTTTTCCTAAATCATTTCTTTATTTATTTATTTTTCCCATTAGTTTCTTTTTGTTTCAGTAGGAAGGCGTTCCACTGACAATATATATATATATATATATATATATATATATATATATATATATATATATATATTATATATTATTATATATAATATATGCAATAAGATCACAGTAAACAGGTGATTTCAGAATATGCAAAACAACCACTCTGAAAGAATAGAGAAATTTCAAGCGCTTTCGTGACTACTCACATTACCAAGGAACTATGAAAGTAAAGCATCCAAGGAAGCTATATAAGGGGTCTGGCCAGCACCTCACCATCAGATCCCACAACGGTTAAACACCTGACGCGCGCCGACCCAACTTGGATAGGTCCTATTTCACAACTCACCCACAAATTATTCTACCCAAGAAAATTTAAAAATTATTTGTCCAGTGTATTATTAAATTCTTCCCAAATTCTATTAATTATAAATGAATCTAATTTATGTTTCCTTTGGTTTATATAAATTAGGTCCATTTATAATTAATAGAATTTGGGAAGAATTTAATAATACACTGGACAAATAATTTTTAAATTTTCTTGGGTAGAATAGTTTGTGGGTGAGTTGTGAAAGGACCTATCCAAGTTGGGTCGGCGCGCGTCAGGTGTTTAACCGTTGTGGGATCTGATGGTGAGGTGCTGGCCAGACCCCTTATATAGCTTCCTTGGATGCTTTACTTTCATAGTTCCTTGGTAATGTGAGTAGTCACGAAAGCGCTTGAAATTTCTCTATTCTTTCAGAGTGGTTGTTTTGCATTGCTATATATAATATATATATATTATTATATATATATATATATATTATATATATTATATATTATATATATATTATATAGTGGTGACGTGTACTTTGAGTGGTGACGTGTACTTAGCTCAGTGGTGACGTGTACTTAGCTCTGTGAAGACCTGTTTGTGTGCTCTTGAGTGGTGACCTGTACTTTGAGTGCTGACTATACTTAACTCTGTGAAGAAGTGTCTTGTTTGCTCCCGTGGACTGAACCAAGATGCCCTCCATCGAGCAACTTTACAGCAACTTAAGGAAGAATTGAGGGCAGCGAAGATGGAGATACGGCGATTGACCGAGGAAAACAAGAGGATTCGTAGTAGTCCTCCTGTTTCGAGTCCTCAGGTCAAGAAGGGATCGTGGTCAGTGGTTGGACAGCAGGGGACGACGAAGTTGACGATCAAGAAGACGAATGGAAAGCCAGAAACGATGAAGAAGAAAGAGACTGCTGTGGAAACTCCCGTGGAAACCTCCAACGCATTCTCGGTGCTACCCGACGAATGTGAGTCTACTACTGGGATCGTCACGACGAACGACAACAAGGAAGGTAAGAATATTGTTGTTGGGGATAGCCAGGTTAGATACATGGATAGGGCATTCTGCTTGAAGGACAGGAGTAGAGACAAAGGGTATGCTTTCCTGGGGCTGGGATGGAGGACATTGTTAGCCGGCTTTGACAACATAATGAACGGTAATGGGATCAATCCTATTATTTGCCTCAGTGCTGGAGGCAATGATGTAGGCAAGCGTGAAGTGAGGATTTAGTAGAAAGTTCAGGACAGCTATAGACATGATTAGGAAGAAGGGGGGGCGCCCTGTTATATGTGGCATTTTGCCAAGAAGAGGTGTTGGTATGAATGGTTGTGCAGAGCAATTGTATTAATTGTTGGCTGGATAAACACTGTAAGGATTAATGCAGTACCATTCATTGACAACTGGGACAACTTCTATGGCCGAAAATGACATGTATGCCAGGGATGGGGTTCACTTATCCAGGGCAGGTGTGGGTTTTCTTGCTAACTCAGTTGAGGGGGTTGTTAGGACTTTAAACTAGGATTAGTTAGAGGTATGGGTTTTAGAAATGATTAATAATGAGTATGGATATGTTGACTTATGCTCGGATATTAAGAATCTTAATAGTAACTGTCATGGAGTAACTCTAGGTAATGATAATTTCAGAAATTGTGTGAAAACAAAGATGAATAGGAAAAATGTGCAGAAGAAAAACATATGATGGTATTTTATGCTAACAGTCGAAGTGCAAGAAATAAAATTAATGAACTACGTTTGGTAGCATGTGCTGGGAACTTTGATATCATTGCATTAACTGAAAGTGGTATGATTTAAAGAGTCGGGATATGATGCTGAGTGTAATATTCAGGGAATTTAAGTTATTCAATGTGGATAGATGTAATGGGAAGGGGGGAGGAGTTGCATTGTATGTTCGAGAAAATATTAATTGTTGCATAAAAACAGGTATAAAAAATAGATGGAGCAGTAACAGAGTCTGTTTGGGTAGAGTTCGTGGAGGGTCAAGAAAAACTAATTCTAGGTGTAATATACCGACCTCCAGGCTTGGATCACGATAGAGGGAGACTTCTTTGGGACGAAATTGTTAGGGCTTCTGGACACAGTAACGTAGTCATAGTAGGGGACTTTAACTTTAGCCAAATTGACTGGAATTCTTTGACAGGTAATCTAGAGTCCAGTGACTTCATGGAAACAGTTCAGGACTGTTTTCTGAAACAGAGTGTAACTGAACCTACCAGGGGTAATAATTTGCTAGACCTAGTCTTGTCAAATAAGGAAACACTCGTGAATAATCTGGAGATCACTGAAGAGCTTGGCGCAAGTGATCACAAATCCATCACCTTTAGCATTAATTGGGAATGCAAGAATAATGATAATACAGTAAAAATCCCCGATTTCGTTCTGCCGATTATAATGGACTTAGGGAACATCTGTCTAATCTTGATTGGGGGTTATCTAGCTAATGATTTTATTGACGATAATCATACTTATGAATATGAAGGGATCTGCTTTTATGATTGTTTTCTTAATAATGTACACAGTGCCCAGAGTATAATACATTCCCCAGAGAGAAATTAGGTCTAATAATAACGATCCCAAATGGTGTTAACAGGAGACTAAAGCATCTATTAGGGGAGAAAAGGGGAATTTATAGGCGCATCAGAAGAGGAGAGGTTAACCTTACTGACCAATATGTTCAGCTTAAAAGAGAAGTAAAAAAGGCAATTAGAAAGGCTAAACGTGACTATGAAATTAGAGTTGCTAATGAATCAAAGACTAATCCAAAGGGGTTTCTTTCAAGTGTATAGGACGAAGGTGAAGGAAAAAGTAGGACCTCTGAAATCTGGGATGGACAGCTGACGGATAATGAACTGGAAATGTGTTCCTTATTTAATGACTATTTTTTGTCAGTTTTTACACAGGAAGATGTAAATGAGATTCCAGTAATTAACAATTATTTAGTTCCGATGAATTTAAGTTAACTAATATTACTGTCACGGAGGACATGGTTATTAAACAGAATAGACAAACTGAAACAAAATAAGTCCCCGGGACCCGATGAGTTGTTTTCAAGGGTACTTAAGGAATGCAAGATGGAGCTTAGTCAGCCATTAACGAGTGTATTCAATGCGTCCATCCTTACCAGTGTTGTGCCAGAGATGTGGAAGATGGCTAATGTGGTTCCTATATTTCAAATCAGGGGATAAGTCCACTCCTTCAAATTACCGTCCAATAAGCCTGACATCTATAGTGGGCAAGTTATTAGAATCAATTATAGCTGACATTATCAGAAGTCACCTTGAAGAGCATAACTTGATAAATGAATCTCAGCTGGATTCACGAGAGGTCGTTCCTGCCTGACAAAACTTACTGACGTTCTTCAATAGAACATTTGAGGCAGTTGACAGTGATAAGGAATATGATATTGTTTATTTGGATTTTAGTAAAGCCTTCGACAGAGTACCTCACAAGAGACTCTTAAGAAAAGTGGCAGCTCATGGTATAGGAGGTAAAAGTTCTAGCATGGATTGAGGCATGGCTTACAATAGAAAGCAGAGAGTTACCATTAATGGAGTGAAATCTGAATGGGGATTAGTCACTAGTGGCGTTCCACAAGGAATCAGTTTTAGGCCCTCTCTTGTTCATAATTTACATTAATGACCTTGATGAAGGGATTACTAGTGACATGAGTAAGTTTGCTGATGATACAAAGATAGGCCGTATAATTCACTCTGAGGAGGATATCAATGAACTCCAGGACGATTTGAACAAATTAATGTCTTGGTCTGAGAAATGGCAGATGAAGTTTAATGTGGATAAGTGTAAGGTACTTGCCCTTTGTAATGAAAATAACCTCGAAGCTATAATCTAGTGAAGTAGAGCTTGGTCATACAGAATGTGAAAAAGACTTGGGAGTCATGGTGAGCAGAAGTCTAAAGCCAAGACAGCAGTGCCTCAGTGTGCGCAACAAGGCCAACAGATTACTTGGATTTATCTCAAGAAGTATAAGTAACAGAAGTCCAAAAGTTATTTTACAGCTCTATACATCACTAGTGAGGCCTCATTTAGATTATGCTGCTCAGTTTTGGTCCCCTTACTACAGGATGGACAAAGACTCATTAGAGAACATTCAGAGAAGAATGACTAAAATGATTTACTGTGTAAGGAACCTCCCGTATGAAGATAGACTTAAAGCCTTAAATCTCCACTCTCTGGAGAGGCGTAGAATGAGGGGAGATATCAATGAAGTGTATAAGTGGATGACGGGCATAAACAAGGGAGACATTAATAAAGTACTGAGGGTGTCGAACCAGGTAAGAATGGCAATATAAACACAAATGCAGTATAATGTGATCCTTTATTGACTACGTTTCGCCCACACAGTGGGCTTTTTCAAGTCACAAACAGAACTACCTGGGGTGGAAGGAACGCGAGTATTTATAGTCCGGCTGAGGTCAGGTGAAGAATGCTGCATCTGATGATGTACCGAGTTGGGTTGTAGAGTCTAAAAACTTGGGTAGCTTGGAAAGGAGACTGGACAAGTTGGTGAGCAGACCTTCTACAGTGTTCTTATGTGGGATAGCGATGAAGAAGTTTCTTGGCAAGTGGTTCAGCTATGTTATAGAAGCCACTATTCTGGTTGAAGTTGTCGGATATAGAAATAAGTGATGTCCAGGATTCTTCGGTATTGAGTGTTGTCTTCTGTGGCGAAAAGTCTTGGTTTCTGTGTTTATCAAGTGTTGTGTAAAAATTCGGTGTTTACGCGGGCATTCCTTGTGTCGTCAGCCCTTTGCTTGGTATTGGTGTTTCTGAATACGTGTTTGGGGGTCCCTTGATTTTTTCCCCCCAGAAAAAACTTGTGCAGCCCCTTAAAAAGGGATTATGATACCCCGCAGGGAGGGGAGGCTTGTCCTGCCTATACGGGTGATGTCCTTGATGGTCTGGTTGGGAGGTGGGATACTTGGAATGATGTTTTGGAAAAGATGTTTGGAAACATTTTGGGCAATGGAGTGGGGGGAAGGACTAGTATCTCTTCTCGGCAGTTTTCTCTTGGGTGTGTTGAAGATGTTTAGGTCGCCGTCTGCATTTTTCTGATGAAGTGACGGGGATAGTGGAGTTTGAAAATACCTGTTAAATTTATAGTGCATTCTTCCAAGGAACTCGTTGCTGAGCTGATGCACGCAGGAAGAAGCCATAATTACACCACGTTGGTTTGGTGTCGTGGGAGAGTAGAAGGGGAGAAATGTTTTGGTTGGTGGGTTTTCGTAATTTTAAAAACAAATTTCAGGTCAGCTTTCCCGGTAAAACCAAAAGGGAAAAGGAAGGTGTTGCGACCTCTTCTTAAAGTGTAATGGATTAAAAGGCCGACCTGGTTGAGTTGTTTTGGGGGGTTGAACGTTGAAGCGTTTAGGAGTTAGGAAATGCGAAAAATAACGGAGCCAGGTGACGGGAAAAGGAAATGGTGGAGAAACTTTCGGCTTCTGTTTCCATGAAAGGGTTTCGCTAGGGACTGGTGGCAAACCCCAGGGGTAGTCCAAAAGTCGCTAAAGGGGGATTTTCAAAAGAGAAACACGTAAACCCAACACAGGTCTGAGAAAAAGGAATCCGCTTTACAACACGGTAATTCACACAACACTGAAAACTACAGAAACTAAAGCTTTCGCCCAGAGACAACACTAAATCCGAAGAACCCTGGAAATCTTTCACTTATTTCTATACCCGAAAAACTTCAACCAGAATATGGTTCTATAAAAACTGAACCCTTCCCAAAAGAAATTCTTCATCGCATTCCACATAAAAAATGTAAAGGTCTGCTCACCAACTGTCCAGTCTCCTTTCCCCAAGCTACCCAATTTTTTAGACTCTACAACCCAACCGGACATCACAGATGCAGCATTTTTCCCACTGACCTCACCCGGGACTATAAATACTCGCTTTCCCTCCACCCCGGTAGTTCTTTTTGTGATTTAAAAAAGCCCAGTGGGGGCGAAACGTATCAAAAAATTTTACATTAACTGATTTGTGTTTTTTTTGCCTTTGTGTCGGTTTTTTATCCCATTTATTTCCAAAGGTAAAAACCCAGGAATAAGGGATTTAAGTTGGAAATTTTTAGATTTAGAAAGGACTGGTAAGTACGGTTTTCTAACAGAGTTGTAGATGGTGGAACAGCTTCCCATGGGGTGTAGGGGCTAGGCCCTTGGAACTTTAAGAAGAGACGGGACAAATATATGAGTGGGGGGGGTGGGTTTTGATGGTGTTGGGGGGTGCGGGATTTGTTTCTTGATGTTTGGGGTAGATGTCGTTTTAAATGGACCTGCCTCGTAGGGACCAGTAGGTTTCTGCAGTGTTCCCACATTTTTGTTCTTAGTTTTACAAGTCGGCCGTCCCCCCGAGGGAGGGGGACTCAGAAAACCCAAAAAAAAAAATACTTTCAAAACATTTAATACTTTCCCCCTTTACACATAATCATGTTTTTGCAGAGGTGCTCAGAATCAACAGTTTAGAAGTATAAAAGAACACAACGTATCCCTCCAAACGCTAAATCCCCCTTTCCTGGACTCAAATCCCCGGTATAAAAAATAACCGGGTTTCCCTGAATTCCCTTTACTAAAATTACCCTGCTCACCTCCAAAGCTCGTCAGGTCCCAAATATCATTCGTCTCTATTTACTCCCAGTAACACGCTCACGCACGATTTCTGGAAGTCCAAACCCCCCCCCACAACACCCCTTTACCCCCTCCCTCCAACCCTTTTGGGACGACCCCCCCCCGTCTTCCTTCCCCTACGATTATACGCTGTCCAAATCATTTACTTTTTATCCATTCTCCCCAAAAGACCAAAACCTCAAAACCCCTCTTCAGCCTTCTGACTAATACTTTTATTAACTCCACACCTCCTAATGTCCACACTCCGAATTTTTGCTAATATTTTAAAAAACATTGCCTTAGACGGACATCTCCCTGTTTTTCCCAACCCCTTTCCCCGTGCTGCATTCACAACCCAAGCTTCACACCCCCATAAATGTGTGGGCACTATACTTTATACATTCCCTTTTGTGCCTTATGTTCGTTTTTGTTCCACATATACCTCAACGCACCACGCGCCTTTTTTTCCCTTTACAAAAACTATGATTAAATATCCTTTCATAAAAACCATCCGTGACATGTCAAATCTCAAATATCTGAAAACTTTCACTTTTTTCCTACTCTCCCAATTTTTTATCCCAAATTTTTCACTAAACATTTGATACCCTCATCACCCTTATCTTTTCTATGTTCACTTTCAACTTTTACCTTTAAAAAACACTCCCAAACTCATCCCCTAACCTTTTCATTTTTTTTTTAGAATCTCCCATAAAACAGACACGCAAAAATAACTGTGTCAATTCCCATTTTGCATTTGATTCCCCCCCAAAATTTTAAACCCACCCTCTCCCGAACACCCCATTTACTTTTTTTTTAAACCCCATCTTAAATATATTTAAAAAACCATGGTGACATTACACATCCCTGTCTAAGACCCACTTTTACCCGGGGTTTTTTCTCCCTTTTTTCCAACCCTAACCTGACCTCACTATCCTCATAAAAAATCTTTACAGCATTTAATAACTTACTACCCGTTCCTTTTTTTGCAATTGCCACTTTCACCTACCCCTATCATATGCCTTTTCTAAATCTTAAATGCAATAGAAATTCCCTACCTTTTTAAATACTTTCAAATTTTTTTTCATTGTAAACACTTGTCTACACATCCCCTCCTACCTAAAAAACCCCCTTTTTCACGGAATCCTACTTGTCTTACCTCTAATTCTTTTAAAAAAACCCTCCATATATAATATAAATTTTATATAATAATATATTGTATATAGGGAAGTACCCTCTATAGTGGATTTATCGCCCCAAAAAGCGATACAAGATACAAAACAACCAAGGGGGGAGTAGAATGATAGCTCCAGGCCTAGAGCTATCATTCATGTTGCAATCAACAAATCTTCAGGAGCTTGCCAAATTGCAGAAGAGGAGGGTTTCCACGCGAATACGTTCCCAGAGGACCACATTCACTGGAGGGAGAGAGAATAAGGTACGGGAAGACCCCACAGGAAAAAAACATTCACTGGAGGGAGAGAGAATAAGGTACTGGAAGTGCTCAAAAAGGCACAAACATTCACTGGAGGGAGAGAGAATAAGGTACTGGAAGTGCCCACAGGCACAACATTCACTGGAGGGGGAGAGAGAATAAGGTACTGGAAGTGCTCACAGGCACAACATTCACTGGAGGGAGAGAGAATAAGGTACTGGAAGTGCCCACAGGCACAACATTCACTGGAGGGAGAGAGAATAAGGTACTGGAAGTGCCCACAGGCACAACATTCACTGGATGGAGAGAGAATAAGGTACTGGAAGTGCCCACAGGCACAACATTCACTGGAGGGAGAGAGAATGAGATACTGGAAGTGCTCACAGGCACAACATTCACTGGAGGGAGAGAGAATAAGGACTGGAAGGGGCTCACAGGCACAACAGTCACTGGAGGGAAAAGAGAATAAGGTACTGGAAGTGCCCACAGGCACAACATTCACTGGAGGGAGAGAGAATAAGGTACTTGAAGTGCTCACAGGCACAACATTCACTGGAGGGAGAGAGAATAAGGTACTGGAAGTGCTCACAGGCACAACATTCACTGGAGGGAGAGAGAATAAGGTACTGGAAGTGTCCACAGGCGCAACATTCACTGGAGGGAGAGAGAATAAGGTACTGGAAAGTGCTCACAGGCAAAAACATTCACTGGAGGGAGAGAGAATAAGGTACTGGAAGTGCTCACAGGCACAAACCAGAGAAAGATGAATATTATTGCATTAGAAAAATCACCACAAGTGTTGATATTGTAACCTAAACAAAATTAACGTAGCAATAAATTTCAGTCACATTCCGCTATGATAATAACTTAAAATACGTATATAAATATTGTCTGTGACATAGGAGTTACTGGCAATTATTTTACCCTCCGCAGGCGGCAACATGCCCTTTAAATGACTAAGAAAAAACCCTAACATATAGAGGGGAGACTTCGAAAAGTTAAGTAAAGGAAACAGGGCTCATTAACATAAACTCGTTTAAAGGGAGGGGAGGCATTTGTAATGGGCAATATGGCCACCGATATTCATCTACATAATTCTAGGCAAACTCTGTTCAACCTTCAGAAACTGCAGGAAAAAAGGCTAACTCCTCGGTGTGGCACCACATTTAAGAGTCTGATGTATACGTATAAAACCCAGTTTTAAACTGTGTACTATTGCCTAAACAGGGCCCCTCATTGATATTGTATAATGACTGCCTATCATGCTTAAAATTGACGATTCTGCAATATACTTTTCAACACCCCAACCCGCACATAAAAGAGCTTACAACGACGTTTCGGTCCGACTTGGACCATTTACAAAGTCACAAGCTTCTCTCTTTTATGTGCGGATTATTTGTTGTCGTTCCAGTCACGGCATTGTGCTTTTTTTTTGTTATTTATATACCTTTCAAGCCCGGGAGGAACAAGGGAAGATAACTCTTGCGTCCAGCCAATTTGCAGTGTTATTACAGGCTCTAACATGGTTGAAAAACCGCTTTCGACTCCAGTGCTATACGTATCGAATAACGGTGCTGGGAAATTGCACCTCCAATGACTTTCCCAGTTTGTCCCAAACAGGAGAACTCAACCTTTGAAACCCAACCTGTGACACCACCAACACGTTTTTTGGTGCATTCTTTATCAGAATGCTTCTAACACCCGTGAATTTTTAAAAATTTAGTTATTAATTTTCTAAGAGCTTTGGTAGTATAGAAAAATTTGGTTACATGCGGGGCCGACTTTTTTGGGTTGGGTTTTTTATCCTAGTTTGTCCTATAATAAGTTTTCTTAGCTGCCAGTAAAACAGTTTCCCATAAACATTTTTAATATCGCAGTTTCCTGCCAATGTCAAATATTTTCCAAATTTTCATTGGGGAACCCGGACGCTTGGGCTCCAGAAACATAATCAGAAATGTACCCCTTTTGACTCTAGTCTCATGGTTGGAGTAGTAGTGAATTATGAGCCCCACTTATACCCCTTCCATACGTAAACTAACTTTCTGTAACCCGGTGTACCAAACATCTAAGAAGGGAAAGTTACAGTCCCCTCTTTTCCCACGGTGAATTTAATAGTCGGGACTTAGCGTTAAGTTTTGGGTTTAAAAGCTTTCCCGGGCCATATCGCTTGGGCCCAAAAGACACAAGATGTGTCCAATATCTGAACCATTTAGCTCTACATGGCGGATGCTTTGAACAGTCTACCCTAAAAAAATTCCATTACAATTGTCAAAAAAGGGGGAAAATAACGGATCACCCATCGCCTTTCCCTTTTTTTGAGATCTTTTTCCCCTAAACTCAAATTTGGGCAATCGCTACAACAGCTTAGTCAATTCAATCATTAAATTTTTTATGAAAAGGGAAAAAGAGAATCATCCAGTTCTTCTTCCCAAATAAGATAGCAAGTGGGGACCATGGCTTCGGAAAACGCAGCGCATAAAAACTAACGATGTAAAATCATTAGACATGGGGGATTTCGAAATTTCTTTACGAGTCAACATTGTTTTAAAAATGGGCTCAGAATACTGCCAAGCAAAGGATTAATATTTTTTTTTTTACCTCCTTTTTGACAAGACATTTTTCCCGACCCTACAGAGCTAATTATAAGCCCTGGCGGGAAAAAACCTGGCTTGTGGGTTTTAATCAAACCCGTCCTTTAAACGAGTGCCGCAATCTCGCCGTAATTTTTTTAATTCCTCATGACCCTAGTAATTTCTAAGTTGTTTTTTAAATTTACTTTAGCCTGGTTCAAAGGGTTCTTTTTAAAGTTTACTAAGTACCCTTGTTTCTAATAATTGTTTTTTTTTCCCGCATAATCTCCTTGTCCTAATATCCATCCATTTGCTTCGCCGCTTCGTAAGATGAAGTCGGGGATCTTTCTACATTTTATGGTACACTTAAAAAATTTTTGGGAACAGGTCAGTTTCACAGTTCTGAGCAAAGCTCCATATACCATGCCTTTGCAACATTTGAACGTTCGGGTTAAGGTCCCCTTGTTTTTCCAAACGAAAAAAAGTTTAGAAAGGTTAAAAAATAGTGCCCCACTAGTGGGCGCGAAATTTAAATCCATATTCAATTCTGTTGCTGGTCCGAAAAGTTAAACCTCGACGGGTTGACACAAAACCCCGGGGTTAGAAAGTTGAGACCAGCCCCTTTTGTGCTATGAGTTTCTTTAGTTTTAGTATATAAAATTCCGTTTTCCTTTTAATTATTCTCAATCCCCATGGTAATTAGTAAATGTCTTGCCCTCGGTGGTCCCCGTGTTGGAAACTTGATGACTTTTGGGATTGCAGAAAAAACCCCTAGAGCTATCATTTACTCCCCCGTGGTTGTTTTGTATGTATGTATGTATATATATATATTATATATATATATATATATATTTATATTTATTTTTAATATATTTTATTATCCACTGGCCGTTTCCACCAAGGCAGGGTGGCCCCAAAAAAAAGAAAAACTTTCACCATCATTCACTCCATCACTGTCTTGCCAGAAGGGGCTTTACACTACAGTTTTTAAACTGCAACTTAACACCCTCCTTCAGAGTGCAGGCATTACTTCCCACTCCAGGACTCAAGCCCGGGCCTCCCGGGGTTCCTGAATCCCTTCAAAATGTTACTTTGCTCCCACTCCAACGCACTAAAGTATTTAAAAACCTTTTTGTCTCCCATTCACTCCTATCAAAACGTCACGCATGCCTGCGGAAAAGTCCAACCCCTCGCACCAAAAACCCTCCTTTACCCCCTCCCTCCAACCCTTCCTAGGCCGACCCTACCCCGCCTTCCTTCCATACAGACTGATACCTCTTGAAGCATTCTGTTTCGCTCCATTCTCTCTACATCCCCAAACCCACCTCAAAACCCTTTCCTCACCCCTCTGGAAAACATTTTTTTGGTAATCCCGCCCTCCTCCAATTTCCAAACTACGAATTCCTGCATTATTTTCCCCCACACATTGCCCTCGGGAATGACACCCATGCCTCCAGCCTTTCCTCGTGCAACATTCTCCCCGCTTCACACCATTAAGAGGTTGGTAAAACTATACTCTCTACATTCCCCTCTTTGCCCCCAAAGGAAAAAGTTCTTTGTCTCCAAGACCCCAAAGTGCACCATCACTCTTTTTTTCCCCATAATTCTATGATTACCCATTTTTCAAGACCCGTCCGCTGACACGTCCACCCCCAAATATCTAAATACGTTCACCTCCTCCATCTCTTCCCTCCAATCTGATATTCAATTTTTCATCCCCTAATTTCTTTTTGTTTTTCCTCAAAACCTTACTCTTTCCTGTATTCCCTTTAATTTTTTTTCTTTTGCACCCCCTACCAAATCCCCCAACCAATCTCTGAAAACTTCTCTTCGAATTCCCAAGAGCACAGTGTATAGAAAAGAGCAGCGTGAAAAAACCCCCCTTTTGTGGTGATTCTTTATTTTTTAAACTCCACGCCCTTCCCAAAGCCCCCTCGCATTTACTTCTTTTAAAAACCCCATTTTTTAAATATTTTAAAACAACCAGGGTGACATCACCATCCCTGTCAAAGGGCCTACTTTTACGGGAAAAAATTTTCCCTTTTTCCCTACATATTTAAACTTGAGCCCACTTCCTCGTTTTAAAAAATTATCTTTCAGTAACCCACCTCCCACACCATACACTTGCAACATCTGGGCCACATTGCCCCCCTTCCACCCTGTCATACGCCTTTTCCAAATCCAAAATCCACAAAGACCCCTTTGCCTTATCTAAATACTGTTCACTTATATGTTTCACTGTAAAAAATGGTTTCCCCACACCCCTACCTTTCCTAAAGCCTCCCTTTTTATCGCTTCCTTTCTCCGTCCTTTCTCTTAATTTTTTCAATTATAAAATTTCCATACACTTTACCAGGGACACTAAACAGACTTATCCCCTAAATTTTTGCACTCTCTTTTATCCCCCCTTTCCTTTATACAAAGGAAATAGCATTCTCGCAATCCCTAGGGACCTTAAAACCTTTCCATACTTTATAAATAATTGCACCACCCCTTTCCAAAAATATTCCCCCCTGCTTTTAACATTTCTATCTTTATCCCATCAATCCCGGGTGCCTTACCCCCTTTTTATTTTTCCCCACTGCCTAAATTCCCCCACACTCACAATGGCTCTTCCCACTCCCACAAGATGTTTTCCTCCTTGCCCTAAACACGAAATCACGCTTCCCATTTCTTAACATTTTAAAATTCCTAAAATTCCCTCCATCTTCCCAATACCTCTAACTCTCCATTTAATAACCTCTCTCCTATTTTTTAATGACAAATCCTTGTTCTCTGGCTTTCTTAATTTGTTAATCTACCCAAAAATTTTTTTATTTTCAACAAAATTTTGTTGATAAAAATTCACCCCTCTCTCATTTGCTTCTTTTCACATTGCTTTTACCACTCTCTTAAATCTCTCTTTTTTTCCATATACTCTTCCCCCCTTTCTCACTTTATTTGTAAAAAAATTCTCATATGCTAACTTTTTTCCCTTACTACTCTTTTACATCATCATTCCACCAAAGCCCTTCCCTCCTGCACCCCCTTTCCGTAAACCCCAAAATTTGCTGAACCTCAACACTACATTTTTAAACCTACCCCATACCCCTTCGACCCCATTGCCTATGCCCCCATTAGCCCCTCTTCCTCCAAAAGCTGTTTATATCTTTCCCCAAAATGCCTCCTCTTTTATTTTAAACCTTCACCCCTCTCCTTTTTCTGTGCTTCTATTTTTCCTTGTATCCCATCTACCTTTTACTTCAGTGTAGCTCAATAGAAAATGATCTGTTAAAATCGTGGCCCCCTATAAACATGTACATCCCGAATCTATCAAAAGTTTTTATCTACCAAAACATAATCCAAAAATACTGCATTTTTGCCCTACATATATTGTATACTTATTTTCCTCTTTTTTTTAAATTGTATTACTATAATAAAACCCCTTTCTATACAAAGTTCAATAAAGGGGTCCCATTATCATTTTCACCCGGCACCCCAAACTTACCTACCACACCCCCCTCTAAAAAATTTCCCCTACTTTAGCATTTAATCCCCTACCACAATTACCTCTCACTTGGTTCAAAGGTCCCTAACTTCACTTAACATCTCCCAAAAACTCTCTCTCTCCTTGCATTCCTCTTTCTCCAGGTGAACACGCTTATTATGACCACTTCTCGCATCCAACCTTTACTTTAATCCACATAATTCTTGAATTTAACTTTTATATTCTTTTTCTCCTTCCATAAATGATCTTTAACATTACTGCTACCCCCCTTTCCCTTTTTTCTAACTCTTCAATACTCCGATTTAAACCCATTTATTTCCCCCCCCTGAAAATCTCCTCCCCCCTTTAGTTTTTTTCGCTTTTGGGCCGGGAATCCAAATTCTTTTCATTCATAACATCAGCAATCATCTTTTTTTTTCACCCCCACTACATCCACGCCATTTAAGCAACCCAGTTTTAAAAGTTTTTCTTCTTTCTTTTTTAGTAAATTGTTAAAAGGAAAGGGGGTTTCTAGCCCCCTTTCTCCCCGGGATTTTTTTGCCTCATACGACCGATGCTTACGGAGGAAAGTTCTTTTCCCCTTCCCCATGGACAATGAAGAAATAAAAAGAACAAAAGCTATTTAAAAAAGGAGAAAAACCTAGATGTATGTATATTATTATATGCATGTGGTGTCTGTGAAGTGGACCAAAGGTAATAGGTAGAAGATATCCTGTTATTTAGCGGTTTATGAGACGAAAAAAAAAACAGCAATCCCACCCTCATGCAAAACAGTTACAGGTTTTTGTTTCACTTCTTGGCAGGACGGAGTACTTCCCTGGGTGGTTCTGTAACCAACCTACTACCTGTTATAATTTTATATATATATATATATTTTTATATAAATTTTTATATATATATAAAATATATATATAAACATGAAACCCCGAAACAAACGGTATTGAAAATTTTTTACCAAATGCGGGGAGGACAGGATTCGACCCCACGACTATCGCCCCCCCTCAGGAGACAACACAATTTAAGTGTCATCCTATCACTCGCCATCGAACCTACAAACAACTGGCCTAGGAACTAGATTGTTTATGTTGCGAGGACACTCATGACAGTGGATGTTTTAAAGGGTTAATTTTTGTCCTCCTCCTGTTAGAATACCCGCCTCAACAAAACATTTATATAGCAATGAATCCAAGGACAAGCGGACCGAAACTTTTTCCAAATCGGGAGGCCAGGATTCGACCCCCCGACATTGTCCCCCTCAAAGACAACAAAAAAGTACGTATCACCCTATTTGCTAATCTTGCTAAATTTACCAATTTTACCCATTCCCCGGGACGACCCCACATACGACTATAAAGCCCAAAGGGGTTTTAAGTAATAACGTAAAAAATTAACCATAATATAGTTTTAAAAAAAAAACTTCGTAAGTTTTAGTGACGTTTTAAAAAACAAAAATTTAAACAAATTACAAATCTTGTATAATTAGAGCCCAGTTTTCACATTTTTCACCCTTCACGTCATCAAATTATTCTTGACGTGAAATGATTGATTTATGACCATTACAGACCGTCATCAATATATTGATTATCTTTTAATATAATTTTCCCTTATTTATGATTTGTAATATGTAAGGGTAAGTAATTAATGCTGCATTTATAAACATGATTTACATAGATCCACTGAAAGTACCAGCAATTAATTTTGTGCATTCACCCCCACGTTGATACAAGCGCGTTAATTCATTCATGAAAATAGCCGTTACTCCTCTGTTTACAACGCTTGAGTTGTAAACAGAGGAGTAACGGCTAGTTACAACGCCTGAGTTGCCTGGTGTTATTTCTGCGTAGCAGATTATTATTATTATAATCAAGGGGGAAGCGCTAAACCCGGAGGATTATACAGCGCCTGGGGGGGGATGTGGAAGGCATTCAGGCTTAATTCAGGGAACTGGAGCACAGATCCAATTCCCTAAATCAAGAGCCCCTCACTAACATCAAGGAACCTTCCTAGAGGGGTCTGCGTAGCAGAGAGAGTTGAAGTATTTTTGTCGCAACTGCACATATACATATATACACATGTAGACGTAATCATACATATATACATCTGCACTCGTACTTTTATACGCATACATACGCATAAGCATACTTTACCAGTATTCAGTATACATGTAAAAAAATTCTAAAGTAAAACATATATAAGTATATGCATTCAAACACATATAAATACATATATAAAGGCATAATACAGTAACTGGAATAATACACAAATATCTCACATATGAGAGACTTCAAACCTATGACGACGTTCAGGTCCGACTTGGATCGTTAATATTATTATTAAAAGGTTTAGAAAACCGACTAGTTGATGACACTTGTGCAACACTCGTGCAACACTCGTGCAACACTTGTGCAACACTTGTGCAACACTCGTGCAACACTCATGCAACACTTGTGCAACACTCGTGTAACACTTGTGTAACACTCGTGCAACACTCGTGCAACACTCGTGTAACACTCGTGTAACACTTGTGCAACACTCGTGTAACACTTGTGCAACACTCGTGCAACACTCGTGCAACACTCGTGTAACACTTGTGCAACACTCGTGTAACACTTGTGCAACACTCGTGCAACACTCGTGCAACACTCGTGTAACACTTGTGCAACACTCGTGCAACACTTGTGCAACACTTGTGCAACACTCGTGCAACACTCATGCAACACTTGTGCAACACTCGTGTAACACTTGTGTAACACTCGTGCAACACTCGTGTAACACTTGTGCAACACTCGTGAAACACTCGTGTAACACTTGTGCAACACTTGTGCAACACGTGTGTAACACTTGTGCAACACTCGTGTAACACTTGTGCAACACTCGTGCAACACTCGTGTAACACTTGTGCAACACTTGTGCAACACTCGTGCAACACTCGTGTAACACTCGTGTAACACTTGTGCAACACTCGTGCAACACTTGTGCAACACTTGTGCAACACTCGTGCAACACTCGTGTAACACTCGTGCAACACTTGTGCAACACTCGTGTAACACTTGTGCAACACTCGTGCAACACTTGTGCAACACTTGTGCAACACTCGTGCAACACTTGTGCAACACTCATGTAACACTTGTGCAACACGTGTGCAACACTCGTGCAACACGTGTGCAACACTTGTGCAACACTCGTGCAACACTTGTGCAACACTCGTGCAACACTTGTGCAACACATGTGCAACACTCGTAACACTTGTGCAACACTCGTGCAACACTTGTGCAACACTCGTGCAACACTTGTGCAACACTCGTGCAACACTCGTGCAACACTTGTGCAACACTCGTGCAACACTCGTGCAACACTTGTGCAACACTTGTGCAACACTCGTGCAACACATGTGCAACACTCGTAACACTTGTGCAACACTCGTAACACTTGTGCAACACTTGTGCAACACTCGTGCAACACTTGTGCAACACTCGTGCAACACTTGTGCAACACTCGTGCAACACTTGTGCAACACTCGTGCAACACTTGTGCAACACTTGTGCAACACTTGTGCAACACTTGAGTATCTTTACTGTGGGAACATACTGGACTAAGGAAGCAATTGGCTGACGATAAGCTTCCACAGTAAATGTACTAGAATGCTATATTAACTAGTCACACAGAAGCGCGAAGGGAAGGGTGCCAGAATATGTACAAAAGGGTGGAGGTTTATGGGAGAGGTAGAAGAGGAGGAGTAATACTGTAGTAGTAGTTTTAACTAGTAGAAATAGTGGTAGTAGTATAAAAAATGGTGCAACAGTGATACTGGCAACAATAAAAAGATAGTGAAAAAAGGGGGCCAAAAGTGGAGTGTAAACGAAGAAATAAAAGCAACAGCAGTAGTAGTAATACTGGAGGTAGTCTGAGTTACAAGAGAACACAGGAGTATTGCAAGAGACCTCATGGTACATGGGGGAAGACCTCATGGTACATGGGGGAAGACCTCATGGTACATGGGGGAAGACCTCATGGTACATGGGGGTAAGACCTCATGGTACATGGGGGTAAGACCTCATGGTACATGGGGGTAAGACCTCATGGTACATGGGGGTAAGACCTCATGGTACATGGGGGAAGACCTCATGGTACATGGGGGTAAGACCTCATGGTACATGGGGGTAAGACCTCATGGTACATGGGGGTAAGACCTCATGGTACATGGGGGTAAGACCTCATGGTACATGGGGGTAAGACCTCATGGTACATGGGGGAAGACCTCATGGTACATGGGGGTAAGACCTCATGGTACATGGGGGTAAGACCTCATGGTACATGGGGGTAAGACCTCATGGTACATGGGGGTAAGACCTCATGGTACATGGGGGTAAACCTCATGGTACATGGGGGTAAGACCTCATGGTACATGGGGGTAAGACCTCATGGTACATGGGGGTAAGACCTCATGGTACATGGAGGTAAGACCTCATGGTACATGGGGGTAAGACCTCATGGTACATGGGGGGAAGGACAAAATTCCAAAGGATAAAATCCACCGAGGCAGAAGACAGGACTGGCAATGAAAATATAGGACTGATGATGTAGGGAGCTACGACAAAGATCAGGTCAAATCTCGAATGTTCTGAAGTTTGGAACATTTGACAAAATAATGAGAAAGGTAGGCATCCACAGACACAACCAGGACTTTGATAAATATTACGAATATTGTGTATAATGGATGCTTCAAGAAAACAGCGTGAGTGATGGCTAGAAGAAGGGTAGACAGTTTCGGCAGAGAACCAGTTAATAGGATGTGATTCCTAACATGACAGACAAGAACATTGCTAAATAACAATTAAGAACATTGTTAGTGTCGGCAAGTCTAACACTTCTTTTGTGCTCTATAAGTCTGTCAAAAAGAGAGCGGCCAGTTCTGTAAAATTATTGGAGAAGACAAGAGAAGCATTAATGGTACGGATTGAAGAAACATCAGTAGCAGGAGGAGAGACACGAACAAGATTACTACTAAGAGTATTGGTTTGACCAAAAGTAAGTTTGTTGTCTGAAATTCGGAGAAATTTGTAAAGATTTAGGAGACTGGAAATATAGAAAAGGCAAAAGATAGGAAAATTTACAGAAGAAAATCCATTTGGCATGTGAGAAGGTAAAGTTTATGAAACTGGAAGAGTAGCCAAGGCCAGGGAACGAACTGCGAAGAGTAGGAATTTCTGTGTCAAGACAGTGAGAATGACAGATACGGAGAGCGAGAACATCGAGATAGAGAATTGAGAACACTTTCCTTGTAATAATTTTAATAGTTATTGACAATGTTAGGTAAAAGGACACAAGTGTAACTAATGTGATATTTTATTGTGACGATGTTTCGCTCTCCAGGAGCTTTGTCAATCCCTTACAGATTACAACTACACAGAGGATATATGTAAGTAACAATGTGAGAAGTAGTGAGATGTATTGCAGTGCAGATCTCACACTGCCATAAATATTTACCATCTGTGTCCATGTATTGTTTGTAATGGCTTGACAAAGCTCCTGGAGAGCGAAACGTTGCCACAATAAAAGTCACATTAGTTGCACTTGTGTCTTTTTACCTAACGCTTTTTTGACAGGGATGATGGTAATAAAAGTAGTGAAATTACATGTCACTGTTCACTGCCTTGCGATAAATGGAGAAAGAAAAGCCAGTTGCAAAGTGATGGTCATGTAACGGCCAGGAATGGAAACAGTTAAATTCCCATTGTTCTTTGAACTTGTTAGAAAGAACAAGATTGTTAAGAGTATCGAGAAATGGTTGAAAAGACTAGTCATGTGGCCAAAGACCATTATATTATATATATATATTATATTATATATATATATAAAATATATATATATAATATATATATATATATATATATATATATATATATATTATATTTGGCACCTCTGCCAGAGAGAGGCTGTGGGCATCTCGCTCTGTGATTTTGGCACAATATCGTTCAATCAAGAACACCTGCCAGGATTATCATCAACAGACTGGTGTGTGAATATCTGCTGGTCGTGTTGGAAAGGGCCAGAAGACTCCGCATTTCGTCTATTCCGTCAGAATCAAGAAAAGTTCTGTGTATGTGAATTCAGTGAGGGAACATAACGGTCACCTATGGGTAGGAGAGGTCAGTGAGGGGAGGCCTAATGGAGGAGGAGGAGGCGGAGGTTGAGGGGTAAAACTGTCCCCCCCCCTTCCCCAAACAGGCGCGCATACACCGTGTGCTCGTGTACAACAATGGTGTGTTTTGTTCACCGTGTGTATAGTGTATATAGTCTATAGTGTACAGTGCATAGTATGTGCAGGGTTTATGCGCATAGCATGTGAAGTGTATAGCGGTGTGTCGTTGATAGTGGGGGCAGTGCACTGAGCATAGTGGTGTATAGTAACAATGTGCACTGAGCATCGTGGTGTATAGTGACTTGCCCTGGGAGGAGTGAGTGCCCTACTCCGCCTCAGCACACATCTTCCACCGCCCACCACAAGGACTGGACACCCCTCTCCCCCCCCCCCCAACCACCATGAACCACATGCGGAATGTGCCATGCGCCATTTTCCCTTCAGCTTGGGCTTATCACACAGTTTGAGGTATGGCAGACGATGAAGCCAGCCAGCCACAAAGCCAGGGAAACAATGCACCCAACAATGAATGAAGAGGCACATGTCAGGTGTGTGGAGAGTTTCGAGCACGCAACATGGATGGCCGTATTCGTGCACACAATAGGTGTGCGGGATCACATATGCCCCCAGCAGAGAGCAGCCCACAGCCTCCACAGGCAGATGACAATTCCAATGGCAACCTCGTCACTTGCGATAACCTTCTGTTGGCATTCAAATCCACTGCTAGCAGTACACTATCCCACATCCCTAAAGCAGCTCTCCCATATGCAGCAGGGAAATTCACAGACCTTCTTAAGCGGGTGAATGGAGGTTCCACCAACTTAGAAACCCGAGGCACCATCCAAGCATGGCGCAACCTTCTCTTGTTCGGCAATGTCTGTCTTGCAGTTCCTGAAAGACGAGGCAAACTGCTAACCACGTCAGTTATCAAGGCAGTGCACAACTACCCAAGAACGGATAACTGTGTCCCTCTGCCCCATCATCGCAGGAATCAAAGAGGCAGACCCAAGAAAAGTCCTACTGAGAACGAGAAAATTTGCGCACAGGTTAGCAAAAAATTGAGGAAGGTAACACAGTGGGAGCAATAAGAATAATTACAAGTGACGACACTGTAGCCCCCAAGGATGAGACCACGGCCCAAGCACTAAGAGACAAGCACCCAAACCCGGGGGACACCACAGCCATCAACGACAACCCTGAGGAAGACCCTATCACTGAACAATTAATTTTGCCAGAATCGGAAGTCTATAAGGCGATCGTGTCATTTCCAGCAGGATCTGCAGGAGGTTTTACACTGGAATTCGACCTCAGCACCTCAAAGAGATGGTAAATCCAGTACTCGGTGAATCTGCATCAATTCTTCTCACCGAGTTAACAACTTTCGTCAACAATTGCCTGGCTGGGCGAATCCCAGAAGAAATTAAACCTTTCTTTTTTGGAGCCTCACTATGTGCGGGATGGGGGAATCAGACCCATTGCAGTTGGAAACACCTCTTCGCCGTCTCGTTGCCAAAGCAGCAGTGAGAAACATTCGCCTAGAAGCTGCTACTTTACTCCAGCCACACCAACTGGGCTTTGGGGTCTCTCAAGGCAGTGAAGCTGCAGCTCATGCGGCAAGGGCCTACATCAGGGACCTACTAGAAGACAAGGCCATAGTCAAACTTGATTTTAGAAATGCCTTTAATATGGTGAAGAGAGATGCTGTTTTGCCAGCTGTTCGGGTTCGGTTCCCCAGTCTCTTTCCCTTCATTTCAGCCGGCTACAGCAAACCCTCAATTCTTTTGTTTGGAGAACATGAAATTCAATCATCAGAGGGTGTTCAGCAGGGTGACCCACTTGCTCTACTTGTCTTCTGCTTGGCAGTAAGAGAACTAACTTCCAGCCTATGCAGTGAGCTCAATATATGGTACCTGGATGACGGCACTCTGGCAGGTACTAAAGAGTCCCTCGTGGGGGACCTACAACTGGTGGAAAACACAGGGAGAAGGCTTGGGACTCATCCTCAATCCCTCTAAGTGTGAAATCATCACAGCGAACCAGGAAATAATCAATGCTGTGCGAAGAATCCTCCCGGAAATCTCAACTACAACTCCGTTTCCCAAAAGTACCCTCTTGGGGGCACCGCTGGGTCACCAGGCCATCGATACTGTCCTCAGGGACAAATTGAATGACCTTATGAGAATGGAGG
>NC_069449.1:1972344-1988086 GCF_026875155.1 Cherax quadricarinatus
GCATCTCTTTACACCCAGGATAACAGGCCATTTGGACTCCTGGGTTGTAATATCATACTCATACTTATCTTTCATCAGTTTAAAGTCCTAGATTACATAGCAAAGGCCTCATGTTTGTCCCTGTTTTTGTTGCAGATATAAGACATCGGTGAAGGCCAATACTTCCAGCAACTTGTTTTTCATGTTGCTTTCAAATATATAAATAATAAAACTAACTGATCACAAAAAATAACTTACTAATAAGTTCCATCTTTCATCTTAATCTGTCTTAAAGTTTTTGTTTTTCTCACGGAAGCTCCAGCTCATTGTTGCTACTTCACACGCCTGTAGTCCCTTACCATCCTGTGCCAAAACTACCACACCTTACCACTACTTCCCTCTCCCTGCTGGTATTAACCCTTTCTCTACCAGAATACTCACACACTTCGCCAGTGCTTCTCTCTCTCTTCTCTCTCTCTCTCTCTCTCTCTCTCTCTCTCTCTCTCTCTCTCTCTCGTTCAGAACATCCATCGCCTCACCAATATTTCTCCTCTGCCAGAATACCCTCACGCATCGACAGTACTTTCCTCTCTCTGACAGAATATCCCCTTTTCTCTGCCAGAACATCCCATACTTCACCAGTTGTTTCTCCTCTCTGACAGAACATCCCACCAGTACTTTCTCCTCTGACAGAACATCCCACCAGTATTTTTTCCTCTGGCAGAACATCCCACCAGTACTTTCTTCTCTCTGACAGAACATCCCACCAGTACTTTCTTTTCTGACAGAACATCCCACCAGTGCTTTCTTCTCTCTGACTGAACATCTCACCAATATTTTCTCCTCTGACAGAGCATCCCACCAGTACTTTCCTCTCTGACAGAACATCCCACCAGTACTTTCCTCTGACAGAACATCTCACCAGTATTTTTTCCTCTGACAGAACATCCCACCAGTACTTTCTTCTCTCTGACAGAACATATCACCAGTACTTTACTCTGACAGAACATCTCACCAGTATTTTTTCCTCTGACAGAACATCCCACAAGTACTTTCTTCTCTCTGACAGAACATCCCACCAGTATTTTCTCCTCTGACAGAACATCCCACCCCGCAAAAAAAGTAATTTGTCGTCTGACAGAACATTCCAAGCTTTGGCCAAATACTTCCCTTAATAAACTAGACCTTTTCATTTTTCTCTATTACTTTCCTATTATTCTTTGTATGTACTGTTACCATCCTGTCAGTATATCCTTCACCCAGCATGTACTCCACAAGTTACCATCCTGTCAGTATATCCTTCACCCAGCATGTACTCCACAAGTTACCGTCCTGTCAGTATATCCTTCACCCAGCATGTAACTCCACTATTGACCGTCCTGTCCGTAATATCCTTCACCCACAGTACTCCCACAAGTTTACCACCTTCAGTATATCCTTCAACCCAAAGGACATGTACTCCTCCACAATTACCATCCTGTCAAGTAATATCCATCAAACCCAGCATGTACTCCACAAGTTACCGGTCCCTGTCAGTATATCCCTTCAACCCAGCAAAGTACTCACACAAGTTACCGTCCTGTCGTATATCCTTCACCCAGCATGTACTCCACAATTTACCATCCTGTCCAGTAATCTTCCTTCACCCAGCATGTACTCCACAAGTTAACCGTCCCTGTCATTATATCCATTCACCCAGCCTGTACTCCACAAGTTACCGTCCTGCATATAACCTTCACCCAGCATGTAACTCCACAAGTTACCAATCCTGTCAGTATATCCTTCACCCAGCATTGTACTCCACAAGTTACCGTCCTGTCAGTATATCCTTCACGCCCAGCAAGTACTCCACAAGTTACCATTCGTGTCAGAACATGCTTTACCAGCATGAACTCCACAAGTTACCATCGTTCAGATATCTTCACACCAGCATGTACTTCCACAAGTTACCATCGTGTCATGATATACTTACCCAGCAATGTACTCCACAAGTTTACCATCCCGTGTCAAGTATATCCTTTACCCAGCATGTACTCCACAAAGAGTTACCATCGAGTAGCATATCCTCACCTCGCATGTACTCCACAAGTTACCGTTCCTGTCAGATAACCTTTACTCAGGGCATGTACTCCAGAAGTTTACGCATCGTTGTCCAGTATATCCTTTTCACCCACATGTAACTCCACAGTTACCATCTTGTTCAGTATATCCTTTACCCAGCATGTACTTCACACAAGTTACCGTCCTGTCAGTAATAATCCTTCACCCCAGCCTGTACTCCCAAGTTAACCATCATGTCAGTAAATCCATCACCCACATGTACTCACAAGTTACCGTCCTGTCATTATATCCTTACCCGCATGTACCCACAAGTTACGTCTGTCAGTATATCCTTCACCCAGCATGACTCCACAAGTTTTACCGTCCTGTCAGAATACCTTCAACGCCAGCATGTACTCCACAAGTTTACCATCCTGTCAGTATATCCTTCACCCAGCATGTACTCCACAAGTTACCGTCCTGTCAGTATATCCTTCACCCAGCATGTACTCCACAAGTTACCATCGTGTCAGTATATACTTTACCCACATGAATCCACAAGGTTACCACGTGTCAGTATATCCTTCACCCAGCATGTACTCCACAAGTTACCATCGTGTCAGTATATACTTTACCCAGCATGAACTCCACAAGTTACCATCGTGTCAGTATATCCTTTACCCAGCATGTACTCCACAAGTTACCATCGAGTCAGCATATCCTTCACCCAGCATGTACTCCACAAGTTACCGTCCTGTCAGTATATCCTTTACTCAGCATGTACTCCAAAAGTTACCATCGTGCCAGTATATCCATTCACCGCCAGCATGTACCCACAGGTTACCATCTTGACGAGTATATCCTTTAACCCAGCATGTAATTCCACAATTACCGTCCTGATCAGTATATCCTTCACCCAGCATGTACTCTCCACAAGTTACCGTCCCTGTCAGTATATCCTTCACCCCAGCATGTATTCCACCCAAAAAAGGATTACCGTTCCTGTCAGTATATCCTTTAACCCAGCATGTTACTCCACAAGTTACCGTCCAGTCAGTATATCCTTCACCCAGCATGTACTCACAAGTTACCGTCACTGTCAAATAACCTTCACCCAGCTGTACTTCCACAAGTTACATCGGCGTGTGTCAGTATATCCCTTCACTTTCCAGCATGTACTCCACAAGTTACCGTCCTGTCGTAATCCTTCACCCACATGTACTGCCACAAGTTAACCGTCCTGTCAGTATATCCTTCACCCAGCATGTACTCCACAATTACCGCCTGTCAGTATATCCTTCACCCAGCATGTACTCCACAAGTTAGACCGTCCTGTCAGTATATCCTTCACTCCAGCATGTAACTCCCACAAGTTCCGTCCTGTCAGTATATCCTTACACACACCGCATGTACTCCCACAAGTACCGTCCTGTCAGTATATCCTTCACCCAGCATGTACTCCACTAGTTTACCGTCCTGTCCAGTATTCCTTCACCCAGAATGTACTCCACAATTACCATCCTGTCAGTATATCCTTCCCCCAGCAGTTAATCCACAAGTTTACCGTCCTGTCAGTATATCCTTCACCACCCAGCATGTACTCCACAAGTTACCGTCCTGTCAGTATATCCTTCACACCAGCCATGTAAACTCCACAAGTTACCGTCATGTCAGTATATACTTCACCCAGCATGTACTCCCACAAGTATACCGTCCTGTCCAGTATATCCTCACTCCAGCATGTACTTCACAATCAAGGTTACCGTCCTGTCAGTAAAATCCTTCACCCCAGCATGACTTCCACAAGTTACCGTCCTGTCCATAATATACTTTACCTCCAGCATGTACTCCACCCCCCCTAGTTTACCGTCCCTGAGTCAGTATATCCTTCACTCCAGCCATGTACTCCACAAGTTACATCCTGTCAGTATATCCTTCACCCAGCATGTCTCCACAAGTTGCCGTCCTGTCATAATATCCTTCACACCAGCATGTACTCTTCCACAAGTTACCGTCAGTCATATATCCCTTTACCCACAATGTAACTCCACAGTTTGCCATCCGTCAGTATATCCTTTACCCAGCATGTACTCCACAGTTGCCATCCCTGTCAGTATACCTTTACCCAGCATGTAGTCCACGAGTTACCATCGTGTCAGTATATCCTTCAGCCCAGCATGTACTCCACAGTTTGCCCATCACTTGTCAGTAATCTCGTTCACTACCACATGTACTCCACAAGTTACCATCCTGTCAGTATAGCCTTTACTCCAGCCATGTGACTCCACAAGTTGCCATCTTGTCAGTAATCCTTTACCCCTATGTAACTCCACAAGTTACCATCTTTCAAGTATAATATACTTCACCAAGCAACTGTACTTCCACAAGTTACCGTTCCTGTCCATTATATCCTTCCAACAGCATGTACTCCACAAGTTACCATCGTGTCAGAAATATCCTCACCCAGCATGTACTCCACAAGTTACCGTCCTGTCCGTATAATCATTTTACCCGAGCATTACTCCCACAAGTTACCGTCCTGTCCTATATCCTTCACCCAGCATGTACCCCACAAGTTACCATCGTGTCAGTATCCTTCACCCAGCATGTACTCCATCAAGTTACCATCGTGTTCAGTATATCTTTAACCCAGCAATGTACTCCCACAAGTTACCATCGTGTCAGTATATACTTTAACCCACATGTACACCACAAGTTACCACATCGTGTCAGTAATATCCTTCACCCAGCATGTACTCCACAAGTTTTACCCCATCGTGTCAAGTTATATCCTTTACCCAGCATTACTTCCCACAATTAACCATCGAGTCAGTATATCCTTTACCCAGCATGTAACTTCCACAAGTTTACCATCGTGTCAGTACATACTTTACCACAATGTACCCACAAGTACCATCGTGTCAGTATATCCTTCACCCAGCATGTACTCCACAAGTTACCGTCCTGTCAGTATATCCTTCACCCAGCATGTACTCCACAAGTTACCGTCCTGTCAGTATATCCTTCACCCAGCATGTACTCCACAAGTTACCGTCCTGTCATATATCGCCTTCACCCAGCATGGTACTTTCCACAAGCCCTGCGAGTACGTTTAGCGCTTCCCCTTTAAATCTCTGTTTGCTAGTACATCCCAGCCAGGTCAAGCCTCCCCATAACACTTCTTCATTTCCTTCACTTTCCATATATGTTATGTATTTTCTTAACCCATTTTGTACGTGTCACTCTCGGCAAATATTTACCACATCTTCCGATATCTCACGTTGTTTGTATAGCCAGACACTTAAAAAAAAAATTTACCAGCGGTGAACTCGACCCAGGTCAGTTATTATGCTAAACAGACTGCCGCAATGTGTCCCCCCCCCCCTAGCGGAAACTGAACTAAAAAACAACTGCCCGCATGTCCCACCTGCGGTAACTGAACAAGACTGCCGCATGTCCCCACCTGCGGTAACTGGAACCTAAACAGACTGCCGCATGTCCCCCCTGCGGTAACTGAACATAGACTGCCGCATGTCCCACCTGCGGTAACTGGACCTAAACAGACTGACGCATGTCCTCCCTGCGGTAACTGAACATAGACTGCCGCATGTTCCCACCTGTCGGTAACTGGACCTAACAAACTGCCGCATGTCCCCCCATGGCGGTAACTGAACATAGACTGCCGCAGTCTCCACTTCGTAACATGACACTAAACAGACTGACGCAATGTCCTCCTTCCCTGCGGTAACGAACATAGACCAGCCGCATGTCCCACCTGCGGTAACTGAACATAAACAGACTGCCGCATGTCCCACCTGCGGTAACTGAACTTAAACAGACTGCCGCATGTCCCCCCTGCGGTAACTGAACATAAACTGCCGCATGTCCCACCTGCGGTAACTGAACATAGGCTGCCGCATGTCCCACCTGCGGTAACTGAACATAAAACACAACTGCCGCATGTCCACCCCTGCTTACTGAAATAGACTGCCACATGTCCCACCTGCGGTAACTGAACATAAACAAACTGCCGCATGTCCCCCCTGCGGTAACTGAACATTAACAGACTGCCGCATGTCCCACCTGCGGTAACTGAACTTAAACAGACTGCCGCATGTCCCCCCTGCGGTAACTGAACATAGACTGCCGCATGTCCCACCTGCGGTAACTGAACATAGGCTGCCGCATGTCCCACCTGCGGTAACTGAACATAAACAAACTGCCGCATGTCCCCCCTGCGGTAACTGAACATAGACTGCCACATGTCCCACCTGCGGAAACTGAACATAAACAAACTGCCGCATGTCCCCCCTGCGGTAACTGAACATAGACTGCCGCATGTCCCCCCTGCGGTAACTGAACATAGACAGCCGCATGTCCCACCTGCGGTAACTGAACATAGACTGCCGCATGTCCCTCCTGCGGTAACTGAACATAGACTGCCGCATGTCCCCCCTGCGGTAACTGAACATAGACTGCCGCATGTCCCACCTGCTGTAACTGAACATAAACAGACTGCCGTACTTCTTTCTGATGCAAGTTAACATAAACCTTCCGACGAATTTTTCTCCAGAAGCAACAAAACACTATATGTACTGTGTGTCTCGGTGATCCCAGGAAGGTATTCCCGTGTTCCATAGTTCCAGTTCCTTGTGTCTCAGTGATCCCAGGAAGGTATTCCCGTGTTCCATAGTTCCAGTTCCTTGTGTCTCAGTGATCCCAGGAAGGTATTCCCGTGTTCCATAGTTCCAGTTCCTTGTGTCTCAGTGATCCCAGGAAGGTATCCCCGTGTTCCATAGTTCCAGTTCCTTGTGTCTCAGTGATCCCAGGAAGGTATCCCCGTGCTCCATAGTTCCAGTTCCTTGTGTCTCAGTGATCCCAGGAAGGTATTCCCCGTGTTTCATAGTTCCCAGTTCCTTGTTCTCAGTGATGCCAGGAAGATATTCCCGTGTCCATAGTTCCATTCCATGGTGTCTCAGTGAATCAGGAAGGTATTCCCGTGTTTCCATAGTTCCAGTTTCCCTTGTGTCTCAGTGATCCCAGGAAGGTATTCCCGTGTTCCATAGTTCCAGTTCCTTGTGTCTCAGTGATCCCAGGAAGGTATTCCCGTGTTCCATAGTTCCAGTTCCTTGTGTCTCAGTGATCCCAGGAAGGTATTCCCGTGTTGTGTTGCATATTTTCCAGTATCATTGTGTCTCAGTGATCCCAGGAAGGTATTCCCGTGTTCCATAGTTCCAGTTCCTTGTGTCTCAGTGATCCCAGGAAGGTATCCCCGTGCTCCATAGTTCCAGTTCCTTGTGTCTCAGTGATCCCAGGAAGGTATCCCCGTGTTCCATAGTTCCAGTTCCTTGTGTCTCAGTGATCCCAGGAAGGTATTCCCGTGTTCCATAGTTCCAGTTCCTTGTGTCTCAGTGATCCCAGGAAGGTATTCCCGTGTTCCATAGTTCCAGTTCCTTGTGTCTCAGTGATCCCAGGAAGGTATCCCCCGTGCTCCATATAGTTCCAAGTTCCTTGTGTCTCAGTGATCTCAGGAAGTATTCCCGTGATTCCATAGTTTTCCAATTCCTTGTGTCTCAGTGATCCCTAGAAGGTATTCCGTTTTTTTCCATAGTTCCAGTTCCATGTGTCTCAGTGATCCCAGGAAGGTATCCCCGTGTTCCATAGTTCCAGTTCCTTGTGTCTCAGTGATCCCAGGAAGGTATTCCCCGTGTTGTCCATAGTTCCAGTTCCCTTGTGTCTCAGTGATCCAGAAGGTAACCCGTGGTTCCATAGTTCCAGTTCCTTGTGTCTCAGTGATCCAGAAGGTATCCCCCGTGCTCCATAGTTTTCCAGTTCCTTGTGGTCCTCCAGTGATCCCAGGAAGGTAATTCCCGTGTTTCCATAAGTTCCAGTCCTTGTTTCTCAGTGAACCCAGGAAGGTATCCCCCGTGTTTCCTAGATTCCAGTTCCTTGTGTCTCAGTGATCCAGGAAGGTATTCCCTTGTTCCATATTCCAGTTTCCTTGTGGTCTCAGTGATCCCAGGAAGTATCCCCGTACAATCCATAGTTCCAGTTCCTTGTGTCTCAGTGGACCCAGGAAAGTATTTCCCCGTGTTCCATAGTTTCCAGTTATTTGTGTCCTCAGTGATCCCAGGAAGTGTATCCCCCTGTGTTCCATAGTTCCAGTTTCCCTTGTGTCCTCAGTGATCCCAGGAAGGAATTCCCGTGTTTCCATAGTTTTCCAGTTCCTTGTGTCTCAGTGATCCCAGGAAGGTATTCCCTTCCCGGGTTCCATAGTTTTCCAGTTTCCTTGTGTCTCAGTGATCCCAGGAAGGTATTCCCCCCCCGTTTTCCATGAGATCCACTTCCTTGTGTCTCAGTGACCCCCAGAAGTATCCCCGTGTTCCATAGTTCCAGTTCCTTGTGTCTTCAGTTGATCCCAGGAAGGTGATCCCCGTGTTCCATATTGCCAGTTCCTTGTGTCCCAATGATCCCAGAAGGTATCCCCCGTGTTTCCGCATAAGTTCCAGTTCCTGTGTCCTCAGTGAACCCCAGGAAGGTATCCCCGTGTTCCCATAGTTTCCAGTTCCTTGTGTCCTCAGTGACCCCAGGAACACACGTATGGCGGCACTTATGACGTGTTCATAGTTTCCAGTTCCATGTGTCTCAAGGATCCCAGGAAGGTATCCCTGGTGTCCATAGTTACATTCCCTTGTGTCTCAGTGACCTCACCAGAAGATCCCCGTGTTTCCATAGTTCCAGTTCCTTGTGGTCTCAGTGACCCCAGGAAGTATCCCCGTGTTCCTATTTTCCAAGTTCCTTGAGTCTCAGTGACCCCAGGAAGGTATCCCCGTGTTCCATAGTTCCAGTTCCTTGAGTCTGTGGTCCCACGAAGGTATCCCATGTGTTCCATAGATCCAGTTCTTGAGTCTCAGTGGATATCAGGAAGGGTATCCAGTGTTCCATAGTCCCTCAGTTTCCTTGTCTCAGTGATCCCAGGAAGGTATTCCCGTGTTCCATAGTCTCAGTTCCTTGAGTCCTCAGTGACGCCCTAGGGAAGGTATCCCCGATTCCATAGTCCCAGTTCCTTTGTGTCTCAGTGATCCCAGAAAGGTATCCTTGTGTTCCATAGTCCCAGTTCCTAGTGTCTCAGTGATCCCAGAAAGGTATCCCCGTGTTCCATAGTCTCAGTTCCTTGTGTCTCAGTGACCCCAGGAAGGTATCCCCATGTTCCCATAATCCCCAGTTTCTTGTGGTCCTCAGTGATCCCAGAAAGGTATCCTTGTGTTCCATAGTCCCAGTTCCTAGTGTCTCAGTGATCTCAGGAAGGTATCCCAGTGTTCCATAGTCTCAGTCCCTTGTCTCAGTGATCCCAGGAAGGTATTCCCGTGTTCCATAGTCTCAGTTCCTTGTGTCCCAGTGATACCTGGAAGGTATCCCCGTGTTCCATAGTTCCAGTTCCTTGTGTCTCAGTGATCCAAGGAAGGTATCCCCGTGTTCCATAGTCAAAGTTCCTTGTGTCTCAGATATCCCAGGAAGGCATCCCCTGTTCCATAGTCAAAGTTCCTTGTGTCCCAGTGATACCTGGAAGGTATCACCGTGTTAAATAGTCCCAGTTCCTTGTGTCTCAGTGATCCCATGAAGGTATCCCCGTGTTCCATAATCCCAGTTGCTTGTGTCTCAGTGATCCCAGGAAGGAATCCTCGTGTTCCATAGTCCCAGTTCCTTGTGTCTCAGTGATCCCAGGAACGTATCACCGTGTTCCATAGTCCCAGTTCCTTGCGTCTCAGTGATCCCAGGAAGGTATCCCCGTGTTCCATAGTCCCAGTTCCATGTCTCTCAGTGATCCCAGGAAGCTATCCCCGTGTTACGTAGTCCCAGTTCCTTATGTCTCAGTGGTCCCAGGAAGGTATCCCCGTGTTTCAGAGTCCCAGTTTCTTGTGTCTCAGTGATCCCAGGAAGGTATCCCCGTGTTCCATAGTCCCAGTTCCTTGTGTCTCAGTGATCAAAGGAAGGTATCCCCGTGTTCTATAGTCCCAGTCCCTTGTGTCTCAGTGATCTCAGGAAGGTATCCCCGTGTTCCATAGTCCCAGTTCCTTGCGCCTCAGTCATCCCAGGAAGGTATCCCCGTGTTATATAGACCCAGTTCCTTGTGCCTCAGTGGTCCCAGGAAGGTACCCCTTTTGTTCCATAGTCCCTGTTCCTTGTGTCTCAGTGGTCAGAGGAAAGTATCCCTTGTGTTCCATGGTCCCAGTTCCTTGTGTCTCAGTGATCCCAGGAAGGTATCCCCGTGTTCCATAGCACCAGATCCATGTGTCTCAGTGATCCAAGGAAGGTATCCCCGTGTTCCTTAGTCCCAGTTCCATGTGTCTCAGTGATCTCAGGAAGGTATCCCCGTTTTCCATAGTCCCAGGTCCTTGTGTCTCAGTGATCCCAGGAAGGTATCCCCGTGTTCCATAGTCCAGTTCCTGTGCTCAGAGATGCCAGGAAGTGGTAATCGCCCATTGTTCTACAGTCCCAGTTCCTTGTGCCTCAGTGATCCCAGGACGGTATCCCCGTGTTCCATAGTCCCAGTTCCTTGTGTCTCAGTGATCCCAGGAAGGTATCCCTTGTGTTCCCTAGTCTCAGTTCCTTGTGGTTCAGTAATCCCAGGAAGGTATCCCCGTGTTCCATAGTCCCAGTTCCTTGTGTCTCAGTGATCCCAGGAAGGTATCCCCGTGCTCCACAATCCCAGTTCCTTGTGTCCATGTGATCCCTAAGGTATCCCTCGTGTTCCATAGTCCCAGTTCCTTGTGTCTCAGTGATCATAGGAAGGTATCCCCGAGATCCATAGTCCCAGTTTCTTGTGTCTCAGTGATCCCAGGAAGGTATCCCCGTGTTCCATATACCCAGTTCCTTGTGTCTCAGTGATCCCAGGAAGGTATCCCCGTGTTCCATAGTTCCAGTTCCTTGTGTCTCAGTGATCCCAGGAAGGTATCCCCGTGTCCATATTCTCCGTTCCCTTGATGTTCTCAGTGGATCCCAGAAGGTATCTCAGTGTTCCATAGTCCCAGTTCTTTGTGTCTCAGTGATCCCAGGAAGGTATCCCCGTGTTCCATAAACCCAGTTCCTTGTGTCTCAGTGATCCCAGGAAGGTATCCCCGTGTTCCATAAACCCATTTCCTTGTGTCTCAGTGATCCCAGGAAGGTATCCCCGTGTTCTATAGTCCCAGTTGCTTGTGTCTCAGTGATCTCAGGAAGGTATCACCGTGATCCAGAGTCCAAGTTCGTTGCGTCTTAGTTATCCAAGGAAGGTATCCCCCCGTGTTCCATAGTCCCCATTCCCTTGGTGTGTCTCAGTGATCCAGGGAGTATCCCCCGTGTTCCATAGTCCCACTGTTCCTCGTGTCTCAGTGATCACAGGAAGGTATCCCCGTGTTCCATAGTCCCAGTTCCTTGCGTCTCAGTGGTCCCAGGAAGGTATCCCTTGTGTTCCATAGTCCCAGTTCCTTGTCTCAGTGGTCCCAGGAAGGTATCCCATGTGTTCCATAGTCCCAGTTCCTTAAGTCTCAGTGACCCCACGAAGGTATTCCCGTGTTCCATAGTCCCAGTTCCTTGTGTCTCAGTGATCCCCAGAAAAAATATCCCCAGTGTTTCCATAAGTCCCAGTCCTGTGTCTCAGTGATCCCAGAAAGGGTATCCCCGTGTTCCATAGTCTCAGTTCCTTCCTTGTGTTCTCTGTGACCCCGGAAGGCATCTCCCCTGTTTCCATAGTCAAAGTTCCTTGTGTCCCAGTGATCCCGTGAGAAGGATCCCCCGTGTTTCCAGAGTCCCAGTTCCCTTGTGTCTCATGATCCAAGGAAGGTATCCCCGTGTTCCATAGTCCCAGTTCCCTGTGTCTCAGATATCCCAGGAAGGTATCACCGTGTTCCATAGTCCCAGTTCCTTGTGTCTCAGTGATCCCAGGAAGGTATCCCCGTGTTCCATAGTCCCAGTTGTTTGTGTCTCAGTGATCCCAGGAAGGTATCCTCGTGTTCCATAGTCCCAGTTCCTTGCGTCTCAGTGATCCCAGGAAGGTATCCCCGTGTTCCATATTCCCAGTTCCTTGTGTCTCAGTGATCCAAGGAAGGTATCCCCGTGTTCAATAGTCCCAGTTCCTTGTGTCTCAGTGATCTCAGGAAGGTATCCCCGTGTTCCATAGTCATAGTTCCTTGCGCCCTCAGTTATCCCGAGGAAGGTATCCCGTGTTTATAATAGACCCAGTATCCGGGTGCCTCAGTGGTCCCAGGAAGGTATCCCTTTTGTTCCATAGCCCCTGTTCATTGTGTCTCAGTGGTCCCAGGAAGGTATCCCTTGTGTTCCATGGTCCCAGTTCCTTGTGTCTCAGTGATCCCAGGAAGGTATCCCCGTGTTCCATAGTCCCAGTTCCCTGTATCTAAGTGATCCCAGGAAGGTATCCCCGTGTTCCATAGCACAAGATCCATGTGTCTCATTGATCCAAGGAAGGTATCCCCGTGTTCCATAGTCCCAGTTCCTTGTGTCTCAGTGATCTCAAAAAGGTATCCCCGTTTTCCATAGTCCCAGGTCCTTGTGACTCAGTGATGCCAGGAAGGTATCCCCGTGTTCAACAGTCCCAGTTCCTTGTGCCTCAGTGATCCAAGGACGGTATCCACGTGTTCCATAGTCCCAGTTCACTTTGAAGTCTCAGTGGTCCCAGGAAGGTATCCCTTGTGTTCCCTAGTCTCAGTTCCTTGTGGTTCAGTAATCCCAGGAAGGTATCCCCGTGTTCCATAGTCCCAGTTCCTTGTGTCTCAGTGATCCCAGGAAGGTATCCCCGTGTTCCATACTCCCAGTTCCTCGTGTTCATGATCATGGGAAGGATCCCCGAGACCATAGTCCCATTTTTCTTGTGTCCAGTGTCCCAGGAAGGTACCCCCCGTGTTCCAATACCCATTTTTCCTTGTTCTCAGTGATCCCAGGAAGCTATCCCCTGTTCCATAGTCCATTTCCTGTGTCTCAGTGACCCGGGAAGGTATCCCCGTGTTCCATATTCTCAGTTCCTTGTGTCTCATGTCCAAATTTCCCGGGTTTTCCATAGCCCATTCCTTGCGTCTCATGATCCCGGGAAGGAACCCCCCGGTTCCATAAACCCTTTCCTGTGTCCAGTGACCCAGAAAGTATCCCCGTGTTCTAAGCCCCAAATTTTCCTTTGCTCAGTGATCTCGGAAGGTATCACCGTGATCCAGAGCCCCATTCGTTGCGTTTATTTTATCCCGGAAGGTACCCCCGGTTCCATAGTCCATTCTTTGTGTCTCAGTACCCCAAAGGGTATCCCCGTGTTCCATAGTCCCTTTTCCCTTTGGCCCAGTGGCCCACAAAGGACCCCCTTGTGTTCCATTTTTTCCCATTTTCCTTGTCTCAGTGGTCCCGGGAAGATCCCATTTTTTTCCATAGTCCAAGTTCCTTGTGTCTCTGTGATCCCAGAAAGGTATCCCCGTGTTCCATATTCTCTATTCCATGTCTCAGTGATCCCAGGAAGGTATCCCCGTGTTCCATAGTCCCATTTCCTTGTGTCTCAGTGATCCCAGGAAGGTATCCCCGTCTTCCATAGTTCCAGTTTCTTTTGTCTCTGTGATCCCAGGAAGGTGTCCCCGTGTTCCATATTCTCAGTTCCTTGTCTCAGCGATCCCAGGAAGGTATTCCCGTGTTCCATAGTCCCAGTTCCTTGTGTGTCAGTGATCCCAGGAATGTATCCCCGTGTTCCATAGTCCTTGTTTCTTGTGTCTCAATGATCCCTGGAAAGTATCCCCATATTGCATAGTCCCAGTTCCTTTTGTCTCGGTGATCCCAGGAAGGTATCCCTGTGTTCCACAGTCCCAGTTCCTTTTGCCACAGTGATCCCAGGACGGTATCCGCGTGTTCCATAATCCCAGTTCCTTGCGTCTCAGTGGTCCCAGGAAGGTATCACTTGTGTTCCATAGTCCCAGTTCCTTGTGGCTCAGTGATCCCAGGAAGGTATCCCCGTGTTCCAAAATCTCAGTTCCTTGTGTCTCAGTGATCCCAGGAAGGTATCCCCGTGCTCCACAATCCCAGTTCCTTGTGTCTCAGTGATCCCAGGAAGGTATCCCCGTGTTCCATAGTCCCAGTTCCTTGTGTCTCAGTGACCCCAGGAAGGTATCCCCGTGTTCAATAAACCCATTTCTTTGTGTCTCAGTGATCCCAGGAAGGTATCCGCGTGTTCTATAGTCCCAGTTCCTTGTGTCTCATTGATCTCAGGAAGGTATCCCCGTGATCCATAGTCCCAGTTCCTTGCGTCTTAGTTATCCCAGGAAGGTATCCCCGTGTTTCATAGTCCCAGTTCCTTGTCTCTCAGTGATCCCAGGAAGGTATCCCCGTGTTCCGTAGTCTCAGTTCCCTGTCTCTCAGTGATCCCAGGAAGGTATCCCTTGTGTTCCATAGTCCCAGTTTCTTGTGTTTCAGTGATCCCAGGAAGGTATCCCCATGTTCCATAGTCCCAGTTCTTTGCATCACAGTGGTCCCAGGAAGGTATCCCTTGTGTTCCATAGTCCCAGTTTCTTGTGTCTCATTGATCCCAGGAAGGTATCCCTTGTGTTCCATAGTCCCAGTTCCTTGTGTCTCAGTGATCCCAGGAAGGTATCCCCGTGTTCCATAGTCCCAGTTCCCTGTATCTCAGTGATCCCAGGAAGGTATCCCCGTGTTCCATAGTCCCAGTTCCTTGTGTCTCAGTGATCCCAGGAAGGTATCCCCTTTCCATAGTCCCAGTTCCTTGTGTCTCAGTGATCCCAGGAAGGTATCCCCATTTCCATAGTCCCTGTTCCTTGTGTCTCAGTGATCCCAGGAAGGTATCCCCGTGTTCCATAGTCCCAGTTCCTTGTGTCTCAGTGATCCCAGGAAGGTATCCCCGTGTTCCATAGTCCCAGTTCCTTGTGTCTCAGTGATCCCAGGAAGGTATCCCCTTGTTCTATAGTCCCAGTTCCTTGTGTCTCAGTGATCTCAGGAAGGAATCCCCGTGTTCCATAGTCCCAGTTCCTTGCGTCTTAGTTATCCTAGGAAGGTATCCCCGTGTTCCATAGTCCCCGTTCCTTGTGTCTCAGTGATCCCAGGAAGGTATCGCCGTGTTCCATAGTCCCAGTTCCTTGCGTGTCAGTGGTCCCAGGAAGGTATCCCTTGTGTTCCATAGTCCCAGTTCCCTGTATCTCAGTGATCCCAGGAAGGTATCCCCGTGTTCCATAGTCCCAGTTCCTTGTCTCAGTGGTCCCAGGAAGGTATCCCCTGTTCCATAGTACCAGTTCCTTGTGTCTCAGTGATCCAAGGAAGGTATCCCCGTTTTCCATAGTCCCAGTTCCTTGTGTCTCAGTGATCTCAGGAAGGTATTTCCGTTTTCCATAGTCCCAGTTCCTTGTGTCACAGTGATCCCAGGAAGGTATTCCCGTGTTCCATAGTCCCAGTTCCTTGTGTCTCAATGATGCCAGGGAGGTACCCCCCGGGTTTTCCTATCCCATTTCCCTTTGCCCAGGATCCCAGGACGGTATCCCCGTGTTATAAGTCCCATTCTTTGGGCGTCTCAGTGGTCCCAGGAAGGTACCCTTTTGTTCCAAATTTTCCCCATTTCCCTTTGTGTCTCAGGATCCCATAAGGTACCCCCATTTTTCCAAACCCATTTTCCGTGTGTCTCAGTGTTCCCAGGAAGGTACCCCGTTCCCCAAAAAATTCAGTTCCTTTGTCTCAGTGATCCCAGAAGGTA
>NC_069449.1:1988586-2029755 GCF_026875155.1 Cherax quadricarinatus
TAGCACCACCTTCTTTGTTTCCAAGGATACTTGTGCTCCTGGGTCAAAGAAAAATCGGGTTGCTTCGACCTGTGCCCATTCACAACCTTTGCCATGACTGTAGGTAGGGCAGCACCTCCGTGATTCTCACTCGGAATAGAGACTTCACTACACTAAATCACGCTGGCTACCATTTCAGCTCAGAACTCACTTTCTATCTCTACCTGAGAGATATCCTACTAAGCTTGGGGTTCCCTTAAATTATTGGGCACATGCGCAGTATGGTGCTACCTTGCAACAGACTCGACCACTCACAAGCGGTGGCCACATTCTCACGCAAAGTGTTCCCCACAACATTGAAAGGCAGAGTCTCAACTCCCCTTAGTCTCTGTTGCCTACGCTACATGTTATATACTCCGAGCAACTCGTGCTAGAGTGTTCGCCTTTGCAGAACACACATATTCTGGCATGAGTGCGCTGAGGTCTGCTTAGAGTTCTTACCTTAGACAAACCTCATTATACCATAGTACACACTCCCCAACGTTAGTACGTAAGAGCTTTAGACTGATCTCTCTAGATCATTGAGCAACTTTCTGGTTTTGTATGTGGCGATTGTGGTGACTCTACTCTCCACACCTATACTCAACTGAGAAACGAGATCTCCCAACCCCTCAACAACAATGTGTTTTATCGTGAACCTATTCGTCGAAATTTTAAGTTAACTCAACACTGTAGTGCTAGCCCAGTTTCCCCTCTGAATCACCTTCTAAGGACCCATTCTGATCATCCTCATCAGCAATCTCTGAAAACTATATTGTCAAGCTCATAATTCAATACGGAACTTCACTAGGCTGGAACGGTCATGTCGGCAAGCCTCTAGAGCCAACACCGATAAGTACAGCTACCTTTATCTCCCCAGTGTTGCCAAACAGTCTTCTAATTGGTCTTTGGGCATGTTGGTAAAATTAGAGTCAGAATCTGGTAGTTGCCGGACAGTCTAAGGCTTTACCCTTGAGCGGCGACCGCAAATACTGCAACTTGACGGCCTCTGACAAATCGTTTCTGTCATCTACTGGGCTTTAAACTGATCCCAGAAAGCAATGGACTCCTGTTAAGGTTTCCGTCGAACTTGTAAATTCAACTGGGGCAACCTGGGCAAACATATTGACAGTGTGGTGGCTGTTTGGTGTACCTGCGTGTTCCAACAACCACCCTTGGAATACCGAGCCTTTAATGTACTTTAAAGTTTATCTTTGTACAAATTCAACCCTGATGACTATCTACATCTCCTTTTGTGAATTCGTCCATTAGGCCTGTGAAGACATCCCCTGGGATTCATCGTCCTCAATAGCCTGTTTGCTCATAAGCTGAAATGCTTGTTCATAGTCTTTTTCCCATTTTTCCCCCAAACACTTCAAGCATGTCCTGCAAATCATCGCAGTCTACGTTTACAGCGCATTTGCAAGTAGCCTTTGCACCTGTTACGCGTTCTGTTCAGAGGCCCTTGTATGCTGCTACTCTGATCGTTTTTTTTAATTTTTGTTAACACGTGAAAACCTGACTCTCCTGAACCCCCATCGTGCCATTGTCGCAGTTTAATGAGGAGTGTGGACACTAATTGTAAACTTTACCCATTCCACCCCCACAGCACGTCAAACGGTGTTAGGTAAGAATGAACGAGCTCAGGCTTCTCAACAAGCCTTTAACAATTCCTTTGATTATATTGAATCTAACTATGAATCCAAAATGTACCACTGTTAGCTCTCTCAAATCCCAATCAAAAATGTGTATCGATGTGAAAGTCTTAACCTAGCACTTAACTGTACATGCCAGCAAATAATTACAGGACTTACCTAGTCTCTAGGTAATAATTCACAAATCCCTCCCACATTAACATGAATCAAAGACATGAAAATCACACATTAAAAGTGCGTCTACAAATTAAAAATCACTTGTTAACACAATAAATTCTACAAATCAACTTGTGAAACAGTAAATAAATAATGTACTTAAACAGCTTGCCTACCAGTGCCCAGCTTTACTCTGTCAAGCGGGATTTTGGATAAGGTAAAACTAACCCTAGCTAGTGTGCTATAACTTAAACCTGCTTTAAATCCCCTGAAAATAATAACTAGGTTAAATCTGCCTAGCTACTATAACTGTTTGTAAATATTGCACAAGCCTAGCCTAACAGTGGCTGCCTTTGCAAATTCACTGTAAGTAATCCAACACATACAGATCCTCCTACTCTGTATTACTTGTAACACTGTAAATAATTAACTGCACAAGCTTCTCTAGCCTACCTGGCCGGCTGTAAATTACTGCAAATAACAACTTCTGTGTATATCCAGCTTGCCTAGCCTCTGTGTAACTTTGACCTAGGTGGTGCTAACTTAACCTAACTTATTAAACGGTTTCCTAACCTGGGCCTAGCTATGATAGCTTAACCTAACTCTGTAAACCTGTTCCTAACTGTGTCCTAGGTATGATAGCTTAACCTAACTCTGTTAAACTGGTTCCTAACTGTGGCCTAGGTATGATAGCCTAAACCTAACTCTGTTTTAACTGTTCCTAACAGAGGCCAGCTAAGATAGCTTAACCTAGCTATCTCCCCATCACGTTTCGAAAGGACCCCTTTTGTGAAAATTTTGTGTGGAACTGCCTCCAATGAGTCGCCTACCCTGGCCAAACTGTGTAGACCCAACCGAGCTCTGAGGTGGTACCTCAGCCTCCAAGTGCTTATAGGACAGAAGTTTCACAAATGATTGGTTTGCAAGAAACCGTCGCTCGCCTGCATGCACGTATAAAGGACTAACTTACTTGTGTGCAAGCATATATCCTATCTTCACTTCCTAAGCTATCCTAGCCCCTTTGGGACTCCCCCGCAGAAACCACCGTGCAACCGGAGCATTAATTCCTAGCAATATTCAATCGTAATTATGGTCCTCCTGCACCTCAGGAAATTTCCTATATCCATGAGGGTATGTATCCCCTAGATAACTATGCAGACGCAGACACTAGCTTCCTAGACTGCTCTGAGACACTGGTACTTAGCTGGGCATGCTCAACCTGTTGCACCCGGCCCACAGTTGACTCACTAGAACCAATCCTCCTCTCCCTAGACTCTGGCCCAGTAATCAATGGAGAAAAAAGGTGAAGGTCTGTCTTACCTGTATGGGCCCTGACGGAGGTCATCTACGGTACATCGAGGTGCCTTCTATCCAATTTCCTCCAAGTCTCAATGTAAGACATGTGGGGGCCCGTCTGCTGATCATGGCACTCTTGACCAGTTGGTGTCTGTCTTTAAGAAGAACGAGGCTGGTCCCTCTTCCAACCCTCGTCTCTTCTTCAAACTAGGGCTTGCCATTTCTCCCAGCTAACTTATCCCTAGTGTTTGCCCTACATATCGGCCTATTACTACCTATGCTAGGTCTTAGGTCTCAACATTAAACAATATCTACAAATTTGGCCTTAGTAAACCTAATATTAATAAACTATCAGTAGAACTACCTACACCTTCCCGGAAGAGTAAATCTATAAATTAAATACCTCCTACCAAGAATCCATCGCCGACAAGAGAATGCTTCCCATGTTTGGGTGGGGATAAGGCCCATCCAGCACAGCCGGCCCCGTCGCCATGCTGGATCTGACACTGTGAATTTTAGGGACCAATAAAATTCCACATACCACTAAAGATAAACGTCCAGATAAACACACCATGATAAACACACCGGATAAATACCCAGCATAAACAACCAGATACACACTCAGGATAAACAACCCCATAACACCAGGATAAACAACCTGGATAAACACCAGGATAAACAACCTGGATAAACACTCACTCTCAAGAGGCCTTATACACCCGTTAACAAGTCCGTATTGGCCGTATCTTATTCAGGTCCAGAAGAACATTTAATATTTCGGGGTGGAGGGGGGGGGGGGGGAGGGGGGGGAGGGGGGGGGGGTTTGTTTTTTTAATTAAAAAATTATTATTTTTATAACGAAATAAAAACATAAAAAAAAACAAAAAAAAATATTATAATTAAATAAAAATTATAAAAAAAAAAAAAAAAAAAATCAAAAACAAAATGCCACAACAGGGAAACACATGAGACATTGGCCAAAATATTTTTAACGTCGGTGTCCGGGTAGAGCACCCGCCACCTGGTCCCCGGGCCCACCTGGTCCCCGCCACCTGGTCACACCGCCCCCCTGGTCACCCCGGCCCCCAGGTCACCCGATCCCTGGTCACCCCCGACCCCCCTGGTCACCAGGCCCCCTGGACACCCACCCCCTGTCACCCAGCCCCTCGTCATCCGCCATCATCGTCACACACTGATGCGTCGAATCGCAATCTTGAAAATCACGAAACAATGCGTGCTACCTCCTCCCCCCGCCCCAATGTTTGACGGATACCTGCTGACCTGGGGTAAACAAACGCTAGGGTGGCCAGTTCTCTCACAATCAGAAAGGCTGATTCCTTCAGTCCTGTATGCGGTTGGAGGTTATTATGAATATGGGTGTTTCTAGAGTAACCCAAGGATATATTTTCAGAATCCCCAGTCTGAGTATCGCCATATTCTCAGACAAAAGACTGTTCTTTAACCTCGCCCCATAGAGTGTAGCTAGTGTTTATACGTTATGTCTGTGTGTCGCTTAACCTCAACTTGAGTATGTAATCCCCATTTTAGAGATTCTGATTTTGCTGATCAGACACACGTCCTTTTTGAGACGAAAGGTCCATTCTTTCCTGGAATATGCAAATTTTAAATCTCTGCTGGATGCAAAGTGTCATGACCCCTTCAATTCTCAGTGAGGGGAAAGTAGAGCCAGGGATCAGAGCACACCTCCAGGGGTCCACTGTCGCGCAGGGGCACCGACTGCCCCAGGGGCATCATTGTCCCCAGGTGGCGGTTACTGTCCACAGGGGCGTCACTGCCTCCAGGGGCGTCACTGACCCCTAGGTGGCGTTACTGTCCTCAGGGGGCGTCATTGATCCCCCAGGGGCGTCAGCTGTCCCTTAGGAGCGTCCCTGACCCCAAGGAGCGTCACTGTCCCCGGGAGCGTCACTGTCCCCAGAGGTTGTCACTGCTTCCAAGGAGGCGTTCACTGTCCTAGGGGGTCACTGTTCCCAGGGGGTGTCACTGTCCCCAGGGGGCGTCAATGTCCCTAGGGAGCTGTCACTGTCCCCAGAGGGCTCACTGTCCCCCAGCGGGTCCACTCTTTCCAGGGGGAACGTTACTAACTATCCCCCAGGAGGGCCACTGTTCCCAGTGTGTCACTGTCACCAGGGCGTCACTGTCCCCTAGGTGGTCCGTCAACTGTCCCCAGGGGCGTCCACGTCCCCCTGGGAGCGTCCAACTGTCCACAGGGATGTCATGTCTCCAGGACTCCACTGTTCCCAAAGGGTGTCTATCCCCCTGAGAGTTGGATAAAAAATTTCTCCGCACTCAGAATAAAACAACCAGGTTAAACCAACCAGGATAAACCGGATAAACAACCAGATAAACCAGGATAAACTCACAGAGTATACATCCAGGATAAATACACAGGGTAAACAACCATAGAAACAACCAGGATAAACAATCAGATAAACAACCAGGATAAACAACCAGGATAAACAATCAGATAACCAACCAGGATAAAAGCAATCAAGGATAAACAACCAGGATAAGCCCCAGGGTAAACTAACCAGGGTAAAAACCAGGATATACATCCAGGGTAAAAACCAGATAACCAACCAGATAAACAATCAGGATAAACAACCAGGGTGGAAACAACAGGGTAAACAACCAGGGTACACAATCAGGTAAAAGAACCAGGATAAACAACCAGGATAAACAACCAGAATAAACCAGATAAACACCATGATAAACACTCAGATAAAAAAGCAGGAATAAACAACAGGATAAGGTATTTGACGTCGCCTATGCTGTTAGACTTAGTCGTCATCATGGTCGTCATAATTATGGTCATCATAGTCATCGTCCATCAAAGGTGATGTCGCCGTCATACATCATGGTCATCATGGCGTCATCAAGGTCATTATTATGTGCCCTCTTCATCATGGTCGTCATCATCAGGGCTTGTCATCATGGTTGTCATCATAGTCATTATGGACGTCCATAATCATGGTCTCATCATGGTCGTCATTATAGGTCATCACTGGGGTCCGTCATGATCATGGTCATCATGGGTTCGTCAATATGGTCATCATTGGGGTCGTCATAAATCATGATCGTCATGTTCGTCCAACAACATGGTCGTCTTCATCATGAATCGTATTCATCTTGGTCATCATGACATTATTATCATCACAGCTCACTCCTGAAGGCAGCCACTAGCCAATTGGTAATTTCCTTAGCCTGGTGGTAGGCAGTTGAACAGTCTTGGACCCGGACACTTACTGTGCCCTTACTTTCATTAAGGTATTTTGTCATCGCCTGCACAGTGTTTACTTTCGTAGGAGGGATTTCTTCTGTGTGTAGGTTAGGGACAAGTACTCTAGGATTTTCCAATTGGTAGAGTAGTAATCTCTGTCTCCTGCGTCTTAGGGAGTACAAGTCAAGTGCTTCCAAGCGTCCCCAGTAGCTGAGTGTTTGAGAGAACTTGTACGTGCAGTACAGGTTCTCATATACATTCACTAATCTGCATTTGTCACGCTGCTTTGAACAAAGATGTTAATGTACAGCATTGTTCCAAGCCTAGAGAGAACAAGTGATCTAAAAAAATCATCACTGGCTTGCATTTCTTGTTTTGAACTTCTCATTATCCATCCTATAATTGTCTTCGGCAGATGTGACTGTGGCACGTTTGTGACCTTGAAAGTGAGATCATCAGACATAACCACTCCCAGATCCTTCACATTACTTTCCGTTCGTTGTAATAATAGTTTTTATAGTATACTCGTCCTAGCTATTAACTCCTCCAAGTCTTCCACAACGAAGTAGTTGGAATAGTCTTCATTGACCATCATCTTGTTTTCCGTTGCCCACGGAAAACTTTTGTTAATATCTTCTTTGAGGTTAAACAAACGCTCCTCAGTGGATGACACTCTCATGCAATCCATGTACCGTGCTATGGTTTACACTCTATGTCTGGATATAGATGAGGAAACAGAAATGGGGCGAGTACTGTGCCTTGTGGAACAGAGCTCTTCACTATGCAGCCCTCCGATTTAACTCTGTTGACACTACTCCTTTGTGTCGGTTGAGTTCAATCGCCCCAGTTTTCAATTATTCCTTTAGCAACACGTAGTTTTTGCACTTTAAAATCCTCATGGTCGTCATGGTCGTAATTATGTCATTTGGTCATAATCAGCAATAAAAATCATAATCATGGTCGTTATCATTTCGTCTCCTCATGTTGTCATCATGGTCGTCACGATCCGTCATATCCATGTCGTTATCAATGGAAGTCATGTCATTGTAATCATTTTCGTTATCATGGCTTTCATCCATGGTCGTCATCATGGTCATTGGCCCTCCCACAGAAGTAATTCATGGTCATCATGGTCATCGTCATCTGATCGTCATCCATGGCCAATCGTCCATCATGTCATCATGGTCATCGCTCCACTGAAGTAATCATGGTCATCATTGTCATCAGTCGTATCAGATCGTCAATATGACCAGCATGGTCGTCGTTATCAAATGGTCATCGTCATCATGGTCGTCGTATCATGTCGTTGTTTCAATATTTTTGGCAGTCTTCGTCTTACTCTTCTCTAAGTTGATCCAAGTGACGTCAATTATAGTTAAGGTTTTCCATTTTATGTATTGTTTTTGTAATGACTCATACATGTCCTGTGTCCTCCAGACAGGAACCCATGAGAGCTTTATTGACTTGTTGTTGGTAATGACACATACATGTCTGTGTCTCCAGACATGACCATGTAGAGCTTTATGACTTGTTGTTGTAATGACACATACATGTCTGTGTCTCCAGACATGAACCATGTAGAGCTTTATGAGCTTGTTTGTTGTAATGAACACATCCATTCTGTGTCCTCCAGACATGACCCATGTAGAGCTTTATGACTTGATTGTTGTAATGACACATACATGTCTGTGTCTCCAGACATACCCTGTAGAGCTTTATGACTTTGTTTGTAATGACACATACATGTCGTGTCTCCAGAACATGACCCATGTAGAGCTTTTATGACTTGTTGTTGTATACACATACATGTCTGTGTCCTTTAGACAGTTTTGAAAACGCAGCTCATGACTTATTTCTTTGTTAGTGCTGTATTCCAGCCATTCATTGTATTCACCGCATGTAGAACAGTACACTCCACCCACTATATATATCCTACATACATCTAACTCTTGACATTCACTATTTATGCACTGTGATTATTCTGCTTACTACACATAAATATGATTAATAAGTACAGAATTCTTATTGACCAAAGAATGAAGAACCTTGGCTTGTAATAAAACTACACCGACACTTTAGTGGCAGCCGTAAATCTTTTGTGTTTGGTCCTGCTACTCAACATTAGCATTCGTGACTTTGTTACTATCCCCCCACATCATCACTTTCTTTCCTCACTACGCCTTCCTGGTCGTCTCCGGGAACGGAAACCACAACCGGTTCACCGTTGACTTTCCTCCGCACACGACTATCCATCTGTCGTCAACCTTTTATTCACTTTCTCGAAGAGTACAATTTGATCTGGTGATGTAGTTTATGTGCTCGTACCTGCATAATATTCGTTTTATATGAAGACAAATCACTTTCCTTGTCCCTGTTTCATAAATCGTGGCTCTTCTGTGAGAGACCTGGGAGTGGTAATGTCAGAGGATCTAACTTTCAAGGATCACAACAGTGTCTATCACATCTGTTAGGAAATGCAATGAGGGATAATGAGAACCTTCAAAACACGGATACCAATCCAATGATGACCCTTTTATATCACTTGTTCTCTCTTTCCTGAATAACTGCTGTACACTACATCTCCCTTCAAGGCAGGTGAAATCGTAGATCACACCTGCACCTACAGTTCCATCAAAAACCTTAACTCTTGGGAACAGTTGGAAGGCACTTGACTTACTCACTGGTTGCGCAGGCGAGAAGAAATATATCATAATCTACACTGGAAATCCTTGAGGAACTGGTCCTAATCAGCACACAGAAATCACTTCGTCCCTACGAAAAGTAAAACAAACTGGCAGATTATACAATATTATAATATTAAGACGCTTTGATAGATGATCAGGAGAGTCACATCGTATTACTAAAAGAACATTAACGGCATCTAACTCATTCAGATGCATAAAGTTAAGTTACTGCAAACAAGAATACTCACCATCCTGTGGAATTAAGAGATAATTTTCCTGTAATTTGTCTGTGAGGGAAAAGTTCATAGATAGGAAGGGTAGTCAGCTCCCGCTATTCCCGCCTTTTTTCTCTCCACCCCGAAAGTGATAGTTTGACTGCCGTCTGCTTGATAAGGTAGTGTCAGTCTAGCTCCTCGCTATCCCTTCTCTTCCTCCCCCCCCCCCGAAAGGTGACTGTGGGCTCCGGTCCAAACAGTAATCACTAGACTCACAGCTTCCCAGCACTACGTGTATTCTAGTGGATTATTGATAAAAGCCTTCACTTTTGACCAATAATAAACTAAGGTCCTTTCAGCTCATGCTCTAGTTGACTGTTGTAATAATCACCACATCTTTAGGTATGTACTTACCAAGGAGAGAGATTTCTTAAGCAGTGGGGAACCTGTCTATCTTTCAGCTTGGTAGTCTTGTATAGTTTAAAATGATGTATAGTGACCACCCGAAGGTTGTCTGGATCATCATTATGATCTGCCTTGAGTCAAACAATTTCCTAAATACAATGACCATTAAGGAAAAGTCTCTTAAAATTATCTGTCCTTAGAGCAACAGTTTTCCAGTCAATACTATTTTAATCTGACAGTTCTAGTGGCATTTTATTCCGACGGCTCAAGTGCATTTATTTCTGACAGTTCTAAGTGCATTTTATCTTGACGGTTTCTAAGTGCAAATTTATTCTGACAGTTCTAAGTGCATTTATCCTGACGTTCTAAGTGCTTTAAATTCTGACAGATCTGGTGCTTTATCTTCAGACATTTCTAAGTGCATATTATCCAGGTGCAAATTTTTCAATTAATGATGACATTGGAGAAGTGCCGACACGGAAGAACATGTCTGTATACAGTCGTGAAAAAATTTTTCAATTTTTTTTTTAAGATATCTTCATTAAATACATATTATTTTATATTGTATTTAAAAACCAATATAAATAACATGGTTGTATCAGAAAAAAATACAAACATTACACAGATATGAAACAAAAGATCACATCGGGGACTGCACACCCACCATTTCCATCACATATTACACATTTAACATCAAAATATACACCATGGTAATACACCTGGGATATATACCATAAAATCACAACATAAAGGATCACCCACCACAATAATTGACTCACGAAATCGTAATGACACGATTGCAAAGAAACCAGACCACGAGTGGGGTTTTGAACCCCAGTGCTACGCGACGTCTGTGAGTTTTGAGACTCTCAGACCGGGGTTCAAACCCCACCCGTGGTAATGGTTTATCACCACAATACTCAAACATTAATTAGGCAACTATACGAGATCTTAGCAATAGCCTAAGAATAGGTGTTTACAAAACAAAGGTGGACCAGTAAACCTATAATCACAACTAAAACATCTAAACAAGAAATAACAAAACCACAAAATAAAATGTGACATCTCAAATAAAAAAAACCAGAAACAAAAGAAAAAAAAATACACATGGAAGATGCTACATGTGGAATATAGACACTTACAAGTGATAAAACGTTTAATAATACTGCTACACATAATAGCTCCACTATATGTATCGACATTATATACATACATACACATACATACATACATATATTTGACATATATAGTGCTATTTGAAACCACAATTTAAAACAACAAGTATTAAACTGGATAATAAGAAAACAAAATCAACGGTGCGAGAAGCACACCATACTACATTTATATACACCATCTGCTCGTATCGAGGCATAAAAACACACGGCGTACAATCCTAAAAGGTGTATACACAAAGTCTTTAACAGATATAGCGACTCACCATCACACAGGAGACGCACATAAAGTCACGGATCACTCAAATCCCTCACTCGACATACCAGTTAGACAACACTGCTAACCAGCCCGTTAGATTACCCCATTAACTTCACAACAATCTCAAAAACCCTTACCTTCAAAGCTTTATACCTGACGGGAAGTCTCTCATCCAGTTCCCCTCTCATACATCAACTTATTTCGACGTTTTTCGTCCCTATAAAACGTTCCTGCTAAAACCCAAATCCTACTGTTACCTTCGACCTTCCTCATAGCCCATGAACACATAAATATAATCGTCACTATAACATGACACTTCTGCACGTAGTACACGCCCATCAACCCCCGCCTAACATCAAAACTCAACTCCCGGAGCGCTGACAACCCTCCCGCCCCCACCAAGCGAAAAACCCTACTGAAACCACGCACGTACCACATCAAAAGTCTCACAGAAATACACCACATAAAAGCAGACTCGTCCCACCCCCGCACAACCCCGGTCCTCCCCCAAACACCTGTTATACAACACCACCCTGACGACAGGATCCATGTAAAAACTTAAAGACCCCACATTCCCGTGCATAAGCAGCAGATGAATAGTAGAACCCGCCCCCCCAAATGTCACCCCAGCATACATGGATACATCCTCAACTCCGCGCCACGACTCTCCCCAAGGTACATAATATTAAAACATCCCGCACGTCCCTCACGCGCAATAAACATACAAAGATTCGCACCTAAGTAATCCGTCCCCTCCCCACCACTGCGCAGTTCTTGATGCAGTTTTAATTAAACCACCCCCGCATCCCTCCAGCCGGAGAAAACGACGCTTCCACATAACACGCCATTACGCCAGCCTCTTGTAGGAAATAGAACCCAACCCTCCCTGGTGCATTGGTGTCTCCACCACCGCTCTTGTGACCAATCGCATCACCCGAACCCCACAAACAACATAACTCTATGCAAAAGAAGACGTTTGAGGTCCCCCTGCAACAGAGGAAATACAGAGCAGCAACAACAGCCAAATACTTTGCTGTAAAGCATGACATTAATGACCACCGCCCTCTGAAGCAGGTTTTAAATGTCGCGGCCGAGATTATTCAAGCGCTCAAGAAACACCATCTACAATCCTCTCAGAATACACGCCCCGAGTCGTCTACCTCCACGCATATAAAATGAACACCACAGATATGAGATGATCAATTACCGTCCACCCCCTCTGTAACCCCCCCATCCCCCACCCACCCCCCAACTCCATAATCATCAGATTTTTCCTTATTACATACAGCCCCGTCGCCTCGGCCAAATACACAAACAGTCCCCTCAGACAATACATAAGTGGTTCCCCTTCGTACGTAATAGCACAGTAGTATCGCGTCCACGAAAACCCACAGGGCCGTCGATCACTGCCCAAACCCAAAGACGAACTACTCCCTCTCCATATACAGCCCAGTAAAACGGGTCTTGTAGACATGCAAAAACAATTGAGACATGGGGCATCCCATGACGGATACCCTTGCCTCAACGGTAGGAAAAACACCTAACACGCCCATTAACTTGCACTTTAAATCCCGCCCCATTGCACCACGAAACTGGCCCACTAGACGACCACAATTCCAAATCCCAGCCATCCTCATTAAATCTCCACAGGACCTCCCTTTTCCACACTATAAAAAGTTGGCTCTCCCAATCCAGAGCCAGAACCAACACTCCCCCCACCTCTTCTCCCCCGCAATCCTCAACAAACTCCTGAAATTCCATGACCATCATACATCGACCTACCTGTTACACCCAACTGACCCTTATGGATCACCTGATCAAACCTCTCTTAATTCCAATTCATAAAATTTTCGCATATAGCTTAATAGTCACTGCACATCAAACGCAATGGGACGAAGTCCCTTTTAATCGCTAACAACACGTCACATTTCCTAACACCAAAACCGCCGTACTCTGAGACTGACCTAACACCCCACCCCACCCAAAATACATTATTTGTGAATTTTACAGACTGGCAAGTGTTAAGCGACCGCTGATGCACATAACCGCACTTGTATGTTTCAAGTGATTAACGAAATGTAACCTAACTACGACGCTAAAGAATTTTTCCATAATGTAATAAACTAACAATTACTTTTTCCACTTATAATTTCTTTTAACGAATTCGCTTAAAATTTTGCAGTAATATGTATTAAGAAACCAATGGCCATATTTATTATAGATTAAAAAACCGACAAGCTGAAGAATGAGACATTTAACAAATGATCATCTTACTGCTGAAACGTAGTAGTTGAGCCATAAATTCTCTGTTTTGTTTATCTTCAGAAAAAATATCGTGCTGGTCCCGTCGTGACGACGACCCTCTCGAGGCAGCACAGTTAAAATCAACATTCATAACGCAATGTTCTTGAATCATAAGCTGTAAACATCCTCACAACTGTATTTCCCAGGAGGTAAAACAAGAGTAAATATTTCTTGTCCTAATATTTATTTTACAGATAGGAGTAAATTAGTGTCTCAATACATGTATATCTTATATTTATGAAAGAGACGAATTGTATTGCAATATTATTGTTCACAGGGTCACGTAACGTGTGAATAGTTTTTTTCCTATAAACACAGTTCCTGTTTTAAAGTGTACATACCATATACTAAAACTTACAATGATTGTTTACTGTTCCGAATGTTACTGTCTCAGACTTCACCTTTAAGATGTTATATATCACATGTAACAGTATACAGATGGTAATACAAACAACAAAGGATACATGACGATGGAAGTTCGGAAAACATCTCTTCTGAAAACATGGCGTATTTTTCCTATGACATAAAACACTGATAATGATCATTACTTTTTTAGCTATATGTTAAGATATACAGACGAGTAAATAAGAGCAAAGAAAACATTAGAATAAAATATTAGGAGGATTTTAGAGAGGTAGAGTGTTAACCCACCACCACCACCACCCAAAAAACAGTATTAATCTGGATATCTCTCTCGACTTGTCACTTTGTCGGAGTCTTATTTATAAGAACCTTCACTTATCCTTTTGGTCTTTTCCCCTTCTATACCTTGAACTAAGTCTGGTATATCCTCTGGGTCTTCTCTACAAGACCCTTGGCTAACTCCTCCCTCACTCTCTCTCTCTCTCTCTCCATCTCTCCTCTTCTCTCCTCTCTCTCTGGATTCTTATCTACAAAACATGAATAAGTTCTCTCTCTCGGGTTTTTAATTACAAAGACCCTTGACTAAATCTCCTAATCTCTGGGTCTCCTCTCCAAGACCTTCCTAAGTTTCCTCTCTCGGGTCTTACCTAAAAGACGAATGACAAAGCCCAATAACTGTTAAAATTTTGTGGACGCCTCCAAGGAGTCGCCTACCCTGGCAAACTCTGTGAACACCGAGCTCTGAGGTGGTACCACCTCAGCCTCACAATGGCATTATAAGGACAGATTTTCACAAAGATTGTACTGCAAGAAACCTCGCCCGCATGCACGTATAAAGGACTAACTTACTGGTTTGCAGCATATATACCTGATCTTCACTTCCCTAGCTAGCCCTTATCCCCTTTGGACTCCCCCTCAGAAAACCACGTGCAACCGGGAGCATTAATTCCTGCAAATATGCAATCGTAATTAGTGTCTGCCTGCACCTCAGAAATACCCAATATCTCCAAGAGGGTATGTATCCCCCTATATAACTATGCAGACTCAGACCTAGCTTCTAGACCGCTCTGAGACAACTGGTACTACTGGGCAGGCTCAACCTGTTGCAACCGGGCCCACAGTTGACTCACTCACAATCTCCCAGACACTGGCCAGTAATCTACTAGAAAAAAGGTGAAGGTCCTTGTCTTACTGTATGGCGCCTTGACGGAGGTCATCTACGGTAACATCGAGTGGCCTCTACCAATTTCCCCAAGTCACAATGTGAAGACAACGTGGGGGGCGCCGTCTGCTGATCATGCACGTCTTGTCCAGATGGTGGTCTTCTTAAGAAGAAAACGACTGTCCCTCGTCCAGACCCTCGTCTCTTCCTTCAAACTAGGGCAGCTGGCCAGTTTCCTCCCTAGCTAACTTATTCCTAGTGTTTGCCTACATTATCGGCCTATTACTACCTATTTAAGGTCATTAGGTCTACATTATCATTATCTACATTTGTCCTAGTAAACCTAATATTAATAGTATACATCATATAACTACCTACATCTTCCTGAAGAGTAAATCTATAAATTAAATACATGCATACCAAAATCCATCGCCGAACCAGAGAATGGCTTCCTGTTTGGGTGGGGTATCAGGGCCATCCCAGCTCAGCCGTCCCGTACGCCATGCTGGATCTGTCCTGTGGAATTTTAGGGACCAAATAAATTTCCACATCCTCCCGCCCAGCAAAGGTAGGCGCTAAGTCTAAATCAAGTTCACCTTCCGCAAGCCCCCAGGTGGACCCTGTACACGATGCCGTTCCTGCCCGCTCGTAGCAGACTCCGGTCTAACTTCAACCGTCCAGTTTCCCCTGTGAGGCCACTGGGGGTGTAAACGTGTTGGTTCCGGTGGTCACTAGGTTGGCACCCTTTCCCTTAACTTTAACATCTTTTCGCATGCCTAGCCTTGACTGGAGCGGCTCTGTACTTTCCCACACACAGTGGCCCACATGCCCTGGTAGCCTTTCCTCCCACTGTTACGAGTTCCCTGGATTTAAAGGCAAACTATCTCCCTCTTACGTCCCCTGTGAAGTGTTTTTCCCAAGAGGCCGAGCGTTCGTTCACACTACCCTCATACCTGGTTCGCTTCCCTGCGGTTCATCGTGTATACTGGTACACATTACCACTACTCCCCCAGCTATCATGGGACAGCTCTCCCTCCATCTGGCGTGGCAGGGAATTCAGTGGAATCCTGCCACCTATGGATGAATCCTACGGGGATCTGTATAACCAATTCCATCCTTAAACGTCCGTCGTAGTAGACAGGAAGTCAAAAATAATCTATAACGATTGGCTCCCACCCAGAAACCTACATTTCTGACTGTGTCCCAGTGGTAATTCCCTGGTCTGCTAGGCTTCACAACAAGGTCTTTCAAATTCGTTTAGCTGCTGCATCAAGACCTCTCGCTGTTAATTGCCCTGGGTAATGTCCTCTAACCAAAGCTGTAATGTCCCTCTGTGATGTCCACTCGAATTTGACTGTGACATACACCACATATACGTTTTTTTTTGGGTGGGACCTTGACTTACAGCCCCTCCCAACATCATACTCACTTTCTTCGTTTTTGCCTCAAATTAATTTTAGCACCACCTTCTTTGTTTCCAAGGATACTTGTGCTCCTGGGTCAAAGAAAAATCGGGTTGCTTCGACCTGTGCCCATTCACAACCTTTGCCATGACTGTAGGTAGGGCAGCACCTCCGTGATTCTCACTCGGAATAGAGACTTCACTACACTAAATCACGCTGGCTACCATTTCAGCTCAGAACTCACTTTCTATCTCTACCTGAGAGATATCCTACTAAGCTTGGGGTTCCCTTAAATTATTGGGCACATGCGCAGTATGGTGCTACCTTGCAACAGACTCGACCACTCACAAGCGGTGGCCACATTCTCACGCAAAGTGTTCCCCACAACATTGAAAGGCAGAGTCTCAACTCCCCTTAGTCTCTGTTGCCTACGCTACATGTTATATACTCCGAGCAACTCGTGCTAGAGTGTTCGCCTTTGCAGAACACACATATTCTGGCATGAGTGCGCTGAGGTCTGCTTAGAGTTCTTACCTTAGACAAACCTCATTATACCATAGTACACACTCCCCAACGTTAGTACGTAAGAGCTTTAGACTGATCTCTCTAGATCATTGAGCAACTTTCTGGTTTTGTATGTGGCGATTGTGGTGACTCTACTCTCCACACCTATACTCAACTGAGAAACGAGATCTCCCAACCCCTCAACAACAATGTGTTTTATCGTGAACCTATTCGTCGAAATTTTAAGTTAACTCAACACTGTAGTGCTAGCCCAGTTTCCCCTCTGAATCACCTTCTAAGGACCCATTCTGATCATCCTCATCAGCAATCTCTGAAAACTATATTGTCAAGCTCATAATTCAATACGGAACTTCACTAGGCTGGAACGGTCATGTCGGCAAGCCTCTAGAGCCAACACCGATAAGTACAGCTACCTTTATCTCCCCAGTGTTGCCAAACAGTCTTCTAATTGGTCTTTGGGCATGTTGGTAAAATTAGAGTCAGAATCTGGTAGTTGCCGGACAGTCTAAGGCTTTACCCTTGAGCGGCGACCGCAAATACTGCAACTTGACGGCCTCTGACAAATCGTTTCTGTCATCTACTGGGCTTTAAACTGATCCCAGAAAGCAATGGACTCCTGTTAAGGTTTCCGTCGAACTTGTAAATTCAACTGGGGCAACCTGGGCAAACATATTGACAGTGTGGTGGCTGTTTGGTGTACCTGCGTGTTCCAACAACCACCCTTGGAATACCGAGCCTTTAATGTACTTTAAAGTTTATCTTTGTACAAATTCAACCCTGATGACTATCTACATCTCCTTTTGTGAATTCGTCCATTAGGCCTGTGAAGACATCCCCTGGGATTCATCGTCCTCAATAGCCTGTTTGCTCATAAGCTGAAATGCTTGTTCATAGTCTTTTTCCCATTTTTCCCCCAAACACTTCAAGCATGTCCTGCAAATCATCGCAGTCTACGTTTACAGCGCATTTGCAAGTAGCCTTTGCACCTGTTACGCGTTCTGTTCAGAGGCCCTTGTATGCTGCTACTCTGATCGTTTTTTTTAATTTTTGTTAACACGTGAAAACCTGACTCTCCTGAACCCCCATCGTGCCATTGTCGCAGTTTAATGAGGAGTGTGGACACTAATTGTAAACTTTACCCATTCCACCCCCACAGCACGTCAAACGGTGTTAGGTAAGAATGAACGAGCTCAGGCTTCTCAACAAGCCTTTAACAATTCCTTTGATTATATTGAATCTAACTATGAATCCAAAATGTACCACTGTTAGCTCTCTCAAATCCCAATCAAAAATGTGTATCGATGTGAAAGTCTTAACCTAGCACTTAACTGTACATGCCAGCAAATAATTACAGGACTTACCTAGTCTCTAGGTAATAATTCACAAATCCCTCCCACATTAACATGAATCAAAGACATGAAAATCACACATTAAAAGTGCGTCTACAAATTAAAAATCACTTGTTAACACAATAAATTCTACAAATCAACTTGTGAAACAGTAAATAAATAATGTACTTAAACAGCTTGCCTACCAGTGCCCAGCTTTACTCTGTCAAGCGGGATTTTGGATAAGGTAAAACTAACCCTAGCTAGTGTGCTATAACTTAAACCTGCTTTAAATCCCCTGAAAATAATAACTAGGTTAAATCTGCCTAGCTACTATAACTGTTTGTAAATATTGCACAAGCCTAGCCTAACAGTGGCTGCCTTTGCAAATTCACTGTAAGTAATCCAACACATACAGATCCTCCTACTCTGTATTACTTGTAACACTGTAAATAATTAACTGCACAAGCTTCTCTAGCCTACCTGGCCGGCTGTAAATTACTGCAAATAACAACTTCTGTGTATATCCAGCTTGCCTAGCCTCTGTGTAACTTTGACCTAGGTGGTGCTAACTTAACCTAACTTATTAAACGGTTTCCTAACCTGGGCCTAGCTATGATAGCTTAACCTAACTCTGTAAACCTGTTCCTAACTGTGTCCTAGGTATGATAGCTTAACCTAACTCTGTTAAACTGGTTCCTAACTGTGGCCTAGGTATGATAGCCTAAACCTAACTCTGTTTTAACTGTTCCTAACAGAGGCCAGCTAAGATAGCTTAACCTAGCTATCTCCCCATCACGTTTCGAAAGGACCCCTTTTGTGAAAATTTTGTGTGGAACTGCCTCCAATGAGTCGCCTACCCTGGCCAAACTGTGTAGACCCAACCGAGCTCTGAGGTGGTACCTCAGCCTCCAAGTGCTTATAGGACAGAAGTTTCACAAATGATTGGTTTGCAAGAAACCGTCGCTCGCCTGCATGCACGTATAAAGGACTAACTTACTTGTGTGCAAGCATATATCCTATCTTCACTTCCTAAGCTATCCTAGCCCCTTTGGGACTCCCCCGCAGAAACCACCGTGCAACCGGAGCATTAATTCCTAGCAATATTCAATCGTAATTATGGTCCTCCTGCACCTCAGGAAATTTCCTATATCCATGAGGGTATGTATCCCCTAGATAACTATGCAGACGCAGACACTAGCTTCCTAGACTGCTCTGAGACACTGGTACTTAGCTGGGCATGCTCAACCTGTTGCACCCGGCCCACAGTTGACTCACTAGAACCAATCCTCCTCTCCCTAGACTCTGGCCCAGTAATCAATGGAGAAAAAAGGTGAAGGTCTGTCTTACCTGTATGGGCCCTGACGGAGGTCATCTACGGTACATCGAGGTGCCTTCTATCCAATTTCCTCCAAGTCTCAATGTAAGACATGTGGGGGCCCGTCTGCTGATCATGGCACTCTTGACCAGTTGGTGTCTGTCTTTAAGAAGAACGAGGCTGGTCCCTCTTCCAACCCTCGTCTCTTCTTCAAACTAGGGCTTGCCATTTCTCCCAGCTAACTTATCCCTAGTGTTTGCCCTACATATCGGCCTATTACTACCTATGCTAGGTCTTAGGTCTCAACATTAAACAATATCTACAAATTTGGCCTTAGTAAACCTAATATTAATAAACTATCAGTAGAACTACCTACACCTTCCCGGAAGAGTAAATCTATAAATTAAATACCTCCTACCAAGAATCCATCGCCGACAAGAGAATGCTTCCCATGTTTGGGTGGGGATAAGGCCCATCCAGCACAGCCGGCCCCGTCGCCATGCTGGATCTGACACTGTGAATTTTAGGGACCAATAAAATTCCACATACCACTAAAGATAAACGTCCAGATAAACACACCATGATAAACACACCGGATAAATACCCAGCATAAACAACCAGATACACACTCAGGATAAACAACCCCATAACACCAGGATAAACAACCTGGATAAACACCAGGATAAACAACCTGGATAAACACTCACTCTCAAGAGGCCTTATACACCCGTTAACAAGTCCGTATTGGCCGTATCTTATTCAGGTCCAGAAGAACATTTAATATTTCGGGGTGGAGGGGGGGGGGGGGGAGGGGGGGGAGGGGGGGGGGGTTTGTTTTTTTAATTAAAAAATTATTATTTTTATAACGAAATAAAAACATAAAAAAAAACAAAAAAAAATATTATAATTAAATAAAAATTATAAAAAAAAAAAAAAAAAAAATCAAAAACAAAATGCCACAACAGGGAAACACATGAGACATTGGCCAAAATATTTTTAACGTCGGTGTCCGGGTAGAGCACCCGCCACCTGGTCCCCGGGCCCACCTGGTCCCCGCCACCTGGTCACACCGCCCCCCTGGTCACCCCGGCCCCCAGGTCACCCGATCCCTGGTCACCCCCGACCCCCCTGGTCACCAGGCCCCCTGGACACCCACCCCCTGTCACCCAGCCCCTCGTCATCCGCCATCATCGTCACACACTGATGCGTCGAATCGCAATCTTGAAAATCACGAAACAATGCGTGCTACCTCCTCCCCCCGCCCCAATGTTTGACGGATACCTGCTGACCTGGGGTAAACAAACGCTAGGGTGGCCAGTTCTCTCACAATCAGAAAGGCTGATTCCTTCAGTCCTGTATGCGGTTGGAGGTTATTATGAATATGGGTGTTTCTAGAGTAACCCAAGGATATATTTTCAGAATCCCCAGTCTGAGTATCGCCATATTCTCAGACAAAAGACTGTTCTTTAACCTCGCCCCATAGAGTGTAGCTAGTGTTTATACGTTATGTCTGTGTGTCGCTTAACCTCAACTTGAGTATGTAATCCCCATTTTAGAGATTCTGATTTTGCTGATCAGACACACGTCCTTTTTGAGACGAAAGGTCCATTCTTTCCTGGAATATGCAAATTTTAAATCTCTGCTGGATGCAAAGTGTCATGACCCCTTCAATTCTCAGTGAGGGGAAAGTAGAGCCAGGGATCAGAGCACACCTCCAGGGGTCCACTGTCGCGCAGGGGCACCGACTGCCCCAGGGGCATCATTGTCCCCAGGTGGCGGTTACTGTCCACAGGGGCGTCACTGCCTCCAGGGGCGTCACTGACCCCTAGGTGGCGTTACTGTCCTCAGGGGGCGTCATTGATCCCCCAGGGGCGTCAGCTGTCCCTTAGGAGCGTCCCTGACCCCAAGGAGCGTCACTGTCCCCGGGAGCGTCACTGTCCCCAGAGGTTGTCACTGCTTCCAAGGAGGCGTTCACTGTCCTAGGGGGTCACTGTTCCCAGGGGGTGTCACTGTCCCCAGGGGGCGTCAATGTCCCTAGGGAGCTGTCACTGTCCCCAGAGGGCTCACTGTCCCCCAGCGGGTCCACTCTTTCCAGGGGGAACGTTACTAACTATCCCCCAGGAGGGCCACTGTTCCCAGTGTGTCACTGTCACCAGGGCGTCACTGTCCCCTAGGTGGTCCGTCAACTGTCCCCAGGGGCGTCCACGTCCCCCTGGGAGCGTCCAACTGTCCACAGGGATGTCATGTCTCCAGGACTCCACTGTTCCCAAAGGGTGTCTATCCCCCTGAGAGTTGGATAAAAAATTTCTCCGCACTCAGAATAAAACAACCAGGTTAAACCAACCAGGATAAACCGGATAAACAACCAGATAAACCAGGATAAACACACAGAGTAAACATCCAGGATAAAAACACAGGGTAAACAACCAGTAGAAACAACCAGGATAAACAATCAGGATAAACAACCAGGATAAACAACCAGGATAAACAATCAGGATAACCAACCAGGATAAGCAATCAGGATAAACAACCAGGATAAGCACCCAGGGTAAACAACCAGGGTAAAAACCAGGATAAACAACCAGGGTAAAAACCAGGATAACCAACCAGGATAAACAATCAGGATAAACAACCAGGGTAAACAACCAGGGTAAACAACCAGGGTAAACAATCAGGGTAAAGAACCAGGATAAACAACCAGGATAAACAACCAGAATAAACCAGGATAAACGACCATGATAAACACTCAGGATAAAAAAGCAGGATAAACAACCAGGATAAGGTTATTGACGTCGCCTATGCTGTAGCTTAGGTCGTCATCATGGTCGTCATAATTATGGTCATCATAGTCATCGTCATCATGGTGATAGTCGCCGTCATGACGATCATGGTCATCATGGTCGTCATCAAGGTCATTATTATGGCCGTCTTCATCATGGTCGTCATCATCAGGGTTGTCATCATGGTTGTCATCATAGTCATTATGGACGTCATAATCATGGTCGTCATCATGGTCGTCATTATAGTCATCACTGGGGTCGTCATGATCATGGTCATCATGGTCGTCATTATGGTCATCATTGGGGTCGTCATAATCATGATCGTCATGTTCGTCATCAACATGGTCGTCTTCATCATGATCGTTATCATCTTGGTCATCATGACCATTATTATCATCACAGCTCACTCCTGAAGGCAGCCACTAGCCTATTGGTAATTTCCCTTATGCCTGGTGGTAGGCTGTTGAACAGTCTTGGGACCCGGACACTTACTGTGCCCTTACTTTCATTAAGGGTATTTGTCATCGCCTGCACAATGTTTTACTTTCGTAGGGAGTGATTTCTGTGTGTAGGTTAGGGACAAGTTCCTCTAGGATTTTCCAATTGTAGAGTACGATACATCTCTGTCTCCTGCGTTCTAGGGAGTACAAGTCAAGTGCTTCCAAGCGTCCCCAGTAGCTGAGGTGTTTGAGAGAACTTGTACGTGCAGTAAAGGTTCTCTATACATTCTCTAGATCTGCAATTTCACCTGCTTTGAACAAAGATGTTAATGTACAGCAGTGTTCCAGCCTAGAGAGAACAAGTGATCTAAAAAAAATCATCACTGGCTTGGCATTTCTTGTTTTGAACTTCTCATTTATCCACCCTATTATTGTCTTCGCAGATGTGACTGTGGCACTTTTGTGATCCTTGAAAGTGAGATCATCAGACATTACCACTCCCAGATCCTTCACATTACTTTTCCGTTCTGTTGTATGAATAGAGTTTATAGTATACTCAGTCCTAGCTATTATCTCCTCCAGTCTTCCACAACGGAGTAGTTGGAATTGTCTTCATGAACATCATATTGTTTTCCGTTGCCCACTGGAAAACTTTGTTAATATCTTCTTTGAGGTTAAACACGTCCTCAGTGGATGACACTCTCATGCAGATCCTTGTACCGTGCTATGGTTTACATCTCTATGTCTGATATGAGGATGAGGAACAGGATGGGGGCGAGTACTGTGCCTTGTGGAACAGAGCTCTTCACTATGGCAGCCTCCGATTTAACTCTGTTGACCACTACTCTTTGTGTTCGGTTAAAGTTCAATCTGCCCAGTTTTCAAGTTATTCCTTTAGCACGTATTTTGTGCACTATTAATAATCCTCATGGTCGTCATGGTCGTAATTATGTCATTATGGTCATAATCAGCATAATCATTATCATGGTCGTTATCATTGTCGTCTTCCTCATGGTTTTTCATCATGGTCGTCACGATCGTCATAGTCATGGTCGTTATCATGGGAGTCATCGTCATTGTTATCATTTTCGTTATCATGGCTGTCATCATGGTCGTCATCATGGTCATTGCCTCCCACTGAAGTAATCATGGTCATCATGGTCATCGTCATCATGATCGTCATCATGGCCATCGTCATCATGGTCATCATGGTCATCGTCTCCACTGAAGTAATCATGGTCATCATGGTCATCATGGTCGTCATCATGATCGTCATTATGACCATCATGGTCGTCGTTATCATGGTCATCGTCATCATGGTCGTCGTTATCATGGTCGTTGTTTCAATATTTTTTGCAAGTCTTCGTCTTACTCTTCTCTAAGTGTATCCAAGTGACGTCAATTATATTATAAGGTTTCCATTTATGTATTGTTGTAATGACACATACATGTCCTGTGTCTCCAGACATGACCCATGTAGAGCTTTATGACTTGTTGTGTAAGACAACCATACATGTCTGTGTCTCCGACATAAACCCATGTAGAGCTTTATGACTTGTTGTTGTAATGAACATACTGTCTGTGCCCTCCAGACATGACCCATGTAAGCTTTATGACTGTTGTTGTAATGACACATACATGTCTGTGTCTCCAGACTGCCCCATGTAGAGCTTTATGACTTGTTGTTGTAATGACACATACATGTCTGTGTCTCCAGACAGGGACCCATGTAGAGTTTTAAATGACTTTTTTGTTGTAATGACACATACATGTCTGTGTCTCCAGACATGACCCATGTAAAAGCTTTATGACTTGTTGTTGTAATGACCCCATACATGTCTTTTGTCTTAGCCATTTTGAAACAGCCTCATGACTTATTGCTTTTGTTAGTGCTGTAATCAGCCATTCAAGTGTATTCACAGCATGTAGAACAGTACACTCCACACACTAAAATATACCTACATACATCTAAGCTCTTGGACATTCACTATTTATGCACGGTTTAAATTCTGCTTACTTACACATAAATATATTAAATAAGTACAGAATTCTTATTGACCAAGAATGAAAGAACTTGGCTTGTAATAAAACACACGACAACTTTTTGTGGCAGTCGTAAATCTTTTGTGTTTGGGTCTGCTACTCCCCAAATTTGCATTCGTGACTTTGTTACTATTCCCCCCACATCACATTCTTTTCCTCTTTTACGCTCTTTCCCGGTCGTCTCCGTGAACGGAAACAACACCTGTTCACCGTTGACTTCCTCCTGCACGACGACTATCATCTGTCGACAACTCTTTTATTCACTTTCTCGAAGAGACAAATTGATCATGGTGATGTAGTTTATGTGCTCGTACCTGCATATATATTCGTTTTATATGAAGACAAAGTCTTTCCTTGTCCTGTTTCATAAATCGTGGGCTCTTCCTGTGAGTGACCTGGGAGTGGTAATGTCAGAGGATCTAACTTTCAAGGATCACAACAGTGTCACTATCACATCTGTTAGGAAAATGACATGATGGATAATGAGAACCTTCAAAACAACGGATACCAAGCCAATGATGATCCTTTTTATATCACTTGTTCTCTCTTTCCTGGAATAACTGCTGTACACTACATCTCCATTCAAGGCAGGTGAAATCGTAGATCACACCTGCACCTACCAGTTCCATCAAAAACCTTAACTCTTGGGAACAGTTGGAAGCACTTGACTTGTACTCACTGGTGCGCAGGCGAAAGAAATATATCATAATCTACACCTGGAAATCCTTGAGGAACTGGTTCCTAATCAGCACACAGAAATCACTCCCTACGAAAGTAAAAAAAACTGGGCAGATGGTACAATATTATAATAAATATGACTCTTTGATAGATGATCAGGAGAGTCACATCGTAGTACTAAAAGAACATTTAACGGCATCTATCTCATTCAGATTCAGAATGTTAAGTTACTGCAAACAAAGATAACTCACCATCCTGGTGGAAATTATTGATAATTTTCCTGTAATTTGTCTGTGAGGGAAAAGTTCAATAGATAGGTAGGGTAAGTCAGCTCCCGCTATTCCCGCCTTTTTTCCTCCACCCCGAAAGTGATAGTTTGACTGCCGGCTGCTTGTTAAGGTAGGGTCAGTCTAGCTCCCGCTATCCCTTCTCTTCCTCCCCCCCCCCCGAAAGGTGACGTGTGGGGCTCCGGTCCAAACAGTAATCACTAGACTCACAGCTCCCAGCACTACTTGTATTCTAGTGGATTATTGATTAAAAGCTTCACTTTTGACCAATAATAAACTTAGTCCTTTCAGTCTTGCTCTAAGTTGACTGTTGTAATAATCACCACATCTTTTAGGTATTGTACTTATCATGGAGAGTGATTTCTTAAGCAGTGGGTAACCTGTCTATCTTTCCAGCTTGGATGACAGAGAGGGTCACCTGCCAATCAACGAGCAGAACTGATGGAGATGGACTAACGTCCTGAGACTTCCCCTTTTTGGATTTAATTACCTGTGCACCTGTATGAAATTGCAGGATGTAACCCCTCATCATTGCAGCGGTAAAGAACCTGCTTTCCTGTCATCGGGATAGAATTCAAGGCTATATTGTGAAGAACTAGCAGGGGTTTTGTAACCAACACCTGCGACCCCCCCCATATCGCCAAGGCTACGATTTCAACAAGCAGTGTCACCACACCAGACACTCAGTTTTATATTGCGTTAACCTGGAGTTTCCTGGAGAGAGTTCGGGGTCAACGCCCCCGCGGCCGGTTGTACCAGGCCTCTGGATCAGAGGCTGATCAACCAGGCGTTTGCTGGTGCACGCAAACCAAGTACGAGCCACAGCCCGGTGATCGGACTGACTTTGGTGTTTGTCCAGTGCCAGCTTGAAAGACTGCCAGGGGTCTGTTGTAATCCCCCTCAATATGCTGGAGGCAGTGAACAGTCCTGGGGCCCCTGACACTTATTGTATGGTCTCTAACGTCCCTTGTGACACCCCTGCTTTTAGGGGGAGGGGCATCGCTGCCAAGTCTTTGTTTCGTTGTGAGTGATTTCGTGGAAAGTTCCGGTACTAGTCCCTCTAGGATTTTCCGGTGTATAATCATGTATCTTCCCTCCTGGTTTCCAGGAATACAGGTTAGGAACTCAACGCTCCAGTAATTGAGATGTTTTATCTCCGTTATGCGCCCGTGAAGTTCTCTGTACATTTTCAGACGGCATTTCACCGGGCCTTGAAAGGTGCGTTATGTGTGCAGAAATTTATTCCACCCTTAGTAGAAACAGTGACCTGAAGAGTGTCATCATGGGCTTGGCCTCCCTAGTTTTGAAGGTCTCATTATCCATCCTGTCATTTTTCTGCGATGCGATTGATACAATATTATGGTCTTGAAGGTGACATCCACCGACATGATCACTCCCGGTCTTTGACGTTGGGTTTCGCTCATTTTGTGGCCAGAATTTGTTTTGTACTCTGATGAAGATTTAATTTCCTCTGTTTACCTATCTGAGTAATTGAAATTTCATCGTTGACTTCATATTTTTTTTCTGCGCCCACTGAAGTTTGGTTGATGTCCGCCTGGAGCCTTGCGTGTCTGCAAGGGAAAGGGACACTGCCCATGCGATCGGGTCACTGCAAAGGAAGACACGGTGCTGTGGTGACATCCTTGTCTATGTCGATATGAGGATGGGGAAACAAGATGGAGCTGTACTGTGCCTGGGGAACAGGGGCTTTTAAACCGTAGCTGCCTGGGACTTACTCTGTTGACGACTATCTCTGTGTTCTGTCAGTGAGAATTAAAGATCCATCGACGACCTTTCTGTTTTTCCTTAGCACGCATTTTGTGCGCTATACCCTGTCACACTTGTCAAGGCTTTTCAAAGTCTGTAAAATTTTTTCATCTGCATTCTTTTTTTTTCAGTGGCATTTAGGCCTTGTCGTAGTGATCCAATAGTTGGGGACAGACGGGACGACCTGTTCTAAACCAGTTGCCCTGGTTGTGGTAACTGTGGGTTTTTCTAGTGGGTGGTGATCTTCCCTTCTTAGGACCCTTTCAAAGATTTTTATTTTGGATGTTAGTGTATTGGTCTGTATTCTTTGCTGTGTTTTAAAACTGCCCCTTTGGGAGTGGGGCAGGGTCTTTGTTTTAGTAACTGTGGGGACCCCCGTGTCCATGCTCCCCTCCATAGATGGAAAAGGCTCTGATAGGGGCCTTCTTGCAGTTTTTGATGAACACGGGTTTCCATGAGCTGGCCCTGGGCAGAGTGCATGGGAATGTCATTTATCGCTTGTTCGAAGTCATTTGGCGTCGGATAAATGGGAAAGGGCCCTTGTTTTAATTTCAAATTTGTGGCCTCTCATAAAAACATTTTGATCTTTCGACTCTCAGTGGTTAGCGCTTGCTAAAAACTGAGTCTATTGGGACTTGAGTAGCTCACTCATTTCCTTGAGGGTCATCTGTGTAGGACCATTTTGTTTAAGTAGGGCCCAATACTGGACTTGTTCTCATTTTGTTTGGCATAGGAGAAGAATACTTTGGTTTCTTTGGGATTTCATTTTATGGTTTTAGTTCTTCCCGCAAATTCCTGACTCCTAAAGGATTCTTTTAGCTAAGTTCGATGCTTGCTATTTCTCGCCCAGTGTCTCCCTCGCATTCAGATATTTGACCTCTTTAGCCGGGTCGTTATTCTTTTCCGTCCTTAAAGGGAGCCCTGTCTCTTATTTTTAATCTACTCCTCCTTTTTTTTAAAGGGGAAATAAGCCTGTGCTTTACATCGAGTGCCACGGTTAATCTTTCTAGCATAAGTTGGGGTCTGTTTGCTTAGTATATTTTCCCAGCTTAAATCGGTTAGGACTTGGTTTCTTGGTCCCACTTATGTTTTTGTTATTGAATTGAATTTGGTGAATGCTCCCTCGTGACTAGTCTCATTTTGTCGGTCTGGGGTTTCGCGCAAACATGTCTGAACTCAATTGTTGTGGATTGAGTATATTGTTTTTTGATATGGACATTTTTTTATCAGTCATATTGTTAGTGAAAGAGAGTCAAAGTGTATTCTCCAGTTCTAGTAGGCTCTATTATTTGCTGTTTAAATTAAATTTTTTGTGCAGAGAATTTAAAAGCTCGTGTGAGTGTGATTTAACACGAGCCTGCCTTCCGGGTGTATTACTGCAAACAATATTATTAGCTTTGAATTCAGTTTCATTTTTTTTTCCATTTTCATTTCTTTAATGTAGGATTAATATTTCAATTAAGTGTTTTATATTTTCATATAATAAAGTGTTTATGTTTGTCTGTTATTATCTTCTTTTTCTATTTCATTAATTTCCTGATGAGGACACTGGTTAATACTGTCTGAAGTGTTACAGGGCTGAGAAACCCTTTCCAAGTGGGACCTTGCCAGGATAAACTCTACTGAATCAAATTCAATTCCATCTCATTACCTTTGGAACTTAAAGCCCATACCACAGACGGTTACACCAGCCATGAGTAATCTTTCTTGAGGATACTGTACAGGTATTTAAAAGTTTGTGATTGTTTAGTCTCAATTTATTGTAACAAGTCAAGGGAGGAATATAGCTAATTCTGTCATCTTTTTGTGTGAGCTTGAAACACTTTGGAGTTTGACTCTAGGGCCCCCGAATTTCCATGACAATTTGTTTCATTGAGCTCTTTATTATATCAAGGGAACTGTCATAGGACACTTTTGATTTTTTGTGAGAAGATTGGATGATCAGGCCCCCCATTCTACTTACTGTTTGCCCGGAGCCGGGATAGAACCCTTCGTTTTATTAATACATATTGTTTAATTAAACAGGATCGGCCTCTGGTTTATTTAAAAGTTTGAGGGGAGCAAGAATTGAACCCTCCGTTTTCGTAAATACCATTTATTTTCCCCTGTAGTTTAAGTTTTTCTGCAGATATGGAAGAATACCAGTTTTGGATGAACGCTGGAAGTAAGTTGGAATAAAAGGGAAAAAATTTAGAATCTTTCCATTAGGCAAAAGATCCGGAAAGATTTAAAAGAGAGAGAATTGAGAGAGAGGAGACGAAAGGGAAAAGAGAAGAGAAAATGAAAGGAGAAAGAGAACCTTGAAGACAGGAAAAAAAGGGGAAGAGAGAAAATTTGAGAGAGAATCCAGAAAGACGTTAGAAAGAGAAAGAGAAGACAAAAGGAGTGTGATAGACTTTATCGTGAAGGAAGAGCTAGAGAACGTGAGGGAACAGGCTAAAATATACGGGAACTTGAGGAAAGAGCGAAGGATAGAGAATATGAGTTAAGGGAGAGAGAAAAGGATCACGAGCTCGAACAAGCTCGCCTTGAATTAGAGAATAAAAAGTTAACTTTCTCACAACAGCAATTAGATGAAGGAGTAATGGAACAACGTGCAGCTAGTGCACATATTCCAACACCTAACTTACCCCCCTTTCACAGAGGGGGAAGACATAATTCATACATTATCAGGTTTGAAAATACCGCTACCCTCTGTGAATGGCCTGCTGACACCTGGGCTACAAGGTTAGGAATGTTATTTTCTGGTACCGCTTTGAATATCTATGCAACTTTGTCACAGGATATCATATGTAATTATAACCTACTGAAGAAGGCGATCCTTAAAGCATATAAAAAACCACCAATTTTTACAGGAAAGATTTCAGTATGCCACCTTACAGCCTGGCCAGAACTTTCAGCAGTTACAGGTAACACTCTTTCGTTTGTTCGACTTTTGGATAGAGAGTTCAGGAATGATCGCAGTTATAAATCTATTTAGAGACTTCAGGGTTGCTGACCAGTTCCTGACAGCTCTTCCTCACCAGATACGAACATTTCATCAGAGAACGTAACCTGATTAAAGCTGAGGAAGTTGCTGAGGCTGCTGACCTGTATCTGAGGCTCACAATTCCTATAAAGACCTAAAGGGATCGAACCCTAAGGGCAAGGGGTTCATCAGACCTTAAGAAATCAAAGCCTCTAGTGGAAAGTAAAGTGACCTCTTTTATTCCTGTTTGTCATTTGTGTGGTTGTTAAGGACATAAACGTCCAGATTGTCCTTCTAAAAAGGTCCAAAAAGTTGGAAGATGTTTTAAAGACTGTAATAAACCAAGCACCCTTCTGTTCAGGAACAGTTAATGGACTTAAGTATCTACCATTTTACGAGACACGGGAAATGCACATGTAAAAGTCTTTTCTGATAAGCTGTTCCCTAATCTTAAAGAAACTCATTCCTCTGCTATACTTTCAGACTACTTGGGCCGTACAGACACTTTCCTACCACCCTTTTGTTACATTAGGTCAAAAATGGTTCACAGGTTGGTCTGAAGCCGTACTAACTCCCATCACTTCTTGCTCCGTACTAATAGGTAATGTAAAAGGTGCCATTCTTCCTTCTGAGGTTGCCCTATCATCACCTAAATGGAAAATAAGCTTTTCCGGATCTCTTCCTGTAGAGTCAGAGAAGCCCCTCGAAAGTTCAGATGAGACAATATCTCGTGATATTCATGTGGGATTAAAAACCAGTGATGCTACTCTCGAAAGCGAGGTAGTAGATCACCGGTTCCTTGTTAGATGAAAGTGAAGATATCGCCTCCGATAAATAATGTTTTGACTAGGGCTCAAAACCAAAGCCGGGCTTCCCTACATCCATCCTAGGGTTTTTTCCCCCTGACTTTAAGCCTTTAGATATATCGAAAGACTCCTTTGTCAATTTACAACGTAATTGCCCTTCTCTTCAGAATTGCCATAATGCCGCTAAACAAAATCAAGTTATCCAAAAGAAAAAACTTTTCATATAAATTTGAATATAAAAAAGGTATCTTGTACAAGTCATATTCAAATTAAATTCAGTTTGAGATAGGCTATTCCCTCTTAGTTTTCCAAGTCAATGCAGAGAGACTGTTCTTAAAATGGCTCATGACCTGCCAGTGGCAGTACATTTCTCGCACCGTAAAACCTTAAATAAAATTAGGGAAACCTATTTTTGGCCAAAAAGTCCTCAGATGTCACTACCTATTGTAGATCGGGGTAAAGTTTGCCAACTGTCATCCTCCCGAGGTACCAGGCGAGTACCTATGGTCAAAATGCGTCTTACGGTACCTTTGAAAGAGTAGCCTTTGACATCGTTGGTCCTTATCTCCACTTTCACTGGGGGACTTTAGATATATATTAACATTAATTGATTATACTTCGAGTTTCCCTGAAGCCATACCCTTAATGACCATAAATACTACAGAGGTGCCTGAAGCATTTTGTCCATCTTCTCCAGAGTGGGCATTCCTAGAGAAATTTTGTCTGGACCGTGGGACACAATTCACATCTAAACTTAATGAAACATCTTACACCAACTTCTGGGAGTGAAGCCTCTCTTCACCCACACCCTATCATCCCAGCTGTAATGGGAGGATTGAGCGCCAGAAATTCGATTCCAAGTCCTTTTTAAAGGGAAAACTTTGCTCCCTTAAACCTAAGGAGTGGCATCTTTACCTACCCTGTGCTTTGTTTGCCATGAGGGAAGTTCCCATGACTCTTTGGGGTTTTCACCCTTTTGAATTTTCTCTAGGGTTTAGACAGGCCAGAGGCCCATTGTCCATCCTTCATGGGGATTATGGACTAATGAGGAGGTGAGTGCTGAGGTTCAGTCTTCTGGCCAGTTTCCCCTTGACCTTAGATCCAAACTTGAGGAGACCTTTGACATAGTTTCGAAAAACCTAAGTTTGTCAATGGACCAGTAAAAAACCCTATTTTGATTCCAAAAGTCAGAGAAGTTTTAAAGTGGGGGATGAAGTTCTGGTACTTTTGCCCTTCAAGTCAAATAAATTTTTATAGCATGGATAGGCCCATATAAAGTTTTGAAAATTTGTGGGAAAGTTGACTACCTCATAAAGTCAAGGGGAAACCTAAGCTTTATCATATCACATCCTTAAGAAATATTACCGAAGAAATTAAGTTAACTGCCTTAATAACTTTGACTTAGTTTTTTTCCACACGAACTTGATAAAACAACAGAAGAATGTTAAGGTGTGCGTAATTGACACCTCTAACTTAGACAGGGATGAAGAACTACATGACTTGGTGACTCTTGACCATTTCGGACGCAACCAACATTAATATTAATGAATCTTGGATGACCATAAGAGACATGAACTACTTCAATGTGTGAGTAACTTTTCAGACGTCTTTACTGATATTCCAGGTGTTACCTCCACGGTATCCATAAGATTGACTTAGTGACGGACAACCTATCAAACGAAAATTAAAACCCAGTTCCATTCACCTTGGGGATGCATTTGACCGAGAGGTAGACAAATTATTAAAACAAAAGATCATTGAACCTTCAGTATCTGAAATTGTTCACCAGTAGTTCATGGTAAGAGGAGGATAATTCATAAGACTTGCTATTGACTTATAGGCCTTATTGCTATAACTCGGTGGGATGCAGAGCCTATCCCCTTAATAGATAGCGATCTACACAAATTTTATGACGCTTCCTTCTTTTCAGAGATTGATATTGCGCAGGCATATCATGTTAGATCCTTCTTCTAAGCAGTACACCGCTTTTCCTACACACCAAGGACTGATGCAGTATAGAACTATGCCCTTCGGTTTGGTAACTGCCTGTGCTACCTACGTGAGACGGGTGAGAAAGGTCTTGGGTAATATGCCAAATGTTTCAGTTTATTTTGATAACATTTACGTAATGACATCCACGTGGGGCGAACATATCCAAACATTAACATCAGCTTTGCGTAGGTTACGCTCACATGGCCTCACTGCCAAGCCGAAGAAATGCTTCCTTGGGGATAACAAGATTAGATATCTTGGACTGATACTTCTAATAACTCTTTGCAGCCTCTCCCCCGTAAGATCAAAGCTTTATTAGAATTTAAATTCCCAAAACCAAGAAGCTTTTGCTAGCTTTCTTGGTTCTGTAAATTTTTTGCACGGTTTATCCCAAACCTAATGGATCTTACGGCATCTTATCCGACTTCCTTTAAAAAATCCCGTGAAGGAACCTCTTGAACTTTCCGACATAGCTCGGGAAATGTTTAAAAGAGATTAAAAGTATCTTTTCGAAAGACCCTATACTTAAGATTCCCGATATTAATAAAACATTTTGTTTAAAAGAACTGATGCCTCCAATACTGGCTTAGGTGCAGTGTTACTACAATACCATGATGGTACTCCCCTTCCCTGTAGTTTCCCAAGCCGGAAACTCCTTCCCACAGAAACGAGATAATCCACCATAGAAAAAGGAATGTTGGCCCTTGTGTGGGGTATCTCCAAACTTAAAATTTTATTTGCTGGAAAAGAATTCATTTTTGAAACGGAAACCCAAACCTTTGATATACCTAGAAACTTTTAAAGGGGAACCAACAGTCGCCTCTTGAGGTGGACATTGGCACTCCAGCTTTTAAGTTCCATTTTGTGTATATCAATGGTTTCCCCCAATTATTTCTCTGACTGGTTTAAGTCGTGGGCAGCCAGTAAAATTTGTTGCCTTACGCGACTTCCACATGTTAGAACTTTTTCCTCGCCTATTCTTCTTATACTCCTTGACTATAAGTCTTGGTATGGGGGGGTGTGAGGGAAAAGTTCAATAGATAGGAGTAGCGATGGAGTATACAGTAAAAAATACTTTCATTGCCGGCTACTTTTAAGGTAGGGTAAGTCAAGCTCCCGCATTCCCGCCTTTTTTCCCCCACCCCGAAAGTGATAGTTTGACTGCCGGCTGCTTGTTAAGGTAGGGTCAGTCTAACTCCCGCTATCCCTTCCCCTCCTTCTTCCCCCCAGCCCGAAAGGGGACGTGTGGGGCTACGGTCCAAACATAATCACTAGACTCACAGCTCCCAGCACTACTGTAAGTACATGCCTGCCTTGTATTCTAGTGGATTTTGGTTAAAAGCTTCACTTTTGACCAATAATAAACTTATCCTTTCAGTCTTGCTCTAAGTTGACTGTTGTAATAATCACCACATCTTTTAAAGGGATTGTACTTATCATGGAGAGTGATTTCTTAAGCAGTGGGTAACCTGTCTATCTTTCCAGCTTGGATGACAGGAGGGTCAAACCTTTCCAATCAACGAGCAGAAAATGATGGAGATGGACTAACTCCTGAGACTTTCCCCTTTTTGGATTTAATTACCTGTGCACCTGTAAAGAAATTGCAGGACGTAACCCCTCATCATTGCAGCGGTAAAGAACCTGCTTTCCTGTCATCGGGATAGAATACTCAAGGCTATATTGTGAAGAACTAGCCAGTGGGTTGTAACCAACACCTGCGACCCCCCCCCCCCTCATCATCGGCAACGGCTACGATTTCAACAACACAGTGTCACCAACACCAGACACTCAAGTTTAATATTAGCGTTGAATTCATTATCATTTATATTTTTCATTTTTCATTTTCTTTAATGTAGGATTAATATTTCATATTAAGTGTTTTATATTTATTTTTCTGTATAATTAGTGGGTTTATGTTTGTCTGTTATTATTTCTTTTTCTATTCATTAATTTTCCTGAGGAGGAGCCAGCCTTGGTAATACTGTCTGAAGTTGTTACAGGGCTGAGTAAGCCTTCACAATGTCTGTAAAATTAATGGGATAATAGTATTTATATAACTTAGTGTGGGGTGTGTATAACTAAAATGCGAATTTTGAAAGGTATTAAGTCACAAGAGAACCTATATTCTGTTTTGTTTTTAATCAGTTAAGTAAAATGGTAACTGGCGTACTTTAAGAAGAATTAAATATTCTGATAAGGAAATGTATTACTGAATTTATTTATTATTATTATTATTATTAAAGATTAGCCGGTATTCTCCCAGCCCGGCCTTTTCCAAGTGGTGGCCCGGCCTTGGCTCCCTCTTTAGGGAGTGTCTGGGGACCTAAGTCTCCCCATGGGAGGAGGCACAAGTACCTCCTCATCTTTGGGACCAACTGTCCCCCAGGGCCCAGCCACAAGCTAGGCCTCTCTGTTCTACCATCCCCGCCCCAAGGGGGCTAAAAGGAAATGACAGTCCCTTAAAGAGCTAAAGGCTCGGGCTCAGGCACCTACCCCGCCCTAGAAGGGCTGGGCATGGTGTCGATACTGAATTTATAAAATGTACAATGTATAAAGAAGGAAATAAGCCAGAATATGGCGTCCTGTGTATATTATACTAATGAGAATGTTAATTAATCGCAGGTCATCGGGACTGAAAACAAATATTATCAACCAAAATTTAGAATGACCGGATAAAGGAAGTAAAAGGGGATCTGGAAGGCCGAGATATATATAGTGAACAGCATAATTAGGCTGACAAGGGGAAACGAGATAAAGGGGTTAATGGGATGAAGAACTGACCACAGCGGTACTGCAATAATTTATATTCGCCTCCGTTTATGTGGCATAACACTACGTCAAAAGGCCCAAAGGGAGGTAGTTATTGACCAATATTAGTGTACCTGCATAGGGAGGCGTTAGGTTTTTGGCAACAAGATCATAATTTGATAAATTAAAAATATAATGATTAATGCACAAGAGATTACTTTAAAACAGGTTCAGAGTCAATAATAACTTTCATTCTGTCCACACTTTAAATTTTCCATTGACTAGCTTAATTTTTCTCTAGTAATTATTCAAGAGCATATAATTTTCATAATGTAAGTCGTGTGTATGAGTTGGGGAGCTGAGATGGTGACCTATTGTATGAGTTGGGGAGCTGAGATGGTGACCTATTGTATGAGTTTTGGGGGGCTGAGATGGTGACCTATTGTATGAGTTGGGGAGCTGAGATGGTGACCCATTGTATGAGTTGGGGAGCTGAGATGGTGACCTATTGTATAGTTGGGGAGCTGAGATGGTGACCCATTGTAAAGAGTTGGGGAGCTGAGATGGTGACCCATTGTATGAGTTGGGGAGCTGAGATGGTGAACCCATTGTATGAGTTGGGGAGCTGAGATGGGACCCATTGTATGAGTTGGGGGGCTGAGTTTGGGGACCCATTGTATGAGTTGGGAGCTGAGATGGTGACCCATTGTATGAGTTGGGGAGCTGAGATGGTGACCCATTGTATGAGTTGGGGAGCTGAGATGGTGACCCATTGTATGAGTTGGGGAGCTGAGATGGTGACCTATTGTATGAGTTGGGGAGCTGAGATGGTGACCCTTGTATGAGTTGGGGGGCTGAGTGGTGACCCATTGTATGAGTTGGGGAGCTGAGATGGTGACCCATTGTATGAGTTGGGGAGCTGAGATGGTGACCCATTGTAGAGTTGGGGAGCTGAGATGGGGAAACCCATTGTATGAGTTGGGGAGCTGAGATGGTGACCCATTGTATGAGTTGGGGAGCTGAGATGGTGACCCATTGTATGAGTTGGGGAGCTGAGATGGTGACCTATTGTATGAGTTGGGGAGCTGAGATTGGTGACCTATTGTATGGTTGGGGAGCTGAGATGGTGACCTATTGTATGAGTTGGGAGCTGAGATGGTGACCTATTGTATGAGTTGGGGAGGGTGAGATGGTGACCTATTGTATGAGTTGGGAGCTGAGATGGTGACCTATTGTATGAGTTGGGGAGCTGAGATGGTGACCCATTGTTGTTGAAGCCCCACATGTCTCCGAGGTTCTCCTGTATAAGTATATTTTGTTTTAGAGGTGCCAGAGTTGTCATCAGTAATATGGGTGAGAGGTTAATTTAGGATTGTACTTGTAAAATTCACTCACATAATTACTTACAAAGTCACTGGTCCTTCATGAACCTGAAATGATCAGTTGGGATCAAGTAATTTAAATAGATCAGTGTGTTTGTAGTTTGTGTCTACAAGACTTAATAATATAATAATGAACATTGTGTGACTGGAAAGAGATTGGTCACAATAAACTTAATATTAATGTGTATTATCTGGAGTCTATCTGGAGGGCATTCCGGGTATCAACGCTCCCGCGGTCCGGTCCATGACCAGGCCTCCCGGTGGATCATGGCCTGATCAACCAGGCTGATACTGCTGGTCGCATATAGTCCAACATACGAACCACAGCCCAGCTGATCCGGTACCAACTTTATCTGTCCAGCTCTCTCTTGTAGGCAGCCAGGAGTCTTTTGGTAAATCCCCTTATGGCTGATGGGAGGCTGTTGAACAGTCTTGGGCCCCGGACGCTTATTGTGTTTTCTCTTAATGTACTAATGAAAAAAAAACCATCTTTTCTTAGGGTATTTGCACCGCCTGCCCAGTCTTTGCTTTCGTTTAGAGTGATTCTCGTACGAATAGGGACAATTCCTTCTAAGACTTCAAGTGTAGTTAAATGTTTCTCTTGCCTGCTCCCAGTGAGTACGGGTCAAGTGCTCTTTCTAAGCGTCTCAGTTAAAGGTGTTGACGGAACTTAATGTGCATAAATTCTCAGTACATTTTCTAGATCTGCAATTTCACCTGCCTTAATGGATATGTTAATGTCGCAGTATTTCCCCATAGAGAGAACAAGTGATTTAAAAGGATCATCATTGGCCTTTGGGATCCCCTTTTTTGAACATTCTCATTATCCTTCCTGTCATTTTCTCGCAGTGTGATTGTGGCCTGTTGTGATCTCTGAAAGTGAGATCCTCAGACATTTCCACTCCCAGGTCCCCACATTCTTTCCGTTCATTGATGAATAGAGTTTGTTGTATACCATTTTGTTTTATCTCACCAGTCTTTTCCCTAACGGAGTTGGAATTTTTCTTAAAACGAACATCATATTGTTTTTTGTTGCCCATTCGGAAGCTTGGGTTTTTATCTTCTTGGAATAACCGTGTTCTCAATAGTTTACCTCTCATGCCGTCATAGTATCGTCTGCAAGGTTGACCTGCTTGGTTACTCCGTCTATGTCTGAATAGATGAGGAACAGGATGGGGAGACAGTGCCTTGTGAACCTAACTTTCACTATGGCAGCTTGATTAACTCTGTTACCACAAATCTTTATGTCCAAATATTAGAAAGTTGAAGATCCACTGCCAACTTTCCATTTATCCTTTACACGTATTTTATCCTATTCCCCCGTGATCCATTGTCGAAAACTTTCGGAAAATCAGTGTAGTAACACATCTGTACATGTTTGTTTTCCATCAAGCCATCATAGGGTCCCCTAGTAGCGAGAGCAGAAGCGATCTGCTTTTGAACCATGTTGCTTTGGGAAATTTTGCAGCTTTTGTATCCAAGTGGTCGCAATCATGCTTATTAGCCACTCATAACGATTTTTTGATGTGGACGCTAGAGCTGTTGGTCTCACCCGTCTAGCGTCCACATCATAAAAACGTGAAAAGAGTGCTAATAAGGGATGTGCAGACACTTGGATTCACAAAGCTGCACAATTCAAAGTAACATGGGTTCGACAGATCGCTTCTGACTCTCGCTACTACTGGACCCATATAGTATGTCTGCAATGGAAGACAAACAGATAAGATGTAGTATACACACTGACTTTCGAAAGTCCTCGAAAGTGCGCCTTATGAGGGGGCTGTATCCGTTTAAATTATGTGGAATTTCACCGTGTTTATGGGCCTTCTCCATAAACATATTTTGGGCACGCGAAAGTTTTTCTTTCAGTTTTTTACTGAACAAGAGTTCAATGTCCCGGGCTGGAGCTGAAATGCAGGCATGTATGTTTTTCATTAATATTATAATTGTTTAATTACTAAGTCCAAATGAGGCTAGGATTTGTAATTATCATACCTAATCACTTTGTTAAACCCAGTTAGGGCTAGGATTTATAATTTTGTTACATAATATGCTAAGCCAGAAAATTTAGCTTGGATTTATTCAAGGTAATTTATAATTAATAATTACATAGTGTCACTGCATAATTTGCGTGTAAAACAATGGTAATTAACTGATTATGGTCTAATCCACATATAAACCATGGCGGGCTCTAACCAAATTAAAGCTAATGGGCAATAAACAATAAAAGCATCAATAAATGCAAGGAAAGATAATATAACTAATGCTTATAATAAGTGTATGGAAATAATGAATGATACAACCGTGAACAATGTTAAACTACAACTATATTTAGATCTATTGAAAACAAGATATGAATCATACAAATTATTTTATAAAATGCATAGAGAGAGTTTGCTGGGAAATTGTTCATATGAGAAAAAAATGGAATTACTGATCAACCAATATTATGACTAAGAAGAGAAATTCATTCATTCATTAGGGATTTGCTGGTACTTCCAGCCCGGGTCTTCTCCAGATGGTGACCCGGCGGTGGCCCCCGGGTTGGGGGTATCGTTCATCTTTTTTCTGTCTTCTTTCTTGGGCCCTCCGGGTGGAGAGTAACATCTTCTCTCTTGCGGTGACTCCCCGGGGGGAGGGGGAGTGTCGTCTCACTTCGTATCTTCCTCAGCAGGCGTCTCTAGGGCCCAGGGCCTTCGGGCACTTGTTGCCCCAACAATTGCTGGTTGTGTGGCATGGGCTGTAGGTAAGTTCAGGCTTCTACCTAGTAAATTAATACAGGCTCCATTGAATTTTTTTTTTTTAAGCGGTGGGGAAGGGAAGGCAGGGGGTGAAAGACAGGAAGAAAGGAGGGGTAGGAGAGTCGAAAGACGGGAGAGGTAGTGGCGAATCATCGTCATTCCATTATAATAAGTAGTTTGTTCGGTTCTCGTACCCCGGACACCAGCGGTGAGAGTCGGTCCTCTCACCACTGGCCTACAGTTTCGATTTTTTTTTCAGTAGTTTGTGCGTGTCTCTTCACCGGGCACCGGTGGTGAGAAGCTGGCACTTACTACTGCATTGCAGTATTTTTATTTTTGAAGTAGTTCGTTCGGTTCTCGTACCCCGGACACCAGCGGCGAGAGTCGCATCTCTCACCACTGGCCTACAATTTTGATATGTTTTTTTCTATTAGTTCTTCTGGGTTTCGAACCCTGGACCCCAGAGGTGAGAGTCACGTCTCTCACCACTGGGCTACCGCGAAGGGTGCAGCCCAATATTGTGTTGTATTGTAAAGGTATGGCTTTAAATAAATTAAAGAGTGTAAACAATGTAGTTAGCCGGCCTAGTAATGTGAATTATGTGTCTTCTCAAGCTCTCAGTAGTGTACCTACCTTCAAGTTCTCAGTAGTGTACCTACCTTCAAGCTCTCAGTAGTGTACCTACCTTTATATAATCCAGGAGATAGCTGGGAAGAATTCTGGTACAGCTATATTTAAGGCGGCTGTACATGATAGGAATGATCTTGCAAGGTGCTCCGTGGCCTGGTGGCTGAAGCTCTCGCTTCACACGGCTCACTCATCAGTAAAACGGGTACCTGGGAGTTAGTTATTGGTGTGGGTCGCATCCTGGGATAAAACTGACCTAATTTGCCGTAAATGCTCAGCATAACAAGCGGCTTTCTATATAGTAGTATGTCATTGATGTCAGCTATGGTCTGTGTACCTTGTACATGTACTTGTAGTAAATAAAGACTTGGGACTCGGGTGGACTCGGGTGGGACGGGTGGGTCTCGGG
>NC_069449.1:2030255-2065255 GCF_026875155.1 Cherax quadricarinatus
CATTACCTCACCCCACTACCTCAACCACCACTACCACACCCTCCACATTCTCACCTTTCACCCTCTACTTCCTCACCCTCCACTATCACCCTCACTATCTCACCCTTCTCTACCTCTCCATCTACTATTTCACCCCCCATCCCCTCACCATCCATACCTCAGACTTCACTACCTCACCCTCCACTATCTCACCCTCCACTACCTCACCCTCCACTATCTCACCCTCCACTACCTCACCATCCAGTATCTCACCTCCACTACCTACCTCCACTGCCTCACCTGCACTGCCTCACCCTGCACTCCCTCACCCTTCATCTCCACTACCTCACTCTCCACTACTCCACCCTCCACTACCTCACCCTCCCCTTCCTCACCCCCCCATACCTCTCCCTGCACTACCTCATTCTCCACTTCCTCACCCTCCACTACTTCACCCTCCACTACCTCACTCTCCACTTCCTCACTCTCCACTTCTTCACCCTCCACTATCTCACCCTCCACTACCTCACCTTCCACTACCTCACACTCCACTACCTCACTCTCCACTACCTCACCCTCCACTACCTCATCCTTCACTTCCTCACCCTCCGCTACTTCACCCTCCACTACCTCACCCTCCACTACCTCACCCTGGAAATAAATGGTATAAAATACCGACACAATGGAAATATAAACACAAATGCAGTATAATGTGATCCTTTATTGACAACGTTTCACCCACACAGTGGGCTTTTTCAAGTCACACACGGATCTACCTGGGGTTGGAAGGTACGAGAGTATTTATAGTCATGTTGAGGTCAGGTGGAGAATGCTGCAGCTGATGATCTACCGGGTGGGGTGATAGAGTCTTGGGTAGCTTGGCAGGGGTATTGGACAAGTTGTGAGTAGACCTTCTGCAGTGTTCTATGTTCTTATGTGGGATAGCGATGAAGAAGTTTCTTGGCGAGTGGTTCAGCTATGTTATAGAAGCCATTGTTCTGGTTGAAATTGTTGGTTATAGAGAAAAAACGATGATTCCAGGATTCTTCTGTATTGAGTGTTGTCTTCTGTGGCTATAAGTCTTGAGTTTCTGTAGTTAATTAAATGGTTGTGTGAATTGCGATGTTGTACACAGGCATTCCTTGTATCGTCAGTCCTGCTTGCATATTGGTTTTTCTGAAATACGTGTTTGGAGGTCTCTTGATGTTTCGCCCACATATAATTTGTTGCAGTCATTACAAGGGATTATGTATACCCCTGCAGAGGATGGAGGCTTGTCCTGTCTACTACTGGTGATGTCCTTGATGGTCGTGGTTGTGGAGGTAGATACTTGGAATGATGTTTTGGCAAAGATGTTGGAAACATGTTTGGCAATGGAGTTGGTGGGAAGGGACTATGTATCTCTTCTCGGCAGTGTCTTCTCTGGGTGTGTTGAAGATGTTTAATGCTCGCCGTCTGCAGTCTCTGATGAAGTGACGAGGATAGTGGAGTTTGGAAAATACTTGTTCAATTATAGTGCATTCTTCCTCAAGGAACTCGTTGCTGCAGATTCTGAGTTGCACGCAGGAAGAAGCCTATAATTACACCACGTTTGGTTTTGGTGTCGTGGTGAGAGTAGAAGTGGAGAAGATCGTTTTGGTTGGTGGGTTTTCGATAGACTTTAAAACGAAGTTCGTGGTCAGCTTTGCAGAGTAGAACATCAAGGAAAGGAAGAGTGTTGTCGACTTCTTCTTCAAGTGTGAACTGGATTGAAGGCTCGACCTGGTTGAGCTTGTCTTGGAGAGCTTGAACGTTGAAGCGTTTAGGAGTTTGAGGAGAATGTCGTCAACATAACGGAGCCAGGTGACAGACGAAGGAATAATGGTGGAGAAACGTTCGGCTTCTAGATGTTCCATGTATAGGTTCGCCAGGACTGCACTGAGTGGCGAACCCATGGGTAGTCCAAAAGTCTGCTGAAAGAGGTGATTTTCGAAAGAGAAACACGTAAAGCCAACACATAGTTCAACAAGGTCGATGAAATCGCTGGCTGGAATGGGAAGATCAAGTGAGTCGTCAATTTTCCTGCGCAAGAGATCGATGGCTTGTTTAGTAGGTACTTTAGTGAACAGGGAAAGTCACGTCAAGGCTGGAAAGTTTCTTGTTCCTGATGTTGATGTTGCGAATGCGATTGAGAAGATCACCTGAGTGTTTGAGATGTGCTGGACTGATAGTGCCCAAGGTTTAGAGAGGTGTTTGGCGAGAATTCCTGAGAGCTGGTGGGGAGCACTGCCTATTCCCGAGGATATGGGCCTCAGTGGGATACCAGGCTTGTGAGTCTTTGGCAGGCCGTACATTCTGGCAGGTCTGGGGTTGCTGGGCATGGTGTGCAGAAGTTTCTTCCCTTGTTCTGAGCCCCTCAGAATGCGGCGAGTCCTTTGAAGAAAAGTTTTAGTGAGGTTGTCCACTTGGTTAGTTGTGAGAGGTTTGTAGGTATCTGGGTCATTAAGTAGATTAAGCATTTTGTTCCTGTAATCGTCAGTGTTCATAATAACAACACCACCCCCTTTATCAGCGGTGGTGACCCTGATGGTCGTGTCTTCTGCTAAACCTTTGAGTGCATTGATGTAACGTCGAGGTATGACTGGGGAGCTGCGTGTTGAGATGGCTGCTGAGATGATGCCTTGAAGATAGCCTTTTTGGAAGTCGGAGTCATTGTGTCTGTAGTTTTTGGCGGTGAAATTGAGGTCTTGTTTTGGTTTCGTAATTCCTGTTGCGAATTTGAGGCCTAAGCTGAGGGCTTCAGTTTCTGTGGTTGACAGTGGACGAGATGAAAGATTTTGAATAATTTCAGGTCTTCCAAAAACTTTTCCAATTACTATTATCGCAGAGTGTTTGTAGTTTCCTAGTAAGTCTGATCTTCTGTTGAACATTCGCTGTGGTAACTCTGCTGCGAATGATTTCGGCGGTGCGTCTGTTCATGTTGCCCCGGAGTGTTGTGCCTAGTGTTCTGGCTTGGAGAAAAGCTTCCTTTGTAGCATTGTTTAAGTCATCTGCACACTCTTCAAGGTAGGTCCGAGCTGTAGCAGAGAAAGGTGGTTGATGTTGGCAATTTGAGGAGGAGTAGATCTTGGTAAGACCATTTCTTGGATGCAATCACGAAGAAAATTGTGTCTGTTGCGAAGTGAGTAAGCTTTTAGAAGAAGGTCCAGGTATTCTCTGTGTGAAGGATCCATTTCTACTGCAGTGTTTGACACGATGGAAATAAATGGTATAAAATACCGACACAATGGAAATATAAACACAAATGCAGTATAATGTGATCCTTTATTGACAACGTTTCACCCACACAGTGGGCTTTTTCAAGTCACACACGGATCTACCGAAATCATTCGCAGCAGAGTTACCACAGCGAATGTTCAACAGAAGATCAGACTTACTAGGAAACTACAAACACTCTGCGATAATAGTAATTGGAAAAGTTTAGGAAGACCTGAAATTATTCAAAATCTTTCATCTCGTCCACTGTCAACCACAGAAACTGAAGCCCTCAGCTTAGGCCTCAAATTCGCAACAGGAATTACGAAACCAAAACAAGACCTCAATTTCACCGCCAAAAACTACAGACACAATGACTCCGACTTCCAAAAAGGCTATCTTCAAGGCATCATCTCAGCAGCCATCTCAACACGCAGCTCCCCAGTCATACCTCGACGTTACATCAATGCACTCAAAGGTTTAGCAGAAGACACGACCATCAGGGTCACCACCGCTGATAAAGGGGGTGGTGTTGTTATTATGAACACTGACGATTACAGGAACAAAATGCTTAATCTACTTAATGAACCCCGATACTACAAACCTCTCACAACTAAACCCAAGTGGACAACCTCACTAAAACTTTTCTTCAAAGGACTCGCCGCATTCTGAGGGGCTCAGAACAAGGGAAGAAACTTCTGCACACCATGCCCAGCAACCCCAGACCTGCCAGAATGTACGGCCTGCCAAAGACTCACAAGCCTGGTATCCACTGAGGCCCATATCCTCGGGAATAGGCAGTGCTCCCCACCAGCTCTCAGGAATTCTCGCCAAACACCTCTCTAATCTTGGGCACTATCAGTCCAGCACATCTCAAACACTCAGGTGATCTTCTCAATCGCATTCGCAACATCAACATCAGGAACAAGAAACTTTCCAGCCTTGACGTGACTTCCCTGTTCACTAAAGTACCTACTAAACAAGCCATCGATCTCTTGCGCAGGAAAATTGACGACTCACTTGATCTTCCCATTCCAGCCAGCGATTTCATCGACCTTGTTGAACTATGTGTTGGCTTTACGTGTTTCTCTTTCGAAATCACCTCTTTCAGCAGACTTTTGGACTACCCATGGGTTCGCCACTCAGTGCAGTCCTGGCGAACCTATACATGGAACATCTAGAAGCCGAACGTTTCTCACCATTATTCCTATCGTCTGTCACCTGGCTCCGTTATGTTGACGACATTCTCCTCATAACTCCTAAACGCTTCAACGTTCAAGCTCTCCAAGACAAGCTCAACCAGGTCGAGCCTTCAATCCAGTTCACACTTGAGAAGAAAGTCGACAACACTCTTCCTTTCCTTGATGTTCTACTCTGCAAAGCTGACCACGAACTTCGTTTTAAAGTCTATCGAAAACCCACCAACCAAAACGATCTTCTCCACTCTACTCTCACCACGACACCAAAACCAAACGTGGTGTAATTATAGGCTTCTTCTGCGTGCACTCAGAATCTGCAAACAACGAGTTCCTTGAGGAAGAATGCACTATAAATTGAACAAGTATTTTCCAAACTCCACTATCCTCGTCACTTCATCAGAGACTGCAGACGGCGAGCATTAAACATCTTCAACACACCCAGAGAAGACACTGCCGAGAAGAGATACATAGTCCTTCCCACCAACTCCATTGCCAAACATGTTTCCAACATCTTTGCCAAAACATCATTCCAAGTATCTACCTCCACAACCACGACCATCAAGGACATCACCAGTAGTAGACAGGACAAGCCTCCATCCTCTGCAGGGGTATACATAATCCCTTGTAATGACTGCAACAAATTATATGTGGGCGAAACATCAAGAGACCTCCAAACACGTTATTTCAGAACACCAATATGCAAGCAGGACTGACGATACAAGGAATGCCTGTGTACAACATCGCAATTCACACAACCATTTAATTAACTACAGAAACTCAAGACTTATAGCCACAGAAGACAACACTCAATACAGAAGAATCCTGGAATCATCGTTTATCTCTATAACCAACAATTTCAACCAGAACAATGGCTTCTATAACATAGCTGAACCACTCGCCAAGAAACTTCTTCATCGCTATCCCACATAAGAACATAGAACACTGCAGAAGGTCTACTCACAACTTGTCCAATACCCCTGCCAAGCTACCCAAGACTCTATCACCCCACCCGGTAGATCATCAGCTGCAGCATTCTCCACCTGACCTCAACATGACTATAAATACTCTCGTACCTTCCAACCCCAGGTAGATCCGTGTGTGACTTGAAAAAGCCCACTGTGTGGGTGAAACGTTGTCAATAAAGGATCACATTATACTGCATTTGTGTTTATATTTCCACTACCTCACCCTACTACCTCACCCTCCACTACCTCACCCTTCACCCTCCACTGTCTCACCCTAAACTACCTCACCCTCCACTTCCTCACCCTCCACTACCTCACCCTCCACTTCCTCACCCTCCACTCCTCACCCTCCCCTACTTCACCCTCTACTACCTCACCCCCACTTTTTCACTCTCCACTGCTTCAATTTCCACTACCTCACCCTCCACTACCTCACCCTCCACTACCTCACCCTTCACTGCCTCACCCTCCGCTACCTGACCCTCCACTACCTCACCTCCAATACCTCACCCTCCACTGCCTCACCCTTCAACCTCCACTACCTAACCCTTTACCCACCCTCCACTACTTCACCTTAAACTATCTCAGCCTCCACTACCTCAGCCTCCACTACCTCACCCTCCACTCCCTCACCTTTCATCCTCCACTACCTCACCCTCCACTACCTCACCCTCCACTTCCTTACACTTCACCCTCCACTACCTCACCCTCCAGTACCTCACCCTCCACTTCCTCACCCTCCACTACCTCACCCTCCACTACCTCACCCTCCACTTCCTCACCCTCCACTACCTTACCCTCTACTACCTAACTCTCGACTACCTCACCCTCCACTACCTCACTCTCCACTACCTCACCCTCCACTACCTCACCCCGCACTACCTCACCCTCCACTATCTCACCTTTCACTACCACACCCTCCACTACCTCACCCTTCATTACCTCACCCTTCACTTCCTCACCCTCCACTGCCTAACCCTCCACTTCCTCACCTCCACTACCTCACCTCCACTACCTCATCCTCCAATACCTCACCCTCCACTACCTCACCCTCCACTACCTCATCCTCCAATACCTCACCCTTCACCCTCCACTACCTCACTATAAAATACCTCACCCTCCACCCTCCACTACGTCATCCTCCACTGCCTCGCCCTCCACTACTTAACCCTTCACTACTTCACCCTCAACAATCTCACCCTCCACTATCTCACCCTCCACTATCTCACCCTCCATACCTTACCCTCCAGTACCTCACCCTCCACTACCTCACCCTCCACTATCTCACCGTCCACTACATCACCCTCCACTACCTCACCCTACACTACCTCACCCTTCACTACCTCACCCTTGACTACCTCACCCTCCACTACCTAACCCTCCACTTCCTCACCCTCCACTATCTCACCCCCACTACCTCACTCTAAACTATCTCACCCTAAACTACCTCACCCTCCTCTACCTCACCCTGCACTCCCTCACCCTTCATCCTCCACTACCTCACCCTCACTTCCTCACCCTTCACCCTCCACTACCTCACCCTCCAGTACCTCACCCTTCACTTCCTATCTCTCCACTACCTCTCCCTCCACTACCTCACCCTCCATTACCTCACACTCCACTTCCTCACCCTCCACTGCCTCACCCTCCACTACCTCACCCTCCACTATCTCACCCTCCACTTCCTCACCCTCCACTATCTCATCCTTCACCCTCCGCTACCTCACCCTCCACTACCTCACCCTCTGCTACCTCACTCTTCACTACCTCACCCTTTACTTCCTCACTCGCCACTACCTACCCTCCACTTCCTCACCTCCACTTCCTCACCTTCCACTACCTCTCCCTCCACTACCTCACCCTCCACTATCTCACCCTCCACTTCCTCACCCCCACTATCTCATCCTTCACCCTCCGCTACCTCACCCTCCACTACCTCACCCTCTGCTACCTCACTCGCCACTACCTCACCCTCCACTTCCTCACCCTCCACTTCCTCACCTTCCACTACCTCTCCCTCCACTACCTCACCCTCCACTATCTCACCCTCCACTTCCTCACCCTCCACTATCTCATCCTTCACCCTCCGCTACCTCACCCTCCACTACCTCACCCTCTGCTACCTCACTCGCCACTACCTCACCCTTTACTTCCTCACTCGCCACTACCTCACCTTCCACTACCTCACCCTCCACTTCCTCACCCTTTACTACCTCACCCTCTGCTACCTCACTCTTCACTACCTCACCCTTTACTTCCTCACTCGCCACTACCTCACCTTCCACTACCTCTCCCTCCACTACCTCACCCTCCACTACCTCACCCTCCACTACCTCAACGTCCACTGCCTCACTCTCCACTGCCTCACCCTCCACTTCTTCACCCTCCTCTGCCTCACCCTCCACTGCCTCACCCTTCACTGCCTCACGCTCCACTACCTCTCCCTTCACCGTCCACTACGTCACCCTCCACTACCTCATCCTCTACTACCTCACCCTCCACTACCTCACCCTCCACTGCTTCACCCACCACTTCCTCACCCTCCACTATCTCACCCTCCAATGCCTCACCCTCCAATACCTCATCCTCCACTACCTCACCTTCCACTTCCTCACCCTCCACTACCTCACCCTGTAATGCCTCACCCTCCACTACCTCACCCTCCACTGCCTCACCCTCCACTACATCGCCCTCCACTGCCTCACCCTCCACTACCTCACCCTCCACTACCTCACTCTCCACTTCCTCACCCTCCACTACCTCACCCTCTACTGCCTCACCCCCACTACCTCACCCTACACTACCTCACCCTCCACTGCCTCAACCTCCACTACCTCACGCTCTGGTGCCTCACCCTCCAGTGCCTCACCCTCCACTGCCTCACCCTCCACTACTTCACCCTCCACTACCTCACCCTCCACTTCCTCACCCTCCACTTCCTTACCCTCTACTGCCTCACCCTCCAACTACCTCACCCTCCACTGCCTCACCTCCCACTACCTCACCCTCCACTGCCTCACCCTCCAGTGCCTCACCCTCCACTGCCTCACCCTCCACTACTTCACCCTCCACTACCTCACCCTCCACTACCTCACCCTCCACTACCTCACCCTCCACTACCTCACCCTCCACTACCTCACCCTCCACTACCTCACCCTCCACTACCTCACCCTCCACTACCTCACCCTCCACTACCTTACCCTCCACTACCTCACCCTTCACTACCTCACCCTCCACTACCTCACCCTCCACTTTTTCACCCTCCACTACCTCACCCTCCACTAGCTCAACCTCCACTACTTTACCCTCCACTACCACACCCTCCACTACCTCACCCTCCACTACCTCACCCTCCACTACCTCACCCTCCACTACATCACCCTTCACCCTCCACTAGCTCAACCTCCGCTACCTCACCCTGAAGTGACGAGGATAGTGGAGTTTAGAAAATACTTGTTCAATTATAGTGCATTCTTCCTCAAGGAACTCATTGCTGCAGATTCTGAGTGCGCGCAGGAAGAAGCCTATAATTACATCACGTTTAGTTTTGGTGTCGTGGTGAGAGTAGAAGTGGAGAAGATCGTTTTGGTTGGTTGGTTTTTGATAGACTTTAAAACGAAGTTCATGGTCAGTTTTGCAGAGAAGAACATCAAGGAAAGGAAGAGTGTTGTCGACTTATTCTTCAAGTGTGAACTGGATTGAAGGCTCGACCTGGTTGAGCTTGTCTTGGAGAGCTTGAACGTTGAAGCGTTTAGGAGTTATGAGGAGAATGTCGTCAACATAACGGAGCCAGGTGACAGACGAAGGAATAATGGTGGAGAAACGCTCGACTTCCAGATGTTCCATGTATAAGTTCGCCAGGACGGCACTGAGTGGCGAGCCCATGGGTAGACCAAAAGTCTGTTGAAAGAGGTGATTTTCGAAAGAGAAACACGTAAAACCGACACATAGTTCAACGAGGTCGATGAAATCGCTGGCTGGAATAGGAAGATCAAGTGAATCGTCAATTTTTCTGCACAGGAGATCGATGGCTTGTGTAGTAGGTACTTTGGTGAATAGGGAAGTTACGTCAAGGCTGGAAAGTTTCTTGTTCCTGATGTTGATATTGCGAATGCGATTGAGAAGATCACCCGAGTGTTTGAGATGTGCTGGACTGATAGTGCCCAAGAGTTTGGAGAGGTGTTTTGCGAGAATTCCTGAGAGTTGGTGGGGAGCACTGCCTATTGCCGAAGATATGGGCCTCAATGGGATACCAGGCTTGTGAGTTTTTGGTAGGCCGTACATTCTGGCAGGTCTGGGGTTGCTGGGTATGGTGTGCAGAAGTTTCTTCCCTTGTTCTGAGTTCCTCAGAATGCGGCGAGTCCTTTGAAGAAAAGTTTTAGTAAGGTTGTCCACTGGGTTAGTTGTGAGGGGTTTGTAGGTATCTGGGTCATTAAGTAGATTGAGCATTATGTTCCTGTAATCGTCAGTGTTCATGATAACAACACCACCTCCTTTATCAGCGGTGGTGACTCTGATGGTCGTGTCTTCTGCTAAACCTTTAAGTGCAATGATGTAACGTCGAGGTATGACTGGGGAGCTGCTGAGATGATGCCTTGAAGAAAACCTTTTTGGAAGTCGGAGTCACTGTGTTTGTAGTTTTTGGCGATGAAATTGAGGTCTTGTTTTGGTTTCGTAATTCCTGTTGCGAATTTGAGGCCTAGGCTGAGGGCTTCGGTTTCTGTGGTTGATAGTGGACGACGATACAAGGAATGCCTGTGTACAACATCGCAATTCACGCAACCATTTAATTAACTGTAGAAACTCAAGACTTATCGCCACAGAAGACAACACTCAATACAGAAGAATCCTGGAATCATCGCTTATCTCTATAACCAACAATTTCAACCAGAACAATGGCTTCTATAACATAGCTGAACCACTTGCCAAGAAACTTCTTCATCGCTATCCCACATAAGAACGTAGAACACTGCAGAAGGTCTACTCACAACTTGTCCAATACCCCTGCCAAGCTACCCAAGACTCTATAGCCTCGCCCGGTAGATCATCAGATGCAGCATTCTCCACCTGACCTCAACATTCTGAACCTGACTATAAATACTCACGTACCTTCCACCCCAGGTAGATCTGTGTGTGACTTGAAAAAGCCCACTGTGTGGGCGAAACGTTGTCAATAAAGGATCGCATTAAACTGCTTATGTGTTTATGTTTCCAAGTCTTGGAGCACAGACCACGTAATGTTGAAGAGTAAACAGAGAGATCTATGCATAGAGAGTGAGTACAAGGATCAAGAATGTATGGGAGTAACTGTATTTGTTAGGTAAGGCACATATGCAACAGTTAGGTATCTTTATTTCGAAACGTTTCGCCTACACAGTAGGCTTCTTCAGTCGAGTACAGAAAAGTTGATAGAAGCCGAAGATACTTGAAGACGATGTAATCAGTCCATCACCCTTAAAGTTTTGAGGTGGTCAGTCCCTCAGTCAGGAGAAGAGCATTGTTCCATAGTCTGAAACTATGGAACAATGCTCTTCTCCAGACTGAGGGACTGACAACCTCAAAACTTTAAGGGTGATGGACTGATTACATCGTCTTCAAGTATCTTCGGCTTCTATCAACTTTTCTGTACTCGACTGAAGAAGCCTACTGTGTAGGCGAAACGTTTCGAAATAAAGATACCTAACTGTTGCATATGTGCCTTACCTATCAACCTGTCGGTATTTTATACCATTTTAATATTCATTCAGTAACTGTATTTAAAACATGGAGGTGAAGAGAAGTGAGAAAAGCCTCTAACTGATCGCCGCGAGAGTCAGTGAGACTCTCTCCATGAGCATTTAAATCACCTAATGTGTGTATGTGTGCGAGTGTGTCGTGCAGAATAGGTAAAACTGGTCAATTAGCATGAACTCATTTAAAATTAAGTCCTTTCTAAAATTTTCTCTTATACGTTTAAAGATATATTTTTTCATTTATGTTAAGGTAAGAATTAATAATTTTGTATCTAAAGAACCTTAAAAAAAACTTTCCTAACCTTATTATAACAAGAGTAATTAAATTTAGCTTAATCCAAATATATATATATATATATATATATATATATATATATATATATATATATATATATATATATATATATATATATATATATATATATATATATAGCACAATAGCAGGTACAAAGGAGTCCTTCTTAGGTGATCTTGCACAAGTGATGATACGGGGACAGGAAATGGGTCTCATCCTGAATCCATCCAAATGTGAAATCATCTCAGTCAGTCAACAAGTTATAAATGAGGAAATGGTATGGTGATACCGACAAGATGTGGAAAAAGACACTTATGTACAGTTCAGGACATTTATTAAAGGAAACGTTTCGCCACGAGTGGCTTCTTCAGTCCTAGTACAGAGAAAACTAAGAAAACACATATATATATAGTGGCGGGAGTCAGGTGAGGTGATGCGTGGGTAGAGGTGGTAGTAGTAGTAGTAGTAGTAGTAGTAGTAGTAGTAATGGAACTAAGGAGGTGAGGCTAGAGAAGGAGCTGCTGGCATCAAGGAACACCAGTTCCCAGGATGGGTAATATCCTCTTGTTTAGTAATTTTGAAATACTGTAACTACCGGATTTTTGCTTTATAGTGTTACTGACAGAAATTAGTGCAGCTTCAATGCATTTTCTCCGTCTTAAGTCGTCTTCAATGAAGCTAAACTAGTTATTAAAGAAGACGACTTAAGACGGAGAAAATGCATTGAAGCTGCACTAATTTCTGTCAGTAACACTATAAAGCAAAAATCCGGTAGTTACAGTATTTCAAAATTACTAAACAAGAGGATATTACCCATCCTGGGAACTGGTGTTACTTGATGCCAGCAGGTCCTTCTCTCGCCTCACCTCCTTAGTTCCATTACTACTACTACTACTACCACTACTACTACTACCACCTCTACCACCTCTACCCACGCATCACCTCACCTGACTCCTGCCACTATATACATAATTGTTTTCTTAGTTTTCTCTGTATTAGGACTGAAGAAGCCACTCGTGGCGAAACGTTTCCTTTAATAAATGTCCTGAACTGTACATAAGTGTCTTTTTCCACAAGTGATAAATGCAGTGAGATCCAAACTTCCAGGAGCAGCAGTCATTGGTGTCCGCAAGTCATCTCAGATTGCGTTACCTGCTTTTCTGTCCTCGTGTATTGCATCCAGAGAGCTTGTAGCAGTGATTCTCCCTGAACATCTTAGGGACAAGATTGGAGTCCAGGACCAAAAGTTCATTGACGGAGCCATGATCTGGAATAATCTAACGGGCTCTGAAACCAGACCTGCTCCCCCCAACAACTACAAACAGTCGCACTGGGATGGCCCGATAGTGAAGAAAATAGCCTCAACAGTGCCTCAGAGTGTGTCAGGGAAGGACAGAGCCCACCTCCTGGCAGTGAAAGCCCCTCATGCAGGGGATTTTCTGTTGGCTGTTCCCAACCCCAGCCTTGGCACACGGCTCGACCCACAGACCATCCGCATTGTTGTTGCCCTTCGACTTGCCGCCCCTATTCTCGCCGATCACAGGTGTATTTGTGGCAGTGAAGCAGCAGACCGAATCGGGTACCATGGTCTTGTGTGCCGTAAATCCGGGGGAAAAATTGCAAGACATGAGGTTAATAACATTATCAAGAGGAGCCTCACAACAGCCAGATGCCCAGCAGTAAGGGAGCCACCCCAACTATGCAGATCTGATGGCAGCCTGATGTGTCCAGATGGCATCACCCTTCAAGCCTGGACAGACGGTAAGCAGGTGGTGTGGGACTACACAAGTGCATCTACCTTGGCTGATACCTATCTCCAATACACCAGGGAGGAAGGAGGGGCAGCTGCCAGCTTCAGGGAATCCCCAAAGTCTAGAAAATACGGAGAACTTGCCCATCATTATATGTTTGTTCCCATAGGCTCAGAGATCCTTGGCTTATGGGGAAAGAGTGCATCTAAGTTCTTTAAGGAGCTAGGCAAAAGACTCATCAGGATAACTAGGGACCCCAGGGCAGCTAGTTTTCTGTTCCAGGGACTCAGTGCGGCTGTTCAGAGGGGTAATGCCTGCTGTATTTTGGGCTCGCGAGCCAGCTCTGAAGAGCTGGATGAGATTTTCGCATTATATTCAGTGACAAACATGTAACAATATGTACTAGACATGTATCTCTCACACCTCCTGTACTGTACATGCCATCTTTATGTCAACAAATTATCTCTTAAACCTTTTGTACCATATTATGTAATAAAATATACCTATTGGTAAAAAAGAATGAAATGATGGGGTTTACCTGAAGTTTACCTGGAGAGAGTTCCGGGGGTCAACGCCCCCGCGGCCCGGTCTGTGACCAGGCCTCCTGGTGGATCAGAGCCTGATCAACCAGGCTGTTGCTGCTGGCTGCACGCAAACCAACGTACGAGCCACAGCACGGCTGATCAGGAACTGACTTTAGGTGCTTGTCCAGTGCCAGCTTGAAGACTGCCAGGGGTCTGTTGGTAATCCCCCTTATGTATGCTGGGAGGCAGTTGAACAGTCTCGGGCCCCTGACACTTATTGTATGGTCTCTTAACGTGCTAGTGACACCCCTGCTTTTCATTGGGGGATGGTGCATCGTCTGCCAAGTCTTTTGCTTTCGTAGTGAGTGATTTTCGTGTGCAAGTTCGGTACTACTCCCTCTAGGATTTTCCAGGTGTATATAATCATGTATCTCTCCCGCCTGCGTTCCAGGGAATACAGGTTTAGGAACCTCAAGCGCTCCCAGTAATTGAGGTGTTTTATCTCCATTATGCGCGCCGTGAAAGTTCTCTGTACATTTTCTAGGTCGGCAATTTCACCTGCCTTGAAAGGTGCTGTTAGTGTGCAGCAATATTCCAGCCTAGATAGAACAAGTGACCTGAAGAGTGTCATCATGGGCTTGGCCTCCCTAGTTTTGAAGGTTCTCATTATCCATCCTGTCATTTTTCTAGCAGATACGATTGATACAATGTTATGGTCCTTGAAGGTGAGATCCTCCGACATGATCACTCCCAGGTCTTTGACGTTGGTGTTTCGCTCTATTTTGTGGCCAGAATTTGTTTTGTACTCTGATGAAGATTTAATTTCCTCATGTTTACCAAATCTGAGTAATTGAAATTTCTCATCGTTGAACTTCATATTGTTTTCTGCAGCCCACTGAAAGATTTGGTTGATGTCCGCCTGGAGCCTTGCAGTGTCTGCAATGGAAGACACTGTCATGCAGATTCGGGTGTCATCTGCAAAGGAAGACACGGTGCTGTGGCTGACATCCTTGTCTATGTCAGATATGAGGATGAGGAACAAGATGGGAGCGAGTACTGTGCCTTGTGGAACAGAGCTTTTCACCGTAGCTGCCTCGGACTTTACTCTGTTGACGACTACTCTCTGTGTTCTGTCAGTGAGGAAATTATAGATCCATCGACCGACTTTTCCTGTTATTCCTTTAGCACGCATTTTGTGCGCTATTACGCCATGGTCACACTTGTCGAAGGCTTTTGCAAAGTCTGTATATATTACATCTGCATTCTTTTTGTCTTCTAGTGCATTTAGGACCTTGTCGTAGTGATCCAGTAGTTGAGACAGACAGGAGCGACCTGTTCTAAACCCATATTGCCCTGGGTTGTGTAACTGATGGGTTTCTAGATGGGTGGTGATCTTGCTTCTTAGGACCCTTTCAAAGATTTTTATGATATGGGATGTTAGTGCTATTGGTCTGTAGTTCTTTGCTGTTGCTTTACTGCCCCCTTTGTGGAGTGGGGCTATGTCTGTTGTTTTTAGTAACTGTGGGACGACCCCCGTGTCCATGCTCCCTCTCCATAGGATGGTAGGGGAAATGGAATATTCAAACGGCTTCAGGAAGAAATCCAAATATTCTTCCTTGAAGCCTTTTTATCCACTTCTCCGAGGCTGTGGGTACCACAATTTACACCAGAGGTATATATATATATATATATATATATATATATATATATATATATATATATATATATATATATATATATATATATATATATATATATCGGACAGATGTGCCGTTCTTGGCAATAGCTCTAGGAATCACTTTGGGTTTTGGAACTAGAAGCTGGTGGTGAGACACTGTGGTCACTGGTGGATGTGACTGTTGTGAAAGTCTGCCCAAGACAGTACTGATGCCAGTATTCACCAAGGTAAACAGCTCATGGTGCAATAGATGTTGAGTTATTGGCCAGCGTTTGAAGATAACAAGTGGCTACTCAAAGACGTAGAGACATTGTAGTCACTGGTGGACGTGACCCTTTTGAAGTTCCGCCCGAGACAGCATAGACGCCAGTATTCACAACAGTGAACTGTTGGCGGCGTAACAAACAGAGTTTGGCTGAAGGTCGTTGAAGAATAACCGCTGACCAGCCAAAGTTGTAGAGGAAGTGCAGAGTTCCTTAAAAGATGATGAGTTTTCACGTTTCGGCTGTATGCCTAGATCCCGCTGCCCATCTTGTCTCGCCTATGTCGGGTTACCCAATCCGGCCAGCAAGGCGAGTGACAAACAAAAAGTTACATCTGGACAAGTAGTCACTCACATGACAGGCAAAAGGACTTTAAAAAAAATGGTGAGGACAAAAAAAATTACGTCATAATACGTAGGTCAAGTCAGGTCCAGTTAAATGAACTAAAAACCCAACTCAATATAACAATAAACAATAGTGGAGCTCAATACTTGTTGGGAACAGAAAGCCAAGTATCGTCAATTCCTCAAGAGGGTCCCATGTTAACTCCCACCAGGTGGAAATAGGGGAGGGGTGAGGGGGCATGAGGAATAAATGGAAAAATGAACATAAATGTTTATGCGATCGTTTACTGACTTCGTTTCGCACTTTTGTAAAATCTTTGTATACAACATCTGCGTTCTGCTTGTTCTCCAGTGCATTAAAGACCACATCATAGTGGTCCAGTGCATTAAAGACCACATCACAGTGGTCCAGTAGTTGTGAGAGGCAGGAGGCACCTGCTCTGAACTCATGTTGTCTTGGATTTTGCAATTATTGGGAATCGAAGTGATTGGTAATCATGCTTCTTATAATTCTTTCAAAGATTTTTATGATGTGGGACGTTAAAGCTATTGGTCTATAATTCTTTGCTGTTGCTTTGCTGCCACCTTTATGGAGTTGGGCTCTCTCTCCATAGCATACGTAAAGCACACGGAAGGAGTTTCTTGCAGTTCCTAATGAACACGGAGTTCCACGAGTCTGGACCTGGGGCTGAGTGCATGGGCATGTTCTCAATCGTTTTTTGAAAGTCCAGTAGAGTTAGGGTTTTGTCAGAAATTTGGCATACATTAACAGAGTTTTGAGACTTGCTCTTGAAAAAATCAATTGCACTGTCGATCTTTAGACTGATTAATGGCTCATTAAACATACAGTCGTACTGAGACTTCAGTATCACACTCATTTCTTGGTTATCTGTGTGGGATCTATCTCGTCTGAGCAAGGGCCCGATACTAGATGTGTTTTTTTTTTTGCCTTGTTTTGGGCATGTGAAAAATATTCTGAATTTCTTTCAATTTTATTAATTGCCTATAGCTTCTCCAGTCTCTCCTGAATTCTATATTTTAAATCGTTGAAGTTCAATATTTTCTACTTCCCTAGTCAGTGTTCCCTTCTATATTTAAGATAGTCTAGACCTCCTGAGAGGATCAGTGATTCTTCGCCTTCTACTGTAGAGGGAGCGTCTCTCTCACTCTCCACTTTACTTTTTTTTTTAGGAGAATATACAATGAGCATACTTCAGCTGCCAGGAAGTTGATCTTTTCAAGGCACTGGTTAGGGTCCATGTTATTTAAGATATCTTCCCCACGTGTTTCATTAAGAATATAGTTCACCTGACCACAGTTGATCTTCTTGTTGAAGTTGGTGAAGGCGCCCTCGTAGCTGTGTGCATTTTGCTGGTCAGGACGCCTGTGCATATAAGTCTGGACGTCGATTAGATTGTGTAAAGTAAAAGGACACAAGTGCAACTAATGTGACATTTTATTGTGGCAACGTTTCGCTCTCCAGGAGCTTTGTCAAGCCATTACAAACAATACATGAAAACAGAGGGTATATAAAGGCTCAGAGTGAGGTGCAATACTAGTGAGGTACCATTTCGATGTTCACTAGTGGTAGTAGTAGTAGTAGTAGTAGTAGTAGCAGTAGTAGTAGTAGTAGTAGTAGTAGTAGTAGTAGTAGTAGTAGTAGCAGTAGTAGTAGTAGTAGTAGTAGTAGTAGTAGTAGTAGTAGTAGCAGTAGTAGTAGTAGTAGTAGTAGTAGTAGTAGTGGTAGTAGTAGTAGTAGTAGTGACAAAAGTAATACAATATGATAGAGCAATTAATTCGTACATGAGAAGATATTTTCATGTACGAATTAATTGCTCTACCATATTGTATTACTTTTGTCACTGCTTCTACTACTACCACTACTACTACTACTACTGCTACTACTACTACTACTACCACTAGTGAACATCGAAATGGTACCTCACTAGTATTACACCTCACTCTGAGCCTTTATATACCCTCTGTGTCCATGTAATGTTTGTAATGGCTTGATAAAGCTCCTGGAGAGCGAAACGTTGCCACAATAAAATGTCACATTAGTTGCACTTGTGTCCTTTTACTTTACATATTGTCGGAAATTCTACCAACTTTATTACGATTAGATTGTGATCAGAATTAGTGGTTTTTGATGTTGATATATTTCTTACCAGATGTTTATAAATATAAGCACAATCACCAAGTTTTGGTTCTCGATCTTTATTGTTAAAACTTCAACTATATCACTTGCGGTGTTCAGTAACTCTGTGCAAATGAGCAACTCCTTGATATACAGGCCAACGTCCCGTTGTTGCCTGTTCTTTCTGTCGCATCTAAATAAGTTGTATCTTTTATCCATATTTCGCTATGAAGGTGGTCTTTTGTGTGGGTCTCTGTGAAGGCTGCAAACATTGCATTTGACTACATTAGAAGTCCACTAATGAAAGGTATCTCGTTGGTGGTGGATGGTTTAAGGTCCTGTATATTCGCAAATGCAATTTAAATTGTATTGCTTGTTTGGTGGGAGATTTCGTTGTTGGCATTAGTAGTTGTGGTTCTGGAGAGCCATTGGGAGGCCACTGGCTGTGCCTCTAGTCCAACGGTTCTTAACCTGGGAGTCGTGTCGTTTGGGGTTTCTCTGGGAGAGGGGTCACAAACGGTTCAGAAGAATATAATTTTGGTGAGTGGCAACACTGATCACACGTGCGGTGGTCTGTTACATTAAACACATCAACCATAACGTGACAGTCACTCAGTAGGTTCATAGCTATGGTGGGGGATGTTCGTATGTCGCTCTTTCTCTGTGACTCCCAAGGCTGTTTCCTGTTTGTACTGTCTGCCATGAAGCGTACGTACAATGACGCCTTTCTCAAAATGGGTTTCACAAGCATCATTCAGAACTCTGTGGTCAAGCCACAATGTGTCGTCTGCACCAAAGTTTTGAGTCACGAGAGTATGAGGCCAAGCAAACTGAAGGTCCATTTTGAGTCTTGCCACAGCCATCTGGTAGACAAAAGCTTGGACTTTTTCAAGCGAAAAGAAGCTTCTCTGAAGGCCAATCGTATCGATTCCACTGGTCACTTCGCTTGTCAGAACGAAGCAGCGTTGGAGGCTTCAGACAGAATTGCTCTAAAAATCGTGCAGACCAAGAAGTCTTGCATTCTGGAAGCAATGAAAGTGGTTCTTGGAGAACAGCAGGCAAACAAGTTGAGGGCAATTGCCCTTTCGAATGATACAGTCAGAAGTCGGCTCTCGGACATGAATGAGGATATTCTGCGGCAGACAGTGGCTGCTGTGAGCAGTCCAGTGTAATCATTTCAACTGGACTAGTCAACGGATGTTGCTTCATGTTCTCAACTTCTTGTTTATGTTCGTTACCTTGACAGGGAAGTTGTGAAGGAGGAGTACTTGTTCTCTGGACCAACACCCACAACCACTTGTGGAGAAGATATTTTCAAAATCCTTGAAGCCTTTCTCCTTAAACACGATTTAGGCTGGGACGCACTTGCCGGTGTACAGATGGGGTTCCTTCTATGACCGGTTGCAAATCCGGCTTCAAAGCCTTCGTGAAGAACGTTGCTCCGCATTTCTTCACTCACTATATGATTCATCGACATAATTTGGCGATGAAGACTCTCTCACCTGGACTTCAAGAAGTGCTCACAGGTGTTGTAAATATTGTGAACCATATCCGAGGGAGCGCAACGACTTCAAGGATTTTTAAAGTGCTTTGTGAAGAAATGGGTGCCGACTTCTCTGTTCTCCTATTTCACACAGAGGTACGTTGGATCTCACGTGGCAAGATTCTAAATCGCGTGCTACAACTTCGAGAGGAAATAACAATGCTGTTGGAACGAGGTCGTACGCGAAGGACAATCTTCTTCCTGAAAAGATGCAGGATGACTGTTTTGTAACAAAGGTTGCCAACTTGGCAGATTTCTTCTCTGAAGTGAATTCCCAGAGTGAATGCTCCTGTGTGCAGCAGCATTACGGCAGCAGCATTATAGCTGTGCAGCAGCATTGCAATGCTGATATGTGCAGCATTGTAAGGTTTCCTTGGGAAACCTTACAGTGCTGCACACAGCTCGTGACAAAGTGGCAGCGTTCAAGTGTAAGATTCAACTTTACCAGAAAAGAGTTGAGGACGATGACACAACTTTCTTCACCCAGATGACGACTCTCCTGGATTCTATGCCAGATGCTGAATGCAGTTTCCATTAGGAGATCTCAGCTCATCTTCTGGCAGTGAATGACGCCATCGAAAGTTACTTTCCAGGACTGGACGACCGCTGTACTAATGCATGGATCTACAGACCCTTTTCAGTCAAGGACAGTGTCATCAGTCATACTGACATTGCTGCTAAGGTAGAATTTCTTCAAATTCGTGATAATTCTCAGCTGAAAGTCGACTTTACTGAACAAGAGCTCCCGACATTTTGGGCAAATGTGCAGGACGACTGTCCCATTCTCCCGATGCTGCACTGACCATGCTGATCCAGTCTCCGCCAACCTATCGCTGCGAGGTTGGATTCTCAGCAATGGTAACACTGCAAACGAAGGCACTCAATAGGCTTGTGATCGATGCTGACGTGAGGTGTTGCCTGACGAGTACTGCTCCTCGCTTTGATAGACTTACGGCTGCAAAACAATTTCAACTCTCCCATTGAGTGAATGAGAAGTATGTTTTGTATGATCAATAATTCTGAGGAATTTGCATTGTTCTGGAATTTGTAGAGGCTACGTGGAATTTTTCAAGGTTTTTGTTCTGTGGCATATTCAATAAACGATGGTCTTCCTATCATTTTGTTTTATCTTACCTTTTCACAAGGTTCACCATTTCAAAATCTATTATAGGGGTCACGGTAATACCCTGAAGAGTCTCGGGGTTCATAGGACGAAAAAGGTTAAGAACCACTGATCTAGTCCAACACTTCTCCAAGGTGGTAGAATATTTTAGTTATTTCTTTCCCTTTTTTCATTTCCTGGCAATAAATAATTACTGTGAGTTACAGTGCCGGGAACTGTGAATCGACCCCTGCAAACACATATAGGTGGGTACAAACACACACACACACACCAAATATAGTCCAGATTTTTAAAAAAGGAGACAGATACGCAGTGTTAAACTACAGACCAGTGTCACTAACAGGTATAGTAAGAAAAGTCATGGAGAAGATTAACAGAAGAATGGTGGAGCACCTAGAAAGGAATGAGTTTATCAACGACAAACAGCACAGATTCAGAAACGGGAAATCCTGTGCCACAAACCTACTGGAGTTTTATGACAGGGTGACAGCAGTAAGACAGAGAGAGGAGTGAGTAGAATGCATTTTCTTGGACTGTAAGAAGGCTTTTGACAGTTCCACACAAGAAATTAGCGCAAAAGCTGGAGAACCAGGCAGGTATAACAGGGAAGGCAGTGCAATGGATCAGAAAATACCTGACAGGAACATCAGTTAGTCGTGGTACTTGACAAGATGTCAGAGTGGGGGGCCTGTGATTAGCGGAGTTCCAGAGGCGTCAGTCCTAGGACCAGTGCTGTTTCTGGTATATGTGAAAGACGTGATGGAAGGAATAGACTCAGAAGTGTCCCAGTTTGCAGATGATGTGAAGTTAATGAGGAGAATTCAATCGGAGGAAGACCAGGCAGGACTACAAAGGGATCTTGACAGGTTGCAGGCCTGGTCCAGAAACTGGCTCCTGGAGTTCAACCCACCAAGTTTAAAGTCATGAAGATTGGGGAAGGGCAAAGACCACCACAGACAGAGTACAGTCTAGGGGGGCCAAAGACTGCAAACTTTACTCAAGGAAAAGGATCTTGGGGTTGGTATACTACCGAGCACATCTCCTGAGGCGCACATCAACAAATAACTGCTGCAACATATGGACGCTTGGCAAACCTAAGAATAGCATTCAGACATCTCAGTAAGGAATCGCTCAGGACCTTGTACATGGTGTGCATCAGACCAATATTGGAGTATACAGCACCAGTTTAGAACCCACAAATGGTCAAGCACGTAAGGAAATTAGCGAAAGTGCAAAGGTTTGCAACGAGACTAGTCTCTGGCCTAAGGGGCATGTCCTACGAGGAAAGGTTAAGGGAAATTGACCTGACGACACTGCAGGACAGGAGAGATAGGGGGGATATGATAACTACGTATAAAATTCCGATAGGAATCAACAAGTTGGACAGAGACAGGATGTTCCAGAGATGGAACACAGCAACAAGGGGACACAATTGGAAGCTGAAGACTCAGATGAACCACAGGGATATTAGGAAGTATTTCTTCAGTCATAGAGGTGTCAGGAAGTGGAATAGTCTGGAAAACGACGTAGTGGAGGCAGGGTCCATAATAGAGATGTATCGGATGTGAAAATTTAGATATCTGCAGATGCGGATGTGTATGAGGATGTCTTACTTATTTTGCAGATGTTGATGCGGATGTAAGAAACTGTGCGGATGTTCGGCAGATGCGGATATCCGATACATCACTAATCCATACGTAGCAACCAGTGAAGAGACGGGGCCAGGAGCTGTGACTCGACCCTGCAACCACAATTAGGTGAGCGCACACACACACTCACAGGCACACACACGCACACACACACTCACAGGCACACACACGCACACACACGCACACACACACACAAGCACACACACACACACACACACACACACACACACACACACACACACACACACACACGCACACACACGCACACACACACACACACACACACACACAGGAAGAAGAGCTCACTCGAGCAGAGCAAAGTTACTGGTAATGGGCGATTTCAACCACAGGGAGATCGACTGGGAAAACTTGGAGCCACATGGGGGTCCCGAAACATGGAGAGCCAAGATGATGGATGTGGTACTTGAAAACCTCATGCATCAACATGTCAGGGACACAACCAGAGAGAGAGGGGAGGATGAGCCAGCAAGACTGGATCTTGTGTTCACCCTGAGCAGTTCAGACATCGAGGACATCACTTACGAGAGGCCCCTTGGAGCTAGCGATCATGTGGTTCTGAGTTTTGACTATATAGTAGAGTTACAAGTGGAGAAGGTAACAGGAACTGAAGGGGACAGGCCAAACTATAAAAGGGGGGACTACACAGGTATGAGAAACTTCCTGCAGGAGGTTCAGTGGGACAGAGAAATGGTAGGAAAAACAGTAAACGAGATGATGGAATATGTGGCAACAAAGTGCAAGGAGGCAGAGGAAAGTTTTGTTCCCAAGGGAAACAGAAATAATAGGAAGACCAAAACGAGTCCTTGGTTTACCCGAAGGTGTAGGGAGGCAAAAACTAAGTGCAACAGAGAATGGAAAAGGTACAGGAGGCATAGGACCCAGGAAAACAAGGAGATTAGTAGAAGAGCCAGAAACGAGTATGCGCAGATAAGGAGGGAGGCCCAGCGACAGTATGAAAACGACATAGCATCGAAAGTCAAATCTGACCCGAAACTGCTGTATAGCCACATTAGGAGGAAGACAACAGTCAAGGACCAGGTGATAAGGCTGAGGAAAGAAGGTGGAGAACTCACAAGAAACGATCAAGAGGTATGTGAGGAGCTCAACACGAGATTTAAGGAAGTATTTACAGTAGAGACAGGAAGGACTCTGGGGGACAGACCAGATGGGGACACCAACAAGGAATACACCAACAAGTGTTGGACGACATACATACAGATGAGGAGGAGGTGAAGAAACTGCTAAGGGACATCGATACCTCAAAGGCAATGGGACCGGACAACATCTCTCCATGGGTCCTTAGAGAGGGAGCAGATATGTTGTGCGTACCACTTACCACAATCTTCAACACATCCCTGGAAACTGGGCAACTACCTGAGGTATGGAAGACGGCAAATGTAGTTCCCATTTTCAAAAAAGGAGACAGAAAAGAGGCACTAAACTATAGACCTGTGTCATTGACGTGTATAGTATGCAAAATTATGGAGAAGATTATCAGGAGGAGAGTGGTGGAGCACCTGGAACGGAACAGGAGTATAAATGCCAACCAGCACGGATTCACGGAAGGCAAATCCTGTGTCACAAACCTTCTGGAGTTTTACGATAAAATAACAGAAGTAAGACAAGAGAGAGAGAGGGGTGGGTTGATTGCATCTTCTTGGACTGCAAGAAGGCCTTTGACACAGTTCCTCACAAGAGATTAGTGCAGAAGCTAGAGCATCAGGCGCATATAACAGGAAGAGCACTGCAATGGATCAGAGAATACCTGACAGGGAGGCAACAACGAGTCATGGTACGTAATGATGTATCACAGTGGGCACCTGTGACGAGCGGGGTCCCACAGGGGTCGGTCCTAGGACCAGTGCTATTTTTGGTATATGTGAACGACATGACGGAAGGGTTAGACTCAGAAGTGTCCCTGTTTGCAGATGATGTGAAGTTAATGAGGAGAATTAAATCTGATGAGGACCAGGCAGGACTTCAAAGAGACCTGGACAGACTGGACACCTGGTCCAGCAAATGGCTTCTCGAATTTAATCCTGCCAAATGCAAAGTCATGAAGATAGGGGAAGGGCACAGAAGACCACAGACAGAGTATAGGCTAGGTGGCCAAAGACTGCAAACCTCACTCAAGGAGAAAGATCTTGGGGTGAGTATAGCACCGAGCATGTCTCCGGAAGCACACATCAATCAGATAACTGCTGCAGCATATGGGCGCCTGGCAAACCTGAGAACAGCATTCCGACACCTTAGTAAGGAATCATTCAAGACACTGTACACCGTGTATGTCAGGCCCATACTGGAGTATGCAGCACCTGTTTGGAACCCGCACTTGATAAAGCACGTCAAGAAACTAGAGAAAGTACAAAGGTTTGCAACAAGGTTAGTTCCAGAGCTAAGGGAATGTCCTATAAAGAAAGATTAAGGGAAATCGGCCTGACGACACTGGAGGACAGGAGGGTCAGGGGAGACATGATAACGACTTATAAAATACTGCGTGGAATAGACAAGGTGGACAAGGACAGGATGTTCCAGGGAGGGGACACAGAAACAAGAGGCCACAATTGGAAGTTGAAGACACAAATGAGTCAGAGAGATAGTAGGAAGTATTTCTTCAGTCATAGAGTTGTAAGGCAGTGGAATAGCCTAGAAAATGACGTAGTGGAGGCAGGAACCATACACAGTTTTAAGACGAGGTTTGATAAAGCTCATGGAGCGGGGAGAGAGAGGGTCTAGTAGCAACCGGTGAAGAGGCGGGGCCAGGAGCTAGGACTCGACCCCTGCAACCACAAATAGGTGAGTACAAATAGGTGAGTACACACACACACACACACACACACACACACACACGTAACAACAAAATGCAAGGAGGAAGAGGAAAGGTTTTTTCCCAAGGGCAACAGAAATAATGGGAAGACCAGAACGAGTCCTGGTTTACCCGAAAGTGTAGGGAGGCAAAAACTAAGCGCACTAGAAAATAGAAAAGTATGGAAGGCAAAAGGCCCAGGAAAATAAGGAGATTAGTCGAAGATCCAGAAACGAATATGCACAGATAAAGAGAGGGGCCAAGCGGCAGTACGAAAACAACATACTATCGAAAGTCAAGTCTGACTCGAAACTGCTGTATAGCCACATTAGGAGGAAGACAACAGTCAAAGACCAGGTGATCAGGCTGAGGAAAGAAGGAGGGGAACTCACAGGAAACGATCAAGAGGTATGTGAGGAGCTCAACACAAGATTTAAGGAACTATTTACAGTGGAGACAGGAAGGACTCTGAGAAAACAGAACAGAGGGAGACGCCCGCAAGGAATATACTAACAAGTGTTGGATAACATACACACAATTGAGGAGGAGTTGAAAAAGCTGCTAAGTGATCTTGATACCTCAAAGGCAGTGGGACCAGACATCACTCCGTGGGTCCTAAGAGAGGGAGCAGAGATGCTGTGTGTGCCACTAACCACAATTTACAACACATCCCTTGAAACTGGGCAAGTACCTGTGGTATGGAAGACGGCAAATGTAGTCCCCATTTTTAAGACAGGAGACAGGAACGAGGCACTAAACTATAGACCAGTGTCACTGACGTGTGTATTATGCAAAGTCATGGAGAAGATTATCAGGAGGAGAATCGTAGAGAACCTGGAATTGAACAAGTTTATCAACGACAACCAGCACGGATTCATGGAAGACAAATCCTTTGTCACAAACCTTCTGGAGTTTTATGACAAGGTAAGACACGAGAGAGAGGGGTGGGTGGATTGCATTTTCTTGAACTCTAAGAAGGCCTTCGACACAATCCCTCACAAGAGATTAGTGCAGAGGCTAGAGGATCAGGCACGTATAACAGGAAGGGCACTGCAATGGATCAGAGAATACCTGACAGGGAGGTAACACCGAGCCATGAGGTATCACAGTGGGCGCCGTGACGAGCGGGGTCCCACAGGGGTCAGTCCTAGGACTGACCCGTGGTATATGTAAATGACGTGATGGAAGGGATAAACTTAGAAATGTCTCTGTTTGTAAATGATGTGAAGTTAATGAGGAGACCTGGACACCTGGTCCAGCAACTGCCTACTCGAATTTAACCCCGCCAAATGCAAAGTCATGAAGATCGGGGAAGGGCACAGAAGACCGCAGACAGAGTATAGGCTAGGTGGCCAGAGACTGCAAACCTCACTCGAGGAGAAAGATCTTGGGGTGAGTATAATACCGAGCATGTCTCCGGAAGCAGACAACAACCAGATAACTGTTGCAGCATATGAGCACCTGGCAAACCTGAGAATAGCATTCCGATACCTTAGTATGGAATCGTTCAAGACACTGTACACTGTGTACGTCAGGCCCATACTGGAGTATGTAACACCAGTTTGGAACTCACACCTAGTCAGGCACGTAAAGAAATTAGGGAAGGTGCAAGGGTTTACAACAAGGCTAGTTCCAGAGCTAAGGGGAATGTCCTACGAAGAAAGGCTAAGGGAAATCGGTCTGACGACACTGGAGGACATGAGGGTTAGGGGAGACATGATAACGATATACAAAATACTGCGAGGAATATACAGAGGATTGGATAGAGACAGGATGTTCAAGAGATGGGACACAGAAACAAGGGGTCATAATTAGAAGTTGAAGATTCAGATGAGTCAAAGGGATGTTAGGAAGTGTTTCTTCAGTCACTGATTTGTCAGGAAGTGGAATAGCCTGGCAAGTGAGGTAGTGGAGGCAGGAACCATACATAGCTTTAAGATAAGGTATGATAAAGCTCATGGAGCAGGGAGAGAGAGGACCTAGTAGCAATCAGCGAAGAGGCGGGGCCAGCAACTAAGTTTCGACCCCTGCAACCACAAATAGGTGAGTACAAATGAGTACACACACACACACACACACACGCACACGCACACACACACACACACACTCGCACACGCACACGCACACGCACACGCACACGCACACGCACACGCACACGCACACACACACATGCTTGCAGATGATGTGAAGTTAATGAGAAGAATCAAATCGGATGAGGATCAGGCAGGACTACAAAGAGACCTGGACAGGCTACAAGCCTGGTCCAGCAACTGGCTCCTTGAGTTTAACCCTGCCAAATGCAAAGTCATGAAGATTGGGGAAGGGCAAAGAAGACCGCAGACACAATATAGTTTAGATGACCAAAGACTGCAAACCTCACTCAAGGAAAAAGATCTGGGGGTGAGTATAACACCGAGCATATCTTCTGAGGTGCACATCAATCAGATAACTGCTGCAGCATAGGGGCGCCTGGCAAACCTACGGATAGCGTTCCGATACCTCAGCAAGGATTCGTTCAAGACTTTGTATACCATTTACGTCAGGCCCATACTGGAGTATGCAGCACCAGCTTGGAATCCACACCTAGTCAAGCACGTCAAGAAATTAGAGAAAGTGCAAAGGTTTGGAACAAGACTAGTCCCAGAGCTACGGGGATTGTCCTACGAAGAAAGGTTGAGGGAAATCGGCCTGACGACACTGGAGGACAGGAGGGTCAGGGGAGACATGATAACGACAAATAAAATACTGCGCGGAATAGACAAGGTGGACAAAGACAGGATGTTCCAGAGATGAGACACAGAAACAAGGGGTCACAATTGGAAGTTGAAGACTCAGATGAATCAAAGGGATGTTAGGAAGTATTTCTTCAGTCATAGAGTTGTCAGGCCGTGGAATAGCCTAGAAAGTGACGTAGTGGAGGCGGGAACCATACATAGTTTTAAGGCGAGGTATGATAGAGCTCTTGGGGCAGGGAGAGAGAGGACCTAGTAGCAATCAGCGAAGAGGCGGGGCCAGGAGCTGTGACTCGACCCCTGCAACCACAAATAGGTGAGTACATACAAACACACACACACACGCTCCCCCCCCCATATACTAGTTACAGAATGGCTCGGCCATTTTTGGGAAAATGGCCGAGGTCCAGGAGACGAGTTACTCATCAATTCAGGAAAGTGAAATAAAGTATGTGAAGTGAGAGGGAATGTCCCACAGGCTGACGTGATCCAACATTCTGCAGTGAGAGGGAATGTCCCACAGGCTGACGTGATCCAACATTCTGCAGTGAGAGGGAATGTCCCACAGGCTGACGTGATCCAACATTCTGCAGTGAGAGGGAATGTCCCACAGGCTGACGTGATCCAACATTCTGCAGTGAGAAGGAATGTCCCACATGCTGACCTGACCCAACATTCTGCAGTGAGAGGGAATGTCCCACAGGCTGACTTGACCCAACATTCTGCAGTGAGAGGGAATGTCCCACAGGCTGACTTGACCCAACATTCTGCAGTGAGAGGGAATGTCCCACAGGCTGACTTGACCCAACATTCTGCAGTGAGAGGGAATGTCCCACAGGCTGACTTGACCCAACATTCTGCAGTGAGAGGGAATGTCCCACAGGCTGACTTGACCCAACATTCTGCAGTGAGAGGGAATGTCCCACAGGCTGACCTGACCCAACATTCTGCAGTGAGAGGGAATGTCCCACAGGCTGACTTGACCCAACATTCTGCAGTGAGAGGGAATGTCCCACAGGCTGACTTGACCCAACATAACTTCAACAATCTTCCCACCAAATTAATGAACTCATTTATCCCACCTCGACAATCTGAATTTTTGGAAATTACTTTAAACGGCTCCAATTCCCTGAAAACGAGAGCCGCCGGAACGTGAAGAAACATTTTAGAGACCTGCGAAGTTTTTTCTTTTTGCGGGGGGGGGGAGGGGGAGAGGGGGGGGGAGGGGAGGGGTGTTAAAACCCGATAACTTTTGTCACCTTTGTTAGGTAAGACACATATGCAACAGTTAGACAACTTTATTCCGAAACGTTTCGCCTACACAGTAGGCTTCTTCAGTCGAATACAGAAAGTAGGCAGGAACAGAAGAGATGTGAAGACGATGTAATCAGTCCATCACCCTTAAAGTCGTAGAATTTGAGGTTGTCAGTCCCTCGGCCTGGAGAAGTTCAGTTCCATAGTCAGGAACTATCTGAGAAGGGTTGGATCTGAGAGGGACATGACCTCTCAGTTGCCTCTCACTACTACTATTACTGCTACTACTACTACTACTACCCTGCACCTCTCCTTCCGACAGTATTTAAGTCTCCGCACTGTCGCTTGACCTTCAGATAGTTCCTGACTATGGAACTGAACTTCTCCAGGCCGAGGGACTGACAACCTCAAATTCTACGACTTTAAGGGTGATGGACTGATTACATCGTCTTCACATCTCTTCTGTTCCTGCCTACTTTCTGTATTCGACTGAAGAAGCCTACTGTGTAGGCGAAACGTTTCGGAATAAAGTTGTCTAACTGTTGCATATGTGTCTTACCTAACAACCTGTCGGTATTATATACCATTTTGATGTTCATTTTGTCACCTTTGTTGGATATCGTGTGTTTTTATCCGAGGTATTATAACACATGCTGGCTTAGAGAACCTTCTTCCTTCACTATATATGAAAAACCAAGCATGATTTGACTTGATATTGTAGGCTGTTGCTTCTTGTATCCCGACATTTCAAGGTATTCTTGGTACACATGTGGATAACATGTTTACTGTGTGACCTCTCCAGTCATCCTCCTGGTGACCCAGTGGTAGAGTTCCCGCTTCACACACGGAGGGCCCGGGTTCGATTCCAGGCGGGTGGAAATATTTCAACGTGTTTCCTTACACCTGTTGTCCTGTTCACCTAGCAGCAAATAGGTACCTGGGTGTTAGTGGACTGGTGTGGGTGGCATCCTGGGGGACAAGATTAAGGACCCCAACGGAAATAAGTTAGACAGTCCTCGATGACGCACTGACTTTCATGGGTTATCCTGGATGGCTAACCCTCCGGGGTTAAAAATCCGAACGAAATCTTTTCTTATCTTATCTTATCTTACAAGTTTTATGTTTTCTGGCAATGAAAAACTTTTGGGCTCGGGTTTCATGCAACACGATCTTGGCTGTTGATTTTTTTCAAGTCTCTGACCCTGACTCTGTACCTGATCAGCCAGGCTGTGGTTCCTACGTCGGTTTACCTGCAGCCAGCAGTAACTTCCTGCTGGCCCTGATCCACCACCAGGCCTGGTCACGGACGGGGCCGCGGGGGCGTTGATACCCGAAACACTCTACAGGAATCAGCAGTGCAGTGCCAGACTTCAGGTAGTGACTTACACCAGTGTGCAGTGCCAGACTTCAGGTAGTGACTTACACCAGTGTGCAGTGCCAGACTTCAGGTAGTGACTTACACTAGTGTGCAGTGCCAGACTTCAGGTAGTGACTTACACTAGTGTGCAGTGCCAGACTTCAGGTAGTGACTTACACTAGTGTGCAGTGCCAGACTTCAGGTAGTGACTTACACTAGTGTGCAGTGCCAGACTTCAGGTAATAACACAGTGTGCTAGAGTCATCACCTGCTGCGGGCTACAGTCAAAATTTTGCTCAATCAAGACCTGCAGTACTGCTGCTAGCCTGCAGTACTGCTGCTAGCCTGCAGTACTGCTGCTAGCCTGCAGTGTTGCTGCTAGCCTGCAGTACTGCTGTGCTAGCCTACAATATTGTTCCTAACATGCAAGTAGACAGCCTGTACTGTCTGCACAGACAGCCTATGCTGTCTGCCAGCTTAGTTCATATTTCGCGCCACTAAGGTGCTGCCCTCTGGGCCTGCCCAGGTCTGTGGGACGCTGGGCCCACACTCTCTCACTCTCTCGCTCTCTCAGCGGCCTAGCAGCAAGACACAAGGCCTACTAGCTCTCTCCCTCGTGGGATGACCCTTCCCGGGCCATGGGCACAACACACAGCTGTGTACCCACTGTAGACAGCCTGTACTGTCTGCATAGACAGCCTATGCTGTCTGCCAGCTTAGTATTGCCACTTCAGTATGTCCAGACTTGCCTCTGTCTCACTCTGGCGACACCCTTCACTCAATCAAGAAGTGTCTACTACCAGCTCCTCTCGTGGGATGGCCCTACCCGGGCCATGGGCACAACACACAAGCCTGTATACCTGCCACGACTTAATAAAGTAAGAAGCCTCTGAAGAAGTTAATCATTTACTCCCAGCTACCAGTTACACCAATTAATCTTGGTTCACACCACCACGACATTGCAAGGCAAGAAGAATCCTCCGAAGCCCTATAATTGACTCCACGCCACTGCATCACCAATTCGTTCACATTGGTGGGAAGCGGTGGTTGCAGCAGTTGTGTTTGCCCGGAGAGAGGAAGGAAGAGGTATGAAGTCTTCACTTTATCACCCTATACAAGAAGCATCCGTCTCTCAGTGAGTTATCCTGATGTCATGTCTGCACGTTTCAGCATCCAGACACAGGTACAAGGAGGATCTAGCCGAAATTTGCCGAATTTCATCGAGAATTGTAAGTGGTGTCCCAGTGACCCCACGCCACAGTGTCCCACGCTGTTTCTCAAGTCATGTGTTCAGCGTCACTTGTATGTTCTGCTGTTGTTGTTCAGCTCAGCACAGCTGTTTCAGCAAGCCAGAGGAGAGTTTTGTGGTGATTTCTGCATCCAGCGTGTCTCCCTGTGTTTGTGGGGGTGAGGAAGAGACCGTTTCCTCGCCTCGCCCATGCTCGCCCTACTCACGCTCACCCGTCTACCACCACTCGCCACTACTCACTCTCTCTGCTGTGTTTTCGTGTGAAGTCATTGCCAGTGCTGTGTATCCGAGTGCCCGAGGCCACTCGAAGCCACGTGGATCAGCAAGCCATGGATCAGCAAGCCACATGGATCAGCAAGCCACGTGGATCAGCAAGCCACTTGGATCAACAAGCCATGCGGATCAGCAAGCCCTGTGGATCAACAAGCCACGTGGATCAGCATGCCACGTAGATCACGACACCACGTGGGGTGTTGGCGATGTCACACGGATCTACAAGCCATGTGGGTTACCAAGCCAGATGTCCCAGGCCTCATGCTGTGGTCTGCTGCCCACATCACATTAACGTCACCGACGATGCTGCCCAACTTCATGACGTCACGATGTCTGCTGACGTCACCTCGAGATGTCTGCTGATGTCACCTCGCGACGTCAAGCCTGACATCACATGATGTCACATCGAGTGTTTCTAGTAATTATTTCAGTATTGTCGAGAAGATTGAGAGAAGATATATGTTGTGTGTTAATTAATTCCTCTCAGTCAGTGTTCTCACATGTTAGTGTATTGCTTAGTGTTAGTTTTGTGCACAGAAAAGCATCATTTGCTAGTTAATACATGTTGTACCGCATGTACTGCGGGTGTGTGTAAAGTTTTCCGTGTGTCCAGTGAGGTCCGCGGTCAGACCCTTGTGTAGCACCACTGTGTTAGTCACCCAGTGTGACCAGCACGTTTGACAGCTGATATCAGTCAGCCTGACCGCGAGCCCCCTTGTACAGGAAGCTCTTATGCTCTCTCGTGATGTTCTGCAGAATCGTACCTGCTACGATTCCTGTCGAGATTTGTTTCACTTCACCTCCAGACCTTCAGAGTGCAGTTATATGTAGAGAAACAAGTCTGGGGATGCTTAGACTAACCTCTGCTATAACTCCAACTGCCGAGAGAATGACACTCGTCAAGCCGCAGTTAGCCCTGTCGGCAGATGCTGTGTCAGCCTCGTGTCACAAGCTTCAGTGAGCAGCCTGCACAAAGATGATGTCACTTTGACTGCTAGCATGCTCACTGCAGTCTGGTGTATGATGTTACGACTCCCAGATGTTTTGCCCAGTCGTCTCTGCCACGACTCGCTCCACGACTCACTCCACGCTCGCCGGCAGTGACAGCCCAGCGACAGTACCAGTCGAGAAGTGTCCTCCTGAGTCGCTTGCCAGAAGTCCTGCCCAGTTGCCGAGTTTTGTCGACGCCTCACTCGAGGGCACCAGCAGGTTGTGCCCCAGGTTGAGTGAAACCTGCAGTGACTCCTATGATGACTGCTTCACCGTTCCAGAGGAGACCGTACCCTGTTACATCACAGCTCAGCTGCAGCGATGTCTCCTGTGTTGCAGTATCTGTCTAGATGCAGGAAGGCGTGCAGTGATGCCCTTCGACGCTCACTGCCTACGACCACGATGTTTAGGACACCCCACATGTTTTTTTTTCTTCCCTCCCTGTAGGAAGTTTTTTTTTTCATGTCCATATGTATATATATATATGTTTTTTTATTTTGTGTTCTGTGCCCTGTTCCCGAGAGAGACCGATTTTTTTTTTAACCACCGGTATTGTCGCGTCGGGACGACGCGAGGTAGGTGGCCGAGCGTATGTAGACAGCCTATGCTGTCTGCCAGCTTAGTTCATATTTCGCGTCACTAAGGTGCTGCCCTCTGGGCCTGCCCAAGTCTGTGGGATGCTGGGCCCACACTCTCTCACTCACACAGCGGCCTAGCAGCAAGACACAAGGCCTACTAGTTCTCTTCCTCGTGGGATGGCCCTTCCCGGGCCATGGGCACAACACACAAGCCTGTGTACCCACCACCACTTTGCAAACAAAGTAAGAAGCCTCCGAAGACGTTTATCATTTATTCCCCGCTTGCAGAAATACCAATTAATCGCGTTCACATGCAGTACTGTTGCTAGCATGCAATATTGTTCTTAGCATGCAGTACTGCTGCTAGCCTGCAGTACTACTGTTGCCCTGCAGTACTGCTGCTACCCTGCAGCATGGTCAGCAATACCATGGTCAGCAATACCATGGTCTGCCATAACATGGTCAGCAATACCATGGTCTGCCATAACATGGTCAGCAATACCATGGTCTGCCATAACATGGTCTGCCATAACATGGTCTGCCATAACATGGTCTGCCATAACATGGTCTGCCATAACATGGTCTGCCATAACATGGTCAGCAATACCATGGTCTGCCATAACATGGTCTGCCATAACATGGTCAGCAATACCATGGTCTGCCATAACACCTACTCTTACTTTCTCTCATTAACGTATCTCAGCATATTCATATTACTGAATATTCCATTAAAATCTAGGCGTTCATGTTTCTGAAGTTACTGTAGCAATAAACGTTATATTGAAACACAGCGAGGTAGTAAACGACTTCGATACGTTGTTTGTTACTGCCATTTGTCAGACTTAATGGGTAAGCCGGAGCACAATATTGTTCCAGCTGAGAGAACAGACCAGCAGCACAACACTGCTCCAGCTGAGAGAACAGACCAGCAGCACAACACTGCTCCAGCTGAGAGAACAGACCAGCAGCACAACACTGCTCCAGCTGAGAGAACAGACCAGCAGCACAACACTGCTCCAGCTGAGAGAACAGACCAGCAGCACAACACTGCTCCAGCTGAGAGAACAGACCCAGCAGCACAACACTGCTCCAGCTGAGAGAACAGACCAGCAGCACAACACTGCTCCAGCTGAGAGAACAGACCAGCAGCACAACACTGCTCCAGCTGCGGGAGCAGACCAGCAGCACAACACTGCTCCAGCTGAGAGAACAGACCAGCAGCACAACACTGCTCCAGCTGAGAGAACAGACCAGCAGCACAACATTGCTCCAGCTGAGAGAACAGACCAGCAGCACAACACTGCTCCAGCTGAGAGAGCAGACC
>NC_069449.1:2070255-2359799 GCF_026875155.1 Cherax quadricarinatus
AAAGTTAGGAATCCTTAACCTGTAAATAGCTGTCAATAAAGTTAGGAATCCTTAACCTGTAAATAGCTGTCAATAAAGTTAGGAATCCTTAAGCTAACCTTGTCAAACCCTGTGTAAAAGGAGAGAGAGAGAGAGAGAGAGAGAGAGAGAGAGAGAGAGAGAGAGAGAGAGAGAGAGAGAGAGGTTCAATACCAGTGTCTCAACATAACTGTTATGTTCAGTAGACATAATATTGCTTAATTAAATATATAAATATATATAAACTTTCAGTGTGTATTATTATTACCTCTGTTTATTGACTATAGCGATAGGTGTGGCCCACCACCCGCTCCCTGGCCCCTGGCCCCTGGCCCCTGGCCCCTGGGCCCTGGGCAGAACAAGGGCCCACACCTGGCCTAGGCTAATACTGTAATACAAGTATTTTTGAAAAAAAATAATAAAAGGGTGAATTTGTGTTAAATTCTAGGTATTTATAATGAAAGTGTTGAGATACTGTGAGATAAAACACTGCTATAATATTAATAAGAACCTGAAATGTAGTGGTTAAAATTAAAACAAAATTGTGATCTTTGGTGGAACAACGTCATTGGAGAAGATAACAATGGTAACCAGACCTCGTTGGTGGGTGTGAAACAGTCTATAGAACAGTTCAAGCTTGAGGGCCCCAGACATGCCTACACTCACTAACTCTCCTAACACTCGATAACCCAGTCTGAAGGCTTAGTAGAACCCACATAAGCCACTATGCCAATTTAATAGTAATTGGCAAGTTCTAAACAAGTACATATTCACAGACTTGTAGGGCAGAAGAAAACACTGAGTTATTCGTGCTGGCTTGGCTTAGCATAGATTTGGCTTGGCTTTCCACAGCAGCAAAGCTCAGAGACGGCAGGAAAACTTGTCGAGATCACTGACACAACGTCCCAGGACAGGACGAACGTACTGCAGACAGGAACTGGCTTGGTTTCTGCATGTGTTCATGGCCGTATCAACAATACGGAGTCAGAACACTAAGACACATGCAGACTAAAGGAGAAATACAATGAGCCATTATAAGAAGCAGACAGTGAGAGGCCGGGAAGCTGCACCAGGAAGACGTTATAACATACATGTCTCCTCTACTTTGAGGCTATTTTTGTCGTGGAGATGTGTAGTGGTTTTGAGTGACACAGTTGAATAATACTTCCTCGGCTTTTTTTTTTTCTTTGGAAAAACAATGTTAGGCGTGTGGCAACACATTCAGTTTGGACCAAGCCTGGATGTTGACTGCTACTTGGATGTTAGCCCAGGTGGCGCTCCAAAATACAGACTATAATGTCTATCTCATGGATACACTAGACAATACACAAGGAATGTGCATCACTGACATTGGTATTTACTATGGGTTTCGTTGGTATTAACTATGTCAAGTTGGTATTAACTATGTCAAGTTGGTATTAACTATGTCAAGTTGGTATTAACTATGGGTTATATTGGTATTAACTCTATAACGGTTTGAAGTGTAATTTGTAGTGTTATATCATGCAATTCTGGTCTTATAAACCTGGCAGATTTACTCTCAGCCACGGTATGAACGATGCATGACTGATGCATTATATTCTGCACTCAGTCTCTGACTGTGACGATAATCCACATAAAGTGAGAATAATACTTGCTGCTCGCTCATAAATGTATTACAACTTCTCTCAAAGGATAAGCTTGAAACATGTGTGAACTCAAATTGAATCGTAATAAACGATTGTCAATGAATAAACAGAAAGATGGACGAGAGGTTCAAACCGTTGTTCCAAGACTGGCAGGCGGTAGAGCTCTGGAACTCTCAATCTCAGCACCATGTTTCCAGCCTGCCGCCCATCTTTCTGTTAATTTAATACCTTATACAAGGAATAATAATGTGTGTAAATATCACTTTAGTTATAACGTGCAACTAAACCACTAAAATTCACTCTCTATAAAATATTATTTTATGGAGACTGATAAAATATTGAATTTAAGACAATTCAGGCAGGTTTTAGCTTGACTTTTTATATCATTATTGTTGATTATTGACAGTGATGTTATGTACATTGATGACGTCTATTTTACTTATAGCTGCAGATCTCTATTAAAAGTTTCGCAGTTGTCATTGTAATTATTTATGTAATTTAAGACAACGTGGTGTGATGTTTCGGAGCATGAGAAGCGTTCCTTACTTAACATGATTCATTCCCAGAGCTAGAGCGGCAACACAGAGCTCCGTGCTGACACTTACACATGTGATACGAAACATGGTCGGAATCCGATAAGCATTTGTCGCAGTTGGAATAAATAATGATCGCCGTCGTAGTATGTGAATACTATGTTAATAATGCCACCTTGGTTAGGTAAGTGGAAACCTGGTTACAGTGATAGGAACTGGCACCTTCTCCGGTTATGTGGAACTTGAGAACTCTCCCAGGTTCAGTGGCACTGACACTTCTCCCGGTTCTATGGAACTGGGCACTTTCTCCCACGGTTTCTGTGGCACCTTGATGCATCTTTCTCCCACGGTTTCTGTGGCACCTTGATGCATCTTTCTCCCACGGTTTCTGTGGCACCTTGATGCATCTTTCTCCCACGGTTTCTGTGGCACCTTGATGCATCTTTCTCCCACGGTTTCTGTGGCACCTTGATGCATCTTTCTCCCACGGTTTCTGTGGCACCTTGATGCATCTTTCTCCCACGGTTTCTGTGGCACCTTGATGCATCTTTCTCCCACGGTTTCTGTGGCACCTTGATGCATCTTTCTCCCACGGTTTCTGTGGCACCTTGATGCATCTAGAGTATATCAAATATATAATAAAGTTGGTAGAATTACCGACAATATGTAAAGTAAAAGGACAAAAGTGCAACTAATGTGACATTTATTGTGGCAACGTTTCGCCCTCCAGGAGCTTTGTCAAGCCGTTACAAACAGTACACAAAAGCAAAGGAAATAAGTTCAGGTAAGATCCCAGTGGGATGAGCGGGGAAGACGGGACAGTTGAAGAATAGCTCTGGAGAGAAGTGTTCTTTGTCAGAGAAATAGAGCCAGAGCTTAACCCAGCAGCTAAGGCGATCGTTGGGCAGACTTGAGAACAGGAATAACAGCGACTGTTGTATCGAACTTGTGGTAGTTGAAGTCTTGAATCTTGAGTAGCTGGCAGCAGGCTAGGTCACATCAGAGGGTAGAACACATATGGGAGTTATATGAGTAACTGAGGAGGCAGGTTAGCAATGGAGACATTTTCGAACTTTTTGAAGCTGCTTCTAGATAGGTGGTATAATTTAGCCTTGTTACTGAAGGTTAAACGTAGAGGCTTGATGAACTGAAGAACTTGGGTGAGTGTGAAGTGAAGCGGTGATTCACATGCATACTTGACTGTTCCAGCACCGAGGCTTTTGTAGTTCAGTACAGGTCATAGTGTCAGTATTTGAAGGAGAAGTGTAGAAGGTAAGGTTTTCCCATGAGGGTTTACTGGAGTCGTCGCTATCTTCCTCTTCTGGAGTGGATTCATTGGGCTAATCTACAATGGTGGTAGCAGGTGACTGAGGGTCGACAGGAGCAATGAAGAGGTGTAATGGTTGTGTAACAGCAGGCTGGGAGAGGTGGGAGGCGGTGATTGAGGTAGCATGATCAACGTTGTCAGCGGTGGAAGTGGTTATAGAAGTTACAGGAGCAGTTGCTTGAGACAGGAGACAGGTCTGCAGGTGCAGTAAAGTTCAGGGTGTTGGGAAGGATCTTGAGGATGTCTGCTGAAGGTGTGGAGTCCGGAAAATTGAAGGCAGGCATGTTGTTCAGACGGAATAGTTCGTTAATAGTGTGTTGAAAGTGCCGGGTTTGATGCGTTTGCAAGGTGTGCATACACCATGTAGTGTAGCACCTTGGAGGGAGCACCGTCGGGGAGTGGAGAGAGGGAGTTGCTGGGCGATGGTGCCTGTAGATTAGCGTGTAGAGTCTTGGTGGTGTCGGTTTGTGGCTTGGTTATTGCAGCGAATGTCGGTGAATTGGAGGTGTTCTTCAGAACTTTAGTTTTCTTAAATATGATTTCTTTCCTGAGTGGGCACTTAGCTGCAAGGGTATGATGATTACCCTTGCAGTTAAGACATGTTGGTGCTGTAGTAATGGTGCAGGATCTGAAATCGTGTCCTTCATTCCCACATTTTGAACAAAACTTCTTATCCTTGATGGGGCAGTCCTTGGCGGTGTGATTATAGGAGTAGCAGGTCCTGCAGTGGGAGATGTATGTGAAACGTTCTGGTTCTATATGACTAGGGTGAATGTGGTAATACGAGATGGCCAGACCGTCAGAGAGAGCTTGGGCAGCCATGGAGATGTCTGAGAATGTAATCTTTAGCATAGATGAGGCGTTGGGGATCTTGGAGATGCTGTCTACCGAGGCCCAGGTGTTTTGTTCCTCAATAGATGTCTACAGTGCTTCAGTAGAGAGAGAGGTGACGATATTGTCCAGTCTTTTCACAAAGACCGAACGTTTCGACTTCAAAAATGGAGACGGGGATAGAGTGAATTGTGTTTGTAGGGTCCTGATTGAAGAGTCGTCCATTAGTTTTGATGCTTCCGTGTCGTCTGTGCAGACGACAATGAAGGAGTCCTTCAGAGAGTGGATTGCTGTAAATTTGACCTGCAGGCAGGTCTTAATGACCGTAGCTAATGCTAACTTCGAGGAGTCATTTATTGCACCATTCACAGGCTTGATTTTCACACGATGCGACAGCATTGTGAAAAGGGTGTGACGTTTGTAGAATATAAATTCCCCACCCCGGCGGGGTCGAAGAGAGGCTTCTTGAGTGTAGAGCAACTGTGTGATCGAACACAGAGGGTATATATAGGCTCAGAGTGAGGTGCAATACTAGTGGTAGTAGTAGTAGTAGTGAGATAAGTTGTAGTAGTAGTTGTAGTAGTAGTAGTAGTAGTAGTAGTAGTAATACAATATGTAGAACAATTGACTCGTACAAGAGTAAAATTATATAAAAGCTATAACTTGGGTAACATAAAAATAGGTTAGACAAATATTTCCATTGGAGGCTGGATAGAGAAGGTCTGTTTCAATGTAATGTGCTATGTGTATTATTAACAGGAGAGACTATGTGATGGCAGGGTTTACTGTTTTCAGGAGGATTCTTCAGAGATGGTGAAGCTGCCTTTGTTTTGTTTAATTGTATTAGAAACAGCTATTAGTGAAGATTCAAGACACTTGCGTTTGCGGAAATTGGCTTCTTTGATCACTAATTGGGCGTCCCTGATTTCATGAGATGATTGGTGGAATTTCGGTGTTGTACACAGGCGTTGTTCAAGTTATCGTTCCTACATGCATAAATGTGTTCATTGAGGCGGGTGTCGAGGTTTCTTGCTGTTTCACCTACATAAATCTTGTCACAGCCTCCACAGGGTATAGTGTAAACCCCTGCGTTGACTGGTTCGTGGTGCTTGGATTTTGTTCTGGTTAGATCCTTTATTGAAGTGCTGGAAGCGATGGCGACTCTGGTGTTAGCTTGTGAAAGTACTTTAGAAACGTTCAGTGCAACCAGGCTGTTGGGAAGAATTGTAACTTTGTTGGGAGTGGTGTTGGTGCGTGGAGAATTAATGATCTGAAGAGCTCTTTTCTTGCAATATTTGATGAAAAAGGAAGAAAAATGTAACTCAGTGAATGTTTGGTGAATGTATGTACATTCATCGTCAAGAAACTCAGGACTACAAATTCGGTATTACGCTCTTAGGAAAAACCCGATGATGATGCCTCTTTTGGTCTTGGTATCTTGACTGGAATAGAAGTGTGTGAGATCATTTTTACTTGTAGGTTTCCGATAAACTTGAAATCTTAGGTTGTCTACTTTGTGGATGAGGACGTCTAGGAAAGGTAGCTTGTCATTGGACTCTTCTAGTGTAAACTGGATAGCCGGTTCAACTGCGTTGAGCCTTGCCTGAAGATTCCGTACATCAAAACGTTTAGGAGTTATTACAAGGACGTCGTCCACGTAACATGACCAAGTGACGCTTGAAGGGATGATGTTGGCGAAGTGTTCGGACTCTAGTTGTAGTCCTGAGTTTCTTGACGAGGAATGTACATACATTCACCAAACATTCACTGAGTTACATTTTCCTTTCTTTTTCATCAAAGATTGCAAGAAAAGAGCTCTTCAGATCATTAATTCTCCACGCACCAACACCACTCCCAACAAAGTTATAATTCTTCCCAACAGCCTGGTTGCACTGAAAGTTTCTAAAGTACTTTCACAAGCTAACACCAGAGTCGCCATCGCTTCCAGCACTTCAATAAAGGATCTAACCAGAACAAAATCCAAGCACCACGAACCATTCAACGCAGTGGTTTACACTATACCCTGTGGAGGCTGTGACAAGATTAATGTAGGTGAAACAGCAAGAAACCTCGACACCCGCCTCAATGAACACATTTATGCATGTAGGAACGATAACATGAACAATGCCTGTGTACAACACCGAAATTCCACCAATCATCTCACGAAATTCAGGGATGCCCAATTAGTGATCAAAGAAGCCAATTTCCGCAAACGCAAGTGTCTTGAATCTTCACTAATAGCTGTTTCTAATACAATTAAACAAAACAAAGGCAGCTTCACCATCTCTGAAGAATCCTCCTGAAAACAGTAAACCCTGCCATCACATAGTCTCTCCTGTTAATAATACACATAGCACATTAAATTGAAACAGACCTTCTCTATCCAGCCTCCAATAGAAATATTTGTCTAACCTATTTTTATGTTACCCAAGTTATAGCTTTTATATAATTTTACTCTTGTACGAGTCAATTGTTCTACATATTGTATTACTACTACTACTACTACTACTACTACTACTACTACAACTACTACTACTACTAGAACTTATTTCACTACTAATACCACTAGTATTGCACCTCACTCTGAGCCTATATATATCCTCTGTGTCCATGTTCTGTTTGTAACGGCTTGATAAAGCTCCTGGAGAGCGAAACGTTGCCACATTAAAAATGTCACATTAGTTGCACTTGTGTCCTTTTACTTTATATATCAAATATCTAGCCTTATTTTTTACTGGTCAATGTTTGTATTAGCTTCTGGTATAAAAACCATCTTAAATTCTTATAATTGCTTGGTTACTACTTAGTGGGGCAGCTGTTCATCTGTTGTTATTCTCTGAAGAGGAAAAAATTTATTAATAACAGCGATTTTTGAGCTAGGGTTAGTGTTGCATAAACAAATTCTATATGCATATTTCATTCTTTCTCCCCACGAGACGAAAAGCTTAATCGTTAAACACATTGTGTACGTGGGATCACTGCCTGGTCCTTAGTAAGAATTCTGCTGATTTTTTTGTTAGCAAGTGTGGGTTCCACGAAAGTTCTAATCCAAACAAGGTTCGAAGTTGGAAGTTTAGACCCAGCTGAAAATTAAGAGAAGAATATCCGCCGCTTTCAGTTATACATAAAAAAATATGTACTGTATTTTACAGAGTACGTGACTCACGAAATAGTAACCCCACCCGTGGTATGGTTTTTTTGTGCATGGTGTCTGTTGTCGTTTATAAAGTATTAGGTTAATCTACTTTTTCGACTCCTTCTTCGTCACTGTGACTGATGAGAGACGTTATTGTGGAGGGACTCTTAACCTGATCCACCCATAATATAGTAACAATAATAATATAATCTTTATTTACTACAAATACATGTACAACGTTTACAGGTATAGCTGACATTAATGATATACTACTATATAGAAAGCCCCTTGTTAGGCTGAGCATCTCGGGCACATTAGGTCAGTGTCCCAGGATGCGACCCACACCAGTCGACTAACACCCAGGTACCCATTTTACTGATGGGGAACATAGACAACAGGTGGAAAGAAATACGCCCAATAATTCTACTCTGGCTGGGAATCGAACCCAGACCCTCGTCATGTGAAGCCAGAGCGTTAACCACCAGGCCACCAGAGCCAACCTACCGTTAATGAAGTATACACGTTGTAGCTTAATGTATGGACACTAATTTTCCATCACAGATGAACCAGCCTAAAATCAACTTTCGTGTCAAAATTTTAACTTGGATAAACTGTTAAAATTATTTACAAAGAACATTAGAGAGCAGCGTGAGAATGTAAGGATTTCTAGACACAGACTCAGTTCTAGTTCTCACAACTACTGGTGTTCAGTTCTAGTTCTCACAACTACTGGTGTTCAGTTCTAGTTCTCACAACTACTGGTGTTCAGTTGTAGTTCTCACAACTACTGGTGTTCAGTTCTAGTTCTCACAACTACTGGTGTTCAGTTCTAGTTCTCACAACTACTGGTGTTCAGTTCTAGTTCTCACAACTACTGGTGCTCAGTTCTAGTTCTCACAACTACTGGTGTTCAGTTTCTAGTTCTCACAACTACTGGTGCTCAGTTCTAGTTCTCACAACTACTGGTGCTCAATTCTAGTTCTCACAACTACTGGTGTTCAGTTCTAGTTCTCACAACTACTGGTGCTCAGTTCTAGTTCTCACAACTACTGGTGTTCAGTTCTAGTTCTCACAACTACTGGTGTTCAGTTGTAGTTCTCACAACTACTGGTGTTCAGTTGTAGTTCTCACAACTACTGGTGTTCAGTTGTAGTTCTCACAACTACTGGTGTTCAGTTGTAGTTCTCACAACTACTGGTGTTCAGTTGTAATTCTCACAACTACTGGTGTTCAGTTTTAGTTCTCACAACTACTGGTGCTCAGTTGTAGTTCTCACAACTACTGGTGTTCAGTTGTAGTTCTCACAACTACTGGTGTTCAGTTGTAGTTCTCACAACTACTGGTGTTCAGTTGTAGTTCTCACAACTACTGGTGTTCAGTTTTAGTTCTCACAACTACTGGTGCTCAGTTCTAGTTCTCACAACTACTGGTGTTCAGTTCTAGTTCTCACAACTACTGGTGTTCAGTTGTAGTTCTCACAACTACTGGTGTTCAGTTTTAGTTCTCACAACTACTGGTGGTCAGTTCTAGTTCTCACAACTACTGGTGTTCTGTTCTAGTTCTCACAACTACTGGTGTTCAGTTTTAGTTCTCACAACTACTGGTGTTCAGTTCTAGTTCTCACAACTACTGGTGTTCAGTTTTAGTTCTCACAACTACTGGTGGTCAGTTCTAGTTCTCACAACTACTGGTGTTCAGTTCTAGTTCTCACAACTACTGGTGTTCAGTTCAAGTTCTCACAACTACTGGTGTTCAGTTTTAGTTCTCACAACTACTGGTGTTCAGTTCTAGTTCTCACAACTACTGGTGTTCAGTTTTAGTTCTCACAACTACTGGTGTTCAGTTCTAGTTCTCACAACTACTGGTGTTCAGTTCTAGTTCTCACAACTACTGGTGTTCAATTCTAGTTCTCACAACTACTGGTGTTCAGTTTTAGTTCTCACAACTACTGGTGTTCAGTTTTAGTTCTCACAACTACTGGTGTTCAGTTTTAGTTCTCAAAACTACTGGTGTTCAGTTCTAGTTCTCACAACTACTGGTGTTCAGTTCTAGTTCTCACAACTACTGGTGTTCAGTTTTAGTTCTTGCAACTACTGATGTTCAGTTGTAGTTATCACAACTACTGGTGCTCAGTTCTAGTTCTCACAACTACTGGTGTTCAGTTCTAGTTCTCACAACTACTGGTGCTCAGTTCTAGTTCTCACAACTACTGGTGTTCAGTTTTAGTTCTCACAACTACTGGTGTTCAGTTTTAGTTCTCACAACTACTGGTGTTCAGTTGTAGTTCTCACAACTACTGGTGTTCAGTTCTAGTTCTCACAATTACTGGTGTTCAGTTCTAGTTCTCACAACTACTGGTGCTCAGTTCTAGTTCTCACAACTACTGGTGTTCAGTTCTAGTTCTCACAACTACTGGTGTTCAGTTCTAGTTCTCACAACTACTGGTGCTCAGTTCTAGTTCTCACAACTACTGGTGTTCAGTTCTAGTTTTCACAACTACTGGTGTTCAGTTCTAGTTCTCACAACTACTGGTGTTCAGTTCTAGCTCTTACAACTACTGGTGCTCAGTTCTAGTTCTCACAACTGCTGGTGCTCATTTCTAGCTCTTACAACTACTGGTGTTCAGTTCTAGTTCTCACAACTACTGGTGTTCAGTTCTAGTTCTCACAACTACTGGTGTTCAGTTCTAGCTCTTACAACTACTGGTGTTCAGTTCTAGTTCTCACAACTACTGGTGTTCGTTCTAGTTCTCACAACTACTGGTGTTCAGTTCTAGCTCTTACAACTACTGGTGCTCAGTTCTAGTTCTCACAACTACTGGTGCTCAGTTCTAGCTCTTACAACTACTGGTGTTCAGTTCTAGTTCTCACAACTATTGGTGCTCAGTTCTAGTTCTTCCAACTACTGGTGTTCAGTTCTAGTTCTCGCAACTACTGGTGTTCAGTTCTAGTTCTCACAACTACTGGTGTTCAGTTCTAGTTCTCACAACTACTGGTGTTCAGTTCTACTTCTCGCAACCACTGGTGTTCAGTTCTAGTTCTCACAACTACTGGTGTTCAGTTCTAGTTCTCGCAACAACTGGTGCTCAGTTCTAGTTATCACAACTACTGGTGCTCATTTCTAGTTCTCGCAACTAAGGGTGCTCAGTTCTAGTTCTCACAACCACTGGTGCTCAGTTGTAGTTCTCACAACTACTGGTGTTCAGTTCTAGTTCTCACAACTACTGGTGCTCAGTTCTAGTTCTCACAACTACTGGTGTTCAGTTCTAGTTCTCACAACTACTGGTGTTCAGTTCTAGTTCTCACAACTACTGGTGTTCAGTTCTAGTTCTCACAACTACTGGTGTTCAGTTCTAGTTCTCACAACTACTGGTGTTCAGTTCTAGCTCTTACAACTACTGGTGCTCAGTTCCAGCTCTTACAACTACTGGTGTTCAGTTCTAGTTCTCACAACCACTGGTGCTCAGTTGTAGTTCTCACAACTACTGGTGTTCAGCTCTAGTTCTCACAACTACTGGTGCTCAGTTCTAGTTCTCACAACTACTGGTGCTCAGTTCTAGCTCTCTCAAATACTGGTGTTCAGTTCTAGTTCTCACAACTACTGGTGTTCAGTTGTAGTTCTTGCAACTACTGGTGGTCAGTTCTAGCTCTACCAACTACTGGTGGTCAGTTCTAGCTCTACCAACTACTGGTGGTCAGTTCTAGTTCTCACAACTACTGGTGTTCAGTTCTACTTCTCACAACTACTGGTGTTCAGTTCTAGTTCTCACAACTATTGGTGCTCAGTTCTAGTTCTCACAACTATTGGTGCTCAGTTCTAGTTCTCACAACTACTGGTGTTCAGTTCTAGTTCTCACAACTACTGGTGTTCAGTTGTAGTTCTCACAACTACTGGTGCTCAGTTCTAGTTCTCACAACCACTGGTGCTCAGTTGTAGCCCTCACAACTACTGGTGTTCAGCTCTAGTTCTCACAACTACTGGTGTTCAGTTTTAGTTCTCGCAACTTCTGGTGCTCAGTTCTAGCTCTCCCAACTACTGGTGTTCAGTTCTAGTTGTCACAACCTCTGGTGTTTAGTTGTAGTTCTCACAACTACTGGTGCTCAGTTGTAGTTCTCGCAACTACTGTAGACAGCCTGTACTGTCAGAGCACACAGCCTAGCCGTCTGCTCTGACTAGTTCATATTTCGCGGCATTCAGTGCTGCCCTCTGTAGGCCTACCTAGGTCAGTGGGAAGTACAGCCCACCCTCTCTCACTCCGAGGCCGACCGACTTGACACACACAAGTGCTCCCCCTCCACGGACTGGCTTGCGGTCACTCCCTCACACTGCCCGTTGTGTACTCACTCCTACCCAATTAAAGCCAAACTAGTCCACGGCCGTATCATTGCTACCTACGCTACCTTCATCGGCATTAAACCGCTGTTCAGCAGTAAGAACAGCAATAACACTACTGGTGCTCAGTTCTAGTTCTCACAATCACTGGTGCTCAGTTGTAGTTCTCACAACTACTGGTGTTCAGCTCTAGTTCTCACAACTACTGGTGTTCAGTTCTAGTTCTCGCAACTACTGGTGTTCGGTTCTAGTTCTCACAACTACTGGTGTTCGGTTCTAGTTCTCACAACTACTGGTGTTCGGTTCTAGTTCTCACAACTACTGGTGTTCGGTTCTAGTTCTCACAACCACTGGTGTTCAGTTCTAGTTCTCACAACTACTGGTGTTCGGTTCTAGTTCTCACAACTACTGGTGTTCAGTTCTAGTTCTCACAACTACTGGTGTTCGGTTCTAGTTCTCACAACTACTGGTGTTCAGTTCTAGTTCTCACAACCACTGGTGTTCAGTTCTAGTTCTCACAACTACAGGTGTTTAGTTCTAGTTCTCACAACTACTGGTGTTAAGTTCTAGTTCTCACAACCACTGGTGTTCAGTTCTAGTTCTCACAACTACTGGTGTTCAATTGTAGTTCTCACAACTACTTGTGTTCAGTTCTAGTTCTCACAACTACTGGTGTTCAGTTCTAGTTCTCACAACCACTGGTGTTCAGTTGTAGTTCTCACAACCACTGGTGTTCAGTTCTTCTCACAACTACTGGTGTTCAATTGTAGTTCTCACAACCCCTGGTGTTCAGTTGTAGTTCTCACAACTACTGGTGTTCAGTTGTAGTTCTCACAACTACTGGTGTTCAGTTTTAGTTCTCACTACTGGTGTTCAGTTCTAGTTTTCACAACTACTGGTGTTCAGTTGTAGTTCTCACAACTACCGGTGTTCAGTTGTAGTTCTCACAACTACTGGTGTTCAGTTGTAGTTCTCACAACTTCTGGTGCTCACTTAAGATCTTCAATATTGTAACTGACTAATATGAACATAAGAAAGAAGGAACACTGCAACAGGCCTACTGACCCATGCGGAGCAGGTGCATGTCCCCCTCCCGGATTAGCCCAGTGACCCACCCAGTCTGGTCATCCCCACTCAAGGATGGGGTACGCCACCAGACCCAGCAGCACAAGCTAGTCAGGTCCAACTAATACCCACCCACACCCATTCATGTATTTATCTAACCTATTTTTAAAACTACACAACGTTTTAGCCTCAATAACTGTACTCGGGAGTTTGTTCCACTCATTCACAACTCTGTTACCAAACCAGTGCTTTCCTATATCCTTCCTGAATCTGAATTTTTCCTACTTGAAACCATTGCTGCGAGTCCTGTCTTGGCTGGAAATTTTTAGCACGCTATTTACATCCCCTTTATTTATTCCTGTTTTCCATTTATGCACCTCGATCATATTTCCCCCTAATTCTACGCCTTTCCAGAGAGTGCAGATTCAGGGCCCTCAATCTATCCTCATAGGGAAGATTTCTGATACTTGGGATCATCTTTGTCATCCTCCTCTGTACGTTTTCCAGAGCATTCATATCCATTCTGTAATACGGTGACCAGAACTGAGCAGCATAGTCTAAATGAGGCGTAACCAAGGATATATAGAGTTGAAGAACAACATGAGGACTTCTATTATTTATACTTCTAGATATGAAGCCAAGAAATCTGTTAGCTTCAGATTACTGCTAACCAGAACTCCTAAATCCTTTTCGCAATCAGTAGTATTAAGATCTACATTATTTAGTTTATATGTGGCATGGTTATTTACCTGTCCAACATTTAGAACTTTGCATTTGTCTATATTAAACTGCATCTGCCACTTCTCCGACCATTGCATCAGTCTATTCAAATCATCCTGGAGTGCTCTTTTGTCCTCATTAGAATGAATTGGACGGCTTATTTTGGTGTCATCAGCAAATTTGCTTATGTCTTTATTTATTCTCTCATTTATGTCGTTTATGTAAATTGTGAACAACAACGGACCCAACACTGACCCCTGAGGAACACCGCTTGTGACATGCCCCCATTCTGATTTCTCCCCATTTATGCAAACTCTCTGCTGCCTATTTGTCAGCCATGCCTCTACCCAGGAAAAAAAATCCTCCGCCTATTCCGTGTGCTTTAAGTTTCCTCAATAGCCTCTGATGTGGAACTCTATCGAAAGCCTTACTGAAGTCCATATACACAATGTCATATTCATTACCATGATCTACCTCCTCAAACACCTTAGTGAAAAATGTTAGTAAATTCATAAGACAGAAACGCCCCTTTGTAAAACCGTGTTGAGATTCATTAATCAATCTGTGCCTGTCAAGATGGCTACGAATTGCTTCAGCAATTATTGATTCCATAAATTTTCCCACTATGGAGGTAAGGCTTTTTGGTCTATAGTTCGAAGCCAAGGACCTGTCACCTGCCTTGTAAATAGGTATTACATTTGCCATTTTCCACTTATGAGGCACTATGCCAGTTTGTAGTGATATGTTAAAAATATTAGCCAAAGGTATGCTAAGTGCCTCTTTACATTCCTTTAACACCCTTGCAAACAGTTCATCAGGACCTGGGGATTTGTTAGGTTTTAGTTTCTCTATTTGTCTGAGGACCATGTCACTAGTTACCGTATAAGAGTTCTGTCTCTTACTTAACAGATGATTTCCTGTTTTCTTATTCATTCTTATCATTATTAATGCAATAAATAAGACCAGAACTCTCACAATTCCAACGTTGTTTTAACACACAAAGACGTAGTAAAATTTATTAATATTCGTGTGAGAATTTATTTATTTCGTTGTGTTCTAATTTGCTTTAAACTTAGTGTTCATTTTATAACACACAGGTCGTCTTTCACTGAGACCTGACAAGGAGACCTGAAAAAGAAGAAACACTTTCACCATCACTCTATCACTGTCTGGCTAGAGGCTTAGATGCCCCTCCAAGCTGCAGATATCTCCACCCCTCCCTCAGAGTGCAGGCACAGCACTTCCCACCTCCAGGACTCAAGTTCGTCTGACTGGTTTCCCTGAATCCCTTCATATATGTTACCTTGCTCACACTCCAACAGCATGTCAAGTCATTAAAACCATTTGCTTCCATTTGCTCATACGCAACATGCTCATTCAATCCTGCTAGATGTCCAAGCCCCTCACATACGAAACTTTCTCTACCCCCTCCCTCTAACCTTTCCGAGGAAGACTCCTACCCCACCTTCCCTACACTCTAGATTTATGTACACTCCAGTTTCTCCTATTTTCCTCCACCCTCTCTAAATGTCTAAACAGCCTCAAAATCTTAAAATTCTCTACATAATATTCACACCTCAGCCTCCTCACCACAGTGTTTCAAACCCATACTTCAGACACACTATACTTTCATACATTCCCATTTTGCTCCCATGGATAACATTCTGTTTCTACAGATGCCTCTGATGCCACCACTCACTTTTTCCCTTCGTCTATTTAATGTTTTTCTTCATCTTTCATAGACCCATCTACTGACAAGTCTACTCCAAAATATCTGCACATATTCAGTACTTCCATACTCCCTCCCTCCAATCTTTCCTTACTTATTTTTTTACTCTCATCCTATATTCACTTTTAATTTTCCTTTGCACATCCTCCTGAGTTCGTCTGTCAACCTTTGCAACTTAACTTCAGGCTCTTCCTAAAGCAGAGAGCCATCGGCATGAAGCAACTGTGATAACTCCTACTTTGTAATAGATTTAATGTCTTTTAATCCCACACCTCTCCCTAACATTCTAACATTCAAGATCCATTTAAGATCCTACCTATAAATATGTTAAACAACCATGGTGACATTACACATCTGAAGTCTACTTTTATTGGAAAATAATCTCCCTCTTTCCTACACACACTAACTTGAGCTATACTCATTAATACTCTTAATTAACCTACCACCTTTTCCACACACCTGTTACATTGCTTCCCTATCCAGCCTATCATATGCCATTTCTAAAATCATATGCAACAAGTCATGTTCATTCAACCATAAACTAACACAATCTAACCTCACGCGATATTAATTACCAATAAAAACCTTTTAAGTATTTTATTATAGTATGGAATGTGACATTGTAAAAGTTTCTTGCGCCCCATAACACTAACAACCACCCTAACCCCTCTATAAACATTAAAAAGCTTATGTCACTATTTTCTAAAAACTCACAAGTTCTTGCTCCCTAGACACAATAAACAAGTGCTCTCAGTGCTCACTACTTCCCTTCCTACAAACATCTCAAACAAGTGCTCTCAGTGCTCACTACTTCCCTTCCTACAAACATCTCAAACAAGTGGTCAGGACTTACACATCCTCAGGTCTTGCTACTTCCTACGGGCACCTTAAGAGGAACGTAAGTATCCCTTTCTTCTAATAATGTGTTGTAGAAGTCTGAGCTTTGCTCAGACTTCTGCTCTACACCACAGTTGTCCTAAAAGATTTGTTAAGTTATACCATGAACTAAGAAATTTCGGGACTTCACCTTACGAAACAAAGCAAATGCGATAGTAATTATAAACAAGGTAGATTGTACTGGAAAAATTAACATGTTTTTAGAACACGGTGAAAGTACGTGCGTCTTAAGCAAGCTCTCATTACTTCCCACTTAAACATTCGGTTGTCTAATAATTTATAACAGTCGCTATGGAACAATGGCTATGGTGCAGTAATTACCGGGTTAAATTCTTCTCCATGATCCGGGAGGGCCATGGAGAAGAAATTAGGGATTTTTTCCGCTATATGGAGCGTCCAGTCTTCGTATGATTGCAGGAATAAGTATTGCTATGCTTCTCCAGTAGTTACATAATTATTTCGGAACACGGACCACCTGGCCAATCAAAACAATTTTGTGGATCACCCCCTAGTTGAAAAATGATAAAAAGAGCAGAACGAACAATTTGGTTTAAAATTTATTTAGTAAGAGACTTTTTTGGATTCTCTTCTGACTGTAAAGCTTTACAATGTTCGGAGAGGACAAACCTACTTTATTAAGAAATGAGTAAAACGTATACACGCCTAACATCCTAGTGAAAAAAATTCTTTCTAGCCGATTCTTGAATTCTCATCTTAGAGTCAAGCTTTTCAACGTTTGTAGACTTACTTGGTAAGGCACCTTGAATATTGCTTTCCATTATAAGACGATTCCTCTATTTCAACTTAATGAGTAACAAACACAAAAATCCCGTTACACGGATAGAAGAAATCTGACTGCATGTGCTGACAGACATAGGTAACTCCCAGTCATGCTGGCCCAAAATTTCTCCATGGACGACTGCTGGTACTCGTCTTGAGCCGCTAAATAATTTTCAGATCCTAGAATTCCTCCTGCAGATCCTCTGGAATACTGTTAACATCTCTTGTCGATGAATTCCCGAAGAAAGATAACCCATTTCTTGTAAAAAGTACGTGTAGCAACGTTTCGCTCTTCAGGAGCTTCATCGAACCCTTTTAAACAATACAATAACATAGAGGATATATATATATATATATATATATATATATTATATATATATATAATATATATATATATATATATTATAGGTACCACGTGAGGTGAAACAATAGGCCTACTGACCCATGTTGCAGACGTAAATACCTTGAGTCATCTTTAATTGCTATGTCAAACACCTAAAACAAAACTAAGGTATCTTCGTCATTTTCGGAGATAGTTTGGTGATTAGAAGGTGCGGAGTTCTTCAAAGTACTAACCAGAGGGATGAAGAGGGTTTGTTGAGGTGGTTCTGACATTAAGAAAGGCAGGATAGAAATAGAATGACTTGAAGGGCTTATAAATTTGTAGTGGAGGGAAGGTTGGTTAAGGGTCGTCCTAGGAAAAGTTGGACGGAGGGGGTAACGGAGGTTTTCGTATGCACCTTTCAAGGCAGGTGAAATTACTGATCTAGAAAATGTACAGAGAACCTTCACAGCGCGCATAACGGAGATAAAACTCCTCAATTACTGGGAGCGCTTGAAGTTCCTGAACCTGTACTCTCTGGAACGCAGGCGGGAGAGATACATGATTATATACACCTGGAAAATCCTAAAGGGACTAGTACCGAACTTGCACACGAAAATCACTCACAACGAAAGCAAAAGACTTGGCAGACGATGCAACATCCCCCCAGTGAAAAGCAGGGGTGTCACTAGCACGTTAAGAGACAACACAATAAGTGTCAGGGGCCCGAGACTGTTCAACTGCCTCCCAGCATACATAAGGGGGATTACCAATAGACCCCTGGCTGTCTTCAAGCTGGCACTGGACAAGCACCTAAAGTCGGTACCTGACCAGCCGGGCTGTGGCTCGTACGTTGGATTGCGTAAAGCCAGCAGTAACAGCCTGGTTGATCAGGCTCTGATCCACCAGGAGGCCTGGTCACAGACCGGGCCGCGGGGGCGTTGACCCCCGGAACTTCCTCCAGGTAAAGTCCAGGTAATACGAGGAGCTTGGACATCCAGAAGGCGTGTGTGAACGAGTTATTTACGAGTGAGTGAAGGTAAGTGGTTTTTATGACTTGACATGCTTGACATGCAAGGTAACATGATGAGAATCAGGGAAACCGGTTAGTCAAACTTGAGTCCTAGAAGTGGAAAGAACAGTGCCTGCCCTCTGTGGGATTATCTGCAGTTTACTGGCGTGCCTCTGGCAGCAAGACAGTGATGGAGTGAGTGTTGGTAAAAGTGTTTCTTCTTTTTCGGGTCACCCTGCATCAGTCGTAGACGGTTGATGAGTTCAAAAAAAAATGCTTCCTAGTGAATGAAACAACGAAATTCAATTAGCACTGCAGCGCGATCTTTGCTGTTTCAACAATTTTTGTCCGTAGCGCAGCAAGTGTGCCGCCATCTGTGGTGACCACACCATACCATAGTCTTCAAAGAAATTTTTAAACAATTTCGTACACATCCTCTGCCTTTGTGGTGGTATCAAGTGTCTTAGAAGACAGAAACTCGTCTCTGAAGTCTCCCTCAACCATGCATACTGCGAACATCAATACCTGAGAAAACACTACAACATCGGCCAGTTTATACAATTGTATAGTAAACGATGAAACATGTATATTTGTCATATCTCATTTATCCGTCTCTCAACTGTGTCGTTAAAGACAGATATATCGGCCAGTTACCATGCTACATCCTCGCTAGAACAAGCCAGCACAGAGAAGCCCAGGTTGCTGGTAGTCGTGTGAGGCTTCATGACTTTTGCAACTCTTCTTGCAACAATGTAGGAAGTGTGCACTTCATTGCTTGTCTTGTCGTAGAATACAACTGTTGAGTCGAGACGCTGCCCCTTAAGAGCTGATAACTCCCTCTTGAAACAATCTATGTCTTTAGTTAGTTGGAGTGATGTTTTTCGAGAAGTTCCAACTTAGTCGACTTCAGCGAGCCGTTCCCGACACATCTAACAAACATATTGCGGTTAAGCAACGCCTTGCTTTTCATGACAAATGAAGACGAATTTGATGTGATCCTCCGAATACCTGCCCTTGATGTGCCTTTCTATCGCTGCCATTTTTCCCAGATTTGTGCTCAACAAAGGTGTACTCACCTAGTTGTGGTTGCAGGGGTCGAGTCACAGCCCAGCCTCTTCACTGGCCGCTAATAGTTCACTCTTCCTGCTCCGTGAGCTTCATCATACCTCTTCTTAAAGCTATGTATAGATCCTGCCTCCACTACATCACTTCCCAAACTATTCTACTTCCTGACTACTCTGTGACTGAACAAATACTTCCTAACATTCCTGTGATTCATCTGAGTCTTCAACTTCCAACTGTGAGCCATTGTTCATTTGTCCCATGTATGGAACATCCTGTCTCTATCCACCTTGACGATTCCTCTCAGTATTTTATATGTCGTTATCATTTCCTCCCTATCTCTCCTGTCCTCCAGTGTCATCAGGTCGACTTCCATTAACCTTTGTTCGTAGGACATTCTCTTTAGCTCCGAGACTAGTCTTGTTGCAAACCTTTGAACTTTCTCGAATTTCTTGACGTGTTTGACCAGGTGTGGGTTCCATACTGGTGCTGCATGCTCCAATATGGGCCTGACGTACACTATGTACAGTGTCATGAATGACTCCTTACTTAGATGATGGAATGCTATTCTCAGGTTTGCCAGGCGCCCGTATGCTGCAGCAGTTATTTGGTTAATGTGCACCGCAGGCGATCTGCTCAGTATGATGCTTATTCCAAGATTCTTTTCCTTGAATGAGTTTTTGCAGCCATTGACCTCTTAGGCTGTACTCCATCTGCGGTCTCCTTTGTCATTCCCCAATCTTCATAACTTTGCACTTGCTGGGATTGAACTCCAGGAGCCATTTGTCAGACCAGGCTTGCAGCCTGTCCAGATCCCCTTGTAGGCTTGCATTATCCTCTTCCGCTTGTATTCTCATTAGTTTCACATCGTCTGCAAACAAGGACACCTCTGACTATATCCCTTCCGTCATATCGTTCACATATACAAGAAACAATAAACTGAGTAAAGTCTGAGGTAACTACAATGGAAAGCTCTGTTCCACAAGGCACAGTACTCGCTCCCATCCTATTCCACATCCTCATATCTGACATAGACAGAGATGTAAGCCATAGCTCCGTGTCTTCCTTTGTGGATGACACCCGAATTGCCATGACAGTGTCCTCCATCGAAGACACAGTGAGACTCCAAGCGGACATCAACCAAATCTTCAAATGGGCCACTCAAAACAATATAAAGTTCAATGAAACGAAATTTCAACTACTCAGATATGGAAAACTTGAGGAAATTAAAACTGCATCAGGGTATACAACAAATTCTAACCATACAGTAGAGCGAGAAAGTAATATGATGGAACTGGGAGTGATAATGTCAGAGGATCTCGCCTTCAAAGACCACGACAATGTATTACCGCATCTGATATTAAAATGATAGGATGGATAATGAGAACCTTCAAAACTAGGGACGCCAAGCCCATGATGATTCTCTTCAAATCGCTTGTCCTCTCTAAGCTGGAATACTGCTGCACACTAACTGCCCCCTTCAAGGCTGGCGAAACTGCGTAGTGAGAAATGCGTGATAACCAGTAGAAAATGCTCGTGTGACTCTCTTACTGGTTGGCATCAAGCTGTCTTTACCCAACACATTAAGTACTAACCTCACATGTCAGTATCATCAATGAAGCACTTCACAGTGTCACCACCATCCAAGACCTCAGGGTTGTGCATGCACCAGCTGACAAGACCTACTGCACCAGCTGACAAGACCTACTGCACCAGCTGACAAGACCTACTGCACCAGCTGACAAGACCTACTGCACCAGCTGACAAGACCTACTGGCTCAGCTGGTGCAAGGAAATATAAAATGACTTTTTTGAAAACCTCCAATAAGTGTTACCATAGTGCAAAAATAAGAATATATACACCGACAGATGTGTATTTGTCAGTGTATATATGATGTGACTTTAAAATATCCTTCACTGCTGAAGTAAATATTACTTTCAGCCTTAATTATTGTTGCTTGTGTCAGCTTCAGAAGAAATAAGCCAACTAACCAATAAGAGATAAGATAGAATGTATATAAATGTAACTGATGGCAAACTTGTCCAATGGATCTTCAACCTCCTTACAAATCTCACCTAAACAAGCAGTCAAGAAGTTAAATAAGACATGAAGCTTTCGGATGTTATTCAAGTTGTATGAGAACTGTGACATTGTGTTTACAACAAAACTTTACTGATGACGTTGGCAGGGAACCTAGGAACTAGAATATCTGTGGGGAGAATTCCAAAGGATGAAAATATGAAGAAAATAGTGGAGGGATGGGGAGGAGGAAAGGGAAAAAGGGGGGATGGGATAGGGAAGGAGGTAATTAGGTTCAGTCTGAGAAAGGAGACCATGAGCCTCTTCACGACGCCAAGGAGACCCCCTTGAAGAGGTGTGTTTGTGTGTGTGTTTGGGGGGGTAGGTGTGAGAGACTTGCCTAGCATGGGCCCGCAGTGATGCTTCTCTTTTAGCCTCTTATGTATCGCTTCGTCTAAATGTTCAGATATTCTCGCAACTTCCAGGAATCTATATATTACACTCGTGCTTGTGTTCGTAGAAAATTTAGAAACCTGCACAGGATGAATGTTGAAGTAAGGTCTCTGGTCTTAACAGTCCTTAAAATACTGAAATAAGTTTTATTTGGTAGTTTTTTTTTATAAAGATATTAAGTACAGTGAATATCTAAATTTTATCGTTTACTTATAATAGTTTTAATTTTTATTTCGTTGTTTACACAAGATGAAGGAAGCAGCGGAATTTCCAGTTATGTTAACACTTGGAAGAAACCTCCAGGTAAGAAAATCCGGAAGAATCCACCACGTAAACTTCAGGTAAATACCAAGAGACCTTTTTGTATCCCCTGATCAGGTACCTGTCCTGGGTGGCAGGGAGGAATCTCACTTGTGTTCTCAAAAGTGTATATTTTTCCATATGGTATTATATTCGTCTGTTCATATGTTATACCAGAAAGTGAGAGTAAGACACATGTGCAACATCTGGGTATCTTTATTGTAGACGTTTCGCCACCCAGTGGCTTTACCAATACAAATTCCAGGACATAACTTGAAGACCAGAAAGTATAAGTTAGTTTATTTTTTGTAAAATTAAAACACATGCATACATCCTTTAACTTTCAGGTTCATTCTTTTGCTTTGCATTTTTTTTCCAGTAGATGCTGAGAATACTCTTTGGAAAATAGCCTAAGATGAGATACTAAGTCCTTCGGACTTTAATAGACGATTGACAGTCTTAGTCTAGAGTAATCTGAAGAGGCAAGATAATGGATATCTAGATACTGGAGCCTGAAGAGAAAAGTAGCAGTCGAAGGTTTCCATTAGGTGTGGGGCTTATTAGTTGCTATAAATGTGTAAGGGCTCCTTCAGAACGTCAATGCGCAGTTGAAGGAACCCCGTTCTCTTTATGAGAAACATAAATAAGATAAACAACTGTAATATAAGAAAGATTCATAGAACATGAACTCTTCCTAACTGAAGCTAATGACTGAAAAATTAAATACACCAAATTAAACAAACATAATATGTAGAGAATGATGGTCTAAGTATGTCGTAGGTGTGGCAATGTGAAGGTAGTGATGAGGTCGATAACCGAGGTATAGAGAACATGTCCTATTCCTTAAATGTAGAATGTTGTAGAAACAGTAGTTCTGGCCTGGTGGTATGAGAAAAGCAGAGTTCTCGTAATAATAAAGTGTAGACCCAAACCGAAGGTGAAGGAATAGCAGGAAGACGAATTTTCAGTTTCTGTTCTATGCTTAGATCGTACCACGCTTCTCATGTCGCTTCTGTCGGGTGACCTGAACCATACAGCAAGGTTGATAAGAAATAGAAGTAAATTGCGAACCGGACATGAAATCATTCACACTACAGGCTAAAAGTCTTTAAAAAAAATGGTGAACTCTAAACATTACGTTATTAACTTAAATATAATGAAGTCCCCACAAAAAAAAATAAAAATCTCAACAACAGTAGAACTCTTGTCTATATTAAATTAAGTAATAATTTAAACATAAAAATAAGTAACCACTTACAGGCGTGATGAGAGGAGGAAGCCAAGTGACGTTCCTCCTTCATCATGGGTCCCTTGTTAACTCCCACCCGGTGGAGAAACGGGTCAAGGTAACTGCTGACATACCCCTTTCTAAACAGTCATACTACACGTTATACTACCTCCACCACTCATTCACTCTTCTACATTCATTTAATGAAGTTTTTCCTCACGGTGGCAGCAGGTCACGCCCAAGAGTTGGTCCAAAGTCTAGAAATAGGATCGTGGAAGATATTCTCAGTAGTAGGATTCCATGGTTTTGCTGTGTCACATAAATATCTTTATATTAATGATATAATAATTATAATAATACTGTCATAATTATAGAATAATATTCCAACTTAATATTATTAATATTGCACAATTTAAGTCATAATTTAAAATTCTTTTACAGAGATTAATAATGACATGTCTAATTTTACATAGAAGATTAATTAGCAGGATTAAAATTCTCTGAATATATTTAATTGCTTCGACAATTGTTGATTAAACTAGAAATACCTTAGTATGATCTATAGCTTCTTAGAAAATTTGGTGAATGGACTATTAATAAGTGTGAAATTGGTAGTTATACATTATCGACGTGTTCATGAATGAAATTTGACGTTGATGTAAGTTCGTAATTATACAACATAAATGTGACTTACACGAAACAGAAAACAAAAATAAATAATAGTCTTGTATAGTTTGAAAATGATGTATAGTGACCACCCGAGGTTGTCTGGATCATCATTATGATCTTCCTTGAGTCAAACATTTCTAAATTACAATGACCATTAGAGGAAAAGTCTCTTAAAATTATCCTGTCTTAGAGCAACAGTTCCAGTCAATGAACTATTTTATTCTGACAGTTCTAAGTGCATTTTATTCTGACGGCTCTAAGTGCATTTTATTCTGACAGTTCTAAGTGCATTTTATCTTGACGGTTCTAAGTGCATTTTATTCTGACAGTTCTAAGTGCATTTTATCCTGACGGTTCTAAGTGCTTTATATTCTGACAGTTCTAAGTGCTTTATATTCTGACAGTTCTAAGTGCATTTTAACCAGGTGCAAATTTCAATTAATGATGTCATAGGAGAAGTGTCGACAGGAAGAACATGTCTGTATACAGTCGTGTAAAAATTTATTCATGTTTTTTTTAAGTTATATTCATTAAAATACAATATTTTTTTATATTTATTTAAAACAATATAAATAACAAGGTTGTATCAAGAAAATAATACAACATTACACAGTTATGAAACAAAAGACACATCGGGGACTGCACACACACACATTTACATCACATATTACACATTTACATCACATATTATACACCATGGTAATACACCTGGGATATATACCATAAAATCACAACAATAAAGGATCACCACAATAATTGACTCACGAAATCGTAATGACACGATTGCAAAGAAACCATACCACGAGTGGGGTTTGAACCCCAGTGGCTAACGCGACGGTCTGGAGTTTTGAGACTCTCTGACCGGGGGTTCAAACCCCACCCGTGGTATGGTTTATCACCACAATACTCAAACATTAATTTAGGCAACTATACGAGATCTTAGCAATAGCCTAAGAATAGGTGTTTACAAAACAAAGGTGGACCAGGATAAACCTATAAGTCACAACTAAAAACATCTAGAAAAGAAATAACAAAACCACAAAATAAAATGTGACATCTCAAAGAAAAATAAACCAAAAACAAAAGAAAAAAAACACATGGAAGCTGCTACATGTGGAATATATACACTTACAAGTGATAAAACGTTTAATAATACTGCTACCACATATAGCTCAACCTATATGTATAGACATTATATACATACATACACATACATACATACATATATATGACATATATAGTGCTATTGAAACCACAATTTAACACAACAAGTATAAACTGGATAATAAGAAACAAAATCAACGGTGCGAGAAGCACACCATAATACATATATACTCCATCTGACTCGTATCGAGGCATAAAAACAAACGGCGATACATTCCTAAAAGGTGTATACACAAAGTCTTAACAGATATAGCGACGTCACCATCACACAGGAGACGCACATAAATCACGGGATCACTCAACATTCACTCACTCGACATACACAGTTAGACACTGCTAACCAGCCCGTTAGATTACCCATTAACTTCACAACAATCTCAAATCACTTAACTTCAAGGCTTTATACCCTGACGGGAAGTCTCTCTCCCAGTTCCCCTCATACATCAACTTATTTCGACGTTTCGTCCTATAAAACGTTCCTGCTAAAACCCAAATCCTACTGTTACCTTCGACCTTCCTCATAGCCCATGACACATAAATATAATCGGTCACTATACATGACACTGCACGTTGTACACGCACATCAACCCCCGCCTACATCAAAACTCAACGCCCGGAGCGCTGACAACCCTCCCGCCCCCACCAAGCGCAAAACCCTACTGAACCACGCACGTACCACATCTAAAGTCTCACAGAAATACACCACATGAAAAGCAGACTCGTCCACCCCGCACAACCCCGGTCCTCCCCCAAACACCTGTTATACAACACCACCCTGGACGACAGGATTCCATGTAAAAACTTAAAGACCACATCCCGTACATAAGCAGGCAGATGTAATAGTTGAACCCGCCCCCAAATGTCACCCCACGCATACATGGGATACATTTCCTCAACTCGCGCCACGACTCTCCCCAAGGTACATAATTTAACACCCCGCACGTCCCTCACGCGCAATAACATACAAAGATTCGCACCTAAGTAAATCCCTCCCCCCACCACTTGCGCAGTTCTTGATGCAGTTTAATTAAACCACCCCGCATCCCACCCAGCCGGAGAAAACGACGCTTCACATAACACGCCATTACGCGAGCCTCTGTAGGAAATAGACCCAACCCTCCCTGGTGCATTGGTGTCTCCACCACCGCTCTTGTGAGCCAATCGCATCCCGAACCCCACAAAAAACGATAAACTCTATGCAAAAGACGTTTGAGGTCCCCCTGCAACAGAGGATACAGAGCAGCAACATGCCATACTTTGCTGTAAAGCAGGACATTAATGACCACCGCCCTCTGATGCAGGGTTAAATGTCGCGGCCGGAGATTATTTAAGCGCCTCAAGACACCATCTACAATCCTCTCTGAATTACACGCCCGCGTCTGGTCTACCTCACGCATATAATGAACACCACAGATAGTGAGATGATCAATTACCGTCCACCCCTCTGTACCCACCCCATCCCCCACCCACTCCCCCAACTCCATAATCATCGATTTTTCCTTATTAAATACAGCCCCGTCGCCTCGCCAAATACACAAACAAGTCCCTCAACAATACATAAGTGTTCCCTCGTACGTAATAGCACAGTAGTATCGTCCACATAACCCACAAGGGCCGGTCGATCACTGCCCAAACCCAAAGACGAATCTACTCCCTCTCCATATACAGCCCAGTAAAACGGGTCTTGTAGACATGCAAAAAACATTTGAGACATGGGGCATCCCTGACGGATACCCTTGCTCAACGGTATGAAAACACCTAACCTCCCATTAACTTGCACTTTAAATCCCGCCCCATTGCACCACGAACTGGCCCACGTGACGACCTCAATTCCAAATCCCTGCCATCTCATAAATCTCCACAGGACCTCCCTTTCCACACTATAAAAAGTGGCTCTCCAATCCAGAGCCAGAACACCCTCCCCCCACCTCTCTCCCCGCAATCCTCAACAAACTCCCTGATATTCCCATGACCATCATACATCGACCTACCTGGTACACCAAACTGACCCTTATGGATCACCTTATCAAACGCTCTCTTAATCCTATTCATGAAAATTTTCGCATATAGCTTATAGTCACTGCACATCAACGAAATGGGACGATAGTCTTTTAATCGCTAACAACACGTCACATTTCCTAACACCAAAACCGCCGTACTCTGAGACTGACCTAACACCCCACCCAAAATACATTATTTGTGAATTTTACAGACTGGCAAGTGTTAGCGACCGCTGAGGTGCAACATAACCTGCACTTGTATGTTTCAAGTGATTAACGAAATGTACCTAACTACGACGCTAAATATTTTTCCATATTGTAATAAACTAACAATTACTTTTTCCACTTATATTTTTTTAACGAATTCGCTTAAAATTTGCAGGATATTGTATTAGTACCAATGCCAATATTTATATAGATTAAAAAACCGACAAGCTGAAGAATGAGACATATAACAAATGAGCATCTTTACTGCTGAAACGAAGTAGTTGAGCATAAATTCTCTGTTTTGTTTATCTTCAGAACAAATATCGTGCTGGTCCCGTCGTGACAGACGACCTCGAGGCAGCACTGTTAAAAGCAACATTCAGAACTCATGTTCTTGAATAAATAAGCAGTAACATCCTTCACACTGTATTTCCCAGGAGGTAAAACAAGAGTAAATATTTCATGTCCTAATATTTATTTTACAGTTAGGAGTAAATTAGTGTCTCAATACATGTATATGCTTATATTATATGAAGAGAACGGAATTTGTATTGCAATATAGTTGTTCACAGGGACACGTAACGTGTGAATAGTTTTTCCTATAAACACAAGTTCTGTTTTAAAGTGAACTTACATATTACTAAAACTTACGAATGTATTGTTCTGTCCGAATGTTACTGTCTCAAACTTCACTTTAAGAATGTTATATATCACATGTATACAGTGATACAGCTGGTAATACAAACATCAAAGGATACATGATCGATGGAAGTTCGGAAACATCTCTTCTGAAGAAATGCATATTTTCCTATGACTTAAAACAATGATACTGATCATAACTTTTTAGCTATAGGTTAAGATATACAGACGAGTAATAAGAGCAAAGGAAAACATTGAATAAAATATTAGGAAGGATTTTGAGAGGGTAGAGTGTTAACCCACCACCACCACCACCCAAAAACTGTTATTATCTGGATATTCTCTCTCGACTGTGTCACTTTGTCGGAGTCTTATTTATAAGACCTTCACTTAGTCCTTTTGGTCTTTTCTTCTATACCTTGACTAAGTCTGGGTATAGTCTCTGGGTCTTCTCTACAAGACCTTGGCTAACTCTCCCTCACTCTCTCTCTCTCTCTCTCTCTCCTCTCTCTCTCTCTCTCTCTCTCTGGATCTTATCTACAAAACATTGAATAAGTTCCTCTCTCTCTGGGTTTTATTTACAAGACCTTGACTAAATCTCTGGGTCTTCTCTACAAGACCTTCCTAAGTTCCTCTCTCTGGGTCTTACCTAAAAGACGATGACTAAGCCCAGATAAACTGTGAAAATTTGTGTGGACTGCCTCCAAGTGAGTCGCCTACCCTGGCAAACTCTGTTGACACCGAGCTCTGAGGTGGGTACCTCAGCCTCACAAGTGGCTTATAGGACAGATTTTCACAAATGATTGGTACTGCAAGAAACCTCGCCTGCATGCACGTATAAAGGACTAACTTACTTGGTGTTGCAGCATATATCCTGATCTTCACTTCCCTAAGCTAGCCTTAGCCCCTTTGGACTCCCCCTCAGAAACCACGTGCAACCGGGAGCATTAATTCCTGCAATATTCATCGTAATTAGTGTCCTGCCTGCACCTCAGAAATTCCAATATCCAAGAGTGGTATGTATCCCCTAGTATAAACTATGCAGACTCAGACACTAGCTTCTAGACTGCTCTGAGACACTGGTACTTACTGGCATGCTCAACCTGTTGCAAACGGGCCCACAGTTGACTCACTCACAATCTCCCCAGACACTGGCCAGTAATCTACGAGAAAAAAGGGAAGGTCTTGTCTTACTGTAATGGGCCTGACGGAGGTCATCTACGTACATCGAGGTGCCTCTACCAGATTTCTCCCAAGTCTCAGATGTGAGACACGTGGGGCGCCGTCTGCTGATCATGGCAACCCCCAATCATTGGTGCGTCCTTAGAAGAAAAAGCTGGGTCCCTCTTTCCCGACCCCCGTCCTCTTCAAACAGGGCTGCCAGTTCCTCCCTAGCAATTATCCTATGTTGCCTACATTTCGGCTATTTCTACCTATGTTTAAAGGGCTTAAGGTCTACATTATCATTATCTACATTTTCCTTAGGAAACCTAATATAATAACTTCGTAGAACTACCTACTCCTTCCCTGAAGAGTAAATCTATAAATTAAATACATGCCTACCAAGAATCCATCGCCGACAAGAGAATGCTTCCCTGTTTGGGGGGGGGTATAAGGCCATCCAGCTCAGCCGTCCCGTACGGCCATGCTGGATCTGTCCTGTGGAATTTTAGGGACCAAATAATTTCCACATCCTCCCGCCAGCAAAGGTAGGCGCTAAGTCTAAATCAAGTTCACCTTCCGCAAGCCCCCATGGTGGACCCTGGACACGAGTGCCGTCCGGCCACTCTCGTTGAGCAGACTCCGGTCTAACTTTCAACCGTCCAGTTTCCCCTGTGTGGACCTCTGGGGTGTGTAACTTTTGGTTCCGGTGGTCTTGGCACCCTTTCCCTTAACTTTAACATCTTTCGCATGTCTAGCCTTGACTGAGCGGCTCTGTACTTTCCCACCCAGTGGCCCACATGCCCTGGTAGCCTTTCCTTTCCCACTGTTTACGAGGTTCCCTGGATTTAAAGGCAATCTATCTCCCTCTTTACGTACCCTGTGAAAGTGTTTTCCCCAAGGTGGCCGAGCGTTCGTCACTACCTACCGGTTCAGCTTCCTGGCGGTTCATCGTGTATACTGGTACTCATTATCACTACTCCCCCAGCTATCATGGGACAGCTTCTCCTCTATCTGGCGTGGCAGGGAATTCAGGTGGAATCCTGCCACCTATGATGTATCCTACTGGGGATCTGTATAAACCAATTCCTTCCTTAAACGTCCGTCGTGTAGACAGAAGTCATCTATACGATTGGCTCCCACCAGGATCCCTACATTTCTGACTGTGTCAGTGGTAATTCCCTGGTCTGCTAGCTTCACATCAAGGTCTTTCATCGTTTAGCTGCTGCAGCAAGACCCTCGCTGTAATTGCCCTGGGTAATGTCTCTACCACCAAAGCTGTAATGTCTCTGTGATGTCCACCTAATTTGACTGTGACATCCACCACATCATAAGATTTGGGTGGGACCTGACTTACAGCCCCCCCAACATCATACTCACTTTCTTCGTGGCCTTCAAATTTAATTAGCCACCAACTTCTTTGTTATCAAGGATACTTGTGCTCCTGGGTCAAAGAATAATCGGGTGCTTCGACCTGTGCCCATTCACAACCTTTGCCATGACTGTAGGTAGGGCAGCACCTCCGTGATTCTCACTCGGATTAGAGACTTCACTACCACTAATCACGCTGGCTACCATTTCAGGCTCAGACTCACTTTCTATCTCTACCTGAGAGATATCCCTACTAGCTTGGGGTTCCCTTAAATTATTGGACATAGCGCAGAAATGGTGCTTACCTTTGCAACAGACTCGACACTCACTGAGCTGGGTGCCACATTCTCTCGCAAAGTGTTTCCCCACAACACTTGAAGCAGAGTCTCAACTCCCTTAGTCTCTGTTGCCTACTGCTCAGTGTTATATACTCCGAGCAACTCGTGCTAGAGTGTTCGCCTTTGCAGAACACACATATTCTGGCATGAGTGCCTCTGAGGTTCTGCTTAGAGGTTCTTACCTTAGACACCTCTTTACCATAGTACACTCCAACGTTAGTCGTACGAGCTTTAGACTGATCTCTCGAGATCTTTGAGCAACTTTCTGGGTTTTTATGTGGCGATGGTGGTGACTCTTCTCTCACACCTATACTCAAATGAGAAACGAGATCTCCCAACCCCTCAACAATTTGTTTTATCGTGAACCTATTCGTCTGATATTTTAAGTGTAACTCATGCACTGTAGTGCTAGCCAGTTTCCTCTGAATCACCTGGCTAAGGACCCATTCTGAGTCATCCTCATCATGCAAATCTCTGAAACTATTTGTCAAGCTCATAATTTCAATACGGAACTTCTCTAGGCTTTGACGGTCATGTCGGCAAGCCTCTAGATCCAACAACCGATAAAGTACAGCTACCTTTATCTCCTCAGTGTTGCCAAACATGTCTTCTAATTGGTCTTTGGCATGTTGGTAATTAGTGTCAGTAATCTGGTAGTGCCGGACCAGGTCTAAGGCTTTACCCTTGAGCTGCGACCGCAAATACTGCAACTTGACGGCATCTGACAAATCGTTTCTGTCATCTATCTGGGCTTTAAACTGATCCCAGAAAGCAATGTACTCTGTTAAGGTTCCGTCGAACATTGGTAAATTCAACTGGGGCAACCTGGGCAACATATTGACAGGTGTGTGGCTGTTTGGGGTACCTGCGGTGTTCAACACCACCCTTGGAATACTAGCCTTTAATGTACTTAAGTTATCTTTGTACATATTCATCTCCTGATGACTATCTACATCATCCTTAGTGAATTCGTCCATAGCCTGCTGAAGACTTCCCTGGGATTCATCGTCCTCAATAGCCTGTTGCTCATATGCTGAGAATGCATTTTTCATAAAGGGTTCCCATTTTTCCCCCAAACTCTTCAAGCAGTCCTGGGAAATCATCGCAGTTCTACGTTACAGCATTGGCAAGTAGCCTTGCACCTGTTACGCGTTCTGTTCAGATGCCCTTTGTATGCTGCTACTGATCGTTTTAATTTTGTTAACACTGAACCAGACTCTCCTGAACCCCCATCTGCCATTGTCGAAGTTTAATGAGGAGTGTGACACTAATTGTACTTTACCCAGTCCACCCCACAGCACGTCACGGTGTTAGGTAAGAATGAACGAGTCTCAAGGCTTCTCAACAAGCTTAACAATTCCCTTTGTTATATTGACTCTACTATGAATCAAAATGTACACTGTTAGCTCTCAAATCCCAATCAAAAATGTGTATCGATGTGAAAGCTTAACCTAGCACTTAACTGTACAATGCCAGCAAATAATTACAGGACTTAACCTAGTCTCAGGTATAATTCACAAATCCCACATTAACATGAATCAAAGACAATGAAAATCACACATTAAAAGTGCAGTATACAAATTAAAATCACTTGGTTAACACAAATAAATTCAACAAATCAACTTGTGAAACAGTAAATAAATAATGTATGTAAACAGCTTGGCCTAACTGTGCCCAGCTTACTCTGTCTAGCGTGGATGGTTGGATAAGGTAAATCCTAACCTAGCTAGTGTGCTAATAACTTAAACCTGGCTTTATAACTCCCTGTAAATAATTACTAGGTTAAATCTGTCCTAGCTACTATAACTGTTGTAAATATTGCACAAGCCTAGCCTAACTGTGGCTGCCTTGCAAATTCACTGTAAGTAATCAACACATAAGTCTCCTACTCTGTATTACTTGTAATCACTGTAAATAATTAAATTCACAAGCTTCTCTAGCCTACCTGGCCTGCTGTAAATTAAATGCAAATAACAACTTCTGTGTATAGTCAGCTTGGCCTAGCCTCTGTGTAACTTTGACCTAGGTGTGCTAACTTAACCTAACTTTATTAAACTGGTTCCTAACTGTGGCCTAGCTATGATAGCTTAACCTAACTCTGTAAAACTGGTTCCTAACTGTGGCCTAGTATGATAGCTTAACCTAACTCTGTTAAACTGGTTCCTAACTGTGGCCTAGGTATGATAGCTTAACCAAACTCTGTTAAACTGGTTCCTAACTGTGGCCTAGCTATGATAGCTTAACCTAGCTATTCCACATCACGTTTTCGAAGGACCCACTTTTGTGAAAATTTGTGTGGACTGGCCTCCAAGTGAGTCGCCTACCCTGGCAAACTCTGTATGACACCGAGCTCTGAGGTGGGTACCCACAGCCTCACAAGTGGCTTATAGGACAGAGTTTCACAAATGATTGGTATTGCAAGAAACCTCGCCTGCATGCACGTATAAAGGACTAACTTACTTGGGTTTGCAGCATATATCCTGATCTTCACTTCCCTAAGCTAGCCTTACCTTTGGACTCCCCCTCAGAAACCACGTGCAACCGGGAGCATTAATTCCTGCAATATTCAATCGTAATTGTGTCCTGCCTCACCTCAGAAATTCCTATTTCCAAGAGGGTATGTAATCCCCCTAGTATAACTATGAGCAGACTCAGACACTAGCTCTAGAAATGCCTGAGACACTGGTACTTACTGGGCATGCACAACCTGTTTGCAACCGGCCCCACAGTTGACTCACTACAATCTCCCTAGACACTGGCCAGTAAATCTATGAGAACAAAAGGTGAAGTCTTGACTTAGCTGTATGGGCTCTAGCGGAGTCATCTACGTACATCGAGGTCCTCTACCAATTTCCCAACTCAGAAGTAGAGACAAGGTGGGGGCGCCGTCTGGCTGATCACAGGCATCGTCTATGTCCAGTGTGTCGTCTAGAAGAAGAGCTGGTCCCCTCTACAGGACCCTCGTCCTCTTCGTCTTCAAACTAGGGCTGCCATTTCGCCCTAGCTAACTTATCCTAGTGTTTGCCTACATTATCGGCCTATTACTACCTATGTTAAGGTCTTAGGTCTACATTATCATTATCTACATTTGCCTTAGTAAACCTAATATTAATATACTATCAGTAGAACTACCTACTCCTTCCCTGAAGAGTAAATCTATAAATTAAATACATGCCTACCAAGAATCCATCGCCGACAAGAGAATGCTTCCCTGTTTGGGTGGGGTATAAGGGCCATCCAGCTCAGCCGTCCCGTACGGCCATGCTGGATCTGTCCTGTGGAATTTTAGGGACCAAATAAATTTCCACATAAACACTAAAGATAAACGTCCAGGATAAACACCCAGGATAAACACCCAGGATAAATACCCAGCATAAACAACCAGGATACACACTCAGGATAAACACCCCAGATAAACAACCAGGATAAACAACCTGGATAAACAACCAGGATAAACAACCTGGATAAACACTCACTCTCATGTGGCTTGATACACCCGTTAACAAGTCCGTATTGTCCGTATCTATTCAGGTCAGGAAGAACATTTAATATTTCTGGAGATCTTTGATGCGCCACAACAGGGAAAACACACGAGACATTGGCCACGAATATTTTTACGTCGGGTGGCCGGGTAGAGCACCCGGCCACCTGGTCACCCGGCCACCTGGTCACCCGGCCACCTGGTCACCCGGCCCCCCTGGTCACCCGGCCCCCTGGTCACCCGGATCCCTGGTCACCCGACCCCCTGGTCACCCAGCCCCCTGGTCACCCAGCCCCCTGGTCACCCAGCCCCTTCGTCATCCGGCCATCTCGTCACACACTGATTCGTCGAATCGCAATCTTGAATCACGAATCAATGCTGTTGCTACCTCCCGCCCTCATTTATGGACGGATACCTGCTGACCTGGGGTAAACAAACGCTAGGTGCCAGTTCTCTCACAATCAGAATAGGCTGATTCCTTCAGTCTGTGATGCGGGTTGGAGGTTATTATGAATATGGGTGTTTCTAGAGTACCCAAGGATATATTTTCAGAATCCCAGTCTGAGGATATCGCCATATTCTCAGACAAAAGTCTGTTCATTAACTCTCCCATAGAGTGTAACTAGTGTTGTATACGTGTATGTCTGGTGTGTCGCTTTACCTCAACTTTGAGTATGTAATCCCATTAGAGGATGTCTGATTTTGCTGGATCAGACACACGTCTTGAGACGAAAGGTCATTCTGGAATATGCTAATTTATCTCTGCTGGTGCAAAGGTCATGACCCCTTTCATTCTCAGTGTATGGGAAAGTAGAGCCAGGGATCTGAGCACCCTCCAGGGGTCACTGTCCGCAGGGGGCACCACTGCCCCAGGGGGCATCATTGTCCCCAGGTGGCGTTACTGTCCACAGGGGGCGTCACTGCCCCAGGGGGCGTCACTGTCCCTAGGTGGCGTTACTGTCCTCAGGGGGCGTCATTGTCCCCAGGGGGCGTCACTGTCCTTAGGGAGCGTCACTGTCCCCAAGGAGCGTCACTGTCCCCTGGGAGCGTCACTGTCCCCAGGAGGTGTCACTGCTCCAAGGAGGCGTCACTGTCCCTAGGGGGGTCACTGTTCCCAGGGGGTGTCACTGTCCCCAGGGGGCGTCATTGTCCCTAGGGAGCGTCACTGTCCCCAGAGGGCGTCACTGTCCCCAGCGGGGTCACTCTTTCCAGGGGACGTTACTATCCCCAGGAGGGCCACTGTTCCCAGGGGTGTCACTGTCACCAGGGGCGTCACTGTCCCTAGGTGTCGTCACTGTCCCCAGGGGGCGTCACTGTCCCCTGGGAGCGTCACTGTCCACAGGGAGTGTCAGTGTCTCCAGGGGACGTCACTGTTCCCAAGGGGTGTCTATCCCCCTGAGAGTTGGATAAAAAATTTCTCCACACTCAGAATAAACAACCAGGATAAACAACCAGGATAAACCAGGATAAACAACCAGGATAAACCAGGATAAACACACAGAGTAAACATCCAGGATAAAAACACAGGGTAAACAACCAGTAGAAACAACCAGGATAAACAATCAGGATAAACAACCAGGATAAACAACCAGGATAAACAATCAGGATAACCAACCAGGATAAGCAATCAGGATAAACAACCAGGATAAGCACCCAGGGTAAACAACCAGGGTAAAAACCAGGATAAACAACCAGGGTAAAAACCAGGATAACCAACCAGGATAAACAATCAGGATAAACAACCAGGGTAAACAACCAGGGTAAACAACCAGGGTAAACAATCAGGGTAAAGAACCAGGATAAACAACCAGGATAAACAACCAGAATAAACCAGGATAAACGACCATGATAAACACTCAGGATAAAAAAGCAGGATAAACAACCAGGATAAGGTTATTGACGTCGCCTATGCTGTAGCTTAGGTCGTCATCATGGTCGTCATAATTATGGTCATCATAGTCATCGTCATCATGGTGATAGTCGCCGTCATGACGATCATGGTCATCATGGTCGTCATCAAGGTCATTATTATGGCCGTCTTCATCATGGTCGTCATCATCAGGGTTGTCATCATGGTTGTCATCATAGTCATTATGGACGTCATAATCATGGTCGTCATCATGGTCGCCCATTATAGTCATCACTGGGGTCGTCATGATCATGGTCATCATGGTCGTCATTATGGTCATCATTGGGGTCGTCATAATCATGATCGTCATGTTCGTCATCAACATGGTCGTCTTCATCATGATCGTTATCATCTTGGTCATCATGACCATTATTATCATCACAGCTCACTCCTGAAGGCAGCCACTAGCCTATTGGTAATTTCCCTTATGCCTGGTGGTAGGCTGTTGAAAAGTCTTGGGACCCGGACACTTACTGTGCCCTTACTTTCATTAAGGGTATTTGTCATCGCCTGCACAATGTTTTACTTTCGTAGGGAGTGATTTCTGTGTGTAGGTTAGGGACAAGTTCCTCTAGGATTTTCCAATTGTAGAGTACGATACATCTCTGTCTCCTGCGTTCTAGGGAGTACAAGTCAAGTGCTTCCAAGCGTCCCCAGTAGCTGAGGTGTTTGAGAGAACTTGTACGTGCAGTAAAGGTTCTCTATACATTCTCTAGATCTGCAATTTCACCTGCTTTGAACAAAGATGTTAATGTACAGCAGTGTTCCAGCCTAGAGAGAACAAGTGATCTAAAAAAAATCATCACTGGCTTGGCATTTCTTGTTTTGAACTTCTCATTATCCATCCTATTATTGTCTTCGCAGATGTGACTGTGGCACTTTTGTGATCCTTGAAAGTGAGATCATCAGACATTACCACTCCCAGATCCTTCACATTACTTTTCCGTTCTGTTGTATGAATAGAGTTTATAGTATACTCAGTCCTAGCTATTATCTCCTCCAGTCTTCCACAACGGAGTAGTTGGAATTTGTCTTCATTGAACATCATATTGTTTTCCGTTGCCCACTGGAAAACTTTGTTAATATCTTCTTTGAGGTTAAACACGTCCTCAGTGGATGACACTCTCATGCAGATCCTTGTACCGTGCTATGGTTTACATCTCTATGTCTGATATGAGGATGAGGAACAGGATGGGGGCGAGTACTGTGCCTTGTGGAACAGAGCTCTTCACTATGGCAGCCTCCGATTTAACTCTGTTGACCACTACTCTTTGTGTTCGGTTCAAGTTCAATCTGCCCAGTTTTCAAGTTATTCCTTTAGCACGTATTTTGTGCACTATTAATAATCCTCATGGTCGTCATGGTCGTAATTATGTCATTATGGTCATAATCAGCATAATCATTATCATGGTCGTTATCATTGTCGTCTTCCTCATGGTTGTCATCATGGTCGTCACGATCGTCATAGTCATGGTCGTTATCATGGTAGTCATCGTCATTGTTATCATTTTCGTTATCATGGCTGTCATCATGGTCGTCATCATGGTCATTGCCTCCCACTGAAGTAATCATGGTCATCATGGTCATCGTCATCATGATCGTCATCATGGCCATCGTCATCATGGTCATCATGGTCATCGTCTCCACTGAAGTAATCATGGTCATCATGGTCATCATGGTCGTCATCATGATCGTCATTATGACCATCATGGTCGTCGTTATCATGGTCATCGTCATCATGGTCGTCGTTATCATGGTCGTTGTTTCAATATTTTTTGCAAGTCTTCGTCTTACTCTTCTCTAAGTGTATCCAAGTGACGTCAATTATATTATAAGGTTTCCATTTATGTATTGTTGTAATGACACATACATGTCTGTGTCTCCAGACATGACCCATGTAGAGCTTTATGACTTGTTGTTGTAATGACACATACATGTCTGTGTCTCCAGACATGACCCATGTAGAGCTTTATGACTTGTTGTTGTAATGACACATACATGTCTGTGTCTCCAGACATGACCCATGTAGAGCTTTATGACTTGTTGTTGTAATGACACATACATGTCTGTGTCTCCAGACATGACCCATGTAGAGCTTTATGACTTGTTGTTGTAATGACACATACATGTCTGTGTCTCCAGACATGACCCATGTAGAGCTTTATGACTTGTTGTTGTAATGACACATACATGTCTGTGTCTCCAGACATGACCCATGTAGAGCTTTATGACTTGTTGTTGTAATGACACATACATGTCTGTGTCTTTAGCCAGTTTTGAAACAGCCTCATGACTTATTGCTTTTGTTAGTGCTGTAATCAGCCATTCAAGTGTATGTCACAGCATGTAGAACAGTACACTCCACACACTATATATACCTACATACATCTAAGCTCTTGGACATTCACTATTTATGCACTGTGATTATTCTGCTTACTTACACATAAATATGATTAAATAAGTACAGAATTCTTATTGACCAAAGAATGAAAGAACTTGGCTTGTAATAAAACTACACCGACAACTTTAGTGGCAGTCGTAAATCTTTTGTGTTTGGGTCTGCTACTCACATTAGCATTCGTGACTTTGTTACTATTCCCCCCACATCATCACTTCTTTTCCTCTCTACGCTCTTCCTGGTCGTCTCCGTGAACGGAAACAACACCTGTTCACCGTTGACTTCCTCCTGCACGACGACTATCATCTGTCGTCAACTCTTTTATTCACTTTCTCGAAGAGACAAATTTGATCATGGTGATGTAGTTTATGTGCTCGTACCTGCATATATATTCGTTTTATATGAAGACAAAGTCTTTCCTTGTCCTGTTTCATAAATCGTGGGCTCTTCCTGTGAGTGACCTGGGAGTGGTAATGTCAGGGGATCTAACTTTCAAGGATCACAACAGTGTCACTATCACATCTGTTAGGAAAATGATAGGATGGATAATGAGAACCTTCAAAACAAAGGATTCCAAGCCAATGATGATCCTTTTCAAATCACTTGTTATCTCTAGGCTGGAATACTGCTGTACATTACATCTCCGTTGAAGGCAGGTGAAATCGTAGATCACACCTGCACCTACCAGTTCCATCAAAAACCTTAACTCTTGGGAACAGTTGGAAGCACTTGACTTGTACTCACTGGTGCGCAGGCGAAAGAAATACATCATAATCTACACCTGGAAATCCTTGAGGAACTGGTTTCTAATCCGCACACAGAAATCAATCCCTAAGAAAGTAAAAAAAACTGGGCAGATGGTACAATAGTATAATAAATATGACTCTTTGATAGATGATCAGGAGAGTCACATCTTAGTACTAAACGAACATTTAACTGCATCTATCTCATTCAGATTCAGAATGTTAAGTTACTGCAAAGAAAGATAACTCACCATCATGGTGGAAATTTTTGATAATTTTCCTGTAATTTGTCTGTAAGAATTAATGGGGATGATAGTATTTATATAACTTAGTGTGGGTGTGTATAATTAAAATGCGAATTTTGAAAGGTATTAAGTCACAAGAGAACCTATATTCTGTAAAATTTCCTTTTTTGTTTTAATAAGCAAAATGTAACTGGCGTACTTTAGAAGAAATTAATATTCTGATAAGAAAAATGTATTACTGAATTTATATAAATGTACAATGTATAAAGAAGGAAATGAAGCCGGAATATGGCGTCCTGTGTATATTATACTAACGAGAAGTGTTAATTAATCGCAGGTCATCGGGACTGATACAAATATTATCAACCAAAATTTAGAATGACCGGATAAAGGAAGTAAAAGGGTATCTGGAAGTGCCGAGATATATATAGTGAAACAGTCATAATTAGGCTGACAAGGATGAAAACGAGATACGGTGTTAATGGGATGAAGAACTGACCACAGCGTGTACTGCAATAATTTATATTCGCCTGGATTTATGTGGTATAACACTACGTCACAGGCAAGGCAGGTAATTATTGACCAATATTAGTGTACCTGCATATAGGGAGGCGTTAGGTTATAGCAACAAGATCATAATTTGATAAATTAAAAATATAATGATTAAGAACATAAGAACATAAGAACGAAGGAACACTGCAGAAGGCATACTGGCCCATGTGAGGCAGGTCCAAGTCTCCTACCGGCTTAAGCCAATGCACCCAACCTAGTCAGGTCAGGTCACATTGACTTAAGGGAGGAACACGGCAACCGACCTGGTAGCACAAGCTATCAGGTCCAACTCACACCCACCCACATCCACTCATGTATTTATCCAACCTATTTTTAAAGCTACACAACGTTCTGGCCTCTATAACTGTACTCGGGAGTTTGAAAATCAAAATGGTATACAATACCGACAGGTTGTTAGGTAAGACACATATGCAACAGTTAGACAACTTTATTCCGAAAACGTTTCGCCTACACAGTAGGCTTCTTCAGTCGAAGAAGCCTACTGTGTAGGCGAAACGTTTCGGAATAAAGTTGTCTAACTGTTGCATATGTGTCTTACCTAACTACTCGGGAGTTTGTTCCACTCATCCAAAACTCTATTACCAAACCAGTACTTTCCTATATCCTTCCTGAATCTGAATTTTTCCAACTTAAAACCATTGCTGCGAGTCCTATCTAGGCTAGAGATTACTTTAATCAAGTCATAGTCAATAATAACTTTCATTCTATCCACACGTAATTTACCAGTTGACTGGCTTAATTTTTCTCTAGTAATTATTCAAGAGCTATATATAGGTATTCATAATGTAAGTTGTGATGTATGAGTTGGGGAGCTGAGATGGTGACCCATTGTATGAGTTGGGGAGCTGAGATGGTGACCCATTGTATGAGTTGGGGAGCTGAGATGGTGACCCATTGTATGAGTTGGGGAGCTGAGATGGTGACCCATTGTATGAGTTGGGGAGCTGAGATGGTGACCTATTGTATGGTTGGGAGCTTTAGATGGTGACCTATTGTATGAGTTGGGGAGCTGAGATGGTGACCCATTGTATGAGTTGGGGGCTGAGATGGTGACCTATTGTATGATTGGGGGGCTGAGATGGGACCTATTGTATGAGTTGGGGGGCTGAGATGGTGGACCCATTGTATGAGTTGGGGAGATGAGATGGTGACCCATTGTATGAGTTGGGGGCTGGAAAGGTGACCCATTGTATGAGTTGGGGAGCTGGAAAATGGTGACCCTTGTGGTTGGGGAGCTGAGATGGTGACCCATTGTATGAGTTTGGGAGCTGAGATGGTGACCCGTTGTATGAGTTGGGGAGCTGAGAGGTGACCCATTGTATGAGTTGGGGAGCTGAGTGGTGACGCATTGTATGAGTTGGGGAGCTGAGATGGTGACGCATTGTATGAGTTTTGGGGGGCGAGATGGTGACCCATTGTATGAGTTGGGGAGCTGAGATGGTGACCCATTGTAAGAGTTTGGGAGCTGAGATGGTGACCCATTTTATGAGTTGGGGAGCTGAGATGGTGACCATTGTATGAGTTGGGGAGCTGAGATGGTGCCCATGTATGGGGGGCTGAGATGGTGACCTATGTATGAGTTGGGAGATGAGATGGTGACCCATTTTATGAGTTGGGGAGCGAGATGGTGACCCAAATTTTATGAGTTGGGGAGCTTTAGATGGTGACCCCTTGTATGAGTTGGGGAGCTGAATGGTGACCCGTTGTATGAGATGGGGGGGCTGAGATGTGACCCATTGTAAAGAGTTGGGGAGCTGAGATGGTGACCCAATTGTATGAGTTGGGAGCCTGAGATGGTGACCCATTGTATGAGTTGGGGAGCTGAGATGGTGACCCATTTGTATGGGAGCTGAATGGTGACCTTTGTATGAGTTTTGGGGAGAGAGGGTGGTGACCCATTGTATGAGTTGGGAGCTGAAAATGGTGACCCATTGTTATGAGTTGGGGAGCTGAGATGGTGACCCATTGTATGAGTTGGGGGGCTGAGATGGTGACCCGTTGTATGAGTTGGGGAAACTGAGATGTGACCCATTTTTATGAGTTGGGGGCTGAGATGGGTGACCCATTGTATGAGTTGGGGAGCGAGATGGTGAACCATTGTAAGTTGGGGAGCTGAGATGGGACCCATTGTATGAGTTGGGGAGCTGAGATGGGACCCATTGGATGAGTTGGGGAGCTGAGATGGGGACCCATTGTATGAGTTGGGGAGCTGAGAATGGTGACCCATTGTATGAGTTGGGGAGCTGAGATGGTGACCCATTGTATGGGGAGCTGAGATGGTGACCTATTGTATGAGTTGGGGAGATGAGATGGTGACCCATTGTATGAGTTGGGGAGCTGAGATGGTGACCCATGTATGAGTTTGGGGGGCTGAGATGGTGACCCATTGTATGAGTTTTGGGGAGCTGATTGGTGACCCGTTGTATGAGTTGGGGAGCTTGAATGGTGACCCATTTGTATGAGTTGGGGAGCTGAGATGGTTTACCCATTGTATGGGGTTGGGGACTGAGATGGTGACCCATTGTATGAGTTGGGGAGCTGAGATGGGACCCATTGTATGAATTGGGGAGCTGAGATGGTGACCCATTGTAGAGTTTTGGGGAGCTGAATGGTGACCCATTGTATGAGTTGGGGAGCTGAGATGGTGACCCATTGTATGAGTTGGGGAGCTGAGATGGTGACCCATTGTATGAGTTGGGGAGCTGAGATGGTGACCCCTTGTAAAGAGTTGGGGGGCTGAGATGGTGACCCTTGTTTGAGTTGGGGAGCTGAGATGGTGACCCATTGTATGAGTTGGGAGCTGAGATGGTGACCTAATGTATGAGTTGGGGAGCTGAGATGGTGACCTATTGTAAAGAGTTGGGGAGCTGAGATGGTGACCCACTGTATAGTTGGGGAGCTGAGATGGTGACCCATTGTATGAGTTGGGGAGCTGAGATGGTGACCCCAATTGTATGAGTTGGGGAGCTGAGATGGTGACCCATTGTAATGAGTTGGGGAGCTGAGATGGTGACCTATTGTAAAGAGTTTGGGGGGCTGAATGGTGACCTATTGTATGAGTTGGGGAGCTGAGATGGTGACCCATTGTAAGAGTTGGGGAGCTGAATTGTGACCCATTGTATGAGTTGGGGAGCTGAGATGGTGGGCCCATTGTATGAGTTGGGGGGCTGAGATGGTGACCCATTGTATGAGTTGGGGAGCTGAGATGGTGACCCATTGTATGAGTTGGGGAGCGAGATGGTGACCTATTGTATGAGTTGGGGGCTGAGATGGTGACCTATTGATGAGTTGGGGAGCTGAGATGGTGACCCATTGTATGGTTGGGGGGCTGAGATGGTGACCCATTGTATGAGTGGGGAGCGAGATGGGACCCATTGTAGGGGTTGGGGAGCGAATGGTGACCCATTGTATGAGTTGGGGAGCTGAGATGGTGACCCATTGTATGAGTTGGGGAGCTGGGAAAGGTGACCCGTTGTATGAGTTGGGGAGCTGAGATGGTGACCCGTTGTATGAAATTGGGGAGCTGAGATGGTGACCATTGTATAGTTGGGGAGCTGAGATGGTGACCCATTGATGAGTTGGGGGAGCTGAGATGGTGACCCATTGTATGAGTGGGGGGGCTGAGATGGTGACCCATTGTATGAGTTGGGGAGCTGAGAGGTGACCCATTGTATGAGTTTTGGGGGGCTGAAATGGTGACCCATTGTATGAGTTGGGGAGCTGAGATGGTGACCCACTGTATGAGTTGGGGAGCTGAGATGGTGACCCATTGTATGAGTTGGGGAGCTGAGATGGTGACCCATTGTATGAGTTGGGGAGCTGAGATGGTGACCTATTGTATGAGTTGGGGACTGAGATGGTGACCTAAATTTTTTTTGAGTTGGGGAGCTGAGATGGTGACCCATTGTATGAGCTGAGGAGCTGAGATGGTGACCCATTGTATGAGCTGAGGAGCTGAGATGGTGACCCATTGTATGAGCTGAGGAGCTGAGATGGTGACCTATTGTTGTTGAAGCCTCACATGTCTCCGAGGTTCTTCTGTATAAGTATATTTTGTTTTAGAGGTGCCAGAGTTGTCATCAGTAATATGGGTGAAATGTTAATTTAGGATTGTACTTGTAAAATTCACTCACATAATTACTTACAAAGTCACTGGTCCTTCATGAACCTGAAATGATCAGTTGGGATCAAGTAATTTAAATAGATCAGTGTGTTTGTAGTTTGTGTCTACAAGACTTAATAATATAATAATGAACATTGTGTGACTGGAAAGAGATTGGTCACAATAAATTTAATATTAATGTGTATTATCTGGAGTCTATCTGGAGGGCATTCCGGGTATCAACGCTCCCGCGGTCCGGTCCATGACCAGGCCTCCCGGTGGATCATGGCCTGATCAACCAGGCTGATACTGCTGGTCGCATAGTCCAACATACCAACCACAGCCCAGCTGATCCGGTACCAACTTTATCTGTCCAGCTCTCTCTTGTAGGCAGCCAGGAGTCTTTTGGTAAATCCCCTTATGGCTGATGGGAGGCTGTTGAACAGTCTTGGGCCCCGGACGCTTATTGTGTTTTCTCTTAATGTACTAATGACACCCATCTTTTCATTTAGGGTATTTTGCACCGCCTGCCCAGTCTTTTGCTTTCGTATAGAGTGATTTCTCTGTACAGAATAGGGACAATTCCTTCTAAGACTTTCCAAGTGTAGATTATAATGTATCTCTCTTGCCTGCTCCCCAGTGAGTACAGGTCAAGTGCTTCTTTCTAAGCGTTCTCAGTAATTAAGGTGCTTGACGGAACTTAAATGTGCAGTAAATTCTCAGTACATTCTCTAGATCTGCAATTTCACCTGCCTTGAATGGATATGTTAATGTACAGCAGTATTTCAGCATAGAGAGAACAAGTGATTTTAAAAAGGATCATCATTGGCTTGGCATCCCTTGTTTGAACATTCTCATTATCCATCCTGTCATTTTCTCGCAGGTGTGATTGTGGCACTGTTGTGATCTCTGAAAGTGAGATCCTCAGACATTACCACTCCCAGGTCCTTCACATTCTTTTCCGTTCTATTGTATGAATAGAGTTTGTAGTATACTCAGTTTTAGTTTTTATCTCATCCAGTCTTCCATAACGGAGTAGTTGGAATTTTTCTTAATCGAACATCATATTGTTTTTCGTTGCCCATTCGGAAGCTTGGTTTATATCTTCTTGGAAGTTAACCGTGTTCTCAATAGATGACACTCTCATGCAGATCATAGTATCGTCTGCAAAGTATGACACAGTGCTCTGGTTTACATCCGTCTATGTCTGACATGAGGATGAGGAACAGGATGGGGAGAGTACAGTGCCTTGTGGAACATAACTGTTCACTATGGCAGCTTCTGATTTAACTCTGTTTACCACAAATCTTTATGTCCAAATAGTTAGAAAGTTGAAGATCCATCTGCCAACTTTACCATTTATCCCTTTAGCACGTATTTTATGCACTATTACACCGTGATCGCACTTGTCGAAGACTTTCGGAAAGTCAGTGTAGTATACTACATCTGTATCATGTTTGTCTTCCATTGCAAGACCATACTATAGTGGTCCAGTAGTAGCGAGAGTCAGAAGCGATCTGCTCTGAACCCATGTTGCTTTGAATTGTGCAGCTTTTGTGAATCCAAGTGGTCTGCAATCATGCTTATTAGCACTCTTTCAACGATTTTTATGATGTGGGACGCTAGAGCTGTTGGTCTCAACAGCTCTAGCGTCCCACATCATAAAAATCGTTGAAAGAGTGCTAATAAGCATGATTGCAGACCACTTGGATTCACAAAAGCTGCACAATTCAAAGCAACATGGGTTCAGAGCAGATCGCTTCTGACTCTCGCTACTACTGGACCACTATAGTATGGTCTTGCAATGGAAGACAAACATGATACAGATGTAGTATACTACACTGACTTTCCGAAAGTCTTCGACAAGTGCCGCCTTTATGGAGGGGGGCTGTATCCGTTAAGTGACTGTGGGATTTCAACCGTGTTTATGGTCCTTCTCCATAGCATATTTAGGGCACGCGAAAGGGGTTTCTTTCAGTTCTTACTGAACACAGAGTTCCAATAGTCTGGGCCTGAAGCTGAGTGCATGGGCATGTATTGTGTCATTAATATTATAATTGTTTAATTACTAAGTCCAAATGAGGCTAGGATTTGTAATTATCATACCTAATCACTTTGTTAAACCCAGTTAGGGCTAGGATTTATAATTTTGTTACATAATATGCTAAGCCAGAAAATTTAGCTTGGATTTATTCAAGGTAATTTATAATTAATAATTACATAGTGTCACTGCATAATTCGCGTGTAAAACAATGGTAATTAACTGATTATGGTCTAATCCACATATAAACCATGGCGGGCTCTAACCAAATTTAAAGCTAATGGGTAATAAACAATAAAAGCATCAATAAATGCAAGGAAAGATAATATAACTAATGCTTATAATAAGTGTATGGAAATAATGAATGATACGAAACCGTGAACAATGTTTAAAACTACAAGTGTATTTAGATCTATTTAAAACAAGATATGAATCATACAAATTATTTCATAAAATGCATAGAGAGAGTTTGCTGGGAAATTGTTTCATATGAGAAAAAAATGGAATTACTGATCAACCAATTTATGACTTAGAAGAGAAATTCATTCATTTATTAGGGATTGTGGTACTTCCAGCCCGGGTCTTCTCCAGATGGTGACCCGGCGGTGGCCCCCGGGTTGGGTGGGTATCGTTCATCTTTTTTCTGTCTTGTTTCTTGGGCCCTCCGGGTGGAGAGTAAAAATCTTCTCTCTTGCGGTGACTCCCCGGGGGGAGGGGGAAATGTCGTCTCCTTCGTATCTTCATCAGCAGGCGTTCCTAGGGCCCAGGGCCTTCGGCATTGTTGCCCCCAACAATTGCTGGTTGTGTGGCATGGGCTGTAGGGAAGCTCAGGCTTTACTAGTAAATTAATACAGGCTCCATTAAATTTTTTTTTTTTAACCGGGGGGAAAGGGAAGGCAGGGGTGAAAGCCCGGAAAAAGGGGGGGAAAGGAGAGTCAAAGCCCGGGAGGGGGTTAGGGGCAAATCACGTCATTCCTTTATAATAAGTAGTTTGTTGGGTTCTCAACCCCCGGACCCCAAAGGGGTGAGAGTCGGTCCCTAAACCATGGCCCATTTCGTTTTTTTTTTTCAGTATTTTTTGTGCGTGCTCTTCACCGGGCACCGGGGTGAGAAGCGGGCCTTACTACTGCATTGCATATTTTTTTTTTTTGAAGTATTTTCTTTCGGTTCTCGTCCCCCGGGACACCAGCGGGGGAGAGTCGCATTTTCTCACCACGGGCCTACAATTTCGATATGTTTTTTTCTTTTAATTTTCTTCGGGTTTTTCAAACCCTGGCCCCCAAAGGGGTGAGAGTCACGTCTCTCACCACTGGGCAAAATTTCCCGCGAAGGGTGCCCCAAATATTGTTTTTTTTTTGGGGAAAAGGAAAGGCTTTAAAAAAATTTAAAAGAGGGGTAAACAATGTATTTTAGCCACCCCTAGTAATGTGAATTAGGGTTTCTTCTAAAGCCTCAGTTGGAAACCCCCCCTTAAAGTTCCAGTATTACCTACCTTAAAAACCCCTTTTCAGAATGTACCTACCTTTATAAAATCCAGGAGATAGCGGGAAAATTCTGGTACACTATATTTAAGGGGGGCCCGTACATGGAAAAAGGGAAAAGATCTTTCAAGGTGGGGCCCCTGGCCTGGTGGCTGAAGCTCTCGCTTCACACGGCTCACTCAAACAGTAAAAAGGGTAAACCCGGGAGTTAGTTAAAATTTGGGGTGGGGCGCATCCCGGGAAAAACTGACATAATTTGCCCGAAATTTCCCCAGCCTTTAAAAACGGGTTTTCCCCAAAAAAAAAAAAATAAAATATTAAAACATTGAAGTCACTATGGGGCCCGTGTTTTCTTGTACAAAAAAACTTTTAGTAAATAAAGACTTGGGAAATCGGGGGAAAACCCGGGGGGACTGGGGTTGGGGGCTCGGTGGGACTGGGGTGGGGCCCCGGGGGTTTTAGTCTGACAAAAGTATATATTAATGGGCGGCCGCCCGGTATTTAGAGGAAACAAGAGCAGTCTTAGGTTTAAAGGGCCAAAAACAATAAAAACACAGTTGGAAATTTGTGAAAAAAATTGAACGCTTTCACAGAAAGTGTAAAATGGTTTCTCTCTAGAAATAAAACTCAGAAGGCCCAATAAATAATTTTATAGGGAGTGAATTTTTAAGCCCCATTTGGGAAAAAAATAATGAAAAACTCCCGCATCACTCTCTTAAAAAAGCTAAGGGCCCTGTTGTGTATGGCGGATTTCCCGCTCCCTTTTAAACCCGCTCTTAAAATTCCCGCTCATATTAAATTTCCCCTCTTACAAATTTTCCCCTCTTTATTTAAAAGTTTTAAAGAGTCCGTTAAGATATTTTTTATTGGTTTAAAAACCCAATAATTTTTATTGACAAAGAGATTTCCCCAAAGCTGGATCCATTAATTTGCTATCCTTACAATAAGAGGGGGAAATTTATAACACGAGAAGCATGGAAGCCCTTTAAAAATTTTTTGGGGATGAAGATCTGCCTGGGAAAAACTTATTAAAAAAAAAAATTGGGGAAGAAAAGGATATTAAAGTACGAAAACCAATGTTTTAAAATTCCCCCCTTAAAAAAAAGCAAAGTCCAAAAAAGGGGATAATATCTTCCACCTTTTTTTTAAGACGCCCTTTTAAAATTTTGTGTACGGAGCTGACGTACATATTAAATTTTAATAAAACAAAGGGCTTTTAAGGCAAGGGGTGGGTAAAATTTGTCTCCGTTTAAATTAAAAGCCCAAAAAAATTTTACGACAAAATTTTTTAGTCTTCAGTTTTTATACCGGAAAAGGAGAAAACCAACAAAATTTTTGTCCCGAGGTTTTACGTAAAAAATGAGAAGTAGTTTTTAAATTTTTGATAAAGACGGGAAATGGTTTATAAATTTAAAAAAAATAGCCAATTAAAGATAGAAACATTTTGGGTTTTCACTGACATTAAAAAATCTTTTTTTACCTAAATTTATTAAAAGCAGCAAATATTGATATTTAAATTTTTAAAAATTAAAAAGAATGACCCTGTAATTTTCCATACCCTAAAAAAACTGATTAAAAAACCCCAAAAGGAAATTAAAGGAGGGGGAAAATTTAAAATGGGTTTGGGTTTAAAAAGGGAAAAATTTTGGGATTGGTTTTAATAATAGAAAAAGTTTCGGGGGTAAAATTTAAGGGAAAATGAGGGAATATTAAAAAGGGGGGGGGGGGGGGGGAAGGGGGGGGGAAAATTTTTAATTGTTTACCTATATATTTTTTATTATAAAAACCGGGGGGTATTCCATTATTTAAAAAAAAAAAACTTAATCCAACGAGTTTATGTACCTCGGGAGTTTATGTGCCTCCGGGAGTTTATGTACCTTGGTTTGTTATGTACCTTGGTAGTTTAAAGTACCGTGGAAGGGTTTTTCTGCCGGGTATTTATGTTCCTTGGTAAAAATTTATGGTACCCCTTTGGGGTTTTGTACCTCGGAGTTTAAGGGGCCGGTAGTTTTTTGTGCCTTTTGGGAGTTTTTGTGCCTTGGTAGTTTATGTACCTTGGTAAATTTATGTGCCCTTTGGGAGTTTATTTACCCCGGTAGTTTTTTGTTCCCGGGAGTTTAATTTAGCCTCGGTTTTTTTATGTAAACCCTTTGGGAGTTTATGTAAACCTTTTTAATTTTTTGTGGCCCTTTGGGGGGTTTTTTTGTACCTTTTGGGATTTTTTACCCTGGGAAATTTATGGCCTTGGTATTTATTTACCGTGGGGGAGTTTTTTGTGCCTTTGGGAGTTTAATTTTCCCTTGGAGTTTTTTGTACCCTTGGGAGTTTTTAAAGTACCTTGGTATTTATGGGGCCTTGGTAGTTTTGTACCTCGGTATTTTTTTGTAACTTTGGGAGTTTTTTAAAAAATGTGCCCTTGGGAGTTTATGTGCCTGGTAGTTTAAAGTACCCGGTATTTATGTACCCCGTTATTTTTTGAAACCCTTTGGGGTTTTAATTTTTGGGGCCTTTGGGAGTTTATTTTGCCTGGCAGTTTTAAGTACCTCGGTTTGTTTTTTACCTCGGTAGTTTTTGTGCCTTGGAAAAATGTGCCTTGGAAATTTAAGGCCTTGGTAGTTTATGTCCCCCGGTAGTTTATGTGCCTTGGTATTTATGTGCCCTTGGAGTTAATGTGCCTTTTTAAATTTTAAATGCCCAGGAAATTTATTACCTCGGTAGTTTATGTGCCTTGGGAGTTTTTGTCCTTGGTAGTTAATTTGCCTTGGAAAATTTTAAAAATGCCTTGGAAATTTAAATTAAACCTCGGGGAAATTTTAAAAGTCCTTGGTATTTTTTTGTGCCTTGGTAGTTAATGTGCCTTGGGTAGTTTAAGTGCCTTGGAAATTTTATGTACCCCGGTAGTTTATGTGCCTTTGGGGAAATTTTTTGGTACCCTTGGGGATTTTTTTGTTTCCCCTTTTTTTGTTTATGGGGACCTCGGGAGTTTAAAGTACCTCGGTAAATTTGTGCCCTTTGGGGAGTTTATGTACCTTGGTTTTTTTATGTAAACCCTTTGGGAGTTTATGGGACCTTGTTTTGTTTATTGGGGGGCCTTTGGGGAGTTTAAGGGGCCTTGGTAGGGTTTTTGTACCCCGGGAAATTTTTTTGTGCCTTGGTATTTATGTCCTTGGTAGTTTATGTACCGTGGTATTTGTGCCTTTGGGAAATTTATGTACCTTGGTAGTTTTTTGGGGGCCCTTTGGTAGTTTATGTACCTTGGTAGTTTATGTACCTTGGTAGTTTATGTACCTTGGTAGTTTATGTACCTTGGTAGTTTATGTACCTTGGTAGTTTATGTACCGTGGTAGTTTATGTACCTTGGTAGTTTATGTACCTTGGTAGTTTATGTACCTTGGTAGTTTATGTACCTTGGTAGTTTATGTGCCTTGGTAGTTTATGTACCGTGGTAGTTTATGTGCCTTGGTAGTTTATGTACCATCGGTAGTTTATGTACCTCGGTAGTTTATGTACCTTGGTAGTTTATGTACCTTGGTAGTTTATGTACCTTGGTAGTTTATGTGCCTTGGTAGTTTATGTACCTGGTAGTTTATGTACCTTGGTAGTTTATGTACCTTGGTAGTTTATGTACCTTGGTAGTTTATGTACCGTGGTAGTTATTATTTGGTAGTTTATGTACCTTGGTAGTTTATGTACCGTGGTAGTTTATGTACCTCGGTAGTTTATGTACCTTGGTAGTTTATGTACCTTGGTAGTTTATGTACCTTGGCAGTTTATGTACCTCGGTAGTTTATATACCGTGGTAGTTTATGTACCTTGTAGTTTATGTACCTCGGTAGTTTATATACCGTGGTAGTTTATGTATCGTGGTAGTCTATGTTCCGTGGTAGTTTATGTACTTTGGTAGTTTATGTACCGTGGTAGTTTATGTACCTTGGTAGTTTATGTACCGTGGTAGTTTATGTACCTTGGTAGTTTATGTACCTTTGTAGTTTACATTGTACCTTGTAGTTTATATTACCTTGGTAGTTTATGTACCTTGGTATTTTATGTACCTGTGGTGTTTATATACCTTGGTAGTTTATGAACCTTGGTAGTTTATGTACCTTAGTAGTTTATGTTCCATGGTAGTTTATGTATCGTGGTAGTTTATGTACCTAGGTAGTTTATGTATCTTGGTAGTTTATGTACCTTGGTAGTTTATGTACCTTGGTAGTTTATGTACCATGGTAGTTTATGTATCGTGGTAGTTTACGTACCTAGGTAGTTTATGTACTTGGTATTTACGTACCTAGGTAGTTTATGTACTTGTGTAGTTTATGTACCTTGGTAGTTTGTGTACCTTGGTAGTTATGTACCGTTGGTAGTTTATGTACCTTGGTAGTTTTATGTACCTGGTATTTTATGTACCTTGGTAGTTATGTACCTTGGTAGTTTATGTACTTTGGTAGTTTATGTACCTTGGTAGTTTATGTACCGTTGGTAGTTTATGTACCTTGGTAGTTTATGTACCTTGGTAGTTTATGTACCTTGGTAGTTTATGTACCTTGGGAGTTTATGGACCTTAGTTACCTGGAGGTTATGCCGGGTATCAACGCCCCCGCGGCCCGGTCCATGACCAGGTCTCCCGGTGGATCAGGGCCTGATCAACCATGCTGTTACTGCTGGGCGCACGCAGTCCAACGTGCGAGCCACAGCTCGGCTGATCCGGCACTGACTTTAGGTATCTGTCCAGCTCTCACTTGAACTCAGCGAGGGGCTTATTGGCAATTCCCCTTATGCTTGATGGGAGGCTGTTGAATAGTCTTGGGCCCCAGACGCTTATGGTGTTTTCGCTTAGTGTACCAATTGCGCCTTTACTTTTAATTGGGGTCATTTTGCATCACCTGCCCAGTCTGTTACTTTCGTAGGGAATGAATTCTGTGTGCAGATTTGGGACCATTCCTTCCAGGATTTTCCAAGTGTAGATTATGATATATCTCTCCCTCCTGCGTTCCAACGAGTACAAGTCAAGTGCTTCCAAGCGTTCCCAGTAGTTAAGATGGTTGACAGAACTTATACGTGCAGTAAAGGATCTCTGTACACTCTCTAGATCTGCAATTTCACCTGCTTTGAATGGAGATGTTAATGTACCACAGTATTTCAGCCTAGAGAGAACAAGTGATTTGAAATGGATCATCATTGGCTTGGCATCTCTCGTTTTGAACGTTCTCATTATCCATCCTATCATTTTCTTTGCACTTGCGATCGTGGCACTGTTGTGATCCTTGAAAGCGAGATCCTCAGACATTACTACTCCCAGGTCCCTTACATTTTGTATGGCCAGAGTCTGTAGTATACTCTGTTCTAGTTATTATCTCCTCCAGTTTTCCATAACGGAGTAGTTGGAATTTGTCCTCATTGAACATCATATTGTTTACCGTTGCCCACTGGAAAACTTTGTTTATATCTTCTTGGAGGTTTTAACCGCGTCCTCAGCAGATGACAGCCTCATGCGGATCCTAGTGTCATCCGCAAAGGATGATACGGTGCTGTGGTGTATATCTCTGTCTATGTCTGATATGAGGATGAGGAATAAGATGGGGGCGAGTACTGTGCCTTGTGGAACAGAGCTCTTCACTATGGCAGCCTCTGATTTAACTGTTGACCACTACTCTTTGTGTTCGATTTGTTAGGAAGTTGAAGATCCATCTCCTCACTTTCCCAGTTATTCCGTTAGCACGTATTTTATGGGCTATTACGCCATGATCGCATTTGTCAAATGCTTTTGCAAAGTCTGTATATTACATCTGCATTCTGATTTTCTTCCAGTGCATCCAAGGCCATATCATAGTGATCCAGTAGTTGTGAGAGGCAGGAGCGACCTGCCCTGAACCCATGTTGCCTGGATTGTGCAGATTTTGGGAATCCAGGTGATTTGCAATCCTGCTTCTTAGCACTCTTTCAAAGATTTTTATGATGTGGGACGTTTGAGCTATTGGTCTATAGTTCTTAGCTAATGCTTTGCTGCCACCTTTATGGAGTGGGGCTATATCTGTTGTTTTAAGTGACTGTGGATTTTCACCGATGTCCAAGCTCCTCCTCCATAGTGTACTTATGGCACGTGAGAGGGGTTTCTTGCAGTTCTTAATGAATACAGAGTTCCATGAGTCTGGGCCCGGGGCTGAGTGCATGGACATGTTGTCAATGACTTTTTCGAAATCTATCGGAGTTAGGGTGATGTCGGAAATCTGGCATACTTTATGGAGTTTTTCTGAGTCAATTCATGTAAGAAACCCATTTGGGTGCGTCATCATCGATCATGATCTGACTTAGTGGTTCACTAAACACAGAGTGGTACTGGGATTTCAATATTTCACTCATTTCCTTGTTGTCATCTGTGTAAGTCCCATCCTGTCTGAGTAAGGGCTCGATACTAGATGTGGTATTTGCCTTGTTTTTGGCATATGAAAAAAAATATTTTGAATTTCTTTCAATTTCACTAATAGCTTTAAGCTCCTCCTGTCTCTCCTGGTTCCTGTAAGAGTCATTTAACTTAAGTTCGATAGTTTCCACTTCCCTGGTCAGCGCCTCCTTTCGTGTATCAGATATTCTAGCACTCCTGAGGAGCTCAGTGACTCTTCGTCGTCTTCTGTAGAGGGAGCGTCTTTCTCTCTCCAGTTTACTCCTGCTCTTCTTCTTTCTTAGGGGAATATGCCTAGAACATGCTTCAGCTGCCTGGAAATTGATCCTTTCAAGGCACTGGTTTGGATCCATGTCATTTAAGATATCTTCCCAACATGTTTCATTTAGAACGTGGTTTACCTGGTCCCAGTTGATGTTCTTGTTGTTGAAGTTGTATTTTGTGAAGACACCTTCATAGGCACATGCATTCTGCTGATCAGGACCCCTATGCATGTACGTCTGGACTTCGATTAGGTTGTGATCGGAATTAATTGTTTTTGATATTCTTATGTCTCTTATCAGGTCCTCATTATTTGTGAAGATAAGGTCAAGTGTGTTTTCTAGTGTTGTTGGCTCCACTATCTGCTGGCTTAAGGTGTGTTTTTCGCAGAGACTTAGTAACTCATGTGTGTGTGACCTTTCATCTGTGCTACCTCCGGGGATTGTTTCAGCTATAACATTATTTGCTACATTCTTCCATTTTGTATGTCTTAGGTTGAAATCACCAAGCAGTAATATGTTTGGGGATGGAGCTGGAAGGTTTTCCAGACAGTAATAAATTTTCAGTAGCTGTTCCTTGAACTGTTGGGAGGTTGCATCTGGTGGCTTATATACAACCACAATGACTAGGTTTTGGTTCTCGATCTTTATTGATAGAACTTCAACTACCTCACTTGTGATGTTCAGCAACTCCGTGAAGATGAGGGACTCTTTGACGTACAGGCCAATCCATCCATTGTTGCCTGTTCATTCTGTCGCATCTAAAAAGGTTGTAACCACTTATCTATATTTCACTGTCAAAGTGATCTTTTGTGTGAGTCTCTGTGAAGGCTGCAAACATTGCATTAGACTCCTCTAGAAGTCCACTGATAAAAGGTATTTTGTTGTTGGTGGATGGCTTAAGGCCCTGTATATTAGCAAATATGAACGAGGTTGTATTCTGTATTTGTTGTGGGGATTTTGTTATTGGCATCAGTAGTTGTAGTTCTGGAGGGCCATGGGTGGCCACTGGCTGCGCCTCCAGTCCAACAAGGCTCCAAGGTGTGGACTATTTTTATTTCCTTCCATTTTCTTTTTCCGTTTCCTGCCACTAAAAAATTACCTGGAGTTGGGTTATCGTAGCTACTATTGTTTGTCTTGTATGTAGGGCAGTTGATGTTGTAACACTGCTTCTGGAGGACCGAGGAGTGACACATTTTTGGGTGAAAGAAAGTACAGGAAGAAGAACGACACACTCCTTTAGACAGGAGGTTGCTACATTTTTTGGGATGCTCAAAGTTGCATGTCCCATTTTTTTTCCTGATATTCCATGCTTACAGATGCCCCAAGCATAATATTTGCACAAATTCACCTTTGGTTGAGAATTGTTGGGAGGTGCTTTTGTCAATTTCTGCAGGTTCTGGGACTGCACTATAATCCTCAGTATCCAAACCAAGGCCACCCTGTCCTGGATTCCATCTACTTTCCTCAGTAGAGGAAGAAGGAGGAGACTCCTCTCCTACATCTGATACTGTGGACCTTGGCAGTTTATGCACCTTGGCAGTTTATGCACCTTGGCAGTTTATGCACCTTGGCAGTTTATGCACCTTGGCAGTTTATGCACCTTGGCAGTTTGATACACAAAATCCCTCTAGAGATGGAACTCTGTTATGTGTCACATTCAGACAATATTTCTTTATCACCAACATATTAGATGACAATTTATTTTTTACAAACTTCCATTTATATTCACTAATGATCTCTTACCTTAGTAATATTTCCTTTCCAATTTAATATTCCTCGAAGATCATTGAGATGCTGAGTGATGATCCCAGCAACCATTAACAAGATAGACCTGTTGTGTAAATCAGTGCCAGGGATAGTGTAAATCAGTGCGTGAGGTAGTGTAAATCAGTGCTGGGATAGTGTAAATCAGTGCGTGAGGTAGTGTAAATCAGTGCGTGAGGTAGTGTAAATCAGTGCGTGAGGAAGTGTAAATCAGTTACAGCACTAAACACTGTACCGTCACGTTAATACCCGACACATAACACAACTTCATTAATAACCGCTATACCTCACATAAAACACAATGCTTCAATTATTTGTTTTATTACCTCACATAACCAAGCTTCATTATCACGTATACCCTACATAACACACGCTACATTAATACGTTTATACCTCACAATAACACAAGCTTCAATTCATTACGTTATACCTCACAAACACTAGCTTTCCATTATACTTTAACCTCACATAACATCAGCTTTCATTATTACGTTGCTACCTCCCATAACACAACATCAATATTACGTTTATAACCTCGACATAACACAAGCTTCTTATTACGTTATAAACCTCAACATAACTCAAGCGCTTCATTATTGACGTTACTAACACCTCACATAACACAAGCTTCCAATAATCGACGTTATCACCCTCACCTAACACAAGCTTCATTATTAACGTTATAGTACCACAACATAGTTTACACAAGCATCCATTAATTGCGTTATTACCTCACATAACACAAGCTACATTATTACGATTAATATAACCACACATAAACACAAGCTTCATTATTACGTTATACCTCACATAACACAAGCTTCATTATTACGTTATACCTCACATAACACAAGCTTCATTATTACGTTATACCTCACATAACACAAGCTTCATTATTACGTTATACCTCACATAACACAAGCTTCATTATTATACGGTTATACCACACATGAACCAAGCTTCATTAACACGTTATACCACATATAACAAGAGCTACATTATTACGTTATACCTCACCTAACCCACGCAACAAAAAAAACGATACACCCACACCAAACCCCAGCTACAAAAAACCGAAATACTCACAATAACAACAAGCTTCCATAAATAAACTTACTAACCACACATAACCCAAGCTACATTAAAACGATAAACCACACATAACACAACTTCATATATTACGTTATACCCTACACATAAACACAAGCATCATTATTGTGATATATACCACAACAAACAAACACAAGCTTCATTAATAACGTGTAACACAACACGCGCCCACTCACCCCCACGCAAACCTACATCCGAACACCCACACCCCACACCCCCGCGACGCAACATACAAGAGAACACCCACCCCTCCCCCACTTCAAATACCGTTAAACAACCACAAAAAACACCAAGCACAACATTAAAGTAGTTAAAACCACACAACACCCACGCATCATTTCACTTATATACCTCCCATCCCACCATCATTACATTAATAACTATTATATCCCTTCCCCAAACACAACAAGCTTTACAATAGTAACGAAATACCACCCATAACCCCCAAGCTTCATAATAGTGTTAATTACCTCACAATAACACAAGCTACAAATGTGATTATATAAACTTCACATAACACAACTTCATTATCAAACGTTATAAACCGTCACATAACACAAGCTCAAAATGTACGTTATCCCTCACATAACACAAGCTTCAATATTACGCTAAAGAACCTCAGCATAAAGACAAGCATCATAATTAACGTTATAACCACAACATAACAACAAGGCCCTCATTATAAACGTTATACCATCACATACCATCAACTTCATTATTACGTTATAAACCATCACACACATAACACCAGCTACATTCATAACGATAATAACCTCACATAACACAATCAACATTATATACTTTATAACCACACATATACACAAGCTTCAATATTACGTTTATACCTCACATAACACAAGCATCATGATTACGTTAAATACTCCCATTAAACACCAGCTCCAAAAAATTAACGTTAATACCTCACTAACACAAGCTTACATTAATTAAACTCAAACCACCTCACATAACCACAAAGCATCATTATTAACGGAAAAACCACAACAAAAAAAAACACAAGCATCAATCATACGTTATCACCTCACATCACACCAGCTTCATTATTACGATGATAACCTCACATAACACAAGCTTCATTATTACGTTCATACATGATCCTCAACATGAACACAAGCTTCATTATCACGTATATAACCTCTCATAACACAAGCTTACATTATTACGTTATACCTCACATAACACAAACTTCATTATTACGTTATACCTCACATAACACAAGCTTCATTATCACGTTATACCTCACATAACACAAGCTTCATTATTACGTTATACCTCACATAACACAAGCTTCATTATTACGTTATACCTCACATAACACAAGCTTCATTATTAACTTTATAACCTCACAAAAACAACAAGCTTACAAGCTTTCCATTATTACGTTATAAACCCTCACAAAAACACAAACATTCATTATTACGTTTTTACCTTCACAAAACACCGCGAGCTGTCAATTATTACGATATAACCTCAACATAAACACAAACTTCCAATATTACGTTATAACCCCTCACAATAACACAACTTCATTATCACGTATAAACCTTCACAAAGCACAAGCTTCATTATTACGTTATACCTCACATAACACAAGCTTCATTATCACGTTATACCTCACATAACACAAGCTTCATTATTACGTTATACCTCACATAACACAAACTTCCAATTATTACGAGTTATAACCTTTCACATAACACAAAGCTTCAATATATTACGTTATACCTCAACAAAACACCGAACATCATTATTACGTTATACCTCACATAACACAAGCTTCATTATCACGTTATACCTCACATAACACAAGCTTCATTATTACGTTATACCTCACATAACACAAGCTTCATTTCAACGGTTAATACCTCACATAACACAAGCTTCAATAATTACGGTTAACCTGCACATAACACAAGCTTCATTATCACGTTATAACCTCACATAAACACAAGCTTCATTATTACGTTATACCACACATAAACACAAGAGCATTCATTATTACACGTAATAGCCTCACAATAACACAAAACTCATTATATACGGATAAAAATAGCCAGCATCATAACAACAAGCTTTCATTATCAGCTTAATACCTCAAGATCATAACACAAGCATACATTATCACGTTTATAGCCTCACAAAACACAAGCATCATTATCACGTTATACCCAATAACACAATGCTTCATTAAACGTTATACTCACATAACAACACAGCACAATTATCACGTTATAACCTCACATAACACAAGCTTCATGTAATACGTAATAACCTCACATAACAAAAGCATCATTATTTCCGAAGTAGAACCACACATAACACAAACTGATTCATTATTACGTTTTATTACCCTCACATAACACAAAGCTTCTTTATTACTTACTAAACTCACAAATAAACACAAGTCTTCATTATTAACGTTATAGTAAACCTCACATAACACAAGCTTCATTAGTCCACTTATACCTCATCATAACACAAGCTTCATTATTACGATATAAATACCACACATAACACAAACTTCAGTTATTACGGTTATACCTCATACATAACACAAGCTTTCAATATCAACGTTATAATACCTCACATAAACACAATGCTTCAATATTACGTTATAACTCGTGACATAACACAAGCTTCATTTTACGTCAATACTCACCATAACACAAACTTCATTATTACGTTTATATACCTCACATAGACAAACTTCAAATATGTACGTTATAACCACACAATAACACAAGCTTCATTATTACGATATACCTCACAATAATACACAAACCTTCATTAATAAACGTTATAACCTCACCTAACACAAACTTCAATATCACGATATAATTTACCCTTCATTTAACAGACTAAATACTGTCGACAAAAATGTGGAGCAACAACCGGGAACACGAACTTCCCGAGACGATGTTTGAATAGGCACAAAGTATGCGAGTTAAAATTGCATTATATGTGACTGTGGGCGCATGTGTGTTGCGTGAACATGTAAGATTATGGAAGCAGGAAGAGCGCCAGCTCTTGTGCCCTAGCAGTTGTGTGCTGAGCACTAACGTTGTGTCTGAGAACTCCTAACTTTGTGATGAGACCAGTGTTTGTGGTCTATGAGACTAAACGTTGTGTCGAGACCAGTGTTTGGTCTGAATCTAACGATGTGTCTGAGTACCATTGTATGGGTCTTAAGACTCACGTTGTGGTCTGAGACCGGCCGTTGGAGGTCTGAGCACCAGCGTTGGAAACGGAAGAAAAAACACCATCGTTGTGTCTGAGAACCAACGATGGGTCTGAGATCAGCGTCAGTATCTGAGAACAGCATTGAGTGTCTAGACTGCTTTTGGGACTGAGACTAAACGTTGTGTCAGAGACCAGTTGTATGTGTCAGAGACTAACGTTGTGGTCTGAGACCCTGTTGGGTCAGCAGACAACGTTGGGTCTGAGAACCAGCGTTGTGGTCATGCGACTTAACGAAGTGTCTGAGACCAGCGTTGTGGGACCTGAGACTCGACGTTGTGGTCTGAGGACACATGTTGTGGTCTTGTGAGACTACCGAGTTGGGTCTAGAAGAACCGAGCGTTGGTTCCTGAGACCCACGATGTGGGATCGGAGAACCAAGCGTTATGATGTCTGAGACCAACGTGTTGGGGGTCCTGAAGATCAGCGTAAGGACTGAGACTCAGCATTGTGTCTACAGAGACCTGGCGATTGGGTCTGAGCCAGCGTTTGTGGGTCTGACAAAGTAAACATTGTGTCTGAACTTTCGTATGGGATTGGGTCCTGAGACGCGAGCGTGGGTTCTGAGACCTAGGCGCTAAGGATCTTGAGAATCACCGTTGGGATCTGACGACCTAGCGTTTGGTCTGAGAGTAACGTTGGGTTGGTCTGAGTGCAAGCGTTGTCGGAGACCCAGCGTAGGATCTGAGATCAATCACCGTTGGGACTGAGACGAGCGTTGGGTCCGAGAGTACGCGATTGGGCTCTGAGAGCAATCGAAGGGGTCTGAGACTATCGTTGGGTCTGAGACCATCGTTCAGGTTATGAATCTGTAGCGTCAAGCAACTCACCTTCCAAATGGTCTCATATTTAGACTTCCACTATGACTTTTCAGCAACCCAAGTCCCATCCTCATTCTATTAATAATACTCTTAAAAGCCAGTACAGAAATATCCTGGCATCCCTCTTTCTTCTCATACCTAAACCCATCTTTTCCCAGTGTTTCAGGCAGTGTTCAGCAATGTTCCAATGTCAGAAATGTTACAATAATCGATCAGCAATGTTCAATAATGTTCAACAATGTTCAACAATGTTCAGCAGTGTTGAGCAATGTTCAACAATGTTCAGCAATGTTCAGCAATGTTCAATACCGTTCAGCAATGATTCAATAATGTTCAGACAATGTTCACAACAATGTTCTAGCATTGTTCAGGCAGTGTATCATTCAGATCAAAGTCAAAAATTGGTTTCAGCAATGTATCAACTAAAGTTCAAAAACCGTTCAGCCATGGTTCAACAATGTTCAATAACGTATATCAATGTTCAATAACGTATATCAATGTTCAATAATGTTCAACAATGTTCAGCAATCTTCAGCAATGCTCAACAATGTTCAGCAATGTTCAACAATGTTCAGCAAATGTTTCAATAACGAGTTCCAGCAATTGTTTCAAACCAAGTTTCAATAACGTTCAGCAATGTTCCAATAATGTTCAACAATGTTCAGCAATGTTCAACAATGTTCAGCCATGTTCAGTAATGTTCAACAATGCTCAACAATGTTTAACAATGTTCAGCAATGTTCAACAATGTTCAGCAATGTTCAACAATGTTCAATAACGTTTAGCAATGTTCAATAATGTTTCAACAACAATGTTTCAGCAGCAATGTTTCTAACCATATTTAATAATGCACCGCCAACGTTCAGCAATGTTCAATAATGTTTCAACAATGTTTCAGTCAATGTACCAACACTATTAATAACGTTTCAAGCAATGTTCAATAATGTGTCAATACAAAGTTCAGCAAATGTTGACCAAAGCCAGTAGCCAGTTCAGCCAGCAAATGCTCAACAACAATGTTCACTCAATGTTCCACAATGTTCCGCAAATGTTCATTAAAGTTCAGCAATGATCACAATGTTCAGTAATGGTAGGTTCCGGAAATGTTCAATAGATGTTCAAACCAAAGGTTCTGCAATGTTCAACAACAATGATCATCAAACAATTTTTCCGAATAACGTCAGCAAAGTTCAAACAATTTCAATAACGTTTCATCAATGTTCAATACAGTTCAACAAATGTATCATCAAATGAGGTTTTATCCACACAATGTTCAAGCCAATGTTCAACAATGATCATCATTGTTCACAATGTTCAACAATGAATTAACAATGTTCAACAATGTTCAGCAATGTTCAACAACGTTAACAGATCAATGTTCACCAAATGTTCAGAATGTATAACAATGTTCAAAAATATTGTACCCAATGTTCCAGCAAAGTTCAACAATGCTCAATACAATGTATACAGCAATATCAAAACAATGATCAAGTAACGTTCATCAGCACAGTGTTCAACAATTTTCAATAAATGCTCAACCAAATGTTCAAACAATGTTCAGTCAATGCTCAAACGTTCACAAATGTTCAACAATGTTCAATAAACTCAGCAATGTTCAATAAATGTTCCACAAATTATCAGCAATGTTCAACAACGTTCAGCAAAGTTCAATAATGGCGTATTCAGCAATGAAGCAAACAATGTTCAATAAACGTTCCGCAATGTATCAATAATGGTTCAACATGTTCATCCAATGTTAAAAAAACAATGTTCAGCAATGATATCAATAATGTACAAACAATGTTCAGCAATGTTCACAATGTTCAACAAATGGTTCAAAAAAACGTTCATGCAAATGTTCAATAATGTTCAAACAATGTTCCAATGGTTAAACAAAGTCAGCAATGTTCAACAATGTTCAACAATGTTCAACAATGTTCAGGCAATTTTTAACACAATGGTTCAATAATGTTACAAATCAAATGCTCAGCAAAGTTCAGCAATGTTCAAATCACATGTTCAACAATGATTTCAAGCACATGTTCACCAATGTTTCAAATAACGTTAAACAATTTCATAATGTTCAAAAGACAATGCTCAGTCCAATGTTCAGGCAATGTTCAGCAATGTTTCAGCACTGTTCAAACAATGTTAAATAACGGTTCAAGCAATGTTCAAAAATGTTCCGTAATGTTCAACAATGTTCAACAATGTTCAGGCAAAGTTCACAATATTCAACAATGTATCATGTTCCACAATGTTCAACAAAGTTCAGGAATGATTCATACATAAATAAACACTGTACAACAAAGTTCAAGCAATGTTCAATAAATGTTTCAGCACAATGTTCAACAATGTTCAGCAATGTTCAACCATGTTCACCAATGGATTCAAGCAAAGTTCAACAATGTTCAACCATGTTTCCTGAATGTTCACAGATGTTCAACAAAGTTCAACAATGTCAGGCAAATGTTCAACAATGTACAACAAAATGATCCGCAATATTCAACAAATGTTCAGCAATGTTTCAACAATTTATCAGCAATCTTCAACCAATGTATGCAGCAATGTTCAAACAATGTTCAAACAATGAACAGCAATGTTCAACATGTTCAGCAATGTTCAGCAATACTCAACAATATTCAGCAATGTTCAACAATGTTCAAGCAATGTTCATCAATGTTCCAGCCAATATTCACCAATGTACACAATGTCCAACAATGTTCAACAAAGTTCACAATAGTTCAATAATGGATCAGCAATGTTAAACCAATGTTCAACAATGTTCCAGAAATGTTTCACAATGGTTCAACAATGTTTAAATAACTGGTCAGCAATGTTCAACAATGTTCAAAATTAAAGACGTTCAGCAATGTTCAATTATGTTCAACAATGTTTCAGGCAATGTTCAACAAAGTTTCAGCAATGTTTCCAACAATTTTCAATAGGCCATGTTCCAGTAATGTTCAACAATGCTATGCTCAACAATGTTTTAACAATTTCAGCAAAGATACCACAATGTTCAACAAAGTTTCAACAATTCAAACAATTTACAACCATGTTCAGCAATGTTTGAAGCAATGTTTAATAATGCTATTAATAAGTTCAAGCAAGTTGTCAATGAGTTCAACCATGTTCAGCAAAGTTTAAACAATGTTCAATAACGTATAGCAATGTTCATTAATGATCCAGCAATGTTGAGCAATGTTGAGCCAATTCACATCAATGTACATCAATGTTTCATAACGTTCACATGTGTTTCACAAGTTCAAACAATGCTCAACAATGTTCAGGCAATGCTCACCAGTGTACAGCAAAGTTCAACAATTTCAGCAATGTTCAATAAACGTTCACATGTTTCAACAATTTTCAACAATGCTCAACAATGTTTCAGCACATGGCTTCAATAGTGTTCAATCAATGTTCAACAATGTTCAGAACAGTTCAATAATGTTCACAGCAATGTTCAACTAATGTTCAACAATGCCCAACCAGTAGTCCAGTCAGCCAATGTATCAACCATGTTCCAGCAATGTTTCATAAACGTTCAGTCAGAGTTCAACAATGTTCAACAATTCTCAACATGTTCACAAAATGCTCAACAGTGTTCAGTCAGCAAATGTTCAATCAATGTTCAGAAATGTTCAATAGTGTTCAACAAGTTCTGCAAATGTTCAACAATGGTTCAGCAATGTGTCAATAACGTTCATCATGTTCAATAATTTCAAACAACAATGTTCAACAATGTTTCAAGCAAGTTCAACAAATGTTCAGTCAATGATCCAACAATGTCAAGCATTGTTTCAAACAAGTTCATACAATGTTTAACAATGTTCAGCAATGTTCAACAATGTTCAGCAATGTTCAACAATGTTCAGCAATGTTCAACAATGTTCAGCAATGTTTAACAATGTTCAATAATGTTCAACAATGTTCAGCAAAGTTCAACAATGCTCAACAATGTTCAGCAATGTTCAACAATGTTCAATACGTTCAGTCAGTGTGGTCAAACAATGTTCAACAATGTTCAACAATGTTCAGCAATGTTCAACAATGTTCAATAACGTTCAGCAATGTTTAATAATGTTCAACAATGTTCAGCAATGTTCAACAACGTTCAGCAATGTTCAATAACGTTCAGCAATGTTCAACAATGTTCAATAACGTTCAGCAATGTTCAGTAATGTTCAACAATGTTCAGCAATGTTCAGCAATTTTCAACAATGTTTCAATATAACGTTCATCAATGTTCAATAATGTTCAGTAATGTTCAACAATGTTCAACAATGTTCAACAATGTTCAGCAATGTTCAGCAATATTCAACAATGTTCAGCAATGTTCAACAATGTTCAACAATGTTCAGGAATGTTCAGGAATATTAAACAATGTTCAACAAAGTTCAGCAATGTTCAATAATGTTCAGCAATGTTCAACAATGTTCAGCAATGTTCATCAATGTTAAACACGTTCAGGCAATGTTCAAACAATGGTTCAACAATGTTCAGGAATATATCAAAATGTTTCAGTCAATGTTTCCAACAATTGTTCCCAACAATGTTCAGCAATAAAATCAAGCAATGTTCAGCAATGTTCAACAATGTTCAGCAATATTCAAGAAATGTTCAGCAATGTCAACAATGTAAACAATGTTTCAGCAATGTTCAACAATGTTCCAGCAATTGTTCAGCAATATTCAACAATGTACCAAAGACAATGTTTCCAAACAAATTCAGGCAATGATTCAGCGAAGCCAAGTTCAGCAATAATTCAACAAATGTTCAGCAATGTTCAAACAATGTTCAAACAAAGTTCAACAAAGTTCAGCAATGTTCAATAATGTTTCAGCAAAGTTCAACCCCCAATGTTCAACAAAGTTCAAACAATGTTCAGAAATGTCATTCAAACAAAGTTCACAATGTTGCAAAACGTTCAGACCATGTTACACCAAGTTCAAAAAACGTTCAGCAAAGTTCAATAATGTTGCAAACAATGTTCAGCAAGTTCAACAAAAGTTCAGCCAATGTTCAACAATGTTTCCAGCCATGTTCAGTAATGTTCAACAATGCTCAACAATGTTTAACAATGTTCAGCAATGTTCAACAATGTTCAGCTAATGTTTCAACAATGTTACACCAATTTCAGCATGTTTAACAATGTTTAATAATTTTCAAATAATTTCAGCAATGTTTCAATAATGTTCAACAATGTTCAGCAATGTTTAAACAATGTTCCAATAACGTTTACAAGTTCAGTTAATGTTCAGTAGCACTGTTAGCAATGTTTGAACCAATGCTCCCGCAATGTTCAAGGCAATGTTCAATAACGGATCAGCAGTGTTTTCAACAATGTTCCAACAATGTTCAACAATGCTCAACCCATGTATCAGCAATTGCTCAACAGTGTTCAAGTCCAGCAATGTTCACAAGTTCAGTTCAGGGCAATTGTCAATAACGTTCAGCAATGTTCAACAACAAGTTCAGACAATGCTCAACAATGATCTGACAATCTCAACATGTTTCAGCAATGTTCAACAAATGTTTCACAGAAATGGTTCAAATAATGTTCAGCAATGTTCAAACAATGGTTTCAACAATGCTCAACAGTGTTCAGCAATGTTCAACAATGTTCAGCAATGTTCAATAACGTTCAGCAGTGTTCAACAATGTTCAACAATGCTCAACAATGTTCAGCAATGCTCAACAGTGTTCAGCAATGTTCAACAATGTTCAGAAATGTTCAATAATGTTCAACAATGTCTGCAATGTTCAAGCAATGTTCCATGCAATTTTTCAATAACGATCGATCAATATTCAATAAAATGTACAAGCAATGATCAACAATGTTCAGCAATGTTCAAAGAGGACAATGATCAGCAATGTTTCAACAAAGTTTCATCATTGTTTCAACAAAGTTTCCAACATGTTTAAAACAAAGGTTCCAAGCAATGGTTCAACACTGTTCCGCAATGTTCAACAAGGTTCAGGCAAAAGTTCAACAATGTTCAGCAATGATTTAACAATGTTCAATAATGTTCAACAATGTTCAGCAATGTTCAACAATGCTCAACAATGTTCAGCAATGTTCAACAATGTTCATAACGTTCAGCAGTGTTCAACAATGTTCAAACAATGTTCAAAACAATTTCATCAATGTTCAACACAGTTCAATAACGTTTCAGCAATGTTTAATAAAAGTTCAACAATGTTTCAGTAATGTTCAACAACGTATCAGCAATGTTCAATAACAGTATCAGCCAATGTTCAACAATGTTCAAGTAACGTTCAGCAATTTATCAGTAATGTATCAACAATGGTCACAATGTTCAACAAATGTATCCAGCAAGGTTCAATAATGTTCAACAATGTTCATAAATGTTCAACAATGTTTAACAATGTACAGCCATGTTGAACAATGTTCAGCAACATGTTTACAACAAAGTTCAACAATATTCAGCAATGTTCAACAATTGTTCACAATGTACAGCAATTTAATCCACCATGAACCGAACTGAACAGCAATGATCAAACACTGAAATAACAATGCTCCCCAAGTTCAGCACTGAATCAGACACAGTACAAAGACAATGATCAAAATCGTAACAAAACCTGTTCCAAAAAATGATCAACAATGTTTCAGGCAGTTTCAATAATGTTCAGCCACGTTCAGCAATAATGTTCAACAATGATCCGCAAAAGTACAACAAAGTTCACTAACGATAAAACAATAGTTCAATAATGAGTACAACAATGATCAGCAATGTTTCAATAAGTTCAGCAAGTCAGCAATAGTTCAACAATTTCCATAACGTTCAGGCAATGTTCAATAATGTTTCAGTAATGTTTCAACAATGTTCAACAATGTTCAACCATGTTCAACATGTTCAAGCAATGTTCCATCAATATTCAACAATTTTCAGCAAATGTTCAACAAGTTCAAACAATGTTCAGGAATTTTCAGGGAATATTAAACAATGTTCAACAAAGTTCAGCAATGTTCAAATGAAATATTCAGACAATGTTCAACAATGTTCAGCAATGTTCAAAACCATGGTTCAACAATGTTCAGAAATATTCAGGAATGTTCAACAATATAACAACAAATGTTCTGCAATGTTCAACTAATTGTACAACAATGTTCAGGAATGTATCAAACAATGTTCACAATGTTCGGCAATGTTTACTTATAACAATTTTCAGCAATTCTTCAACAATGTATCAACAATTTCAACAGTGTTTCCACACAGTGTTCAGAAATGTTCAAATGTGTTTCAAGAAATGGTTCAACAATGTTCAAATAATGTATCAACAATGTTAAACAATGTTCGGCAAGTTCAACAATGTTCAATAATGTTCAACAATGGTCCTGGCAATGTTCAACAAGTTAAACAAGTCGGCAAAGTTCAAACAATGTTCAACTATGTTCAACAATGTTCACGGCAATGTTTCAACAATGTTCTACAAAGTTCCAACAAAGTTCAGCAGTGTTCAACAATGTTCAACAATGTTCTCAACAATGATGTTCAACGGAATGTATTCGGCAATGTTCAAACAATGTATCAACAATGTTCAACAATGTTCGGCAATGTTCAACAATGTTCAACAAGTTTCAACAATGTTCAAGCAATAGTTTCACAGTGTTCAGCAGATGTTTCAACAAATGTTCAACAATGTTTCAACAATGTTCAACAATGATCAACAATGTTAATAATTGTTAAAGCTTCACTTACTCAAGTTTTTATATTCCTTTTTATGTGGTGCGGAGCTTCAACCACCAACACCTGCTTGATCAGTTTAACAATTAAAGATTTATATTATTACCACTCGGGAAGGCTGTAAACCCGTAGGGATTATACACTAAACAACAGCTGACAATGTCACATCCCAAGTTGCAACAAATCCCCCAGTGTACAACAAAATATAAAAAGGAATTAATATTAATTCTTGAAGAAAAATTTTCATTATCATTTTCATATATCCTCAAAAAATTAATCAGTGAAAATACCGGCAATATTTTTATTTTTATTTATCATCATTGTTTTGTATTAATCATCATTGTTAGTATTATAATCTGTTAGTTATAATTCATCATCATTGATAGCATTATCATCACATCATTGTTATTATTAATAATCATCATTGTTCGTTATAATCATCATTGGTAAGTATTATCAACATTGATAGTATTATCATCATTGTTTAGTATTATCAATCATTGTATTAGTATATCAAATCATTGTTAGTATTATCATCATTGTTAGTAATAATACTCAATGTAGTTAGTATTAAATCATCATCATTGTTATAGAATTATCAACATAGTTAGTATATCATCATTGTTAGTATTATCATCAATTGATAGTATTATTCATCATTGTTAGTATTATCATCATTGTAAGTAAATTTATCATCATTGTTCTATTATAATCATTGTTAGCTAAATCATCATCATTGTTAGTATAACATCATGTTAGTATGTATCATCATTTGTTAGTATTATCAACCATTATTAGTATTACATCATCATTGTAGTATATCATCATCATTGTTAGTATTATCATCATTTGTTCGTATTATCATCATCATTAGTATTATTATAAACATCATTGTTAATTATCGTCATCATTATTATTATCATCATAGTTAGACTCAATACCACAATGTTAGCAAATTAATCATCATCATTTTTAGCATTATCATCATCATTGTAGTAATAAACATCATCAAATTGATTATAAATATATCATCATCATTGTTAGCATTATCAAACATCATATGTTAGGCAATATCATCATCATTGTTAGTATTATCAACATCATTGTTTGTATATTATCAATCATCATAGTTATATTAAACAATCATCATTGTTTAGTATATCATCATCATTGTAGCATTAATCATCATCATTTGTTACAATATCACATCAATCATTGGTTAGTATTATCATCAACATTGTCTCACTTAATTTTGCTATAAACGTTAAAATTATCGTTAACATCATAAGTTATGGTCGCTGTGCACATTATCATCGTCTCCAAACCGTCATCATCATCACCATTATCCATCGTCTTCTCTCCACCATCATCACCACCATTATCCATCGTCTCCAGCCATCAATCATCTCACCACCATTAACATCGTCTCCACCCCACATCACACCACCATTATCATCCGTCTCCACCATCATCATCAACCACCCATTACCACGTCTCCAATGGCCACCACCATCATCACCACCATTATCAACGTCACCATCCACCATCAACATCACCAACCATTATCATCGTCTCCACCATCATCAGCCACCATATCACGACTCCACAGACATCATCACCACCATTATCCATCGTCTCCCCATCATCCATCACAAACCCCCATTATCATCGTCTCCACCATCAATCATCACCACCATTATCATCGTCTCCACCATCATCATCACCACCATTATCATCGTCTCCACCGTCATCATCACCACCATTATCATCGTCTCCACCATCATCATCACCACCATTATCATCGTCTTCACACCCATCAATCATCACCACCATTATCACATCGTCTCCCACCGTTCATCACATCACCACCATTAATCATCGTCCTTCCACCATCATCACATCAACACCATTATCATCGTCACCCACCATCATCATCAAACCAACCATTATCATCGACTCCACCATCATCATCAACCACAAAATCATCGTTCTCACCTCATTCATTCACCACCATTATCATCGTCTCCACCATCATCATCACCACCACGTAACATTAATTACCATCATAATGACGATTATCATCACCACCTCGTTTGTCATCTCCGGTCTTCTTGTTATCTAAGATAACACAAGCTTCATTATCACGTTATAGCCTCACATAACACAAGCTACATTATTGTACGTATAATACCTCATCATAACACAAGCTTCATTATCACCGTTATCTACCACCCAATAACACAAGCTTCATTTATTTACGTTAAACCTCACATAAACACAAGCTTCATTATTACGTTATAATACCTCACATAACACAACTTCATTATAACGTTATAAATCCTCACAAACACAAGCTTCATTATTACGTTATACCTCACATAACACAAGCTTCATTATCACGTTATACCTCACATAACACAAGCTTCATTATTACGTTATACCTCACATAACACAAGCTTCATTATCACGTTATACCTCACATAACACAAGCTTCATTATTACGTTCTAGAGCCTTCACATAACACAAGCTTCAATTATTTGCGTTATATATACCTCACATAACACAAGCTCCGTTATTAAGTTATAACCTCACAATACACAAGCTTCATTAATTGCGTTATACGCTAGGGACATATGGTTTCAACTAATAACAGCGAAGCGAGATGCACAGTGAGGACAATTAGATCACGTTAATACCTCACATAAACACAACCTTCATTTTTACGTTATCCCTTCAACATAACACAAGCATTCCATTATTACGTTTATACCTCACATAACACAAGCTTCAAAAATAATCACGTATATACTCACACTAACACAAGCTTCAATCATAACGTTATAGCCCACATAACACAAGCTTCATTATTACGTATACCTCACCTAACACAAGCTCCATTATTACGTATAGCCATCACATAACAACAAGCTTACATTATATGGCGTTATAACCTCACAATAACACAAGCTTCATTATTACGTTATACCCTCACATACACACAAGCTTCATTAAGTGCGTAATACCTCACATAAACAAAGCTTCATTATTACGTTTATACCTCAACATAACACAAAGCTCATATTACGCTTATACCTATCACATAACACAAGCTTCATTATTACGTTAAGCCTTCAGCAAAACAACAGATCTATCATTATTACGTTTATACCTCCACATAACAAGCATTTCCATAATACTTATCCCACATATAACAAGCTTCATTATTACGTTATACCTCACATAACACAAGCTTCATTATTAGGTTATACCTCACATAACACAAGCTTCATTATAACGTATACCCAATAACACAATTCTTCATTAAATACGGTTATAAACTCAATAACACAAGCTTCATTATTACGATAATACCATCACATAACACAAAGCATCATTATTACCGTTATACCACAACATAACCCAAGCTTCATTATTGTGTTATAACCATCACATAACACAAGCTTCATTATTACGTTTATAAACTCACATAACACAAGCAATCATATATTACGTAATAAACCTCACATAACACCAGCCTTCATTATTGTGTTATACCTCACATAACACAAGCTTCATTATTACGTTATACCTCACATAACACAAGCTTCATTATTGTGTTATACCTCACATAACACAAGCTTCATTATCACGTTAATACCCGACACATAACACAACTTCATTAATAACCGCTATACCTCACATAAAACACAATGCTTCAATTATTTGTTTTATTACCTCACATAACCAAGCTTCATTATCACGTATACCCTACATAACACACGCTACATTAATACGTTTATACCTCACAATAACACAAGCTTCAATTCATTACGTTATACCTCACAAACACTAGCTTTCCATTATACTTTAACCTCACATAACATCAGCTTTCATTATTACGTTGCTACCTCCCATAACACAACATCAATATTACGTTTATAACCTCGACATAACACAAGCTTCTTATTACGTTATAAACCTCAACATAACTCAAGCGCTTCATTATTGACGTTACTAACACCTCACATAACACAAGCTTCCAATAATCGACGTTATCACCCTCACCTAACACAAGCTTCATTATTAACGTTATAGTACCACAACATAGTTTACACAAGCATCCATTAATTGCGTTATTACCTCACATAACACAAGCTACATTATTACGATTAATATAACCACACATAAACACAAGCTTCATTATTACGTTATACCTCACATAACACAAGCTTCATTATTACGTTATACCTCACATAACACAAGCTTCATTATTACGTTATACCTCACATAACACAAGCTTCATTATTACGTTATACCTCACATAACACAAGCTTCATTATTATACGGTTATACCACACATGAACCAAGCTTCATTAACACGTTATACCACATATAACAAGAGCTACATTATTACGTTATACCTCACCTAACCCACGCAACAAAAAAAACGATACACCCACACCAAACCCCAGCTACAAAAAACCGAAATACTCACAATAACAACAAGCTTCCATAAATAAACTTACTAACCACACATAACCCAAGCTACATTAAAACGATAAACCACACATAACACAACTTCATATATTACGTTATACCCTACACATAAACACAAGCATCATTATTGTGATATATACCACAACAAACAAACACAAGCTTCATTAATAACGTGTAACACAACACGCGCCCACTCACCCCCACGCAAACCTACATCCGAACACCCACACCCCACACCCCCGCGACGCAACATACAAGAGAACACCCACCCCTCCCCCACTTCAAATACCGTTAAACAACCACAAAAAACACCAAGCACAACATTAAAGTAGTTAAAACCACACAACACCCACGCATCATTTCACTTATATACCTCCCATCCCACCATCATTACATTAATAACTATTATATCCCTTCCCCAAACACAACAAGCTTTACAATAGTAACGAAATACCACCCATAACCCCCAAGCTTCATAATAGTGTTAATTACCTCACAATAACACAAGCTACAAATGTGATTATATAAACTTCACATAACACAACTTCATTATCAAACGTTATAAACCGTCACATAACACAAGCTCAAAATGTACGTTATCCCTCACATAACACAAGCTTCAATATTACGCTAAAGAACCTCAGCATAAAGACAAGCATCATAATTAACGTTATAACCACAACATAACAACAAGGCCCTCATTATAAACGTTATACCATCACATACCATCAACTTCATTATTACGTTATAAACCATCACACACATAACACCAGCTACATTCATAACGATAATAACCTCACATAACACAATCAACATTATATACTTTATAACCACACATATACACAAGCTTCAATATTACGTTTATACCTCACATAACACAAGCATCATGATTACGTTAAATACTCCCATTAAACACCAGCTCCAAAAAATTAACGTTAATACCTCACTAACACAAGCTTACATTAATTAAACTCAAACCACCTCACATAACCACAAAGCATCATTATTAACGGAAAAACCACAACAAAAAAAAACACAAGCATCAATCATACGTTATCACCTCACATCACACCAGCTTCATTATTACGATGATAACCTCACATAACACAAGCTTCATTATTACGTTCATACATGATCCTCAACATGAACACAAGCTTCATTATCACGTATATAACCTCTCATAACACAAGCTTACATTATTACGTTATACCTCACATAACACAAACTTCATTATTACGTTATACCTCACATAACACAAGCTTCATTATCACGTTATACCTCACATAACACAAGCTTCATTATTACGTTATACCTCACATAACACAAGCTTCATTATTACGTTATACCTCACATAACACAAGCTTCATTATTAACTTTATAACCTCACAAAAACAACAAGCTTACAAGCTTTCCATTATTACGTTATAAACCCTCACAAAAACACAAACATTCATTATTACGTTTTTACCTTCACAAAACACCGCGAGCTGTCAATTATTACGATATAACCTCAACATAAACACAAACTTCCAATATTACGTTATAACCCCTCACAATAACACAACTTCATTATCACGTATAAACCTTCACAAAGCACAAGCTTCATTATTACGTTATACCTCACATAACACAAGCTTCATTATCACGTTATACCTCACATAACACAAGCTTCATTATTACGTTATACCTCACATAACACAAACTTCCAATTATTACGAGTTATAACCTTTCACATAACACAAAGCTTCAATATATTACGTTATACCTCAACAAAACACCGAACATCATTATTACGTTATACCTCACATAACACAAGCTTCATTATTACGTTATACCTCACATAACACAAGCTTCATTATTACGTTATACCTCACATAACACAAGCTTCATTTCAACGGTTAATACCTCACATAACACAAGCTTCAATAATTACGGTTAACCTGCACATAACACAAGCTTCATTATCACGTTATAACCTCACATAAACACAAGCTTCATTATTACGTTATACCACACATAAACACAAGAGCATTCATTATTACACGTAATAGCCTCACAATAACACAAAACTCATTATATACGGATAAAAATAGCCAGCATCATAACAACAAGCTTTCATTATCAGCTTAATACCTCAAGATCATAACACAAGCATACATTATCACGTTTATAGCCTCACAAAACACAAGCATCATTATCACGTTATACCCAATAACACAATGCTTCATTAAACGTTATACTCACATAACAACACAGCACAATTATCACGTTATAACCTCACATAACACAAGCTTCATGTAATACGTAATAACCTCACATAACAAAAGCATCATTATTTCCGAAGTAGAACCACACATAACACAAACTGATTCATTATTACGTTTTATTACCCTCACATAACACAAAGCTTCTTTATTACTTACTAAACTCACAAATAAACACAAGTCTTCATTATTAACGTTATAGTAAACCTCACATAACACAAGCTTCATTAGTCCACTTATACCTCATCATAACACAAGCTTCATTATTACGATATAAATACCACACATAACACAAACTTCAGTTATTACGGTTATACCTCATACATAACACAAGCTTTCAATATCAACGTTATAATACCTCACATAAACACAATGCTTCAATATTACGTTATAACTCGTGACATAACACAAGCTTCATTTTACGTCAATACTCACCATAACACAAACTTCATTATTACGTTTATATACCTCACATAGACAAACTTCAAATATGTACGTTATAACCACACAATAACACAAGCTTCATTATTACGATATACCTCACAATAATACACAAACCTTCATTAATAAACGTTATAACCTCACCTAACACAAACTTCAATATCACGATATAATTTACCCTTCATTTAACAGACTAAATACTGTCGACAAAAATGTGGAGCAACAACCGGGAACACGAACTTCCCGAGACGATGTTTGAATAGGCACAAAGTATGCGAGTTAAAATTGCATTATATGTGACTGTGGGCGCATGTGTGTTGCGTGAACATGTAAGATTATGGAAGCAGGAAGAGCGCCAGCTCTTGTGCCCTAGCAGTTGTGTGCTGAGCACTAACGTTGTGTCTGAGAACTCCTAACTTTGTGATGAGACCAGTGTTTGTGGTCTATGAGACTAAACGTTGTGTCGAGACCAGTGTTTGGTCTGAATCTAACGATGTGTCTGAGTACCATTGTATGGGTCTTAAGACTCACGTTGTGGTCTGAGACCGGCCGTTGGAGGTCTGAGCACCAGCGTTGGAAACGGAAGAAAAAACACCATCGTTGTGTCTGAGAACCAACGATGGGTCTGAGATCAGCGTCAGTATCTGAGAACAGCATTGAGTGTCTAGACTGCTTTTGGGACTGAGACTAAACGTTGTGTCAGAGACCAGTTGTATGTGTCAGAGACTAACGTTGTGGTCTGAGACCCTGTTGGGTCAGCAGACAACGTTGGGTCTGAGAACCAGCGTTGTGGTCATGCGACTTAACGAAGTGTCTGAGACCAGCGTTGTGGGACCTGAGACTCGACGTTGTGGTCTGAGGACACATGTTGTGGTCTTGTGAGACTACCGAGTTGGGTCTAGAAGAACCGAGCGTTGGTTCCTGAGACCCACGATGTGGGATCGGAGAACCAAGCGTTATGATGTCTGAGACCAACGTGTTGGGGGTCCTGAAGATCAGCGTAAGGACTGAGACTCAGCATTGTGTCTACAGAGACCTGGCGATTGGGTCTGAGCCAGCGTTTGTGGGTCTGACAAAGTAAACATTGTGTCTGAACTTTCGTATGGGATTGGGTCCTGAGACGCGAGCGTGGGTTCTGAGACCTAGGCGCTAAGGATCTTGAGAATCACCGTTGGGATCTGACGACCTAGCGTTTGGTCTGAGAGTAACGTTGGGTTGGTCTGAGTGCAAGCGTTGTCGGAGACCCAGCGTAGGATCTGAGATCAATCACCGTTGGGACTGAGACGAGCGTTGGGTCCGAGAGTACGCGATTGGGCTCTGAGAGCAATCGAAGGGGTCTGAGACTATCGTTGGGTCTGAGACCAGCGTTCAGGTTATGAATCTGTCGTCAAGCAACTCACCTTCAAATGGTCTCATTTTAAATTCCACCTGACTTTTCAGCAACCCAAGTCCCATCCTCATTCTATTAATAATACTCTTAAAAGCCAGCAGAATTGCCTGGCATCCTCTTTCTTCTCATCCTAAACCCTCTTTCCCTACTTCTTTATCCTCATCTTCTTACTCCTTTTCCACCTCCTCCTCTTCCCCTTCTTACTAACAAGTCATTTAATCTCATTTGTTTCACAAACCTAACATTTCACTTATTATTTTTTATTAACGTTCTTGTTTATAACTCGGATATAAATCAAATTTGTTGCTATACTTAAACCAAGGAACAAAGATGAGGCGGTAAATTATACTCAATTATCACTGACAGGAATACACACTAACGTTCAGGGATAGTGTTAGTCGGTAGTCCGTCCTTCTGACGCTAACCTCTACGTTCAGGGATAGTGTTGGTCGGTAGTCCGTCCTTCTGACGCTAACCTCTACGTTCAGGGATAGTGTTGGTCGGTAGTCCGTCCTTCTGACGCTAACCTCTACGTTCAGGGATAGTGTTGGTCGGTAGTCCGTCCTTCTGACGCTAACCTCTACGTTCAGGGATAGTGTTGGTCGGTAGTCCGTCCTTCTGGCGCTAACCTCTACGTTCAGCTCAGGCTGACCTGCTGACGTATAACATCTCAGGCTGACCTGCTGACGTATACCAGCTCAGGCTGACCTGCTGACGTATACCATCTCAGGCTGACCTGCTGACGTTACCAGCTCAGGTGACCTGCTGACGTATACCATCTCAGGCTGACCTGCTGACGTATAACATCTCAGGCTGACCTGCTGACGTATACCATCTCAGGCTGACCTGCTGACGTATACCATCTCAGGCTGACCTGCTGACGTATACCAGCTCAGGCTGACCTGCTGACGTATACCAGCTCAGGCTGACCTGCTGACGTATACCATCTCAGGCTGACCTGCTGACGTATACCAGCTCCGGCTGACACATTTGATCACCATGTAATGGAAAATGAAATGAATAAAACAATTAGCTTTTCTTTCCACACTGCCATATAGCAAAGGGCAGTTATACATTGCTAAAGTAGGCAGCTTTATTAAATAAAAGAACAGCTAAGACAATATCTTTGTAGCTAGAGTAGTGAGTTATCAGGTGCCTCGCCGGCTCTCCTCTGGGTTCTGAGTTCTCCCGTCCAATATTTCCAGCTTGTGAAATATCTCTCCATTTCTCACCCAACTCGCGATGTCCTTCACAATTTCTTACTCAATTGTCTAACAATATCTCACTTTCCTACAAACTCACCGAGTATGTGATTCATCTTCATACAAACAGTGACAGCTTTATCCTTTGCTATTATTACACATCTAATAGCCCTCCCCGGTATATAAATTGTGATGACTATAGCCTGACAATGACCGCCATTCTGATAATGTCAAGAGGACATTGAGGACAAGAGTTGACCAGAAAGAGAAACCCAGCCAAGTCTTTGTTAGTGACGTTTTCCATAATTTTAGTTAGCTTACAGTTTCTTTCATAGACTCTCTGTAAGCGTGGAACTGCTTAGAGTTATATGAAATTGTTGAAGAGAAAGTCAGAATTATCAAAGTTGTGGCTTGTCGAGCAGCGACACTCACACTCACAAGACTGAGTATACTCGCAAGACACTTGGAAAACACAAATCACAAGACACTAAGAAAACACAATTTATTCTCAATGCACCTACAACACAAGATACTTAATATATTCATACAACACTCTCAGTGCAAAAGGCGCTAAAAGAAATTCATAAAATACTCGCAATACATTTACACTATATTAATACACAAACAACATAAAATTACAATACACAAAATACACACAAAAGACACTCACAAAGAACCCATAATGCTCTAATACATTTATAAGTCACTCAAAATAAACATTCACTAAGTGAGCTGTGACAACTGAGGACGAGCCTAGTAAGCTCTCTGCAACGATGTTTTTCTTGTCTGGAGCAGCTGTACTGTACCAGCGGTGAAGTTGAAGTCAGACACCACAACTGACTGGAGGAAATGTGATGATTCAAAGCAATCTTCATGATAACGAAGAATGGTGGAGAAGAAAGGAAGGAGGAACGAAGGAGTGTAGGACCCCCTGGGTATTTCTATATCGTTTCCTCTACTCCAGGATCAGTGTAGGATATCTGATAAGTCAGCGAACCAGAAGGAGGGTATGATGACAACGAACCAGGAGGAGGGAATAATGACAACGAACCAGGAGGACAGTAAGGAATGTGTGAGGAAAGATAAAGGTAAGTCCATTAATATAGTTAGTGATTTTCAGATACATTACAGAGAAAGCGTCTTATGTACTAGGCAGAAGAATAATGAGATTCACGTTGACCTTCCAGGTGCGACAGTTGGTCACTGTGCTGACCGTATGACCAACATATAATATCACTGTTCGTCTGAGTGCGGGAAGCAATAATATCAGAAGGGCGTGAAGACTTACTGCATAAGTTTAATTTACTTCTTCCAAAGACTAAAGACAGGGTTTGTATACCTGTGATACGTGGAGTTCTGCCTAAGATGAAAATGGAGAACGATTGGCTCTTCAGGGCTCTTCTTGGAGAGAACACCAGACTGGGTAATTACTGCCAGGAATTCAAGATTAAGAATACTGTCAAGTATGAGTTTTCTCACTACTATCGTTATGAATTCTAGGGATGGTATACATGATACACTGGCGGGAGTCAAGGCCCAGCGGTGTCACTGGAAGCGGTGGTTAGTGGTCTCTCAAGTTTAAACTAATTATTGACAGTAATCCGGATAATTAAAATTATATAAGAACTGTGGATGGGATTGAGGTAAGTAAGATGGTATTTTCTGCTGAAATTGTGGCATGAGACATGGTCGGTGGACAGGAATAAAAGAAAATAAAAGAACCCAGTAAAACACATATTCTATATTTATTGCACCAACAGTCGGGACGCCAGGTACAAAATTTTCGAATAAGTTTAAGTGTATATGCGGCCATATATAATTGTTATTACCAGCTCATGGTTTGATCTGAAGAATCGGGAGAAGCCTGCCGAAATTAATGTTTTATATAACTCAACACTGCTAGAGAGAACAAGAAAGGAGGCAGCGTAGCCTTATACGTCGAAGAAACATTGAACTGCTGCAGCGAAATGATTTTCAGTACGAGGGAGATGATACTGAATCTGTATGAGAGCAAATAACCGATGGAAATGCAAATTTGATCTTAGGAATACAATACCAACCCATGATCTTAGAAAATGACGAAACTGTATATGCTCATGACACGAAAATGTAGCAATCCTAGAGGGATTTAATTTTAGGAGAATGACTGGAATATGATGACCGGTAAAACAGAGTACCACATCCTCCTAGAGGTACCTCAGGATTGATTATTAATAAATCTGGGACGGAACCATCGAGGCAAAATTACCCGGTTAATTTAATTCTGGCAAACAATGGAAGTCATGTCAATAATCTGGAGACTACAGACGTAGTTGCTTAGAATGATCACTGAACTTTCATACTGAACACTGAATGGAGGTATAAGGGTAAGAATCATACAGTAAGGATACACGATTTTTGTCTGATAGATTATAATGGCCTTAGAGATCATCTGTCATGTGATGACTGCGCTAACGAAGACAACAAACACTATAAGAGTTTTCTAAATACTGTTCACACTGCACAAAGAATGTTCATTGTCTGCAGAAAAATCAGATGAAACAAATATGACCTGAAATGGATGAACAGGAGAGTGAAATGATTTTTAGGGAAAAAATTAGTAACTTAGTGATGCATTAATAAACTTTCACCGCCTGAACCAATATATTCATGTTAAAAGAGAAGTTAGAGAAAGCTTAGAAGAGTTAAACGAGATTATGAAAAAAATGTTTAAAAGGATTCACAGAAGAATTCGAATTTTTTCCCATGTAGTTATAGGAAAGATCAGAGAGAAGTTTTTTCGGTGAAGAGGCGGGGCCAGGAGCTGTCTCTCGACCCCTGCAATCACAATTAGGTGAGTACACACACACACACACGAAGAAGAGCTCACTCCAGCAGAGCAAAGTTGCTGGTTATGGGGGATTTCAACCACAGGGAGATTGACTGGGAAAACCTGGAGCCACATGGGAGTCCTGAAACATGGAGAGCCAAGATGTTGGATGTGGTGCTGGAAAACCTCATGCACCAACATGTTAAGGACACTACCAGAGTGAGAGGAGAGGATGAACCAGCAAGATTGGACCTTGTGTTCACCCTGGGCAGTTCAGACATTGAGGACATCACATATGAGAGTCCCCTAGGAGCTTGTGACCACGTGGTTCTGTGCTTTGAATACATAGTAGAGATGCAAGTGGAGAAAGTAACAGGAGTTGAATGGGAAAAGCCAGACTATAAAAGAGGGGACTACATAGGGTTGAGGAACTTCCTGCAGGAGGTTCCGTGGGACAGAGAACTGGCAGGAAAGCCAGTAAATGAAATGATGGAATATGTAACAACAAAATGCAAGGAGGCAGTGGAAAGGTTTATTCCCAAGGGCAACAGAAACAATGGGAAGACCAGAACGAGCCCCTGGTTTACCCGACGGTGTAAGGAGGCAAAAACAAAGTGCAATAGAGAATGGAAAAAGTACAGAAGGCAGAGAACACATGAAAATAGGGAGATTAGTCGCAGAGCCAGGAACGAGTATGCACAGGTAAGGAGGGAGGCCCAGCGACAGTATGAAAATAACATAGCATCGAAAATCAAGGCTGACCCGAAACTGTTGTATAGCCACATTAGGAGGAAGACAACAGTCAAAGACCAGGTGATCAGACTGAGGACAGAAGGTGGAGAACTCACAAGAAATGATCAGGAGGTATGTGAGGAGCTAAACAGGATATTTAAGGAAGTTTTTACAGTAGAGACAGAAAGGGCTTTGGGAAGACAGCACAGAAGGGAACATGAAGAGGGAATGTATCAACAAGTGTTGGATGACATACGAACAACCGAGGAGGAGGTGCAGAAGCTGCTAAGTGACCTTGATACTTCAAAAGCGATGGGACCGGACAACATCTCCCCATGGGTCCTTAGAGAAGGAGCAGAGATGTTGTGCGTGCCCCTAACCACAATCTTCAACACATCCCTTGAAACTGGGCAACTACCTGAGAAATGGAAGACAGCAAATGTAGTCCCCATATTTAAGAAAGGAAATAGAAATGAGGCACTAAACTACAGACCTGTGTCTCTGACATGTATTGTGTGCAAAGTCATAGAGAAGATTATCAGGAGGAGAGTGGTGGAACACTTGGAACTTAACAAGATTATAAATGAAAACCAGCATGGGTTCATGGAAGGCAAATCCTGTGTCACAAACCTTCTGGAGTTTTATGACAAGGTAACAGAAGACACGAGAGAGAGAGGGGTGGGTTGACTGCATTTTCCTAGACTGCAGGAAGGCCTTTGACACAGTTCCCCACAAGAGATTAGTGCAGAAGCTGGAGGATCAGGCGCATATAATATTGAGGGCACTGCAATGGATCAGGGAATACCTGACAGGGAGGCAACAACGAGTCATGGTACGTGAAGAGGTATCACAGTGCGCGCCTGTGACGAGCGGGGTCCCACAGGGGTCAGTTCTAGGACCAGTGCTATTTTTGATATATGCGAACGACATGATGGAAGGAATAGACTCTGAAGTGTCCCTATTCGCAGATGATGTGAAGCTGATGAGAAGAATTAAATCGGATGAGGATGAGGCAGGACCGCAAAGAGACCTGGACAGGCTGGGCATGTGGTCCAGAAACTGGCTTCTCGAATTCAACCCTGCCAAATGCGAAGTCATGAAGATTGGGGAGGGACAAAGAAGACCGCAGACAGAGTATAGGCTAGGTAGACAAAGACTACAGACCTCACTCAGGGAGAAAGACCTTGGGGTGACCATAACACCGAGCACGTCACCGGAGGCACACATCAACCAAATAACTGCTGCAGCATACGGGCGCCTGGCAAACCTGAGAATAGCGTTCCGATACCTTAATAAGGAATCGTTCAAGACACTGTACACTGTGTATGTTAGGCCCATACTGGAGTATGCAGCACCAGTCTGGAACCCACACCTGGTCAAACACGTCAAGAAGTTAGAGAAAGTACAAAGGTTTGAAACAAGGCTAGTCCCAGAGCTCAGGGGAATGTCGTACGAAGAAAGGTTGAGGGAAATTGGACTGACGACAATGGAGGACAGAAGGGTCAGGGGAGACATGATAACGACATACAAGATACTGCGAGGAATAGACAAGGTGGACAGAGATAGGATGTTCTAGAGAGGGGACACAGAAACAAGGGGTCACAACTGGAAGCTGAAGACTCAGACGAGTCACAGGGACGTTAGGAAGTATTTCTTCAGTCATAGAGTCGTCAGGAAGTGGAATAGCCTAGCAAGTGAAGTAGTGGAGGCAGGAACCATACATAGTTTTAAGAAGAGGTATGACAAAGCTCAGGAAGCACAGAGGGAGAGGACCCAGTAGCGACCAGTGAAGAGGCGGGGCCAGGAGCTGAGTCTCGACCCCTGCAACCACAATTAGGTGAGTACAATTAGATGAGTACACACACACACACACACACACATGACGAGGTGTGAGAGTGGGCGCCTGTGACAAGCGGGGTTCCGCAGGGGTCAGTCCTAGGACCTGTGCTGTTTTTGGTATATGTGAACGACATAACGGAAGGGATAGACTCAGAAGTGTCCTTGTTTGCAGATGATGCGAAGTTAATGAAGATAATCAAATTGGTCGAGGATCAGGCAGGACTACAAAGAGACCTGGACAGGCTACAAGCCTGGTCCAGCAACTGGCTCCTTGAATTTAACCCTGCCAAATGCAAAGTCATGAAGATCGGGGAAGGGCAAGGAAGACCGAAGACACAGTATTGTTTAGATGGCCAAAGACTGCAAACCTCACTCAAGGAAAAAAGATCTTGGGGTGAGTATAACACCGAGCACATCTCCTGAGGCGCACATCAGATAACTGCTGCAGCAAATGGGTCCCTGGCAAACCTGAGAACATCGTTTCAACATCTACATGTAAGTAGGAGTCGTTCAAGATACTGTACACTGTGTATCTCATGCCAATGTTGGTGTATGCAGCACCAGTATGGGACCCACACCTGGTCTCATACTGGTGCAGAAGGTGCATAAGTCTGCAACGAGACTAATCCAGGAGCTAAGGGACGATACTAGAGGGCAGGAGGGATGGGGGGACATGATAACGACATATAAAATACTGAGAGGAACTATCAAGGCGGACAGGGCCAGAATGTTTTAGAGATGGGACACAGCAACAAGGAGACACAACCGGAATTTAAAACTCAGATGAGCCCAAGGGATGTTAAGAAGTATTTCTTCATCCATAGAGTTGTCAGGAAGTGGAACAATCTGGAAAGTGATGTAGTGGAAACAGGTTCCATATATAACCTAAAGTAGCCGGGAGAGAGTGGCCCTAGTAATGATTAGCGAAGAGGCTGGGTCAGGAGCTGTGAATCAACCCCTGAAACCACAATTAGGTGAGTAAACACACACACATATATTCAGAGGGTGTGTCTATCGACAAGTGCCCTTGACAAGTCGTAACCAACTAAGACATCTCGTCATCACTCAAGTAACCGGAAGTCTATAATTTTCTGCTAAGATATCTGAGGTGAGCTCCAGCAGGTCAATTTCCCCATAAATGCTGACAAAAATAAAATAAAGAATAATAAGTGAGAGGGGAATGACCCTCTGGCGGACTTCTCGTCTCGTACTGGGGATATTGAATGGGTTTACAGAGCACCAACTTTTGCAGTCCTCGCACCAAAATAATGAACTCATTTATCCTACCAACGGCAATTTGAAATTTTGGGGAATTTCTTTAGATGCCGCCATTTCCCCGAAAACGATCGCAGGCTGAACATATGGAATCATTCGTTTTACAGACTCGCGAATTTTTTTCGTTAAATTCAGATAACTTCAGCCATGTTTTTGGGGATATAGCGTGTGTTATCTGAGGAATTGTACCTTACGTCGGTAGACGGGGGCTCCTACCATAAGAATTTGGTAAAAGAAAAACAAATTTATTTAGACATGGTATTGCTGGCTGTTGTTTCTTGCAACCCGACATTTCAATTTTATCATGACACACTCGCTGGGAAGGGACTTTCTGTAAGACCTCTGTGGGTGGCTCTTGAAAACTGACACTATAATAGCAATTATCAGGCTCAGGGTAAGTATGTTTTATGATCTCGACTGCACTTTAAAGTTACTAAAGACGACCAGTGCGAAATTAGGCTTCGCATAGCAACACGCAAAATAATCCATGAATTTCTTAAAACTACACAATAAATATATGCATCCACTTGTTAGGCAGGATTTTTATTGCTTAGAAAAAGTGACCATCCAGCGAAAGTTCTCGAGATAAAAAGAGTAATGGAAATTTCTCTTGAGGCAACAAATGCCTCTGCAAGTAGATCCTGACAGCTGACATAACACTACTCAAATACACATTGTGTCACAATTATTCTCAATCATTGCTCCATTATTTAATAACTGACAAAAAAAGTCAGAAATTTTCTGGAAATGTTTTTGCAAATGGTCGATTAATAAATGCTTAATAACAACACGAAATATTCAAAGCAAAATATTTGCACTTTCCCTATAAAAAATAGTTCATTATCACTCCAACTGGATACACGACATGACTCAATAAACAATATTCAGTCCTTCAGAGGACAGAATACACGGTATTAATAAACTTTTGAACAAAAATATGATGCATGTTAAGTGACGCTGCATCAGAAAAATAAATCATTGAACTACAGCTCGAAAAGAAAAGAAAACATCTCAAAACCTTTACATTATATTGCTTGCAAAGAAATATATGAGGTGGAGACAGTGAAGATGTTATATTTAGATCAATATGTATGTCAGTCGCTGCGCGATCCGCGGAAGGTATCCAGTATTGCGTAGCCCTAGACACCTATACGTAAATAACAAAGAAAAGGCGCAATACCATGACTGGTACGATACACAAATAACCCGCACATAGAAGAGAGGAGCTTACCACGACGTTACCGTCGGACTTGAACCATTTACAGAGTCACATTGTGCCTTTGTAAATAGTAACGTGTGTACCCCCGTAGGCCAGTACAAGCTACGCTATTAACACAGTGTGCAACATAACTTTAAAACACTGGTAAATATTGACAATGAAGATCTGACACGTCTCAGGAGAGACACTCACGAGTCATCGAGTGGAAACTTCTTTGAAGACGGAGACACTTATACAATATATGGAGACTTACTTCGACATTTCTTCAATAAAAAAAAGTACAATATGACGTGCTCGGCCAGATTCTTATATAATTCATTTACGAAGCAGCAGCTATGAGGCTAAATTTTAAGAAGGATTTTCTTCCTATTCTCAGAGAACAATACTCTAAAACACAGCAAAGAATTAATCTAGAAGGCGGCCATGAGTGGAATTATCAAGTTAATTCAACTTAAAACACCAAGTTAAGAGGTTCCGACACTTACAAATTATCCCTGGAAAACCAATATTTCATTTTTTTCACATTTTGTCGAGAAAAACATTAACACTTGAACAGACCAAAATTAAGCCAAAATTTTACCCAAGTAAATACAGCAAGTAAGAAGGTAAGAAAATAAGTGAATAGGTAAGTAAATAAAAAAATAAGGAAAAACGAAAGTAAAGGAGTGAGAGAGGAAGTAAGAAAATAGGGAAGAGAGCAAACAAGCAAAGAAATAAGAATGTGAGTGGTACAGTAGTTATCAAATTATAGTATAGAAGTTACCACACAGTGTTACAGTAGTTACCACACTGTGTTACAGTAGTTACCACACTGTGTTACAGTAGTTACCACACTGTGTTACAGTAGTTACCACACTGTGTTACAGTAGTTACCACACTGTGTTACAGTAGTTACCACACTGTGTTACATGGGTTACCATAGTGTTACAGTAGTTACCACACTGTGTTACATGGGTTACCACAGTGTTACAGTAGTTACCACAGTGTTACAGTAGTTACCACACTGTGTTACAGTAGTTACCACACTGTGTTACATGGGTTACCATAGTGTTACAGTAGTTACCACACTGTGTTACATGGGTTACCACAGTGTTACAGTAGTTACCACACTGTGTTACATGGGTTACCACAGTTTTACAGTAGTTACCACAGTGTTACAGTAGTTACCACACTGTGTTACATGGGTTACCATAGTGTTACAGTAGTTACCACACTGTGTTACAGTAGTTACCACACTGTGTTACAGTAGTTACCACACTGTGTTACATGGGTTTCCACAGTGTTACAGTAGTTACCACACTGTGTTACATGGGTCACCACACTGTGTTACAGTAGTTACCACACTATGTTACATGGGTCACCACACTGTGTTACAGTAGTTACCACACTGTGTTATAGTAGTTACCACACTGTGTTACATGAGTTACCACACTGTGTTACAGTAGTTACCACACTGTGTTATAGTAGTTACCACACTGTGTTACATGGGTCACCACACTGTGTTACATGGGTTACCACACTGTGTTACAGTAGTTACCACACTGTGTTATAGTAGTTACCACACTGTGTTACATGGGTTACCACACTGTGTTACAGTAGTTACCACACTGTGTTATAGTAGTTAACACACTGTGTTACATGGGTTACCACACAGTGTTACAGTAGTTACCACACTGTGTTACATGGGTCACCACACTGTGTTATAGTAGTTACCACACTGTGTTACAGTAGTTACCACACTGTGTTACATGGGTCACCACTCTGTGTTACAGTAGTTACCACACTATGTTACAGTAGTTACCACACTGTGTTACATGGGTCACCACACTGTGTTACAGTAGTTACCACACTGTGTTACATGGGTTACCACGCTGTGTTACAGTAGTTACCACATTGTGTTACATGGGTTACCACACTGTGTTACAGTAACCACACTGTGTTACATGACTCACCACACTGTGTTACAGTAGTTACCACACTGTGTTATGTAGTTAACACAGTGTTTTACAATAGTTACCACACTGTGTTGCAGTAGTTACTACAGTGTTACAGTAGTTACCACACTGTGTTACATAAGTTATCTCACTATGTTACAGTAGTTATCACACTGGTACACAGTAGTTACCACACTATGTTACAGTAGTTACCACACTGGAACACAGTAGTTACCACACTATGTTACAGAAGTTACCACACTGGTACACAGTAGTTACCACACTATGTTACAGTAGTTACCACACTATAGCACAGTACTTACCACACTGTTACGGTTGTTAGCACACTGGGAGTGATAATGTAAGAGGATCTCTCCTTCAAAGACCACAACAATCTACCGCATCTGCTAGGAAAAATGATAGGATGGATAATGAGAACATTCAAAACTAGAGAGGCCTGCACCATAGTGGTAGTTACTGCACCATAGTGGTAACTACTGCACCAGAGTGGTAGTTACTGCACCATAGTGGTAGTTACTGCACCATAGTGGTAGCTACTGCACCAGAGTGGTAGTTACTGCACCATAGTGGTAGCTACTGCACCATAGTGGTAGCTACTGCACCAGAGTGGTAGCTACTGCACCAGAGTGGTAGCTACTGCACCATAGTGGTAGCTACTGCACCATAGTGGTAGCTACTGCACCATAGTGGTAGCTACTGCACCATAGTGGTAGTTACTGCACCATAGTGGTAGCTACTGCACCATAGTGGTAGCTACTGCAACAGAGTGGTAGCTACTGCACCATAGTGGTAGCTACTGTACCATAGTGGTAGCTACTGCACCATAGTGGTAGCTAATGCACCATAGTGGTAACTACTGCACCAGAGTGGTAGCTACTGCACCAGAGTGGCAGCTACTGCAACAGAGTGGTAGCAGCTGCACCATAGTGGTAGCTACTGCACCATAGTGGTAGCTACTGCACCATAGTGGTAACTACTGCACCATAGTGGTAGGTACTGCACCATAGTAGTAGCTACTGCACCATAGTGGTAGCTACTGCACTATAGTGGTAACTACTGCACCAGAGTGGTAGCTACTGCACCAGAGTGGCAGCTACTGCAACAGAGTGGTAGCAGCTGCACCATAGTGGTAGCTATTGCACCATAGTGGTAACTACTGCACCAGTGTGGTAGCTACTGCAACAGATTGGTAGCTACTGCACCATAGTGGTAGCTACTGCACCATAGTGGTAACTACTGCACCATAGTGGTAACTACTGCACCATAGTGGTAAGTACTGCACCATAGTGGTAGCTACTGCACCAGAGTGGTAACTACTGCACCAGAGTGGCAGCTACTGAAACAGAGTGGTAGCTACTGCACCATAGTTGTAGCTACTGCACCAGAGTGGTAACTACTGCACCATAGTGGTAACTACTGCACCATAGTGGTAAGTACTGCACCATAGTGGTAGCTACTGCACCATAGTGGTAACTACTGCACCATAGTGGTAACTACTGCACCATAGTGGTAAGTACTGCACCATAGTGGTGGCTACTGCACAACAGTGGTAACTACTGCACCATAGTGGTAGCTACTGCACCATAGTTGTAGCTACTGCACCAGAGTGGTAACTACTGCGCCATAGTGGTAACTACTTCACCATAGTGGTAAGTTCTGCACCATAGTGGTAGCTACTGCACCATAGTTGTAACTACTGCACCATAGTGGTAACTACTGCACTATAGTGGTAGCTACTGCACCATAGTGGTAACTACTGCACCAGAGTGGTAGCTACTGCACCATAGTGGTAGCTACTGCACCAGAGTGGTAACTACTGCACCATAGTGGTAACTACTGCACTATAGTGGTAGCTACTGCACCATAGTGGTAACTACTGCACCAGAGTGGTAGCTACTGCACCATAGTGGTAGCTACTGCACTATAGTGGTAGCTACTGCACCATAGTGGTAGCTATTGCACCAAAACGGTAGCTACTGCACCATAGTGGTAGCTACTGCACCATAGAGGTAGCTACTGCACCATAGTGGCAACTACCGCATCAGAGTGGTAACTACAGCACCATAGTGATAGCTACTGCACCATAGTGGTAGCTACTGCACCATTGTGGTAGCTACTGCACCACAGCGGTAGCTACTGCACCATAGTGGTAGCTACTGCACCAAAGTGGTAGCTACTGCACCATAGTGGTAGCTACTGCACCACAGCGGTAGCTACTGCACCATAGTGGAAGCTACTGCACAATAGTGTAACTACTGCATCAGAGTGGTAACTACTGCCTGGTCACAGACCGGGCCGCGGGGGCGTTGACCCCCGGAACTCTCTCCAGGTAAACTCCAGGTAAACAGCACCACAGTGGTAACTACAGCACCATAGTGGTAACTACTGCACCACAGTGATAACTACTGCATCACAGTGGTAACTACAGCACCACAGTGGTTACTGCACCATAGTGGTAACTACAGCACCATAGTGGTAACTAATAGACCACAGTGGTATCTACTAGACCAGAGTGGTGTCTACTACACCATAGCGGTAACTACTGCACCATAGTGGTAGCTGCTGCACCATAGCGGTAACTACAGCACCATAGTGGTAGGTACTACACCACAGTGGTATCTACAGCACCATAGTGGTAGCTACTGCACCATAGTGGTAACTAATAGACCACAGTGGTATCTACTAGACCAGAGTGGTATCTACTACACCATAGCGGTAACTACTGCACCATAGTGGTAACTACTGCACCATAGTGGCAACTACACCATAGTGGTAACTACTGCACCATAGTGGTAACTACTGCACAGTAGTGGTAACTACTGTTCCATAGTGGTAACTACAGCACCACAGTGGTAACTACACCGTAGTGCTAACTACTGCACCATAGTGGTAACTACACCATAGTGGTAACTACTGCGCCATAGTGGTAACTACTGTACCATATTGATAGCTAGTGCACCATAGTGTGGTAACTACTGCACCACAGTGTGATAGCTACTGTATTATAGTGTGATAACTACCGCACCATGGTGGTAACTACACTATAATTTGATTACTGCACCATAGTCTGATAACTACTGTACCACAGTGATAACAACTGCACCTTAGTGTGATAACTACTCCACCATAGTGTGATTACTGCACCATAGTGTCGTAGCAACTGCACCATAGTGTGATGACTACTGCACCAAAGTGTGATAACTACTGCAATATAGTGTGGTAACTACTGTACCATAGTGTGATAACTGCTGTAACATAGTGTGATAACTACTGCACTATAGTGTGATAACTACTGTACCATAGTGTGATAACTGCTGTACCATAGTGTGATAACTACTGCACTATAGTGTGATAACTACTGTACCATAGTGTGATAACTACTGTACTATAGTGTGATAACTACTGTACTATAGTGTGATAACTACTGTACTATAGTGTGATAACTACTGTACTATAGTGTGATAACTACTGTACTATAGTGTGATAACTGCTGTACCATAGTGTGATAACTACTGCACTATAATATGATAACTACTGTACTATAGTGTGATAACTACTGCACTATAGTGTGATAACTACTGTACCATAGTGTGATAACTACTGTACCATAGTGTGATAACTGCTGTACCATAGTGTGATAACTGCTGTACAATAGTGTGATAACTACTGCACTATAGTGTGATAACTACTGCACTATAGTGTGATAACTACTGTACCATAGTGTGATAACTGCTGTACCATAGTGTGATAACTACTGTACCATAGTATAACTACTGTACCATAGTGTGATAACTGCTGTACCATAGTGTGATAACTGCTGTACCATAGTGTGATAACTGCTGTACCATAGTGTGATAACTGCTGTACCATAGTGTGATAACTGCTGTACCATAGTGTGATAACTACTGTACCATAGTGTGATAACTGCTGTACCATAGTGTGATAACTGCTGTACAATAGTGTGATACCTACTGTACCATAGTGTGATAACTACTGTACCATAGTGTCGTAGCAACTGCACCATAGTGTGATGACTACTGCACCATAGTGTGATAACTAATGCACTATAGTGTGATAACTACTGTACCATAGTGTGATAACTGCTGTACCATAGTGTGATAACTGCTGTACCATAGTGTGATAACTACTGCACTATAGTGTGATAACTGCTGTACCATAGTGTGATAACTACTGCACTATAGTGTGATAACTACTGTACCATAGTGTGATAACTGCTGTACCATAGTGTGATAACTACTGCATTATAGTGTGATAACTACTGCACTATAGTGTGATAACTACTGTACTATAGTGTGATAACTACTGTACTATAGTGTGATAACTGCTGTACCATAGTGTGATAACTACTGCACTATAGTGTGATAACTACTGTACCATAGTGTGATAACTACTGTACTATAGTGTGATAACTACTGCACTATAGTGTGATAACTGCTGTACCATAGTGTGATAACTACTGCACTATAGTGTGATAACTACTGTACCATAGTGTGATAACTACTGTACCATAGTGTGATAACTGCTGTGCCATAGTGTGATAACTGCTGTACCATAGTGTGATAACTACTGCACTATAGTGTGATAACTACTGTACCATAGTGTGATAACTACTGTACCATAGTGTGATAACTACTGTACCATAGTGTGATAACTGCTGTACCATAGTGTGATAACTACTGTACCATAGTGTGATAACTACTGTACCATAGTGTGATAACTGCTGTACCATAGTGTGATAACTGCTGTACCATAGTGTGATAACTGCTGTACCATAGTGTGATAACTGCTGTACCATAGTGTGATAACTGCTGTACCATGGTGTGATAACTGCTGCATCATAGTGTGATAAATACTGTACCATAGTGTGATAACTACTGTACTATAGTGTGATAACTACTGTACCACAGTGTGATAACTACTGTACCATAGTGTGATAACTACTGCATCATAGTGTGATAACTACTGTACCATAGCGTGATAACTGCTGCATCGTAGTGTGATAACTACTGCACTACTCCAGGCCATGGGAAAACCTGGGTAGCCACAGCCACTCAAGAGGGAGAGGTTTTTAGTGCCAGGAAGGAAAAAAAAAACTGGCAATAAATGGCAAAAATCGTACACCAAATCCAGTCATTCCTGGAGTGGAACCACAGTCGATGGTCTCCACTCCAAACCAACAGATACAGATACTAATGCCGGAAGAAAAATCTCCCCCCAGTACCAACAATACCACCAGTCCGATGACATTCTTCTTTGCAAATATACAGGGTCTTAAGCCAGCAACAAACAACAAAATACCTTTCATCCGTGGACTGCTTGCAGAGGCAAAGGCAATGTTCGCGGCTTTCACTGAGACTCACATAAAGGATCACTTGGACAACGAAATATGGATCCCAGGTTACAACCTATACAGATGCGACAGAGTGAACAGGCAAAAGGGGAGGGGGGTTGGCCTGTACATTGCAGAGTCACTTGTTTGCACAGAACTGCTTAATGCCTCAAATGATGTAGTGGAAGTTTTAGCAGTAAAGATCGAGAACCAAAACCTAGTCATTGTGGTAGTCTACAAGCCTCCGGATGCAACATCCCAGCAATTCCAGGAACAGCTGTTAAAAATTGACCACTGTCTGGAAAATCTGCCAGCTCCTGCACCCAACATCTTGCTCCTGGGGGATTTCAACTTAAGGCACCTAAAATGGAGGAATATAGCAAATAATATTGTTGCAGTAAAAACACCAGGAGGCAGCTCTGATGAAAACTCACACTCACACGAGCTTTTAAATCTCTGCACAAAATTCAATTTAAACCAGCAAATAATAGAGCCTACTAGACTGGAGAATACACTAGACCTCATCTTCACTAACAATGATGATCTGATACGAAATGTCACCATATCAAAAACAATATACTCAGATCACAACATAATTGAGGTTCAGACATGTTTGCGCGGAGCCCCAGACCGACATAATGAGACTAGTCACGAGGGAGCATTCACCAAATTCAACTTCAATAACAAAAACATAAAGTGGGACCAAGTAAACCAAGTCCTAACCGATATAAGCTGGGAAGATATACTAAGCAACACAGACCCCAACTTATGCCTAGAACAGATTAACTCGGTGGCACTCGATGTATGCACAAGGCTTATTCCTCTAAGAAAAAGGAGGAGTAGATGTAAAATAGAAAGAGACAGGCGCTCCCTTTACAGGCGACGGAAAAGAATAAAAGAGCGGCTAAAAGAGGTCAATATATCCGAAATGCGTAGGGAGACACTGTTCAGAGAAATAGCAAGCATCGAACTAAAGCTAAAGGAATCTTATAGAAGTCAGGAATCGCGGGAAGAACTAAAAGCCATAAATGAAATCGAAAGAAACCCAAAGTATTTCTTCTCCTATGCCAAATCAAAATCGAGAACAACGTCCAGTATTGGGCTCCTACTTAAACAAGATGGGTCCTACACAGATGACAGCAAGGAAATGAGTGAGCTACTCAAGTCCCAATATGACTCAGTTTTTAGCAAGCAGCTAACCAGACTGAGAATCGAAGATCAAAATGAATTTTTTATGAGAGAGCCACAGAATTTGGTTAACACAAGCATATCTGATGTTAGCCTGACGCCAAATGACTTCGAACAGGCGATAAATGACATGCCCATGCACTCTGCCCCAGGGCCAGACTCATGGAACTCCGTATTCATCAAGAACTGCAAGAAGCCCCTATCACGAGCTTTTACCATCCTATGGAGAGGGAGCATGGACACGGGGGTCGTCCCTCAGTTACTAAAAACAACAGACATAGCCCCACTCCACAAAGGGGGCAGTAAAGCAATAGCAAAGAACTACAGACCGATAGCACTAACATCCCATATCATAAAAATCTTTGAAAGGGTCCTAAGAAGCAAGATCACCACCCATCTAGAAACCCATAAATTACACATCCCAGGGCAACATGGGTTTAGAACAGGTCGCTCCTGTCTGTCTCAACTATTGGATCACTACGACAAGGTCCTAGATACACTAGAAGACAAAAAGAATGCAGATGTAATATATACAGACTTTGCAAAAGCCTTCGACAAGTGTGACCATGGCGTAATAGCACACAAAATGCGTGCTAAAGGAATAACAGGAAAAGTCGGTCGATGGATCTATAATTTCCTCACTAACAGAACACAGAGAGTAGTAGTCAACTGAGTAAAGTCCGAGGCAGCTACGGTGAAAAGCTCTGTTCCACAAGGCACAGTACTCGCTCCCATCTTGTTCCTCATCCTCATATCTGACATAGAGAAGGATGTCAGCCACAGCACCGTGTCTTCCTTTGCAGATGACACCCGAATCTGCATGACAGTGTCTTCCATTGCAGACACTGCAAGGCTCCAGGCGGACATCAACCAAATCTTTCAGTGGGCTGCAGAAAACAATATGAAGTTCAACGATGAGAAATTTCAATTACTCAGATATGGTAAACATGAGGAAATTAAATCTTCATCAGAGTACAAAACAAATTCTGGCCACAAAATAGAGCGAGACACCAACGTCAAAGTCCTGGGAGTGATCATGTCGGAGGATCTCACCTTCAAGGACCATAACATTGTATCAATCGCATCTGCTAGAAAAATGACAGGATGGATAATGAGAACCTTCAAAACTAGGGAGGCCAAGCCCATGATGACACTCTTCAGGTCACTTGTTCTATCTAGGCTGGAATATTGCTGCACACTAACAGCACCTTTCAAGGCAGGTGAAATTTCTGACTTAGAAAATGTACAGAGAACCTTCACGGCGCGCATAACGGAGATAAAACACCTCAATTACTGGGAGCGCTTGAAGTTCCTGAACCTCTACTCCCTGGAACGCAGGCGGGAGAGATACATGATTATATACACCTGGAAAATCCTGGAGAGCATCACAGTGTGATAACTACTGTACCATAGTGTGATAACTACTGTACCATAGTGTGATAACTACTGCATCAAAGTGTGATAACTACTGTACCATAGTGTGGTAACTACTGCACTATAGTGTGATAACTACTGTACCATAGTGTGATAACTACTGTACCATAGTGTGATAACTACTGCACTATAGTGTGATAACTACTGTACCATAGTGTGATAACTACTGCATCAAAGTGTGATAACTACTGTACCATAGTGTGGTAACTACTGCACTATAGTGTGATAACTACTGTACCATAGTGTGGTAACTACTGCACTATACTGTGATAACTACTGTACCATAGTGTGGTAACTACTGCACTATACTGTGATAACTACTGCACCATAGTGTGGTAACTACTGCACTGTAGTGTGGTAACTACTGCACCATAGTGTGATAACTACTGTACCATAGTGTGGTAACTACTGCACCATAGTGTGGTAACTACTGTACCATAGTGTGATAACTGCTGCATCATAGTGTGATAACTACTGTACCATAGTGTGGTAACTACTGCACTATAGTGTGATAACTACTGTACCATAGTGTGATAACTGCTGCATCATAGTGTGATAACTACTGTACCATAGTGTGATAACTACTGCACCATTGTGTGATAACTACTGTACCATAGTGTGGTAACTACTGCACTGTAGCGTGGTAACTACTGCACCATAGTGTGATAACTACTGAACCATAGTGTGGTAACTACTGCACCATAGTGTGGTAACTACTGTATCATAGTGTGGTAACTACTGTACCATAGTGTGGTAACTACTGCACTATACTGTGATAACTACTGTACCATAGTGTGGTAACTACTGCACTATACTGTGATTACTATACCATAGTGTGGTAACTACTGCACTATACTGTGATAACTACTGTACCATAGTGTGGTAACTACTGCACTATACTGTGATAACTACTGCACCATAGTGTGGTAACTACTGCACTATACTGTGGTAACTACTGTACCATAGTGTGGTAACTACTGCACTATACTGTGGTAACTACTGCACTATACTGTGGTAACTACTGTACCATAGTGTGGTAACTACTGCACTATACTGTGGTAACTACTGTACCATAGTGTGGTAACTACTGTACTATACTGTGGTAACTACTGTACCATAGTGTGGTAACTACTGCACTATACTGTGGTAACTGCTGTACCATAGTGTGGTAACTACTACACTATACTGTGGTAACTACTGTACCATAGTGTGGTAACTACTGCACTATACTGTGGTAACTACTGTACCATAGTGTGGTAACTACTGCACTATAGTGTGGTAACTACTGTACCATAGTGTGGTAACTACTGCACTATACTGTGGTAACTACTGTACTATAGTGTGGTAATTCAGCACCATACTGTGATAACTACCGCACTATAGTGTTAAAACTACAGGTACAAAAGGTACCATACTGTGGTGAAACGTCTACCTCACTGTGGTACATCTATCACATTGTGGTACAATATGTACCACACTGTGGTACAACAGGACCACACTGTGGTACGACAGGTGCCACTCTATGGTGCAACAGAACCACACTGTGGTACATGTGCCACACTGTGGCACAACAGGAACTACATTGTGGTACAACAGGTTCCACTTTGTGGTACAACATTTTCCACACTGTGATACATGTACCATACTGTGGTGCAGCGTCTACCCGACTGTGGTACATCTATCACACTGTGGTACAATATGTATCACACTTTGGTGCAACAGCTACCACACTGCGGTACAACAGCTACCACACTGTGGTACAACAGCTACCACACTCTGGTACAACAGCTACCACACTGTGGTACATGTATCAGACTGTGGTACATGTATCAGACTGTGGTACATGTATCACACTGTGATACATGTACCACACTGTGCTGAAATATGTACCACATTGTGGTACAACATGTATCACAGTGTGGTGCATGTACCACAGTGTGGTAGTTGTTGTACCAAAGTGTGGTACATGTACCACACTGTGGCACGTTACAACACGTACCACAAGTGTTCCAACACGTACCACACAGTGGTACAACATGTACCACCCTGGTTCAACATGCACCATACTGGTACAACACGTACCACACTGGAACAACACATACCACACTGTGGTACATGTGCCACACTGGTTCAACATGCACTACACTCTGGTACAACACGTACCACACTGTGATGTAACATATACCACACTGTGGTACAACAGGTACCACTCTGTGGCACAACAGGTACCACTCTGTGGTACAACAGGTACCACTCTGTGGTACAACAGGTACCACTCTGTGGTACAACATGTACCACACTGTGATGTAACATATACCACACTGTGGTACAACAGGTACCACTCTGTGGTACAACATATACCACTCTGTGGTACAACAGGTACCACTCTGTGGTACAACATATACCACTCTGTGGTACAACAGGTACCACTCTGTGGTACAACATGTACCACACTGTGATGTAACATATACCACACTGTGGTACAACAGGTACCACTCTGTGGTACAACAGGTACCACTCTGTGGTACAACAGGTACCACTCTGTGGTACAACAGGTACCACTCTGTGGTACAACATGTACCACACTGGTACAACATGTACCACTCTGGTACAACATGTACCACACTGGTACAACATCACTCTCACACTCTGACAAGCTGATCACTGAAGTATCTCGCAGTAGTTGAATTAATCCAAAAAAAAAAAATTAATTCTTAACTCGTCTGTCCTTTAATTTAATATATAATTTACGTTTTAAAAATTCTTCACTGAATAGTTTTTTTTGTGAGTTTGAGCTCCGACAAACTTTGTTTACATCCATTACCAACCCAAAAAACTCTATATCAAAAGCATCGGGAAATTAATTCAAAAATTTATGCCAAGTTTTTCTCTCTGAAATGCTTATGAAATCCGTGAGTATATGAGATCAGTGTACAGAGTGAGATCAGTGAGCAGAGTGAGACCAGGTTACAGTGTGTGATCAGTTTGCAGAGATCAGTATGGATAGTGAGATCAATATGCAGGGTTAGACAAGTATACAGAGTGAGATCAATTTGCTTAGTGAGATTAGTGTTCTGAGTGAAATCAGTGTACTGAGATCGGTGTGCAGATTGAGATCAGTGTACAAAATGAGATAAATGAGCAGAGTAAAATTAGAATACAGAGTAAGATAAATGCATAGAATGAGATCAGTGTTCAGACTGAAATCAGTGTGCAGACTGAGGTGTGTGTGAAGAGTGAGATTAATGCACATATTAGATCAGTGTGCAGAGTGAGATCAGTGTTCATGCTGATATTAGTGTGCAAAGTGAGACCAGTGTACAGAGTGAGATCAGTGTTCAGAGATCACTGTGTAAATTGAGATCAATATGCTGAATGAGATTAGTGTATGGAGTGTGATCCATGTGCATAGTAAGATCAGTTAAGGGTGCAGAGATAGATCAATGTATAGAGTGAGATCAGTGTGCAAAGTGAGATCGGTGCACAAAATGAGATCAATATGCAAACTGAGATCATTGTATATATTTTTCTTATTTAATTTTCCTTTAATAAAAATCAAAATCTTGCATCTTTACAAAATGGGTAAAGTTTTCCCGAAGGCAGTCAGAAGTTTGCTGGTGTTTAGTGTGAAGTTTACATGAGAAGTAATTGTGTGCAATGACTCTCGTTGCTAAAATGATTACAGTGAAGCCTCGGTTTTCGAACGTCCCGGATCTCGAACAAGCAGAAGTTTGGGCTGGGAAAATCAGGGAGGATTTTTTTTTTTGGAAAAAGAAAAATTGCTGCTTCTCTATTTTTATTGGTTGGTTAAAAGTTATTAAATTTTTTTATTCTACGAAACAAAACTTTTACCGTTGAAATTATTTGTTTTGGTAGCAGATCAATGTTCATAAGACTTATTCTTAGTCTACTTTTCACATGCCTATATTTAAAAAAAAAAAAAAAAAAACGGTACACACACAAAAAAAAAGGGGGGGGGGGTGAAGAAATCAGGTCCCTTAATGGCCCTAGTGTAGTCGACAAGCTTTAACACCCATTACCCATCCTGGTAACCACACCAGCTACGTACACATGTACATCATAAGGTACATATATGATCATTATCCTGAAGTTTTCTTTTTAAATCAATTTCGTACGTGAACATTTCGTCCTTTCTAAGGAATCTTTAGTCAAATATTTCTCGAAATTTTCGAGTTATGGACCTCCGAAGTTTTTTGAAGTAAATCTTTATAATGATCCAGAACGACTACAAAAAACTGACTCAAGTTCTGTAATGGATATTTTTAAATCTTGTAGTATAGTAAAAGTGTTAAGTAAAGAAAATACTTTTATATATGAAACAAACGCAGGAATTCATAGAATTCTATAAATAAACTGCAAAAAATGCAGATTGCAAATTTCATGGAAAGAAGAAAATAAGTTTGATTTATACATCAACAAATGTAGTTTATGTTAAGAAAAACGAAGTGAAACAAATATGACATTTTATTGTGGCAACGTTTTGCTCTCCAGGAGCTTTATCAACGTTTTGCTCTCCAGGAGCTTCATCAACGTTTTGCTCTCCAGGAGCTTTATCAACGTTTTGCTCTCCAGGAGCTTTATCAACGATTTGCTCTCCAGGAGCTTTATCAACGTTTTGCTCTCCAGGAGCTTTATCAACGTTTTGCTCTCCAGGAGCTTTATCAACGTTTTGCTCTCCAGGAGCTTTATCAACGTTTTGCTCTCCAGGAGCTTTATCAACGTTTTGCTCTCCAGGAGCTTTATCAATGTTTTGCTCTCCAGGAGCTTTATCAACGTTTTGCTCTCCAGGAGCTTTATCAACGTTTTGCTCTCCAGGAGCTTTATCAACGTTTTGCCCTCCAGGAGCTTTATCAACGTTTCTCTCTCCAGGAGCTTTATCAACGTTTTACTCTCCAGGAGCTTTATCAACGTTTTGTTCTCCAAGAGTTTTATCAACGTTTTGCTATCCAGGAGCTTTATCAACGTTTTGCTCTCCAGAGCTTCATCAACGTTTTGCTCTTCAGGAGCTTTATCAAGCCATAAAGACTTGATAAAGCCTTTAAAGCTTAACAAAGGTAATTCTATCAACATTACTACAAATGAAGTTTATGCTAAAGAACAGTTTACTTAGTGTCTGTGTAAGAATATAACAGTTTACTTAGTGTCTGTGTAAGAATATAACAGTTTACTTAGTGTCTGTGTAAGAATATAACAGTTTACTTAGTGTCTGTGTAAGAATATAACAGTTTACTTAGTGTCTGTGTAAGAATATAACAGTTTACTTAGTGTCTGTGTAAGAATATAACAGTTTACTTAGTGTCTGTGTAAGAATATAACAGTTTACTTAGTGTCTGTGTAAGAATATAACAGTTTACTTAGTGTCTGTGTAAGAATATAACAGTTTACTTAGTGTCTGTGTAAGAATATAAGAGTTTACTAAGTGTCTGTGTAAGAATATAACAGTTTACTTAGTGTCTGTGTAAGAATATAACAGTTTACTTAGTGTCTGTGTAAGAATATAACAGTTTACTTAGTGTCTGTGTAAGAATATAACAGTTTACTTAGTGTCTGTGTAAGAATATAACAGTTTACTTAGTGTCTGTGTAAGAATATAACAGTTTACTTAGTGTCTGTGTAAGAATATAACAGTTTACTTAGTGTCTGTGTAAGAATATAACAGTTTACTTAGTGTCTGTGTAAGAATATAACAGTTTACTTAGTGTCTGTGTAAGAATATAACAGTTTACTTAGTGTCTGTGTAAGAATATAACAGTTTACTTAGTGTCTGTGTAAGAATATAACAGTTTACTTAGTGTCTGTGTAAGAATATAAGAGTTTACTAAGTGTCTGTGTAAGAATATAACAGTTTACTTAGTGTCTGTGTAAGAATATAACAGTTTACTTAGTGTCTGTGTAAGAATATAACAGTTTACTTAGTGTCTGTGTAAGAATATAACAGTTTACTTAGTGTCTGTGTAAGAATATAACAGTTTACTTAGTGTCTGTGTAAGAATATAACAGTTTACTTAGTGTCTGTGTAAGAATATAACAGTTTACTTAGTGTCTGTGTAAGAATATAACAGTTTACTTAGTGTCTGTGTAAGAATATAACAGTTTACTAAGTGTCTGTGTAAGAATATAACAGTTTACTTAGTGTCTGTGTAAGAATATAACAGTTTACTTAGTGTCTGTGTAAGAATATAACAGTTTACTAAGTGTCTGAGTAAGAATATAACAGTTTACTTAGTGTCTGTGTAAGAATATAACAGTTTACTTAGTGTCTGTGTAAGAATATAACAGTTTACTAATTGTCTGTGTAAGAATATAACAGTTTACTTAGTGTCTGTGTAAGAATATAACAGTTTACTTAGTGTCTGTGTAAGAATATAACAGTTTACTAATTGTCTGTGTAAGAATATAACAGTTTACTTAGTGTCTGTGTAAGAATATAACAGTTTACTTAGTGTCTGTGTAAGAATACAACAGTTTACATTTAGAATTAAGGACACTCTCACAAGAACACCATAAGTTACATTACTTTCTTGACTCCCAGAAGACTTAACACAGTTACCAAGTAATGTTTTATCTCAGGATGTCTGTAAGCTAGATAGTATTTTTTACTTTTTTTTTTATATTTGGTGAGATTATAGGTGAACGTCAACCACTGAGTGACGTTACAGATGCTAATATCTATTTTGGTGTCTATTGTGCTCCAGGAACTAATTTATATCTTCCATATTATTATTATAATCAAAAAGAAGCGCTAAGCCACAAGGGCTATACAGCGCTGCAGGGTAGGGAAGGAAGCGAGGGTATTGGATGGCAGAAGGGAGGAGGGATAATCAGTAGGTTACAGAAAACAGCGGGGCAGGGGATAGTACGGGGGTAGAGGGTAGCAAGAGATTGAAGTAGAAAGGGCTGAAGGTATCAGAATTTGTGAAGTAAGTCAGTTGTTGTCAAAAAGTCAATGAGAGAGTCTGGATGAAAGGTGGGTCCATCAGCGAGAAGGGAAGGTAAAGAGAGAGCAGCAGAGCGAAGACGACGACGGAGGTAAATTCTGCGTGCTCGTTGATAAAGTGGGCAGTCCAACAGAATGTGGCTGACTGATAATGGAACTTGGCAATTCTCACAGAGAGGAGCAGGGCGCCTCTCCATGATATATCCATGAGTAAGACGAGTATGGCCAATGCGAAGACGGGAGAGAGTAGTCTCCCAACCTCGACACTGGTGATAAGAAGACGACCAGTAAGTTTGTTGCCGAGCATAGTAGACCAACGTTGTTGCCAACGGGTGTGAAGTTGGGAAGATATTGCAGCAAAATAGTCCGTAAATGGAACACCTCTACATGAAACTGGTAGGTCATGTACTGCTGACCGCGCAGCAGTGTCTGCCTGTTCGTTGCCCTGTACGTCAACATGACCAGGGACCCAACAAAAAACAATATCTTTATGCTTGGTAAAGATGCGGCGTAGCCAAAGTTGGATACGGAGGACTAAGGGGTGAGGTGTATCAAATTTCTGTATAGCTATATCTTCCATAAACACGAAGAATAACTCTTTTGTGGCAATAAATTCTCTGAGTGCATTAAATTAGTTTATTTAATTGATCTAAATATTTTTTGTTTAGTTTTAAAGTATTTTAATAGATTTTTTACGTAATGTTAGCTTCATTTATTGTAAACAAAATTCAGTAAAAAAGTAAATTTTAAAAAATACGAAAATTAATCCCCCAACATACCATGTATATAGTATTTTGGAATTTAAGAAAAAGGTTTTATGGCAAACTTTACACAACTTTCCTCAAATATTTTCTTGATTTTCTTTGTATCAGCAGTAATTACAACTTTTTGGCTACGACAGTTTACATTTTCATGAAGTTACCTCCATTGATGCGGTCATCAATGGTCTTTGACAGACTCCTCTTTATATGCTCTTCCCAGCCAGCCAGGGAAAGTAATATGGAATTCTTATTGGTCTTAATACAATGACAATGAGGTCTTCCATTGGTTAGGTCTTAAATCTTGCAGATATTGCACTAGTTTTGAGACTCTCTGATCGCGGGTTCGAACCCCGCCCGTGATATGGCTTGTTTGCAATCGTGTCATTACGATTTCGTTATTCATTGCACTATGATTTACCTCAAAAAAATTTGCAAAATTTGCCGAAGAGTAAGTCTGCTAATGGACACTAGTACTCCATGTTGTCGGTAGTCTAGTAGTCCCATTAACCAACTAAAGAATATATACTCTGCGAGGTATATGTCACTCTGTTTAAATATGCCGAGAGATTACTTTAATTCATAATTTTGGAATTAAAGTATTATGATTGGCGGTGAACATGTTCCATTAAACTTTGATGAGCCGCCTCATGTAGACGAGAAGGTTTAAATGTAATTAACCAGCCGGGATGGTAAATAGATTGTCATGGATAATTGAGAGAGAGACAGAAATAGAGACAGAGAAACTGACAAAAAGAAAAGAATGGAAAAAGAATCGGTAAAAGTCGAAAGAATTTTTTATTCTCAATCCATTTCCAAAACGCATTTTTTGGCAGCATGAAGGAAAACGAGAGAAAGCAATTAGAACAATTTTAACAGCTTGCCATGTGCTTTTAGAGATGGAATCTTTTTATTGTTCTCACGTTAATATATATAGTGAAGTCAAAATGAGGTCCTAAGCTACTGTCGCCTGAGTTTAATGTTTCCCGAACTCCACTATCTTACCATATCTAGTCTTGAAAATGTGTATTATTATCTAGTTATCTCCACTTTCTATCCTCAGACCGATTTTATTTCAAGTATCCCTGTGATTTGTCTGATTTTTTATGTGTCATCTATGTTCCCCTCTCCCTCTTCTCACATGTCAAACAGGCTGTTTTATGTCTTCTCTATCCAGTCTCCTAAGAATTTTTGTATGTCATGAGAAAGTGAGCTCTATCTTCCACTATTCTTGGATTATTTGGATGATTTTCGAGAATTTTATTAAGGTTGTCATAAATTGTTCACTGTTTTTGTTCTCAATATCGGTTATTAGGTTAGTGTATTATGAAAAGGAAGCATAAGTAATATAAACGTCAGGTGGTATTCTTGGTGCTGTTTAATTTCAGATTTTTGTAACTGCTTCTCGTTCTAGGCTGTATTATGTATCGAGTCACCGCAAACCCTTTAATATTTTCATTACCTGCATTTTTCGGGATTGATTTCTATTAGCAACTTTCCTGACGGTGTTAACAACTTCTTCAATAGATTATGGATGCTTCCACTGTAATTAGTTGTAAATCCTAAGCAAACAATAATTTGCAGGATTCAGTCACATAAGACTTGGTCAGTGCCGAAAATCTTGGTCTACTCAGAAGTAATCTTATATTTACACAAAATCTATTTTCTACAGGAATTTCTCTATCCGTTAACACCTTTTTTGCCATTTCTGTCTGTTTCTCTAGTTTGTACATTGACCTTAAAGTGTAGCACAGTGACAAGTGATGTCCATCTGGAGTCTTTCAGTGTCTTCAGTGGAGGACAGTGTTACGAAAATTCGGGCGCTATCTGCAAAGGAAGACACGGTGCTGTGGCTGACATCCCTGTTTATGTCAGATATGAGGATGAGGAACAGGACGAGAGCGAGTGTTGTGCCTTGCGGTACAGAGCTTTTCACTATAGCCACCTCAGACTTTACTCTGTTTACTACTACTACTCTTCGTGATCTGTTTATTAGGGAATTATAGATCCATCTACCAACTTTTCATGACATTCCTTTACCAAGCATCTTTTGCGCTATTACACCACCGTAACACATGTCAAGCATTTTCGCAAAGTGTGTGTATAATGCATCCTCGTTGTTTGTCTTCTAGAGCATCCAGGACCTTGCCAGAGTGGTCAAGTAGTTGGGACAGGCAGGAGCGACCTTGCCCCAGGTACAGGACACCATGAATCTTGCACTAGATACAGGACACCATTAATCTTGCCCTAGGTACAGGACAGAATGAATCTTCCTCTAGGTACAGGACACTATGTATCTTGCAATAGGTACAGGACACCATGAATCTTGCTATAGGTACAGGACACCATGAATCTTGCTATAGGTACAGGACACCATGAATCTTGCTCTAGGTACAGGACACAATAAATCTTGAACTAGCTACAGGACACCATGAATCTTACCGAAGGTAGAGGACACCATGAATCTTGTCCAAGGTACAGGACACCATGAATCTAACCCTAGGTACAGAACACGAAGAATCTTGCCCTAGGGGCAGGCCACGATGAATCTTGCCCTAGGTACAGGACAACCTGAATCTTAAGCTAGGTAGAGGACACTATGAATCTTGCCCTAGGTACAGGACAACCTGAATCTTAAGCTAGGTAGAGGACACTATGAATCTTACCCTAAGTGCAGGACACCATGAATCTTACCGTAGGTACAGGGCACCATGAATCTTGCCCTAGCTACAGGACACCATGAATCTTACCCTACGTACAGGATACTATGAATCTTACCCTAGGTACAGAACACCATGAATCTTACCCTAGTGACAGAACACCATGAATGTTACCCTAGCTACAGGACACTATGAATGTTACCCTAGGAAAAGGACACCATGAATGTTACCCTAGGTACAGGACACTATGAATCTTACCCAAGGTACAGGACAACATGAATCTTGCCCTAGGTTCAGGACACCATGAGTCTTACACTAGGAACAGGACACCATGAATCTTACACTAGGTACAGGACACCATTCTTCTTACCCTAGGTACAGGACCCCATGAATCATGCCCTAGGTACAGGTCACCATGAATCTAACCCTAGGTACAGGACACCATGAATCTTGCCCTAGGTACAGGACACCATGAACCTAACCCTAGGTACAGGACACCATGAATCTTACCCTAGGTAAAGGACACCATGAGTCTTGACCTAGGTACAGGACAACATGAATCTTGCCTTAGGTACAGGACACCATGAATGTTGCCCTAGGTACAGGACACCATGAATGTTGCCCTAGGTACAGGACACTATGAATCTTACCCTAGTTACATGACACCATGAATCTTACCCTAGGTACAGGACACCATGAATGTTACCCTAGGTACAGGACACCATGAATGTTACCCTAGGTACAGGACACCATGAATGTTACCCTAAGGTACAGAACACCATAAATCTTACCATAGGTACAGGACACCATGAATCTTGCCCTAGGTACAGGTCACAATGAGTCTTACACTAGGTACAGGACACCATGAATCTTACACTAGGTACAGGACACCATGATTCTTACACTAGGTACAGGACACCATGATTCTCACACTGGGCACAGGACACCATGAATCTTACACTAGGTACACGACACCATGAATCTTACACTAGGTACAGGACAACATGAATCTTACACTAGGTACAGGACACCATGATTCTCACACTGGGCACAGGACACCATGAATCTTACACTAGGTACAGGACACCATGAATCTTACACTAGGTACAGGACACCATGATTCTCACACTGGGCACAGGACACTATGAATCTTACACTAGGTACAGGACACCATGATTTTACACTAGGTTCAGGACACCATGAATCTTACACTAGGTACAGGACAACATGAATCTTAAACAAGCTACAGGACACCATTATTCTTACACTAGGTACAGGGCAGCTTAAATCTTACACTAGGTACAGGACACCATGAATCTTACCGTAGGTACAGGACATCATGAATCTTACCCTAGGTACAGGACACCATGAATCTTACCCTAGGTACAGGGCACTACGAATCTTACCCTAGGTACAGAACGCCATGAATCTTACCCTAGGAACAGGACACTATGAATCTTACCCTAGGTACATGACATCATGAATCATACCCTAGGCACACGACACCATGAATCTTGCCCAAGGTACAGGACACCATGAATCTTACCCAAGGTACAGGACACTATGAATCTTTCCCTAGGTACAGAACACCATGAATCTTGCCCTAGGTACAGGACACCATGAATCTTACCATAGGTACAGGATACCATGAATCTTGCCCTAGGTACAGGAAACCATGAACCTTACCCTAGGAACAGGACACTATGAATCTTACCCTAGGTACAGGACATCATGAATCATACCCTAGGCACAGGACACCATGAATCTTGCCCAAGGTACAGGACACCATGAATCTTACCCTAGGTACAGGACACTATGAATCTTTCCGTAGGTACAGAACACCATGAATCTTGCCCTAGGTACAGGACACCATGAATTTTACCATAGGTACAGGACACTATGAATCTTACCCTAGGTACAGGACACCATGAATCTTACCCTAGGTACAGGACACCATGAATGTTACCCTAGGAACAGGACACTATCAATCTTACCCTAGGTACAGGATACCATGAATCTTACCTTAGGTACAGGACACAATGAATCTTACACTAGGTACAGGACACCATGAATCTTACACTAGGTACAGGACACAATGAATCTTACACTAGGTACAGGACACCATGAAACTTACACTAGGTACAGGACACAATGAATCTTACACTAGGTACAGGACACCTGAATCTTACACTAGGTACAGGACACCATGAGCCTTACACTAGCTACAGGACACCATGAATCTTACACTAGGTACAGGACACCATGAAACTTACATTAGGTAAAGGACACCATGAGTCTTGCCCTAGGTACAGGACACCATGAGTCTTACACTAGGTACAGGACACCATGAATCTAACGCTAGGTACAGGACACCATGAATCTTACACTAGGTACAGGACACCATGAATCTTACACTAGCTACAGGACACCATGATTCTTACACTAGGTACAGATCACCATGAATCTTACACTAGGTACAGGACAAAATGAATCTTACACTAGGTACAGGACAACACTTTTCTTACACTAGGTACAGGACACCATGACTCTCACAATAGGTACAGAACAACATGAATCTTACCCTAAGTACAGGATACAATGATACTTACACTAGCTACACGACACCACGAATCTTACACTAGGTGCAGGACACCATGAATCTTACACTAGGTACAGGACATCATGATTCTTTCAATAGGTACAGGACTTCATGAATCTTTCACTAGGTACAGGACAACATGAATCTTACCCTAGTACAGGACACCATGATTTTTACACTACGTACAGGACACCATGAATCTTACACTTGGTACAGGACACCATGGTTCTTACACTAGGTACAGGACAACATGAATCTTACGCTTGGTACAGGACATCATGATTCTTACAAAAGGAACAGGACATCATGAATCTTACACTAGGTACAGGACAACATGAATCTTACGCTAGGTACAGGACATCATGATTCTTACAAAAGGAACAGGACACCATGCATCTTACACTAGGTACAGGACACCATGAATCTTACACTAGGTACAGGACAACATGAATCTTACCCTAGGAGCAGGACATCATGATTCTTACACTACGTACAGGACACCATGAATCTTACGCTAGGTATAGGGCACCATGATTCTAACACTAGGTACAGGACAGAATGAATCTATAGGTACAGGACACCATGTATCTTGCAATAGGCACAGGACACAATGAATCTTGCTATAGGTACAGGACACCATGAATCTTGCTATAGGTAAAGGACACCATGAATCTTGCTCTAGGTACAGGACACCATGAATCTTGCTCTAGGTAAAGGGCACCATAAATCTTGCCAAAAGTACAGGACACCATGAATCTTACCGAAGGTACAGGACACCATGAATCTTGCCATAGGTACAGGACACCATGAATCTAACCCTAGGTACAGAACACGATGAATCTTGCCCAAGTTACAGGACACGAGGAATCTTGCCCTTGGTATACGACACCATGAATCTTACCCTAGTACAGGACACCATGAATCTTTTTCTAGGGGCAGGACACCATGAATCTTGCCCTAGTTACAGGACACCATGAATCTTTCATAAGGAACAGGAAACTATGAATCTTACCCTAGGTACAAGACACCATGAATCTTATCCTAGGTAAGAGACACCATGAATCGTGTCCTAGGTACAGGACACCATGAATCTTACCCTAGGTACAGGACACTATGAATTTTATCGTAGGTACAGGACACCATGAATCTTACCCTAGGTACAGGACACCATGAATGTTACCCTAGCTACAGGACACTATGAATGTTACCCTAGGAACAGAACACCATGAATGTTACCCTAGATACAGGACACCATGAATCTTACCCTAGGTACAGGACACAATGAATCTTGCCCTAGGTTCAGGACACCATGACTCTTACACTAGGTACAGGACACAAGGAATCTTGCACTAGGTACAGGACACCATGATTCTTACCCTAGGTGCAGGACATTATGAATCTTGCCCTAGGTACAGGACACCATGAACCTAACCCTAGGTACAGGACACCATGAATCTTACCTCTGGTAAAGAACACCATGAGTCTTGCCCTAGGTACAGGACAACATGAATCTTGCCCTAGGAACAGGACACCATGAATCTTGCCCTAGGTACAGGACACCATGAATCTTGCCCTAGGCACAGGACACCATGAATTTTCCCCTAGGTACAGGACACTATGAATCTTACCCTATTTACAGGACACCATGAATCTTACCCTAGTTACATGACACCATGAATGTTACCCTAGATACAAGACACCATATATGTTACCCTAGGTACAGGACACCATGAATGTTACCCTAAGGTGCAGAATACCATGAATCTTACCCTAGGTACAGGACACCATGAATCCTGCCCTAGGAACAGGACACAATGAGTCTTACACTAGGTACAGGACACCATAAGTCTTACATTAGGTACAGGACACCATGATTCTTACACTAGGTACAGGACACCATGATTCTTACACTAGGTACAGGACACCAAGATTCTTACACTGGGCACAGGACACCATGAATCTTACAATAGGTACAGGACACCATGATCCTTACACTAGGCACAGGACACCATGAATCTTACACAAGGTAGAGGACACCATGATTCTTACACTAGGTAAAGGACACCATGAATCTTACACTAGGTACAGGACAACATGAATCTTACACTAGGTACAATACACCATGATTCTTATACTAGGTACAGGACACAATGAATCTTACACTAGGTACAGGACACCATGATCCTTACACAAGGTACAGGACACCATGAACCTTACACTAGGTACAGGACAACATGAATCTTAAATAAGGTACAGGACACCATGATTCTTACACTAGGTAGAGGACACCATGAATCTTACACTAGGTACAGGACACCATGAATCTTACCGTAGGTACAGGACATCATGAATCTTACCCTAGGTACAGGACACCATGAATCTTACCCTAGGTACAGGGCACTACGAATCTTACCCTAGGTACAGAACGCCATGAATCTTACCCTAGGAACAGGACACTATGAATCTTACCCTAGGTACATGACATCATGAATCATACCCTAGGCACACGACACCATGAATCTTGCCCAAGGTACAGGACACCATGAATCTTACCCAAGGTACAGGACACTATGAATCTTTCCCTAGGTACAGAACACCATGAATCTTGCCCTAGGTACAGGACACCATGAATCTTACCATAGGTACAGGATACCATGAATCTTGCCCTAGGTACAGGAAACCATGAACCTTACCCTAGGAACAGGACACTATGAATCTTACCCTAGGTACAGGACATCATGAATCATACCCTAGGCACAGGACACCATGAATCTTGCCCAAGGTACAGGACACCATGAATCTTACCCTAGGTACAGGACACTATGAATCTTTCCGTAGGTACAGAACACCATGAATCTTGCCCTAGGTACAGGACACCATGAATTTTACCATAGGTACAGGACACTATGAATCTTACCCTAGGTACAGGACACCATGAATCTTACCCTAGGTACAGGACACCATGAATGTTACCCTAGGAACAGGACACTATCAATCTTACCCTAGGTACAGGATACCATGAATCTTACCCTAGGTACAGGACACAATGAATCTTACACTAGGTACAGGACACCATGAATCTTACACTAGGTACAGGACACAATGAATCTTACACTAGGTACAGGACACCATGAAACTTACACTAGGTACAGGACACAATGAATCTTACACTAGGTACAGGACACCTGAATCTTACACTAGGTACAGGACACCATGAGCCTTACACTAGCTACAGGACACCATGAATCTTACACTAGGTACAGGACACCATGAAACTTACATTAGGTAAAGGACACCATGAGTCTTGCCCTAGGTACAGGACACCATGAGTCTTACACTAGGTACAGGACACCATGAATCTAACCCTAGGTACAGGACACCATGAATCTTACACTAGGTACAGGACACCATGAATCTTACACTAGCTACAGGACACCATGATTCTTACACTAGGTACAGAACACCATGAATCTTACACTAGGTACAGGACAAAATGAATCTTACACTAGGTACAGGACAACACTTTTCTTACACTAGGTACAGGACACCATGACTCTCACAATAGGTACAGAACAACATGAATCTTACCCTAAGTACAGGATACAATGATACTTACACTAGCTACACGACACCACGAATCTTACACTAGGTGCAGGACACCATGAATCTTACACTAGGTACAGGACATCATGATTCTTTCAATAGGTACAGGACTTCATGAATCTTTCACTAGGTACAGGACAACATGAATCTTACCCTAGGTACAGGACACCATGATTTTTACACTACGTACAGGACACCATGAATCTTACACTTGGTACAGGACACCATGGTTCTTACACTAGGTACAGGACAACATGAATCTTACGCTAGGTACAGGACATCATGATTCTTACAAAAGGAACAGGACATCATGAATCTTACACTAGGTACAGGACAACATGAATCTTACGCTAGGTACAGGACATCATGATTCTTACAAAAGGAACAGGACACCATGCATCTTACACTAGGTACAGGACACCATGAATCTTACACTAGGTACAGGACAACATGAATCTTACCCTAGGAGCAGGACATCATGATTCTTACACTACTTACAGGACACCATGAATCTTACGCTAGGTATAGGGCACCATGATTCTAACACTAGGTACAGGACAGAATGAATCTATAGGTACAGGACACCATGTATCTTGCAATAGGCACAGGACACAATGAATCTTGCTATAGGTACAGGACACCATGAATCTTGCTATAGGTGAAAGGACACCATGAATCTTGCTCTAGGTACAGGACACCATGAATCTTGCTCTAGGTAAAGGGCACCATAAATCTTGCCAAAAGTACAGGACACCCATGAATCTTACCGAAGGTACAGGACACCATGAATCTGCCAATAGGTACAGGACACCATGAATCTAACCCTAGGTACAGAACACGATGAATCTTGCCCAAGTTACAGGACACGAGGAATCTTGCCCTAGGTATACGACACCATGAATCTTACCCTAGTACAGGACACCATGAATCTTTTTCTAGGGGCAGGACACCATGAATCTTGCCCTAGTTACAGGACACCATGAATCTTTCATAAGGAACAGGAAACTATGAATCTTACCCTAGGTACAAGACACCATGAATCTTATCCTAGGTAAGAGACACCATGAATCGTGTCCTAGGTACAGGACACCATGAATCTTACCCTAGGTACAGGACACTATGAATTTTATCGTAGGTACAGGACACCATGAATCTTACCCTAGGTACAGGACACCATGAATGTTACCCTAGCTACTGGACACTATGAATGTTACCCTAGGAACAGAACACCATGAATGTTACCCTAGATACAGGACACCATGAATCTTACCCTAGGTACAGGACACAATGAATCTTGCCCTAGGTTCAGGACACCATGACTCTTACACTAGGTACAGGACACAAGGAATCTTGCACTAGGTACAGGACACCATGATTCTTACCCTAGGTGCAGGACATTATGAATCTTGCCCTAGGTACAGGACACCATGAACCTAACCCTAGGTACAGGACACCATGAATCTTACCTCTGGTAAAGAACACATGAGTCTTGCCCTAGGTACAGACAACATGAAATCTTGCCCTAGGAACAGGACACCATGAATCTTGCCCTAGGTACAGGACACCATGAATCTTGCCCTAGGCACAGGACACCATGAATTTTTCCCTAGGTACAGGACACTATGAATCTTACCCTATTTACAGGACACCATGAATCTTACCCTAGTTACATGACACCATGAATGTTACCCTAGATACAAGACACCATATATGTTACCCTAGGTACAGGACACCATGAATGTTACCCTAAGGTGCAGAATACCATGAATCTTACCCTAGGTACAGGACACCATGAATCCTGCCCTAGGAACAGGACACAATGAGTCTTACACTAGGTACAGGACACCATGATTCTTACACTAGGTACAGGACACCAAGATTCTTACACTGGGCACAGGACACCATGAATCTTACAATAGGTACAGGACACCATGATCCTTACACTAGGCACAGGACACCATGAATCTTACACAAGGTAGAGGACACCATGATTCTTACACTAGGTAAAGGACACCATGAATCTTACACTAGGTACAGGACAACATGAATCTTACACTAGGTACAATACACCATGATTCTTATACTAGGTACAGGACACAATGAATCTTACACTAGGTACAGGACACCATGATCCTTACACAAGGTACAGGACACCATGAACCTTACACTAGGTACAGGACAACATGAATCTTAAATAAGGTACAGGACACCATGATTCTTACACTAGGTAGAGGACACCATGAATCTTACACTAGGTACAGGACACCATGAATCTTACCCTAGGTACAGGACACTATGAATGTTTCCCTAGGTACAGGACACCATGAATCTTACCCTAGGTACAGGACACTATGAATCTTACTCTAGGTACAGGACACCATGAATCTTGGAATAGGTTACGCTAGGTACAAGACACCTTGAATGTTATCCTAAGGTACAGAACACCATGAATCTTACCCTAGGAACAGGACACCATGAATCTTGGAATAGGTAAAGGGCACAATGAGTCTTACACAAGGTACAGGACACCATGAATCTTACACTAGGTACAGGACACCATGATTCTTACACTAGGTACAGGACACCACGTTTCTTACACTGGGCACAGGACACCATGAATCTTACAATAGGTACAGGACACCATGATTCTTACACTAGGCACAGGACTCCATGAATCTTACACTAGGTCCAGGACACCATGATTCTTACACTACGTACAGGACACCATGAACCTTACACTAGGTAAAGGATACCATGATTCTTGCAATAGGTACAGGACACCATGATTCTTACCCTAGGTGCAGGAGAACATGAATCTTTTCCTAGGTAAAGGATACCATGATTCTTACACTAGGTACAGGATGCCATGATTCTTACCCTAGGTACAGGACACCATGAATCTTTCCCTAGGTAAAGGATACCATGCATCTTACTCTAGGTCCATGACACGATGATTCTTACACTAGGTTCAGGACACAATGATTCTTACACTAGGTGCAGGACACCATGATTCTTGTCTTAGGTACAGGATACATTGATTCTTACCCTAGGTACAGGACACCATGGTTCTTTCCCAAGGTACAGGACGCCATGATTCTAGCCCTAGGTTCAGGACACCATCATTCTTACCCTAGGTACAGGACACCATGGTTTTTACCCTAGTTACAAGACACCATGATTCTTACCCTAGGGACTACACACAATGATTCTTACCCTAGGTACAGGACACCATGATTCTTACCCTTGTTACAGGACACCATGATTCTTACCCTAGGTACAAGACACCATGATTCTTCCGCTAGGTACAGGACACTATGATTTTAACACGTGGTATAGGACACCATGATTCTTACACTAGGAAACTGACACCATGAATCTTACCCTAGGTACAGGACACCATGATTCTTACCATAGGTACAGGACACAATGATTCTTACTTTAGGTACGGGACACCATGATTCTTACCCTAGGTACATGACTCAATAATTCTTACCCTAGGCACAGGACACCATGATTCTTACCCTAGGTACATGACTCAATAATTCTTACCCTAGGCACAGGACACCATGATTCTTGGTTTAGAAAGACACGTAAGCAAACACTATAACATATTTATTAGAAAACGTTTCGGTCCAGGGACCTTGATCGCTTCTAACATACAGAGGTAGAAAGACATTATATATATAGGCGGAGAGTGAGATGTGACGCACGTGACCTGAGGAATGTCATAAGAACATAAGAATGGAGGAACACTGTAGAAGGTCTAGTGGCCCATGCGAGGCAGGTCCTTATCAGAACAACCTCTACCTATGATGAAGACGGGTAGACGATGAAATCATGTGACTCCTGTGTTGTTGGGTTGGTGCTGCTTAAGTATCATGTATGCCAATGTTTTTGAAATTTTGTAGTTTCCAGTTTTGCGTTCTATAGTGTCGGTGACGGTGATTAGTGAGGCTTCTAGGCACCGTCGGCGTCTGAGGTCTGGTTCGGTGAGAACGAGTTGTGCCTCGTTCCAGTTCATCAAATGCCCCGTGGAGTCTCTGTGGAGGACACAGGCGTACCTTACATCGTCTCTGTTAGAGGCATTTCGATGCTCATTCAGGCGGACTGCAAGATCTCTGCCTGTCTCGCCTACATATTTCTTGGGACAGAACCCACAAGGGATAGTGTAGACGCCTGCTGTAGAAGTTAGAGGTGTGGGGGTGCGTTTCGTAGTGAGGTCTTTGATAGATGATGTGTTTATGGTGGAAACGTTGATGTTACTCATAGCAAGTGCCCGGCGAGTATTCGTGGCAACATCGCCACATGGGAGTACTATGAACTGTTTAGGGGGCTGTTCCGTGGGCGGTTTGTTGAGGTTAGCTTGTGCCTTGAGTCTGCAATCTCGGATGAAGAAAGATGGGAAATGAAGACGTGTAAAGGCTTGTGTTATGTAAGTGCATTCTTCTTCTAGAAAACAAGGGCTGGAGATGCGAAGAGCTCTCAAGAAGAAGCCAATGAGGACTCCTCTCTTAGTGCGGGTGTCTTGGTGTGAATAGAAGTGTATAAGATCGTCCTTGTTGGTAGGTTTTCTATGCACTTTGAAGAGAAGTTTGTCACTGTCGGGAGATCTGCACAGTAGAACGTCGAGGAAAGAAAGTTTGCCATTATTTTCGAGTTCAAGTGTAAACTTTATTGATGGTTCAACTGCATTGATCTTGTTGAGAAGGGCCTGGATATTGAGACGTCTCGGATAGAAAACCAATATATCATCAACGTATCTTAGTCAGGTAACGGTGTTGGGAATGAGGGTGCTGAATTTCTCTGTCTCCAGGTTTTCCGTGAAGACGTTGGCAAGCACAGCACTGAGCGGGCTGCCCATTGCCATCCCAAAGCATTGTTTGTAACAGTTGTCCTGATACTTGAAGAAGTTGAAATTAACACAAAGTTCCACTAGATTGATGAAATCTAGAAGAGGTAAAGGGGGGTAGTGGTTTTCAGTGAGCCTCTGTCTCAGAATGTTGATTGCAGCGTCAGTAGGAACGTTGGTAAAGAGGGCTGTGACATCGAAGGAAGCCATGCTTTTGTTTTTGACATTCAGGTTGGAAATTGGGGAGAGAAGGTCACCTGAGTGTTTGAGGTGGGCTTGACTGATGGTGCCCAGAAGCGCTGAAAGGTATTTGGCAAGGTGGCCGGCTAGTCTGTGTGGTGCGCTCCCTATGCCCGAAGTGATAGGCCGTAGTGGGATGCCAGGTTTGCGTGTCTTAGGAAGGCCATACAGGTGTGCTGGTTTCGGTTGACCTGGTAAAAGTTTAAGTAGTTTCTTGCCTTGTTCTGATTTTCGTAAGATGCTACGAGCCTTTTGAAGGAAAGTCTGGGTACTTTGAAGTAGCACTGATTCCGATACAGGTTGGTATGTGTTGGCATCGTTGAGAAGATTTAAGACTTTATTGTTGTAGTCGACAGTGTTGAGCAACACCACACCACCTCCTTTGTCAGCGGTTGTAATGACGATATCATCGCTGTTGGCCAGGTTCCTGAGTGCTTGGATGTATCTTCTGGGAATGACCGGTCTTGAAGGCTCAGTAGCTGCTGCAGTGATAATTCCTTGAACAAAGCCCTTTTGAAACTCGGAGTCTCCAAAAGGTTGGTTCTTGGTTACCATATCCACCAGATTATGTTTCTTGTTGACGCCAGTAGTAAACTTGAGCCCTAGGCTGAGGGCTTCTGTCTCGGTGACGGTTAGTGTATAGGAAGTTTACTACTGGCGTCAACAAGAAACATAATCTGGTGGATATGGTAACCAAGAACCAACCTTTTGGAGACTCCGAGTTTCAAAAGGGCTTTGTTCAAGGAATTATCACTGCAGCAGCTACTGAGCCTTCAAGACCGGTCATTCCCAGAAGATACATCCAAGCACTCAGGAACCTGGCCAACAGCGATGATATCGTCATTACAACCGCTGACAAAGGAGGTGGTGTGGTGTTACTCAACACTGTCGACTACAACAATAAAGTCTTAAATCTTCTCAACGATGCCAACACATACCAACCTGTATCGGAATCAGTGCTACTTCAAAGTACCCAGACTTTCCTTGAAAAGGCTCGTAGCATCTTACGAAAATCAGAACAAGGCAAGAAACTACTTAAACTTTTACCAGGTCAACCGAAACCAGCACACCTGTATGGCCTTCCTAAGACACGCAAACCTGGCATCCCACTACGGCCTATCACTTCGGGCATAGGGAGCGCACCACACAGACTAGCAGGCCACCTTGCCAAATACCTTTCAGCGCTTCTGGGCACCATCAGTCAAGCCCACCTCAAACACTCAGGTGACCTTCTCTCCCCAATTTCCAACCTGAATGTCAAAAACAAAAGCATGGCTTCCTTCGATGTCACAGCCCTCTTTACCAACGTTCCTACTGACGCTGCAATCAACATTCTGAGACAGAGGCTCACTGAAAACCACGACCTCCCTTTACCTCTTCTAGATTTCATCAATCTAGTGGAACTTTGTGTTAATTTCAACTTCTTCAAGTATCAGGACAACTGTTACAAACAATGCTTTGGGATGGCAATGGGTAGCCCGCTCAGTGCTGTGCTTGCCAACCTCTTCACGGAAAACCTGGAGACAGAGAAATTCAGCACCCTCATTCCCAACACCGTTACCTGACTAAGATACGTTGATGATATATTGGTTTTCTATCCGAGACGTCTCAATATCCAGGCCCTTCTCAACAAGATCAATGCAGTTGAACCATCAATAAAGTTAACACTTGAACTCGAAAATGATGGCAAACTTCCTTTCCTCGACGTTCTACTGTGCAGATCTCCCGACAGTGACAAACTTCTCTTCAAAGTGTATAGAAAACCTACCAACAAGGACGATCTTATACACTTCTATTCACACCAAGACACCCGCACTAAGAGAGGAGTCCTCATTGGCTTCTTCTTGAGAGCTCTTCGCATCTCCAGCCCTTGTTTTCTAGAAGAAGAATGCACTTACATAACACAAGCCTTTACACGTCTTCAGTTCCCATCTTTCTTCATCCGAGATTGCAGACTCAAGGCACAAGCTATCCTCAACAAACCGCCCATGGAACAGCCCCCTAAACAGTTCATAGTACTCCCATGTGGCGATGTTGCCACGAATACTCGCCGGGCACTTGCTATGAGTAACATCAACGTTTCCACCATAAACACATCATCTATCAAAGACCTCACTACGAAACGCACCCCCACACCTCTAACTTCTACAGCAGGCGTCTACACTATCCCTTGTGGGTTCTGTCCAAGAAATATGTAGGCGAGACAGGCAAAGATCTTGCAGTCCGCCTGAATGAGCATCGAAATGCCTCTAACAGAGACGATGTAAGGTACGCCTGTGTCCTCCACAGAGACTCCATGGGCATTTGATGAACTGGAACGAGGCACAACTCGTCTCACCGAACCAGACCTCAGACGCCGACGGTGCCTAGAAGCCTCACTAATCACCGTCACCGACACTATAGAACGCAACACTGGAAACTACAAAATTTCAAAACATTGGCATACATGATACTTAAGCAGCACCAACCCAACAACACAGGAGTCACATGATTTCAAACGTCTACCCGTCCTCATCATAGGTAGAGGTTGTTTTGATAAGGACCTGCCTCGCATGGGCCAGTAGGCCTTCTACAGTGTTCCTCCATTCTTATGTTCTTATGACATTCCTCAGGTCACGTGCGTCACATCTCACTCTCCGCCTATATATATAATGTCTTTCTACCTCTGTATGTTAGAAGTGATCAAGGTCCCAGGACCGACGCGTTTTCTAATAAATATGTTATAGTGTTTGCTTACGTGTCTTTCTAAACCAACTTGTCGGTATTTATTACCAAGGTTTATACCACCATGATTCTTACACTAGGTACACTACACCATGATTCTTACACTAGGTACAGGACACCATGATTCTTACCTCAGGTACAGGACACTATGATTCTTAGCCTAGGTACAGACCACCATGATTCTTACCATAGGTGCAGGACACCATGATTCCTACATTAGGTACAGGAAAACCATGATTCTTTCACTAGGTACAGGACATCATGATTCTTACACTAGGTACAGGACACCATGATTCTTACACTAGGTACAGGACACCATGATTCTTACACTAGGTACAGGACACCACGATTCTTAAACTAATTACAGGACACTATGATTCTTACACTAGGTACAGGGGACCATGATTCTTACATTAGGTACAGGACAACATGATTCTTACACTAGGTACAGGACACCATGATTCTTGCACTAGGTACAGGACACCATGATTCTTACACTAATTACAGGACACCATGATTCTTACACTAATTACAGGACACCATGATTCTTGCAGTAGGTACAGGACATCATGATTCTTACACTAGGTACAGGACAACATGATTCTTACACTAGGTACAGGAAACCATGAATCTTACATTATGTACAGGACACCATGAATCTTACACTAGGTACAGGACACCATGATTCTTACACTAGGTACAGGACACCATGATTCTTACACTAGGTACAGGACACCATGATTCTTACATTATGTACAGGACACCATGAATCTTACACTAGGTACAGGACACCATGATTCTTACACTAGGTACAGGACACCATGATTCTTGCAGTAGGTACAGGACATCATGATTCTTACACTAGGTACAGGACAACATGATTCTTACACTAGGTACAGGAAACCATGAATCTTACATTATGTACAGGACACCATGAATCTTACACTAGGTACAGGACACCATGATTCTTACACTAGGTACAGGACACCATGATTCTTACACTAGGTACAGGACACCATGATTCTTACATTATGTACAGGACACCATGAATCTTACACTAGGTACAGGACACCATGATTCTTACACTAGGTACAGGACACCATGATTCTTACACTAGGTTCAGGACACCATGATTCTTACCCTAGTTAAAGGACACCATGATTCTTACCCTAGGTACAGGACACAATGATTCTTACACTATGTACAGGACACCACGAATCTTGCCCTAGGTACAGGACACATTGACTCTTACCCTAGGTACAGGACACCATGATTCTTACCCAAGGTACAGGACGCCATGATTCTTGCCCTAGGTTCAGGACACCATGGTTCTTACCCTAGGTACAGGACACCATGATTCTTACCCTAGTTACAGGATACCATGATTCTTACCCTAGGTACTGAACACCATGATTCTTACCCGAGGTACAGACCACCATGATTCTTACCCCAAGTGCAGGACACCATGATTCTTACCCTTGGTACAGGACTCCATGATTCTTACCAAAGGTACAAGACACCATGATTCTTACGCTAAGAACATAAGAAAGGAGGAACACTGCAGGAGGCCTGCTGGCCCATACTAGGCAGGTCCTTTACAATTCATCCCACTAACAAAACACTTGCCCAACCCAATTTTCAATGGCATCCAAGAAATAAGCTCTGATGTGAAAGTCCCACTCAAATCCAACCCCTCCCACTCATGTACTTATCCAACCTAGATTTGAAACTACCCAAAGTCCCAGCCTCAATAACCCAACTAGGTAGACTGTTCCACTCATCAACTACCCTATTTCCAAACCAATACTTTCCTATGTCCTTTGTAAATCTAAACTTGTCTAATTTAAATCCATTACTGCGGGTTCTCTCTTGGAGAGACATCCTCAAGACCTTATTAATATCCCCTTTATTAATACCTATCTTCCACTTATACACTTCGATCAGGTCTCCCCTTATTCTTCGTCTAACAAGTGAATGTAACTTAAGAGTCTTCAATCTTTCTTCATAAGGAAGATTTCTAATGCTATGTATTAATTTAGTCATCCTACGCTGAATGTTTTCTAACGAATTTATGTCCATTTTGTAATATGGAGACCAGAACTGAGCTGCATAATCTAGGTGAGGCCTTACTAATGATGTATAAAGCTGCAGTATGACCTCTGGACTTCTGTTGCTTACACTTCTTGATATAAATCCCAGTAATCTATTTGCCTTATTACATACGCTTAGGCATTGCTGTCTTGGTTTAAGGTTGCTGCTCACCATAATCCCCAAGTCCTTTTCGCAATCTGTATGGCTAAGTTCTACATTATTTAACTTATAAGTACTAGGGTTATGGGCACTCCCAAGCTTCAGAACCTTGCATTTATCTACATTGAACTGCATCTGCCACTTTTCTGACCAAGAATAGAGTTTGTTTAAATCCTCCTGAAGTTCCATAACATCTACGTTTGAATCAATTATCCTACCTATCTTTGTGTCATCGGCGAATTTGCTCATATCACTAGTAATTCCCTCATCAAGATCATTGATATATATTATAAACAACAACGGGCCCAAGACTGATCCCTGTGGAACGCCACTTGTTACAGATCCCCACTCGGATTTAACCCCATTTATGGACACTCTCTGCTTCCTGTCAGTGAGCCATGACTCGATCCACGAGAGCACTTTTCCCCCAATGCCATGAGCTGCCACTTTCTTTAACAGTCTATGGTGCGGAACTCTATCAAAAGCCTTATTAAAATCTAAGTAAATAATATCAAATTCTTTATTTTGGTCAACAGCCTCAAAAGCTTTACTGAAGAAAGTTAATAAATTAGTTAGACAAGACCGGCCTCTTGTGAATCCATGCTGAGTATCATTAATCAAGCTATGCTTTTCGAGATGGCTTCTTATAATCTCAGCTATAATTGACTCTAGTAATTTGCCTACAACTGAGGTCAGGCTTATTGGGCGGTAATTTGACGGTAACGACTTGTCCCCTGTTTTAAAAATAAAAATTACATTAGCCATCTTCCACATATCAGACACTACACCTGTTTGAAGAGATAAATTAAAAATATTAGTTAATGGTTCACAGAGTTCCATTTTGCATTCCTTAAGAACCCTTGAAAAAACCTCATCAGGACCCGGCGACTTATTTTGCTTCAGTCTGTCTATCTGCTTCACAACCATTTCACTAGTGACTGTGATGTTACATAATTTATCTTCTTCTAGCCCACTGTAAAAATTAATTACTGGAATATTGTTAGTGTCTTCCTGTGTAAAAACAGAGAGAAAATAATTATTTAAAATCAAGCACATTTCATTCTCTTTGTCAGTAAGGTACCCATAGTTATTTTTAAGGGGACCTATCTTATCTCTAACTTTTGTTGTATAGACCTGGAAAAAACTTTTTGGGTTAGTTTTAGAATCCCTAGCAACTTTAATTTCATAGTCCCTTTTAGCTTTTCTTATCCCCTTTTTAATGTCCCTCTTAATGTCAATATACTGATTCATAAGATGACCCTCACCTCTTTTGATACGCCTATAAATTCCTTTCTTATGCCCTAGTAGATATTTGAGCCTATTGTTCGTCCATTTTGGGTCATTTCTATTTGATCTAATTTATTTATATGGGATAAACGCTATTTGAGCAGCATGTATAGTGTTCAGAAAACTGTCATATTGATAGCTCACTTCGTTACCCCAGTCAACAGATGATAAGTGTTCTCTAAGCCCATTGTAATCTGCTAAGCGAAAATCTGGGACTGTTACTGAGTTATCGCTATTATCGTACTTCCATTCAATGCTAAATGTAATTGATTTGTGGTCGCTAGCACCCAGTTCCTCTGAAATTTCTAAATTATTAACAAGGGATTCATTGTTTGCCATAACTAAGTCAAGAAGGTTATTTCCTCTTGTAGGTTCTGTCACAAACTGCTTCAAAAAACAATCCTGAACTACTTCTAAGAAGTCGTATGATTCTAAGTTCCCAATCAAGAAATTCCAATCAACATGACTAAAGTTAAAGTCTCCTAGAATTACTACATTATCGTGCCTTGTGGCCTTAACAATTTCTAAGTTTGGGGGACGGTATATCACTCCTAAAATCAGTTTTTCATGCCCCTCTGAAAATTCTATCCAAACAGACTCTGTATGTGTTACTTCAGACTTAATACACGTTTTTATGCAACAGTTCAAGCGATCTCGGACATACAATGCCACCCCACGCTAGGCACAGGACACCATGATTTTTACACATGGTATAGGACACCATGATTCTTACACTAGGTACAGGACACCATGAATCTTACCCTAGGTACAGGACACCATGATTCTTACCCTAGGTACAGGACACCATGATTCTTACACTAGTTACTGGACCCTATGATTCTTACCCTAGGTACAGGACACAACGATTCTTACCCTAGGTACAGGACACCATGATTCTTACACTAGGTACAGGACGCCATGATTCTTACCCTAGGTACAGGACTCCATAATTCTTACCCTAGGTACAGGACACCATGATTCTTACACCAGGTTCAATACACCATGGTTCTTACACTAGGTACAGTACACCATGATTCTTGCCCAAGGTAGAGGACACCATGATTCTTACCCTAGGTACATGACACCATGATTCTTTCACAAGGTACAGGACACCATGATTCTTAAACTAGGTACAGGACACCATGATTTCTACACTAGGTACAGGACATCATGATTCTTATGCTAGCTACAGGACACCATGATTCTTACGCTAGGTACAGGACACCATGATTATTACACTAGGTACAGGACACCATGATTCTTACACTAATTACTGGACACCATGATTCTTACACTAGGTACAGGGGACCATGATTCTTACATTAGGTACAGGACACCATGATTCTTACACTAATTACTGGACAATATGATTCTTACACTAGGTACAGGGGACCATGATTCTTACACTAGGTACAGGACACCATGATTTTTACACTAGGCACAGGACACCATGATTCTTACACTAGGTACAGGACACCATGATTCTTACATTAGGTACAGGACATCATGATTCTTACACTAGGTACAGGACACCATGATTCTTACACTAGGTACAGGACACCATGATTCTTACACTAGGTACAGGACACCATGATTCTTACATTAGGTGCAGGACACCATGAATCTTACACTAGGTACTGGACACCATGATTGTTACATTAGGTACAGGACACCATGAATCTTTCACTAGGTACAGGACACCATGATTCTTACACTAGGTACAGGACACCATGATTCTTACACTAGGTTCAGAACACTATGATTCTTAAACTAGGTACAGGACACCATGAATCTTACACTAGGTACAGGACACCATGATTCTTACACTAGGCACAGGACACCATGAATCTTACACTAGGTACAGGACACCATGATTCTTACACTAGGTACAGGACACCATGAATCTTACACTAGGTACAGGACACTGTGATTCTTACCCTAAGTATAGGACACCATGATTCTTACACTAGGTACAGGACACGATGAATCAAACACTGTGTGCAGGACACCATGAATCTTACACTAGGTACAGGACACCATGATTCTTACCCTTGATACAGGACACCATGAATCTTACCCTTGTTACAGGACACCATGATTTTTACCCTAGGTACAGGACACCATGATTCTTACACTAGGTGCAGGACACCATGATTCTTGCCCTAGGTACAGGACACGTTGACTCTTACCCTAGGTACAGGTCACAATGATTCGTACCCAAGGTAAAGGACACCATGATTCTTGCCCTAGGTTCAGGACACCATGATTCTTACCCTACGTACAGGACACCATGATTCTTACCCTAGTTACAGGACACCATGATCCTTACCCTTGGTACAGGACACCATGATTCTTACCCCAGGTACAGGACACCATGATTCTTACACTAGTTAGTGGACACTATGATTCTTACCCCAGGTACAGGACACCATGATTCTTACCCTTGGTACGGGACACCATGATTCGTACCCTAGGTACAGTACACCATGATTCTTACACTAGTTACTGGACACTATGATTCTTACCCTAGGTACAGGACACCATTATTCTTACCCTAGGCACAGGACACCATGATTCTTTCACTAGGTATAGAACACAATGATTCTTACCCTATGTACACCTCACCATGATTCTTACCCTATGTACACCTCACCATGATTCTTACCCTAGATACAGGACACCATGATTCTTACACTAGGTACTCTACTCCATGATTCTTACACTAGGTACAGGACACCATGATTCTTACACTAGGTACAGGACACCATGATTCTTACCCTAGGTACAGGACACCATGATTCTTACACTAGGAACAGGACACCATGATTCTTACACTAGGTACAGGACACCATGATTCTTGCACTAGGTACAGGACATCATGATTCTTACACTAGTTACAGGACGCAATGTTTCTTACAATAGGTACAGGACAGCATGATTTTTACACTAGGTACAGGACACCATGATTCTTACACTAATTACAGGACACAATGATTCTTACAATAGATACAGGTGACCATGATTCTTACATTAGGTACAGGACACCATGATTCTTACATTAAGTACAGGACACCATGATTCTTACATTAAGTACAGGACACCATGATTCTTACACTAGGTACAGGACACCATGATCCTTACACTAGGTTCAGGACACCATGATTCTGACAATGGGTACAGGGGATCTTGATTCTTACATTACGTACAGTACATCATGATTCTTAAATTAGGTACAGGACACAATGATTCTTACACCAGGTACAGGGCACCATGATTCTTACTCTAGGTACGGGACACCATGATTCTTACACTAGGTACAGGACACCATGAATCTTACACTAGGTATAGGACACCATGATTCTTACACTAGGTACAGGACACCATGATTTTTACACTAGGTACAGGACACCATGATTCTTACACTAGGTACAGGACACCATGAATCTTACACTAGGTACAGGACACCATGAATGTTACACTAGGTACAGGACACCATGATTCTTACACTAGGTACAGGACACCATGATTCTTACACTAATTACAGGACACCTTGATTCTTACAGTAGGTACAGGGGACCATGATTCTTACATTAGGTACAGGACACAATGATTCTTACACTAGGTACAGGACACCATGACTCTTACACTAGGTACAGAACACCATGAATCCTACACTAGGTACAGGACAACATTAATCTTACACTAGATACAGGACACCATGAATCTTACACTAGGTACAGGACACCATGATTCTTACGCTAGGTACAGGACACCATGAATCTTACACTAGGTACAGGACACCATGGATCTTAACTTAGGTACAAGACACCATGATTCTTACACTAGGTACAGGACACCATGGATCTTACCTTAGGTACAAGACATCATGATTCTTACACTAGGTACAGGTCACAATGATTCTTACCCTAGGTACAGGACACCATGATTCTTACACTAGGTACAGGACACCATGAATCTTACACTAGGTAGAGGACACCATGAATCTTACACTATGTACAGGACACCATGATTCTTACACTAGGTACAGGACACCATGATTCTTACACTACGTACAGGACGCCATGAATCTTACACTAGGTACAGGAGAGCATGATTCTTACAATAGGTACAGGACACCATGAATCTTACCCTAGGTAAAGGATACCATGATTCTTACACTAGGTACAGGACACCATTATTCTTACCCTAGTTACAGGGCACCATGAATCTTACACTAGGTACAGGACACTGTGATTCTTTCCCAAGGTACATGACACCATGATTCTTACACTAGGTACAGGACACCATGAATCTTACACTGTGAACAGGACACCGTGGATCTTACACTTGGTAGAGGACACCATGATTCTTACCCTAGGTACAGGACACAATGATTCTTACCCTAGTTACATGACTCCATGATTCTTACACTAGGTACAGGATACCATGATTCTTACACTAGGTACAGGACACATTGAAATTACTCTAGGTACAGGACACCATGATTCTTAACCAAGGTACAGGACACCATGATTCTTGCCCTAGGCTCAGGACATAATGATTCTTACACTAGGTATAGGACACCATTATTCTTACCCTATTTACAGGACACCATGATTCTTACCCTAGGTAGTGAGCACCATGATTCTTACCCAAGGTACAGGACACCATGATTCTTACGCCAGGTACAGGACACCATCAATCTTACCCTTGGTACAGGACACAATGATTCTTACCCTAGGTGCAAGACACCATGATTCTTACGCTAGGTACAGGACACCATGATTTTTACACATGGTACTCGAAACCATGATTCTTACACTAGGGACAGGGCACCATGATTCTTACCCTAGGTACAGAACACCATGATTCTTACCCTAGGTAGAGGACACAATGAATCTTACACTAGTTACAGGACACTATGATTCTTACCCTAGGTACAAGGCACTATGATTCTTACCCTAGGTACAGGACACTATGATTCTAACACTAGGTACAGGGCACCATGGTTTTTACCCTAGGTACAGGACACCATGATTCTTACCCTAGTTACAGAACACTATGATTCTTAAACTAGGTGTACTACACCATGATTCTAACACTATGTACAGGACACCTTGATTCTTACCCTAGGTACAGGACACAATGATTCTTACCCTAGGTACAGGACACCATGATTCTTACATTAGGTGCAGGACACCATGATTCTTACACTAGGTTCAGGACACTATGATTCTTTCACTAGGTACAGGACATGATGATTCTTACACTAGGTACAGAACACCATGTTTCTTACACTAGGTATAGGACACTATGATTCTTACACTAATTACAGGACACCATGATTCTTACAGTAGGTACAGGGGACCATGTTTCTTACACTAGGTACAGGACACGATGATTCTTACACTAGGTACAGGACACCATGATTCTTACACTAATTACAGGACACAATGATTCTTACACTAATTACAGGACACCATGATTCTTACACTAATTTCAGGACACCATGATTCTTACACTAATTACAGGACACCATGATTCTTACAATAGGTACAGGACATCATGATTCTTACACTAGGGACAGGACAACATGATTCTTAAACTAGGTACAGGACACCATGATTCTTACACTAGGTACAGAACACCATGATTCTTACACTAGGTACAAGACACCATGATTCTTACACTAGGTACAGGACACCATGATTCTTACCCTAGTTACAGGACACCATGATTCTTACCCTAGGTACAGGACACAATGATTCTTACACTATGTACAGGACACCATGATTCTTACCCTAGGTACAGGACACCATGATTCTTGCCCAAGGTACAGGACGCCATGATTCTTGCCCTAGGTTCAGGACACCATGATTCTTACCCTAGGTACAGGACACCATGATTCTTACCTTAGTTACAGGACACCATGATTCTTACCCTAGGTACTGAACACCATGATTCTTACCCTAGGTACAGAACACCATGATTCTTACCCCAGGTGCAGGACACCATGATTCTTACCCTTGGTACAGGACACCATGATTCTTACCCTAGGTACAAGACACCATGATTCTTACGCTAGGCACAGGACACCATGATTTTTACACATGGTATAGGACACCATGATTCTTACACTAGGTACAGGACACCATGAATCTTACTCTAGGTACAGGACACCATGATTCTTACTCCAGGTACAGGACACCATGATTTTTACACTAGTTAATGGACCTTATGATTCTTACCGTAGGTACAGGACACAACGATTCTTACCCTAGGTACAGGACACCATGATTCTTAAACTATGTACAGGACGCCATGATTCTTACCCTAGGTACAGGACTCCATAATTCTTACCCTAGGTACAGGACACCATGATTCTTACACTAGATACACTACACCATGATTCTTACACTAGGTACAGTACACCATGATCCTTGCCCTAGGTACAGGACACCATGATTCTTTCACAAGGTAAAGGACACCATGATTCTTACAATAGGTACAGGACATCATGATACTTACGCTAGGTACAAGACACAATGATTCTTACGCTAGGTACAGGACACCATGATTCTTATACTAGGTACAGGACACCATGATTCTTTCACTAGGTACAGGACACCATGATTCTTTCATTAGGTACAGGACACTATGATTCTTACATTAGGTACAGGACATCAAGATTCTTACACTAGGTACAGGACAACATGATTCTTACACTAGGTACAGGACACCATTATTCTTACACTAGGTACAGGACACCATGATTCTTTCATTAGGTACAGGACACTATGATTCTTACAGTAGGTACAGGACATCAAGATTCTTACACTAGGTACAGGACACCATTATTCTTACACTAGGTACAGGACACCATGAATCTTACTCTAGGTACAGGACATCATGAATCGTACCATAGGTACAAGACAATATGATTCTTACACTAGGTAGAGGACTCCATGAATCTTACGCTAGGTACAGGACACCATGATTCTTACAATAGGTACAGGACACCATGAATCTTACACAAGGTACAGGTCACCATGAATCTTACACTATGTATAGGACACCATGATTCTTACACTAGTACAGGACACAATGATTCTTGCAATACGTACAGGACACCATGAATCTTACACTAGGTACTGTAGAGCATGATTCTTACACTAGGTACAGGACACCATGAATCTTACCCTAGGTAAAGTATACCATGATTCTTACACTAGGCACAGGACACCATGATTCTTATCCTAGGTACAGGACACCATGATTCTTACACTAGGTACAGGACACCATGATTATTACACTAGGTACAGGACTCCATGATTATTACACTAGGTACAGAACACCATGATTCTTACACTAGGTACAGGACACCATGATTCTTACACTAGGTACAGGACACCATGATTCTTACACTAGGTACAGGACCCCATGATTCTTACACTAGGTACAGGACACCATGATTCTTACACTAGGTACAGGACACCATGATTCTTACACTAGGTACAGGAAACCATGATTATTACACTACGTACAGGACACCATGATTCTTACACTAGGTACAGGCCACCATGATTCTTACACTAGGTAAAGGACACCATGATTCTTACACTAGGTACAGGACACCATGATTCTTACACTAGGTATAGGACAACATGATTCTTACACTAGGTACAGGACACCATGATTCTTACACTAGGTATAGGACACCATGATTCTTACACTAGGTACTGGACACCATGATTCTTACACTAGGTATAGGACACCATGATTCTTACACTAGGTACAGGACACCATGATTCTTACACTAGGTATAGGACACCATGATTCTTACACTAGGTACAGGACACCATGATTCTTACACTAGGTATAGGACACCATGATTCTTACACTAGGTACAGGACACCATGATTCTTACACTAGGTATAGGACACCATGATTCTTACACTAGGTACAGGACACCATGATTCTTACACTAGGTATAGGACACCATGATTCTTACACTAGGTACAGGACACCATGATTCTTACACTAGATATAGGACACCATGATTCTTACATTAGGTACAGGACACCATGATTCTTACACTAGGTATAGGACACCATGATTCTTACACTAGGTACAGGACACCATGATTCTTACACTAGTTATAGGACACCATGATTCTTACACTAGGTACAGGACATTATGATTCTTACACTAGGTACAGGACACCATGATTCTTACACTAGGTATAGGACACCATGATTCTTACACTAGGTACAGGACACCATGATTCTTACATTAGGTATAGGACACCATGATTCTTACACTAGGTACAGGACACCATGATTCTTACACTAGGTATAGGACACCATGATTCTTACACTAGGTACAGGACACCATGATTCTTACACTAGGTATAGGACACCATGATTCTTACACTAGGTACAGGACACCATGATTCTTACACTAGGTACAGGACACCATGATTCTTACACTAGGTATAGGACACCATGATTCTTACACTAGGTACAGGACACCATGATTCTTACACTAGGTACAGGACACCATGATTCTTACACTAGGTATAGGACACCATGATTCTCACACTAGGTATAGGACACCATGATTCTTACACTAGGTACAGGACACCATGATTCTTACACTAGGTACAGGACACCATGATTCTTACACTAGCTATAGGACACCATGATTCTTACACTAGCTATAGGACACCATGATTCTTACACTAGGTACAGGACACCATGATTCTTACACTAGGTACAGGACACCATGATTCTTTCACTAGGTATAGGACACCATGATTCTTACACTAGGTATAGGCCACCATGATTCTTACACTAGGTACAGGACACCATGATTCTTACACTAGGTACAGGACACCATGATTCTTACACTAGCTGTAGGACACCATGATTCTTACACTAGGTATAGGACACCATGATTCTTACACTAGGTATAGGACACCATGATTCTTACACTAGGTACACGACACCATGATTCTTACACTAGGTATAGGACACCATGATTCTTACACTAGGTACAGGGCACCATGATTCTTACACTAGGTATAGGACACCATGATTCTTACACTAGGTACAGCACACCATGATTCTTACACTAGGTACAGGACACCATGATTCTTACACTAGGTACAGGACACCATGATTCTTTCACTAGGTATAGGACACCATGATTCTTACACTAGGTACAGGACACCATGATTCTTACACTAGGTACAGGACACCATGATTCTTACACTAGGTACAGGACACCATGATTCTTACACTAGGTACAGGACACCATGATTCTTACACTAGGTATAGGACACCATGATTCTTGCACTAGGTACAGGACACCATGATTCTTACACTAGGTATAGGACACCATGATTCTTACACTAGGTACAGGACACCATGATTCTTACACTAGGTACAGGACACCAAGATTCTTACACTAGGTACAGGACACCATGATTCTTACACTAGGTACAGGACACCATGATTCTTACACTAGGTATAGGACACCATGATTCTTACACTAGGTACAGGACACCATGATTCTTACACTAGGTACAGGACACCATGATTCTTACACTAGGTACAGGACACCATGATTCTTACACTAGGTACAGGACACCATGATTCTTACACTAGGTACAGGACACCATGATTCTTACACTAGGTACAGGACACCATGATTCTTACACTAGGTACAGGACACCATGATTCTTACACTAGGTATAGGACACCATGATTCTTACACTAGGTACAGGACACCATGATTCTTACACTAGGTATAGGACACCATGATTCTTACACTAGGTACAGGACACCATGAATCTTACACTAGGTACAGGACACCATGAATCTTACACTAGGTACAGGACACCATGAATCTTACACTAGGTACAGGACACCATGAATCTTACACTAGGTACAGGACACCATGAATCTTACACTAGGTACAGGACACCATGATTCTTACACTAGGTACAGGACACCATGATTCTTACACTAGGTACAGGACACCAGCTTTGAAAATCTGAGGTTATAAAGTTATAAAGGAAAATGTTGCTGAGAACATTACGAAAATAAATTCTTATTTTGTTGAATTTATAAAAAAATAAAAAATTAGCTTGGGCTTTATTTTTTAAATTTTCTCTCATATATTCTATTTAAATTTCTCTACAATAATATAAGAATGCAGGTAAGTATATATAGGAAGCACATGTGTCTGGCGCTCAGCAGACGGAGGATCGAGCTTCCACTAGATCTTGTATTTAGCGCTTAACCTGAATTATTTTTTACAGAATTAGTAATATTTTGTTTTGATTTTACGGAAATTCTATTTGATAAAATTCATTATAAATCTGGCAAAGTCACTTCCACACAGCCCATAATTAGTACTAGAAATTTTTCTAAAGATGCATCAGTATTTAGGGTTACAAGCCGATCAGAAGAGGCATTCTTTAGTTGTTGCATTATAATCTATATGATATGGTAAAATATCTTATTATTGAAAATAAGTTACCAGACATGTTAAGCAAATTTCCTAAATTTTCCTGTAACAGACAAGTGAAGTGTAGATGAAAGTCCAGATGTGCTTCTGTTAACACTTTTGAGGCCTAGTTCCTAGGCCTGTCATGCATCCACATGCTGTTGCTCTGCCCTCCACAGGATGGATGTGAAGTGCACAATAAACCAGCCACTTGGGAGGCAAAAAACTAAATTTCCTGAATCATATTTAAGTTAATGTGTGATAAATATTTGTAGCGAATATTTCAGTACTGACCTTATTGTGAACATTATTAAATAAAGACCTTTGTTCAGTCTTACTTGACACAGAAAAGTTTTCCTAACTCAAGTGTTGATAAATTAGACACATGTGCAACTCTTGGGTATCTTTATTGAGGAAACGTTTCGCCACACAGTGGCTTCATCAGTCCATACAAAGGAGAATCTTGAAGAATAGGAGGAGAATGAGGTAATCAGTCCCTCAACCTTGAGTCGATGTGGTCAGTCCATCAATCTTGAATAGAATACGGCATACGTGCTGAGAAGGAGCTTATATACCGTTGGCAGTGTAGTGAATAAATAAGTAGTGTAGAAGAAACCAGCTGTGTAATATTAGTGTCATCATCGTTATCATTATTATCTTCAAAGTTATCAGAATGATTGCAAATGTGGTTGTATTAATTAACATGTTATTAAGATATGAGCTGATAGACGCTTCGTCCTCTTCATTTTATCATGTATATACTACGTTGCTTATTTCATATAGATTATTTAACGTGTTTGTGTTGTTTAGTAAGCTGGTATAATAATTTTGATAGTAACTCAAGTTGGTAAATTCTTTGCTGTTAATGAACAAGCTTTAGCATCAAGCTTTATGTTCAGTGTGACAGCTGCAATATGAAACACAAGCTTGGTGGGATCAATGGAATGACAAAGAGAGATGTCATTCTGTGTTGTCAGCGTGATTTAAGTACAAGCAAGATTTGAGCTGCTCTTTTGGTGAATTCTTGAAGTCATTAAAGTGTGTAACTATCCAGGAAATTTGTATGTCTTTAGTGAAACGTATTTCTGAGCGAACACTGAAGACTAGGAACCAACTCCCAGAACCTTATTACAACAGTGTTAACCATAACCCAGTTGGAGACTAGACTTATTATCTCTTGTTTGAAACTAGTTTCTACTATTCCTGGATAGAAATAGTGTTGCCAAGTAAATGTATTAGAATTAGATAGGAAATAAAATAATTAAATTTAATTAAACTCATTACCAGGCAGAGGAAAAAATGTTGTAATCTAAAATTGAATCATGTCGGAATAATACTTCTTCCTGAATAACATTGACTATCAATTTTTGCACTAATTTTAATATTTCTTCTGGAATATTCCACATTTCCGGACAAGGTATGGTAAGTCTTGCCCGTGAAGGGTTGACACATTTCCAAAACTTTTTCAATACCACTTATTACGTGATTTCATTACTATATAAACTGCTTGTGGAGGCTGGTATTCAAACGGGAGATGAATGAAATTAGCCTTGAGCTTACCACTACCACAAGTGTCCTCGGATCACGAACAACACCTAGCTCTGATGGGTGCGTGATCTTTGAAGGATCGCTCACTCAGCTCGAGCAATGAGGTTCTGTCGTTTGATCCCAGGTTCTGAGGGAACCGTTCATGTTTCCTTACACCTGGTCACCTATCAGTAAGTAGGTGCCTAAGTGTTAGTCGAGTGTTGTGGGTGGCATCCTGGAGGGTAATAGTGTACTTTAGATAGAGCTGGCAGAGCTGGTGGCTTTTGAAATGAGCTGACGTAAGATAACAGCTCCTAGCATGTTCGAATGACAGAATTAGCTAAGAACTAATAAAAAACAAACTTCAAGTCCACCCTGAAGACATGAACAACTCGACACGATGTGTTGTGATGATACCTGGACCAGACCTCCATAATTAAGTGAGCTAGGCTTAGCAAGGCCGCACTCTTCATCTGAGCACCATTTAAGCAATCCCTTTTAACTCCTGATGGCAATTAAAATAAAGACAAAGCCACTTACACCTTTTTTTATTACTTGGATTAGCATACATTTTCCACTCCTACTTCTATCCAAATATTCGTGTTGGGTGGAATGACACAAGTACAGTATCACCCTCAGAAGATATTCTGGAACACAGCCTGACGAAGATATCTTTTCCTTCCCTTAATTAAGAAGTGGACTTCAAGAAAATGGGAAATATTTCTGCTGCGAAGGCTGATAAAAGGAGTGGGTTGGATATTGAGATTCGTTCCTGGGATTTAGAACCTTCAGCAGCATCAAGTTACCCTCCTTCGAGAACTGTTAGATGAACACGTACATCAGGTGTAGGTAGAATTTCCCTTATGTGAACTGAGGCCAGATCCTTGTAGTTAAGTTTGCAGGCTCAGAGCTCTAATTTCTTGGGTCACCCTTTATTAATGAGTAAGTTAACGTTATAAATTTCTGTCATTTCTCACTTAGAGGCTAAGACGTTTTACAGCTTCATGTTGGTCGCTGTTAGAGTGTTTCTTCTTTTCGAGTGATCTGATATTCGTTTTCAAAATACGTCGCCTTGTTTTGTTTCTTCTAACGATAAACTCTCTTACTTCGCCAATTTCTTTTAAGCATTTAACCTACAATATTCCCTGTTTTCTCTGATTATCTAGTGGCCTTCTAAGTTTTGGTTGTTGATACCTTGTTTCTCTGTCACAAAGCCTCATGTATCCAGTTGTTTCGTTAATATCTGTCTAAAATTTTATACTATCGTTTGGCAGGGAATGCTAATCAGAAATAACTTAAAATCGTTCCTCACATTATAAATAGATCCAGTGGAAGATTCTTTCATCTTTGTACCATCAAGATGTACTCATCATCAAGATGTACTCATCATCAAGATGTACTCATCATCAAGATGTACTCATCATCAAGATGTACTCATCATCAAGATGTACTCATCATCAAGATGTACTCATCATCAAGATGTACTCATCATCAAGATGTACTCATCATCAAGATGTACTCATCATCAAGATGTACTCATCATCAAGATGTGCTCATCATCAAGATGTGCTCATCATCAAGATGTACTCATCATCAAGATGTGCTCATCAACAAGATGTGCTCATCATCAAGATGTACTCATCATCAAGATGTGCTCATCATCAAGATGTGCTCATCATCAAGATGTACTCATCATCAAGATGTGCTCATCAACAAGATGTTCAGGTAGATCTGTAACATGATAGGGAGGTGTTTGCATCTACGTACGTTCATTGGGAAATTTTTCTCATCTTCACAGCTTCGTTGTGAGGCGCTCACATCCTCACACCTTCCTTGGGAAATGCTCAGATCTCACATTCCTTGGTAGGTGCTCACACATCAGCAGAATTCTCGGGAGATGTTCAGAAAGGCATGATATATCTCTTATGACGCAGTTTATCCTGAAGGCTTAAGCTTACACATAATTAATGTACACTGTACGACGTGAAATGATGTGTACCGTCGCTTTAAACGGAGACTGAGATATCGTCAGTGCTATAAATGTAATTGAAACAAGTTTCTAATTAGAGCAGTTTTGGTTATAAAAATCTTATTGATTTCAATCACAAATATAAACTCGATAATACTGTGGTCACCCCCAAAAAAACACAAAACTGTACTAGAATTTAAATAAACAAAGATTTCATAATTTGTGTCGACCCAAAATATTTTGTAAAGTAAAAGGACACAAGTGCAACTAATGTGACATTTATTGTGGCAACGTTTCGCTCTCCAGGAGCTTTATCAAGCTTGATAAAGCTCCTGGAGAGCGAAACGTTGCCACAATAAATGTCACATTAGTTGCACTTGTGTCCTTTTACTTTACATATTGTCGGTAATTCTACCAACTTTATTACCAAAATATTTTGTAGACTGTTTTGAACAGTTTTTGTAAGAAAATATTACAACTTGTCAGTAACCCTTCTAGTGCAACTTAATCACGACTCCAGGTATTAAGAGAGATAGGGATGAACAGAACATAAGTGTAAATATCGCTTTAGACATCTGTTTTGGTACGACGTTTCACCAACTAGGTTAGCCCGGGCATCTAATAGCATGGAGTCAGAGGTAATACAAACTGTATTATAATTCATCACAGGTACAAACTGCAACCTAACTAAACTCCTTCCCTCGGCCCAGGAGCTTTAACAGTAGATGTATTCTTACCCCCCCTCCTTCAAAGTTACATAGTTTGCCTATTAATTGAAAGTTGTTTATGGCAACTTAGTTTGAGTTCATAGACGATGTGTTCTTGAGGGGGTAAGACTAGATTAACTTTTAAAGCTCCTGGGCCGAGGGAAGCAGTTCACTTGTGTTACAGTTACTTTCTCTGACGGAATGTAATACAGTAAGTATTATCTCCGAATCCTATCTATTAGAGGACTAGATTAGCCTAGAGTCTAGGCTAATCTAATCCTCTAATTGAGTCTAGGCTAATCTAGTCCTCTAATTGAGTCTAGGCTAATCTAGTCCTCGAATAAAGTCTAGGCTAATCTAGTCCTCTAATAAAGTCTAGGCTAATCTAAGCCCTGGACGGTAGTGTGTCACACTGTCAGTTTAATGACCGCGTTTCGAGCCTCTCGTCCACGCTTTTGCTTATTCACTGACAGTTGTTCATTATAACTTTTCATGTATATATTATATATATATATATATATATATATATATATATATATATATATATATATATATATATATCGGATCGAATAAAACTTATGATTTTGGCTAAAAAGCAACGCTCTTCTTGCCGAATAAAGCAAAGCGAAAACTTGTATATGTAATAATTTCGCGAAAATCATTCTAAATCTAACGAAAGAACATAAGAACGTGTCCCATTCTGATTTCTCTCCATTTATGCAAACTCTTTGGTGTCTATTTGTCAGCCATGCCTCTACCCAGGAAAAAAATTCTCCTCTTATTCCATGTGCCTTAAGTTTCCTCAATAGCCTCTGGTGTGGAACTCTATCGAAAGCCTTACTGAAGTCCATATACACAATATCATATTCATTACCATGATCTACCTCCTCAAACACCTTAGTGAAAAAAGTTAGTAAATACTTAAGACAGCAATGCCCCTTTGTAAAACCGTGTTGAGATTCATTTATCAATTTATGCCTATCAAGATGGCTACGAATTGCTTCGGCAATTATTGATTCCATAAATTTTCCCACTATGGAGGTAAGGCTTATTGGTCTATAGTTCGAAGCTAAGGACCTGTCACCTGCCTTGTAAATAGTTATTACATTTGCCATTTTCCACTTATCAGGCACTATGCCAGTTTGCAGTGATATGTTGAAAAGATTAACCAAAGGTTTGCAAAGTTCCTCTTTACATTCCTTAAAACCCTTGCAAACAATTCATCAGTGCCTGGGGATTTGTTAGAAAACCAACGCCAGCTACCTGACCCATTGTCAGATCATCCCAATTTAGCCCACCCAGGTAATTTTTCAGCCCCATGACATCAGCCAATCGGAAGTCTGGGACAGACTTGAATGCAGTTTACTGGGTAATTTCATAATACTATATTGAAACTAAGTGATTTGTGATCACTTTCCTCAAGCTCATCATTAACCTCAAGATTATTAATTAGTGAATCTTTGTTCGGAAAAGCCAAATCAAGCAGATTGTTTCCTCTAGTTGATCCTGTCACAAACTGTTTTAATTAAAAAGCAATCCTGATCCGTATCAAGAAACTCACTAGACTCAAGATTTCCTGTCATATTGTTCCAATCAATTTGTCTAAAGTTAAAATCCCCCATTAATGAAACATTTTCATATCTAGATGCCTTATGAATTTCGTCCCATAACAACTTACTACACTCCCTATCAAGGTTTGGGGGCCTATAAATCACACCCAAAATTAATTTTTCACGTCCCTCGAGAAACTGTAGCCAAACAGAATCTGTGTCCGATGTTTCTAATCTTACATCATGTCTAACACAACAATTTAAATTATCTCTGACATACATCGCCACACCACCACCCTTCCTGTTGACCCTATCAGTGTGGAATAGTTTATAACTCTGTATGTTACATTCAGAAGGAATGTCTCTATCTTTCAGGTTGAACCAGGTCTCAGTTGTAGCAATAATATTTACATTACCTGCACTTGCAAGTAATCTTAGCTTATTTATCTTATTTCTTAGACTCCTACTATTTGTATAGTAAACCTTAAGGGAGCGAGTTACTCGTTGCCCTCTACTACCTCTCTTTTCTTGTTGATCAGTTACTTTGTCTTTATTAGGAACTTTTTTTTGAATATTGTCTTTTAAACATATCCCTGAGGTATCCCGGTAATAACTGCTGTTTCCAACAATAATGCTGCAGCCTGATTGTTTCCCACAAACACCCATACCGCTATAATCTATCAGTTTAAAGTCCTAGACAAGTCATCAATTACCTCTTCAATCAAATTGGCTAATGCAACCACTCCAGCCCCAGAGAGATGAACCCCATCCCCTGCATACATATCATGTTTGCCATGGAATTTGTACCAGTTATCAATGAATGGGATTGCAAGTTCCTTGCAGTACCTGTCTAGCCAGCAGTTTATACCAATTGCCCTAGACATCCATTCATTGCCCACTCCCTTTCTAGGCAAGATGCTACATATGACTGGGATCCCTCCCTTAGACTTGACTATTTCTATGGCATTGTCATTGTGTTTGTTTACTATTAAATTATTGAAAACTTATCTAAACTATATTTAGTTGGATTAGGCTAAATTAAATTGGGCTTGTTATAATAAAGTTAGGTAAGTTTTCTAATGTTCTTTTGGTACAGAATTATTAATTTTTACATTAACATTAATAAAAAAAAATTAAACGTATAAGAGAAAATTTTATGAAGGACTTAAATTTAAATGAGTTCTTGCTAATTGACCAACCTTACCTATTCGTCACGACTTTTATATATATATATATATATATATATATATATATATATATATTATATAATATATATATATATATATATATATATATATATATATATATGTCGTGCCGAATATGTAAAACTGATCAATTAGCAAGAACTCATTTAAAATTAAGCCCTTTCTAAAAAAATTTCTTATACATTTAAAGATATATTTTTTTTCATTAATGATAATGTAAAAATTTATAATTTTGCTCCAAAAGAATCTTAGAAAACTTACCTAACCTTATTATAACAAAAACAATTTATTTTAGCCTAACCCAACTAAATATATTTTAGATTTGTTTACAATAATTTAAAACTAAACAAACACAGTGAAATATATTTTTTTCGTTAGGTTCAGAAGGATCTTGGCGAAATTATTGCATAAACAAATTTTCACTTGTCCTATATGGCAAGATGAGCGTTGCTATTTAAGCCAAGATCGCAAGTTCTGCCTATTCGGCACGACATATATATATATATATATATATAATATATATATATATATAATATATATATATATATATATATATATATATATATATATATATATATTTTTTTTCAACAAGTCGGTCGTCTCCCACTGAGGCAGGGTGACCCAAAAAAGAAAGAAAATCCCCAAAAAGAAAATACTTTCATCATCATTCAACACTTTCACCTCACTGGCACATTATCACTGTTTTTGCAGAGGTGCTCAGAATACAACAGTCTAGAAGCATACACATATAAAGATACACAACATATCCCTCCAAACTGCCAATATCCCAATCCCCTCCTTTAAAGTGCAGGCATTGTACTTCCCATTTCCTGGACTCAAGTCCAACTATATGAAAATAACCGGTTTCCCTGAATCCCTTCACTAAATATTACCCTGCTCACACTCCAACAGATCGTCAGGTCCCAAGTACCATTCGTCTCCATTCACTCCTATCTAACACGCTCACGCACGCTTGCTGGAAGTCCAAGCCCCTTACCCACAAAACCTCCTTTACCCCCTCTCTCCAACCCTTTCGAGGACGACCCCTACCCCGCCTTCCTTCCCCTATAGATTTATATGCTTTCCATGTCATTCTACTTTGATCCATTCTCTCTAAATGACCAAACCACCTCAACAACCCCTCTTCTGCCTCTGACTAATACTTTTATTAACTCCACACCTTCTCCTAATTTCCACACTCCGAATTTTCTGCATAATGTTTACACCACACATTGCCCTTAAACAGGACATCTCCACTGCCTCCAACCGTCTCCTCGCTGCTGCATTTACCACCCAAGCTTCACACCCATATAAGAGTGTTGGTACTACTATACTTTCATACATTCCCTTCTTTGCCTCCATAGATAACGTTTTTTGACTCCACATATACCTCAACGCACCACTCACCTTTTTTCCCTCATCAATTCTATGATTAACCTCATCCTTCATAAATCCATCCGCCGACACGTCAACTCCCAAGTATCTGAAAACATTCACTTCTTCCATACTCCTCCTCCCCAATTTGATATCCAATTTTTCTTTATCTAAATCATTTGACACCCTCATCACCTTACTCTTTTCTATGTTCACTTTCAACTTTCTACCTTTACACACATTCCCAAACTCATCCACTAACCTTTGCAATTTTTCTTTAGAATCTCCCAATAAGCACAGTATCATCAGCAAAAAGTAACTGTGTCAATTCCCATTTTGAATTTGATTCCCCATAATTTAATCCCACCCCTCTCCCAAACACCCTAGCATTTACTTCCTTAACAACCCCATCTATAAATATATTAAACAACCATGGTGACATTACACATCCCTGTCTAAGACCTACTTTTACCGGGAAGTAGTCTCCCTCTCTTCTACACACCCTAACCTGAGCCTCACTATCCTCATAAAAACTCTTTACAGCATTTAATAACTTACCACCTATTCCATATACTTGCAACATCTGCCACATTGCTCCTCTATCCACTCTATCATATGCCTTTTCTAAATCCATAAATGCAATAAAAACTTCCCTATCTTTATCTAAATACTGTTCACATATATGCTTCAATGTAAACACCTGATCTACACATCCCCTACCCACTCTAAAACCTCCTTGCTCATCCGCAATCCTACATTCTGTCTTACCTCTAATTCTTTCAATTATAACCCTACCGTACACTTTTCCTGGTATATTCAGTAAGCTTATTCCTCTATAACTTTTACAGTCTCTTTTGTCCCCTTTCCCTTTATATAAAGGGACTATACATGCTCTCTGCCAATCCCTAGGTACCTTCCCCTCTTTCATACATTTATTAAACAAAAGTACCAACCACTCCAACACTATATCCCCCCCTGCTTTTAACATTTCTGTCATGATCCCATCAGTTCCAGCTGCTTTACCCCCTTTCATTTTACGTATTGCCTCACGTACCTCCCCCACACTTACATTCTGCTCTTCTTCACTCCTAAAAGATGGTATACCTCCTGACCAGTGCATGAAATTACTGCCTCTGTTTCTTCCTTAACATTTAAAAGTTCCTCAAAATATTCTCGCCATCTACCCAATACCTCCATCTCCCCATCTACTAACTCCCCTACTCTGTTTTTAACTGACAAATCCATATTTTCCCTAGGCTTTCTTAACTTGTTTAACTCACTCCAAAATTTTTTCTTATTTTCATTAAAATTTCTTGACAGTGCCTCTCCCACTCTATCATCTGCTCTCCTTTTGCACTCTCTCACCACTCTCTTTACCTTTCTTTTACTCTCCATATACTCTGCTCTTCTTATAACACTTCTGCTTTGTAAAAACCTCTCATAAGCTACCTTTTTCTCTTTTATCACACCCTTTACTTCATCATTCCACCAAACACTCCTCTTTCCTCCTGCCCCCACCCTCCTATAACCACAAACTTCTGCCCCACATTCTAATACTGCATTTTTAAAACTATTCCAACCCTCTTCAACCCCCCCACTACTCATCTTTGCACTAGCCCACCTTTCTGCCAATAGTCGCTTATATCTCACCCGAACTTCCTCCTCCCTTAGTTTATACACTTTTCACCTCCCTCTTACTTGTTGTTGCCACCTTCCTCTTTTCCCATCTACCTCTTACTTTAACTGTAGCTACAACTAAATAATGATCCGATATATCAGTTGCCCCTCTATAAACATGTACATCCTGGAGCCTACCCATCAACCTTTTATCCACCAATACATAATCTAATAAACTACTTTCATTACGTGCTACATCATACCTTGTATATTTATTTATCCTCTTTTTCATAAAATATGTATTACTTATTACCAAATTTCTTTCTACACATAGCTCAATTAAAGGCTCCCCATTTACATTTACCCCTGGCACCCCAAATTTACCTACTACTCCTTCCATAACATTTTTACCCACTTTAGCATTGAAATCCCCAACCACCATTACTCTCACATATATATTTCGTGCCGAATACGTAAAACTGGTCAATTAGCAAGAACTCATTTAAAATTAAGTCCTTTCTAAAATTTTCTCTTATACGTTTAAAGATATATTTTTTTCATTAATGTTAATGTGAAAATTTATAATTTTACACCAAAAGGAACTTAGAAAACTTACCTAACCTTATTATAACAAGAACAATTTATTTTAGCCTAACCCAACTAAATATATTTTAGATTTGTTTACAGTAATTTAATACTAAACAAACACAGTGAAATATATTTTTTTGGTTAGGTTCAGAATGATTTTGGCGAAATTATTACATACACAAATTTTCACTTGTCCTATATGGCAAGATGAGCGTTGCTATTTAAGCCAAGATGGCAAGTTCTGCCTATTCGGCTGTTAACATGTGTGTACAAGATAGTGAAATGTTGCGCGCCATGACCTTAGAGTTTTACAGAAAACACAATAAATGTTTATGTATAACTCAGGAGTAAGTTACTAACATTATTTTCCATTTTTGGCGACAAGTATTCATAGGAGTGTCATGATTTTTGCACACGTTACTGAGTAATGATGGTTCTACTAGCATGTAAAGGGGATTTGGATATTCTTTACCACTTTGTTTTTTTTTTTCCCCCAAAAATCCTTAAAAAACTAATAATTTTCAACATATTTTTATTATGCCATCTATTGACATTTTCGCTCAAACGAGGTTAGTACCAAGATTATCTATCCCTTATCTTTCATCTGATGTTAACTAGAGCAGTGTACATGTTACCAATTTTGTAGATAATGGAGAGTTTTATGCCCTATAGAATAGGGCACTATTTATTTTATCTATTTATCTTTTAAGGCAAAAAGTCACTACAAACACAGTGTGTAGGCTTCAAATGCTGTTTAAGTCACTAAAAATTTCATTGAAATTGGACCAAAACTAAAAAAAAACCTATTTCGCTAGCAACCTCCTGAAGGTAGGCGTATGGCCACCAGGCGGCAGCACAGGCCTCCTGGCACAACTCCCCTATCGGTAGTCATGGGACACAGGTATAAGTATGCATACTTAGCTATGTCGCTCGGGCATGCTACCAACGATCATCTCAAGTGTGTCAAGTGACTGAATAAAATTCGGTCTCTCGCAGGAACAGGGCACTAGCACAAAATGCGAAACATATGTATGTATTTGGAAAAATGGGAGTGTGCTAAAAACATCGTGTGTTAACACAATGAGCCTCGGTGGGCGCCATCGTACACCTTCCTGAGTCTGGACCGGCAACTGCAACACGTCAGGAGACATTGCTGCGGCTGAGTTATGTAACAGCTTACAGTCTCGTCTGGGATGGTGAAGTAAAGCAGTCGTTGTATGGTAGTCGCTGCGGGGTTCTCTCAACCTGGGACACAACCTGATGGTGCCCTCGTGTGAGGTGTCGTTGTCTAGGAAGGACTTGCTAGTGCCCGTTCTACTCAGGACTCTATCAACTGCTACTGTCGTAGGGGTAGTCACTGCAGGGAACTCTGCACACCACTAAATAGTGGTGTAGGGGAGAGGGTGTGTCGTACAATGGACATCTCAGGCGTATGTGGAGTTGTAGCAGGAATGATTCTGACGTGATGTCTATGACAACGTCGAGCATAATTGTTTTCTATATATGGTGCTCAGACGACTCTCATATCTGATGCCTGGACTGACTAATGTCAGTCAACAAACGGTTACAGCGGGTGGCATGTAACACAAAGGTGTTACAATGGTCTGAGCTCAGGCCATCTCATCGGAACACACGGAAAACTTGCACACCCGCACTGAACACGTGGTAACATTATTACAATACGGCTTGCACTAGCAATGTTGCTTTCCTTTGCAAAAATCGACACTAAGGCATTCACGAACATGTGAGAACATTAGAAATGGAACACTGAGTCAGGAATTAACATGTGACATTACGATACTGAAGTTTTTTTCAATATTTCTTCTGTCAGTCGTTCTAGACATTACTGAAAAATCACAAATTGCTTACTATAGAAATTGCAAATTAACAATGTCGATGTGACATGATGGGATGATGTTAGACTGACGTCATGAAGTGATATTGTGGGGTGACGTCCTGGGGTGACGTCATGGCGTGACGTCCTGGGTGACATTGCAAGGTGACGTCAAGCAGGCAATAGCAAATAGACTCCGCAGTTAGCTAGACAGCACTGGGAAGTGAGACCTTGAGGTAATGTGTAGGTGCGTGTGTGGGTGTGTGGGTGTGTGGGTGTGTGGGTGTGTGGGTGTGTGGGTGTGTGGGTGTGTGGGTGTGTGGGTGTGGGGTGTGGGTGGGTGTGTGGGTGTGTGGGTGTGTGGGTGTGTGGTGTGTGGGTGTGTGGTGTGGGTGTGGGTGTGGGTGTGTGGGTGGTGGTGTGTGGGAGTGTGGGTGTGTGGGGTGTGGTGTTGGGTGTGGTGTGTGGGTGTGTGAGTGTGTGGTGTGTGGTGTGTGGGTGTGTGGTGTGGGTGTGTGGGTGTTGGGGGGTGTGTAGGTGTGTGGGGTGTGGGTGTTGGGTTGTGTGGGGGTGTAGTGTGGTGTGGGTGTGTGGGTGTGTGAGTGTGTTGGGTGTGTGGGTGTGTGGAGTGTGTGGGTGTGTAGGGGTGTGGTGTGTGGTGTGTGGGTGTGGTGGTGTGTGGTGTGTGGTGTGTGGGTGTGTGGGTGTGTGGGTGTGTAGGTGTGTGGGTGTGTGGTTGAAGTGGAGGGTTGTGGTGTGTAGGTGTGTGGGTGTGTGGGTGTGTGGGTGTGTAGGTGTGTGGGTAGGCTGCGCTCAAGGCAACTAACACAAAGGAAAAACACACCAAACTCACTTCCGGCTAAAGCAGCTCAGACATATGGCTTGGACATCTGGCTTGATCAGGAATTGAGAATACGTGGCTTGATGATCCATACGGTTTGGTAACCCACTTGGCTTGAGGCATACAATTGGTAACTGACGTGGCTTCATCCACACGCCCGGTAACTCAAATGGCATGATCCACATAGCTTCGTGGCTCATGTGGCTTGTAGATCCACGTGGCTTGATCCACTTGACTTCGTGATCCACGCGGCCTTTGTGATCCACGTGGCTTGATCAGCGCGGCTTCGAGTGTTTTTGGGAACTCGGAATAACAGCTGTAACAATGTTCTTCCCTTCACTGGCAGTATTTGTAGTGACGTTCTCGACGGTCTTCGTTTTGATGGTCTTATTTGGGAAGTCCCGGAACGTCGATTCACACTCGTCTGTTGTAGATGGATGGTTCAGAGAACCGACATGTTGTTGAATTAGACACATGTGCAACTCTTGGGTATCTTTATTGAGGAAACGTTTCGCCACACAGTGGCTTCATCAGTCCATACAAAGGAGAAACTTGAAGAACAGGAGGAGAATGAGGTAATCAGTCCCTCAACCTTGAGTCGATGTGGTCAGTCCATCAATCTTGAATAGAATACAGCATACGTGCTGAGAAGGAGCTTATAAACCGTTGGCAGGAGAGGTGCAGCAGTCATAGGTCGTGTAACATTTGTTCAATGTTGAAGTAGGTCGTTCCCAAGAATTAGGCAAGCGAAGAATTCCCAAGTATTAAGATCCCAAGAAGTTGCAGTGTCTGGCAGGTTTGTAGATGAATGGCTCAGAGAACCATTGAGAAGGAATTGGTGGTCTTCACAGCAGTTTCCTGAAACTTCCTTAGTTTTAGCTTCGTCCCATTTGTTCCAACATTCATCGACACGGCTGCTCTCAACGGCGATCATCGACACGGCTGCTCTCAACGGCTTTGTCCTGGGATAATCCTTGCACACCATTTTCATCCGTTGAATCCCTCCTCTAGCTTTCTATAACTCTACCTTAAGCTGAAGATACAATTGTTCGTAGTCTATGGAAGCCATCATCACAGTCTTAGGAAGGTAAGAACGGAGAAGACACTAGTCAAGTCTTCACACGATACGGATCACCTAACCACTGATACAGATCACATGATTTAACGAAGTGGTTCCCATGTTTTTCAGGCTGCTGCACCTTGGCTCCCAGGTCACATCCCTAGCTCTCCCTTGGTTCCCAGGTCACATCCCTAGCGCTCCCAGGTCACATCCCTAGCGCTCCCAGGTCACATCCCTAGCGCTCCCAGGTCACATCCATAACGCTACCAGGTCACATCCTTAGCGCTTCCAGGTCACATCGCTGGCGCTCCCAGGTCACATCCCTAACGCTCCCAGGTCACATCCCTAGCGCGCCCAGGTCACATCCCTAGCACTCCCAGGTCACATCCCTAGCACTCCCAGGTCACATCCCTAGCACTCCCAGGTCACATCCCTAGCACTCCCAGGTCACCTAGGTCACACACATACCAAACAATCTTGATATTTAATTTACTGTAAATTAAAAAGAACAATTAATCTAACACTATAGACAAGCGTATTTATTTATATATTTATTTCACAAATAAATACTTAGTAAACCAATTTATTAAATAATATGAAAAAGGAACATCACCTGAGATGGATGTGCTTGGTCCAGGAACATCACCTGAGATGGATGTGCATGGTGCAGGAACATCACCTGAGATGGATGTGCTTGGTGCAGTAACATCACCTGAGATGGATGTGCTTGGTGCAGGAACATCACCTGAGATGGATGTGCTTGGTGCAGTAACATCACCTGAGATGGATGTGCTTGGTGCAGGAACATCACCTGAGATGGATGTGCTTGGTGCAGGAACATCACCTGAGATGGATGTGCTTGGTCCAGGAACATCACCTGAGATGGATGTGCTTGGTGCAGTAACATCACCTGAGATGGATGTGCTTGGTGCAGGAACATCACCTGAGATGGATGTGCTTGGTCCAGGAACATCACCTGAGATGGATGTGCATGGTGCAGGAACATCACCTGAGATGGATGTGCTTGGTGCAGGAACATCACCTGAGATGGATGTGCATGGTGCGGTAACATCACCTGAGATGGATGTGCTTGGTCAGGAACATCACCTGAGATGGATGTGCTTGGTGCAGTAACATCACCTGAGATGGATGTGCTTGGTGCAGGAACATCACCTGAGATGGATGTGCTTGGTCCAGGAACATCACCTGAGACGGATGTGCTTGGTGCAGGAACATCACCTGAGATGGATGTGCTTGGTGCAGTAACATCACCTGAGATGGATGTGCTTGGTCCAGGAACATCACCTGAGATGGATGTGCTTGGTGCAGGAACATCACCTGAGATGGATGTGCTTGGTGCAGGAACATCACCTGAGATGGATGTGCTTGGTGCAGGAACATCACCTGAGATGGATGTGCTTGGTGCAGGAACATCACCTGAGATGGATGTGCTTGGTGCAGTAACATCACCTGAGATGGATGTGCATGGTGCAGGAACATCACCTGAGATGGATGTGCTTGGTGAGGAACATCACCTGAGATGGATGTGCTTGGTGCAGGAACATCACCTGAAATGGATGTGCTGGTGCAGGAACATCACCTGAGATGGATGTGCTTGGTGCAGAACATCACCTGAGATGGATGTGCTTGGTGCAGGAACATCACCTGAGATGGATGTGCTTGGTGCAGGAACATCACCTGAGATGGATGTGCTTGGTGCAGGAACATCACCTGAGATGGATGTGCTTGGTGCAGGAACATCACCTGAGATGGATGTGCATGGTGCAGGAACATCACCTGAGATGGATGTGCTTGGTGAGGAACATCACCTGAGATGGATGTGCTTGGTGCAGGAACATCACCTGAGATGGATGTGCTGGTGCAGGAACATCACCTGAGATGGATGTGCTTGGTGCAGTAACATCACCTGAGATGGATGTGCTTGGTGCAGGAACATCACCTGAGATGGATGTGCTTGGTGCAGTAACATCACCTAAGAAAATAGATGGATGTGCTTGGTCCCGGAACATCACCTGAGATGGATGTGCTTGGTGCAGGAACATCACCTGAGATGGATGTGCTTGGTGCAGTAACATCACCTGAGATGGATGTGCTTGGTGCAGGAACATCACCTGAGATGGATGTGCTTGGTGCAGGAACATCACCTGAGATGGATGTGCTTGGTGCAGGAACATCACCTGAGATGGATGTGCTTGGTGCAGGAACATCACTGAGATGGATGTGCTTGGTGCAGGAACATCACCTGAGATGGATGTGCTTGGTGCAGTAACATCACTGAGATGGATGTGCATGGGTGCAGGAACATCACCTGAGATGGATGTGCTTGGTGAGGAACATCACCTGAGATGGATGTGCTTGGTGCAGGAACATCACCTGAGATGGATGTGCTTGGTGCAGGAACATCACCTGAGATGGATGTGCATTGGTGCAGGAACATCACCTGAGATGGATGTGCTTGGTGCAGGAACATCACCTGAGATGGATGTGCATGGTGCAGGAACATCACCTGAGATGGATGTGCTTGGTGCAGGAACATCACCTGAGATGGATGTGCTTGGTGCAGGAACATCACCTGAGATGGATGTGCTTGGTGCAGGAACATCACCTGAGAGGGATGTGCATGGTGCAGGAAATCATTTGAATGGATGTGCTTGGTGCGGGAACTCCCCTAGAGGATGTGCAGGGTGCAGGAAAATCCCTAGATGGTGTGCTTGGTGCAGTAACTCACCTAGAGGATGTGCAGGGGGAGGAAATACCTAGGTGGATGTGTTTGGTGCGGGAACATACCTGAGATGGATTGCTTGGTGCAGGAACTCCCCTGAGAGATGTGCGGGTGCGGGGGAAATCAACCTGGGGGGGGATGTGCATGGTGCAGGAACTCACCTTGGATGGGGGCTTGGGTGCGGGAAATCACCTGAAGGGATTCCTTGGTGCAGGAACACACCTGAGTGGAGTGCTTGGGGGGAAAAAAAACATCCCTGAGAGGGGATGCATGGTGCAGGAACATCACCTGAATGGGGTGCTTGGTGGCAGGAACTCACCTGAGAGGATGTGCTTGGTGCGGGGAACTCCCCCTGAGATGGATTGCTTGGTGCGGGGAACACCCAACTGGTGGGATGTGCATGGTGCAGGAACTCACCGGAGGGGATGTTCATGGTGCGGGAACATCCCCCCTGAGATGGAGTGCTTTGGGCAGGAACATCACCTGGATGGGATGTGCATGGTGGGAAAAACATCACCTGAGTGGATTTTTGCTTGGTGCGGGGGAAACATCACCTGAATGGATGTCTGGTGCAGGAACATCACCGAGATTGTGCATGGGGGGGGCGGGAACATCCCCCTGAGATGGATGTGTTTGGGGGTGCAGGAACCGTCCCGGAGATGGATGGCAGGGTGCAGGAACACACCTGGTGGTGTGTTGGTGCGGAACCCCATTTTGGAGGTGTGCATGGTGCAAACATCACCGGGGGGGGGGATTTTGCTTGGGGCGGGGAAAACATCACCTAGATGGATGTGCTTGGGGGGGAAATCAACGCCCCTCCCTTTGGTTCTTTCCACCGCCCCCCCTGGATCTTTCCAAACCGCCCCTCCTGGATCCCCACCCCCCCCCTTCCCTGGATCTTTCCCCCGCCCCCTCCCGGATTTTTCCCAAACCGCCCCTCCCTGGATCTTTCCACCGCCCCCCCCCTGGATCTTTCCCCCCCCCTCCCTGGATCTTTCCCCCCGCCCCTCCCGGGGTCTTTCCCCGCCCCCCCTGGGACTTTCCACCGGGGCCCCTTTTCCCGGGTTTTCTTTCCACCGCCCCTCCCTGGGGGCGGTGGAAAAGATGGGGGGGGGAATCATATTTAACGGAATGAAAATTACTCACTATTTTACACAAAATCGTCAAATTCAGTTTTTCCAGGATGCTGGAATGGGTTCAACAAATTTGTTCATCGGCCCCTGCACATACCCATTGCTCCAAAAATTTCTGGTCTTGCTCGAGCTTTTGAATTTTAAAGCCGGCTGGATAAAACCCTTTTCTCGACTTGTGCTTTTGGAGAAGAAGAAAAAAACAAAAATTGGAAAGTAATAAAAGGAACCTTAAAAGGTATCGACACTGTGGTCAAGCATACGGGAATGTTTTGCCGTAAAACACGAAGCTTATTTTTTTTTCCCGCTTTTTAATCGTGCCATATTTTAAATTTCTTATGGGGAGTATTTATTTTTTGGGGTATTTTTTTTTTATCGTTTTTTTTTTTTTAAACCCTGCCAATAGTTTTTATAGTGTGTTAATGTCCATATTTTTAATGGTTACGGCGGTAAACCTCGCGTTTTTTTTTCTCTGTAATTTAAAATAACAACTACTGATACTTTTATTAAACCTTTTTCCAGCAGAAAATCCCTCGCGTACAAGTTTTTAAATCGTAACGTATATCTCGAAAAAAGTCTTATAAGTCGTAAATTTAAAATTTATTTTTGAAATACATTGTAAACGTTAATCGAAAAAAAATACAAAATAGTACATTTTAAATGTCCAAAGAGTCATTGTCATAAAAATGTTTTTTCTGGGGTACAAAATGTTTTTTTTTTTTTTTTATTTTCGCCGGTTTTCCCGGCCCGGGGCTTTTCCAAGTAGTGGGGACCCGGGGTTGGCTCCCTATCGGGGGGTGTTGAGACTTAAGTCTCCCATGGGAGGAGGTACAAGTACCCCTCATCTTTGGGACCAACTGTCCCCCGGCTAGCCACATTCCCCGCCCACGGGGCTTAGGGGGGAAGCTAGGCTTGGTCTGCCATCTGCCCCGCCCCAAGGGGGGTCGTGGGGATGGCAGTTTTTTGTGGCTGCCCGGTGGTAGAAAACTCAGGCCTCAGGATGTTTTCTGACCAAACACTCGGGAGGAAAAAACCCCCTTCAACATTTAACTGAAAACTGGGGGTACATACCCCCGTTTACTTATAAACACCAACATAAAAACAGCGACAGACACTTGACTTTCATTATTCACTGCCGTGTGTTTTTTACATTATTTTTCCCAATAAATATTGAGAGTCAAACCACAAGTTTTACTTTTAAAATTTAACTAAAAATTATGAAAAATTTTTCAAAAAACAAATTTAACATTTTTTTTTTGATGTAATATTATATTTTAAATGAAAACTGACCAAAATATTTGGGATTTAAAATTTAATTACACTATGCAAATTTTATAATTTTCCCAAAATATATTCGTGAGGGAACCAGTTAGGAAAACGTGGTGTTGTCTTTAAAAACTGGGGGAGCATACTAGCTGCACCAGCAGTACTACTCACCACAGACTAGTGCACCAGCATACAAAACGCACCGCATACTACTGCACCCCCCCCAATACAGCTGCCCACAAAAATACAGCTGCACCAAAAAAATACTAGCTTGCACCAGCAATACTAGCGCCCCAAAAACAAAACTCTGCACCAACAATACACGCAAAACCGCAAAATACTAGCTGCACCACAATGCTAGCTGCACCAGCAGTACTAGCTGCACCAGCATACAGCTGCACCACCGGTTTCTACTGCACCAGCAGTAAAAGTGCACCCGTACAGCTGCACCCGCAATACTAGCTGCACAACAATTACTGCACCCCGCAATACTAGTGCACCAGCAGTATGCTGCACAGCAATACTACGACCGCAGTACTAGCTGCACCACGTACAGCTCACCCTTACTACGCACCAGCAGTAATAGCTGCCACCCGCAAATACTGCTGCCCAGCAATATAGCTGCACCAGCAGTACTAGCGCACCTTTAATACTAGTGCACCAGCATACTAGCTGCACCCAAATAAAAACTGCAACAACAATATACTGCACCAACAATACTAGCTGCACCAAGCAATACTAGCTGCACCCCCCCATGCTAGCTGCATCAGCAGTACTGCTGCACCAGCTTTTCAGCTGCACCCATCTAGTGCACCGCAGATAGCTGACCAACAGTCAGCGCACCCATATAGTGCACCAACAATACTAGCTGCACCAAACCCAAAAACTGCTGCACAGCAATTCTACTCACCCGCAGTTCTAGCTTTCACCCGCAATACTCTGACCAAGTACTAGTGACCCAAATCTAATCTGCACCAGCTACTTACTGCACCAGCTAATAGCTGCACCAGCCAAAATAGCTGGGACCAGCAAAAAACTAGCTGACCACGTAACTAGTGACCATCAATACTGCCGCACCAGCAGTTTCTAGCTGCCCAACCCCAAAAACTAGCTGCACCAAACAAAGCTTTCACCAAACCCAATACTAGCCGCTCCCAAAAAATACTACTCCACCAACAATATTAGCTGCTCACCAATACTGCTTGCCCAACAATACTGGGCCCAACATTACTAAAATGTCCAACAAAACAGCTGCCCGCAATTTTCAAGCCCCTTCAAAAAAATTCTAGCTGCCCAAAAATAATAGCTCACCAACAAAAAACTTGCACCAAAAAATCTTACTCAAAAAAACTAACTGCACCCAAAAAATACAGCTGCCCCCCAAAATTTCAATTCACCAAACAATCAGTTTCCAGCAAAACAAACCCCCCCAAAACAGCTGCACCCGCAAAAATAGCCGGGGACCCAAAAAACCCTTTTTCCCAACAATTACTAGCTCAAAAAAATAATACTAGCTGCCCCAAACAATATAGCGCACTTGCACTCGAAACAATCTAGCTGCACCAAAATACTGGCCCCAAAAAAACAACAAACTAGCCCAACAACAATTTCCCTTGTGCCAAAAAACTAAAACGGGGACCAAAACAATATACGCACAAAAAATGGGCCCAAAAACCCCCTCCAAAAAATACTAGCTGCACCAACAATCTAGCGCAACAAAAATCTAGCTGCAACCAATAATACTAGCTGCCCAACATACTAGCTGCACTTGCAAATACAAACCCTCCAACTTTCTAGCGCACCAAAAAATTTTAGCTGGCCCCAAAAAAAATACTTGATTGGAAAAATTTTTTTCTTTGCGGGGCCCAATAAACAAACTGCACCAACAATACAAACCCCACCAACAATACTTTAAATGCACCCCCAATCTAGCGCACCAAACAATATAACCTGCAAACAATACTAGCTCCGCAATACAAGCCTTTCCAACTATCTACTGCACCAAATTCTGCTGCACCAAAAAAATACTAAAATGCCCAGCAATAAAGGTACCTTTTTTCTAAAAACAATACAGTGGCACCAAAACCCTAAGGCCGCTCCAACAAACTACGAAACAATAAATACTGCACCACAATACTAAAATCACCCAATTTTCAGCGCCAACAATATAGCTCAACCAAAAGTCACAAACAATCTAGCTCACCAAACAAAACTAAATGCACCAAAATATAGTCCCACATCAAAACCCCCAAATTCAGCTTGCACAACAATTCTAGCTCACCAAAAAAAAATACTGCCCCAAACAATACTAGCTGCACCCAATCAAAACCGCCAACAATACTAGCTGCCCCAAAAAAAAACGCCCCAACAATACTACTGCCAACAAAAACTAGCTGGGGACCCAAAAATCAAAAAACTGCCCCAGCAATACAAGCCCTCCAACAAAACTACTGCCCAAAATACGCTGCACCAAAAAAAAACTAGCTGCCCCAACAATAAAGCACAACAAAATACTAGCTGCAACAAAAAAATTACTACTGACACCAAAAATACTAGGTGCACCAAACAATACAAGCGCTTCCAAAAAAATCTAGCTGCCAAAAATACTAACGGGACCAACAATTTTCCTGCTGCAACAATCAAGCCTGCCAAAAAATACTTGCACCAACATTCTAGCGGGGACCAAAATATCACCAACAATCTACGCCCCCCCCCCCCCCCCCCCCAAAAACCGCTCCAAAATCTAAGCTGACCAACAATACTAGCTGCCCAACAATACTGCTGCACCAGCCCCTCTAGCTGCAAAAACAATACTGGCTGCAAAACAAAAAAAATATTAGCTGCACCCCAAAAATAGCTGCACCAAAACAATACGGGGCCAACCAAGAATCAAGCCTCTCCAACAATACTAGCTGTACCAAACAATACAAATTTCACCAACAAAAAAATAGCTGCACCAGCAATACAAGCCGCTCCAACAATACTAGCTTTTCAACCCCAATATAAAATGCACACAATAAAAGCTGCACAAACAATACAAGCCGCTCCAAAAAAGTAATACTGCACCAAAAATACTAGGGTTCACCCAAAAAAAATGCTAGCTGCAACAATAACTCTGCAACAACAAATACTACTGCACCCCAATAAAGCTGCACCAACAATACTAGCTGCACCAAAAATTACAAGCCCTCCAAAAATATTCTGCACTAAAAAATACTAGCTTTACCAACAATATAGCGCCCCAACAAAACTAGCTGAAACAAAACTCTGCACAAACAATAAAATACTGCCAAACATACTAAATTTTCACCCAAAAAAAACACCCAAACTTGTGCAAAAAAAGAAGCTCCAACAAAACAGCTACACCAACAATACTAGGGGTGCACCAACAAATCGCTGCAAAAAAACGCTGCCCAAAAAAATAATACCGCACCAACAATACAGGGGCCGAAAAAATACTAGCTGCAACAACAATACTAGCTGCAAAAACATACTGCTGCACAACCAAAAAACTAGCTGCACCAAAAAAATACTTTCTGCACCCAAAAATACTAGCTGCACCAACAAACTAGCGCACCCCCAAATTACTGTGCACCAACAATACTACTGCAACAAACAATACTAGCTGCCCAAAAAAATACTAGCTGCCCCCAACAATACAACTGCACCAACATACTGCCCCAACCAAAAAAATACTGCTGCATCAACAATTTAAAACTGCACCAAAAAATTACTAGCTGCACCAACAATCTAGCGCAACAACAAATAAGCGCAACAACATACTGCTGCACCCAAAATACTTTTGCTGCACCAACAATACTGGGCACCCCCAATACTAGCTGCACCAAAAAATAATAGCCCCACCAACAATACTACTGCTCAACAAAACTAGCTGCACCAAAAAATCTACTGCACCAAACAATGTAGCTGCAACAACAATTTTTCTACTTTTCCCAACAATACTACCGCACCAACAATACTACTGCATCAAACAATACTATGCACCCAACAAACTGCTGCCACCCAAATATTTGCGCACCACAATACTTTCTGCACCAACAAACTAGCTACCCCCAAAAATGCTAGCTTCAACAACAATATAGTTTAACACCAACAATTTTACCGCCCAAAACAATATTAAGCTGCACAAACAATAACTTGCGAAAAAACAATACTAGCTTACCAACATACTACTGCACCAACAGTACAGCGCACCAACAAAAACTAGCTGCAAAAAAACAATCAGCTGCACCAACAATACTAGCTGCACCAAAAAAAATACTAGCTGCACAAACAATACTAGCTGCACCAACATATTGCTAGGTATAGAAGTTTTATTATTTTAGTAAATAAAATTTTTTTCCGGGAAAAAAATTATCACTCTTCAAAAAAAGCTCCAAACTGCAACTACAAATTACTTCAAGATAAAATAAAAAAATGCAGAGTTGTAACACTTGCTATATTTTAGGTAAAAATCTGCATTGTCCTTTTTTTTTTAGGGAAAAATTTGATGTTTGGTGGCCCTGGCCTGGTGTGTGGCACAGTTGTTTAAAATTAAATTTTATGTTTTTTTCATTTGGGTTTTTGTGGGGGCAATGTTGGCAAAAGGTACGTTGTCAAAGGGGGTTGGTAGATTTAGCAAGAAAAATGGGGGAATGTTTAAAAGCTTGGTGGTGACGTTGTGGGCCCCATGTAAAGGACCCTAAACTCGGGGGGAAGAAAAACTGAAAAAAAAAATTGTGATAAGCAAAAACGGCCGTATTTTATTTTTTCATTTCTCAATATTGTTTTTGTCATTTAATTTTATTGAAAAAATTTTTAAGATTTTTTGTGACGCAATTTTTACTAGGTAAAGGGAATTGTGAATATTTTCAGTAGGTATTTAAACCTTTTGGTATCTCTGCCATATAACCATTTCTGTCGTTCGTAATCTGCAACTGAAAACCAAGAACTGCCCCAAACCCACGCCCCCTGTAACACTACCAGGCCCTGTACACTACCCGGCCACTGTACACTACCGGCCATGTACACCCACGCCACTGTACAATACCAGGCCACTGTACACTACCAGCCACTGTACACTACCAGCCACTGTACACTAAGATTACACTCCAGACTGTACATTTTACCAAGGCCACTGTACATGCACTGTACACTAGGATGTAACTAAGTGTACAACAGGCCATGGTACCTCCCGCCCACTGTAATACAGCCACTTTCATTCAGTGCCTGTACACTACGGACAATCCGATGTACACTAAGAACTGTACACTCCACGCCACTGTACATACCAGGCCACTGTACACTCCACGCCACTGTACACTACCAGGCATGTACACTCCCACGCCACTGTACACTACCAGGCCACTGTACACTACCAGGCCACTGTACACTACCAGGCCACTGTACACTACCACGCCACTGTACACTACCAGGCCACTGTACACTACCAGGCCACTGTACACTAACCAGGCCACTGTACACTCCAGCCACTGTACACTACACGCCACTGTACACTACCAGGCCACTGTACACTACCACGCCACTGTACACTACCAGGCCACTGTACACTACCAGGCCACTGTACACTACCAGGCCACTGTACACTCCACGCACTGTACACTACCAGCCACTGTACACTACCAGGCCACTGTACACTACCAGGCCACTGCACTCCACGCACTGTACACTCCAGGCCACTGTACACTACCACGCCACTGTACACTACCAGGCCACTGTACACTACCAGGCCACTGTACACTACCAGGCCACTGTACACTACCAGGCCACTGTACACTACCACGCCACTGTACACTACCAGGCCACTGTACACTCCCAGGCCACTGTACACTCCACGCCACTGTACACTACCACTGTACACTACCAGCATGTACACTACCAGGCCACTGTACACTACCACGCCACTGTACACTACCAGGCCACTGTACACTACCACGCCACTGTACACTACCAGGCCACTGTACACTACCACGCCACTGTACACTACCAGGCCACTGTACACTCCCACGCCACTGTACACTCCCACGCCACTGTACACTACCAGGCCACTGTACACTCCCACGCCACTGTACACTACCAGGCCACTGTACACTCCCACGCCACTGTACACTCCCACGCCACTGTACACTCCCACGCCACTGTACACTACCAGGCCACTGTACACTCCCACGCCACTGTACACTCCCACGCCACTGTACACTACCACGCCACTGTACACTCCCACGCCACTGTACACTACCAGGCCACTGTACACTCCCAGCCACTGTTACACTCCACGCCACTGTACACTACCAGGCCACTGTACACTCCCACGCCACTGTACACTCCCACGCCACTGTACACTACCAGGCCACTGTACACTCCCAGGCCACTGTACACTACCAGGCCACTGTACACTACCAGGCCACTGTACACTACCAGGCCACTGTACACTACCAGGCAACTGTACACTACCAGGCCACTGTACATTCCAAGGCGACTGTACACTCCAAGGCCACTGTACACTCCAAGGCCACTGTACACTCCAGGCCACTGTACACCCCCACGCCACTGTACACTCCAACGGCCACTGTACACTCCAAGGCCACTGTACACTCCCACGCCACTTTTACACTCCAGGCCACTGTACACTCCCAGGCCACTGTACACTCCCACGCCACTGTACACTACCAGGCCACTGTACACTCCCAGGCCACTGTACACTCCCAGGCCACTGTACACTCAAGGCCACTGTACACTCCAGGCCACTGTACACTCCAAGCCACTGTACACTACCAGGCCACTGTACACTACCAGGCCACTGTACACTACCAGGCCACTGTACACTCCCAGTCCACTGTACACTCCCAGGCCACTGTACACTCCAAGGCCACTGTACACTCCAAGGCCACTGTACACTCCCAGGCCACTGTACACTACCAGGCCACTGTACACTCCAAGGCCACTGTACACTCCAAGGCCACTGTACACTCCCAGGCCACTGTACACTCCAAGGCCACTGTACACTACCAGGCCACTGTACACTCCAAGGCCACTGTACACTACCAGGCCACTGTACACTACCAGGCCACTGTACAGTCCCAGGCCACTGTACACTCCCAGGCCACTGTACACTCCCAGGCCACTGTACACTCCAAGGCCACTGTACACTACCAGGCCACTGTACACTACCAGGCCACTGTACACTACCAGGCCACTGTACACTACCAGGCCACTGTACACTCCCAGGCCACTGTACACTCCCAGGCCACTGTACACTCCCAGGCAACTGTACACTCCAAGGCAACTGTACACTACCAGGCCACTGTACACTCCCAGGCCACTGTACACTCCCAGGCCACTGTACACTCCCAGGCCACTGTACACTCCAAGGCCACTGTACACTACCAGGCCACTGTACACTACCAGGCCACTGTACACTACCAGGCCACTGTACACTACCAGGCCACTGTACACTCCAAGGCCACTGTACACTCCAAGGCCACTGTACACTCCAAGGCCACTGTACACTCCCAGGCCACTGTACACTCCCAGGCCACTGTACACTCCCAGGCAACTGTACATCTCCAGGCCACTGTACACTCCCAGGCCACTGTACATCTCCAGGCCACTGTACACTCCCAGGCACTGTACACTCCCACTGTAACCACTGTACACTCCCAGGCCACAGTACACTCCCAGGCCACTGTACATCTCCAGGCCACTGTACACTCCCAGGCCACTGTACATCTTCAGGTCACTGTACACTCCCAGGCCACTGTACATCTCCAGGCCACTGTACATCTCCAGGCCACTGTACACTCCCAGGCCACTGTTCTTCTTCAGGTCACTGTACATCTCCAGGCCACTGTACATTCCCAGGCCACTGTACATCCGCAGGCCACTGTACATTCCCAGGCCACTGTACATCCGCAGGCCACTGTAAATTCTCAGGCCATTGTACATCCGCAGGCCACTGTATATTCCAAGGCCACTGTACATCCCCAGGCCACTGTACACTCCCAGGACACTGTACACCCGCAGGCCACTGTACATCTCCAGGCCAATGTACCCTCCTCGGCCACTGTACATCCGCAGGCCACTGTACATCTCCAGGCCACTGTACATCCGCAGGCCACTGTACATTTCCAGGCCACTGTACATCCCCAGGCCACTGTACATCCCCAGACCACTGTCCATCCCCGGGATCACTGTACATTCCCAGGCCACTGTACATCCGCAAGCCACTGTACATTCCCCAGACCACTGTACATCCGACCACTGTACATCCCAGCCACTGTACATCCCCGGGCCACTGTACATCCCTGGGTCCACTGTACATCCCCAGACCACTGTACATCCCCAGACCACTGTACATCCCCAGACCACTGTACATCCCCAGACCACTGTACATCCCCTGACCACTGTACATCCCCAGACCACTGTACATCCCTGTCCACTGTACATCCCTTACGACCACTGTACATCCCCAGGCCACTGTACATCCCCTGACCACTGTACATCCCCAGACCACTGTACATCCCCAGACCACTGTACATCCCCAGACCACTGTACATCCCCAGACCACTGTACATCCCCAGACCACTGTACATCCCCAGACCACTGTACATCCCCAGACCACTGTACATCCCAGACCACTGTACATCCCAGACCACTGTGCATCCCTGTCCAACTGTACATCCCCAGACCACTGTACATCCCCAGACCACTGTACATCCCCAGACACACTGTACAATCCCAGACCACTGTACATCCCCAGACCACTGTACATCACCCTGTCCACTGTACATCCCAGACCACTGTACATCCCCAGACCACTGTACATCACCAGACCACTGTACATCCCCAGACCACTGTGCATCCCCAGACCACTGTACATCCCCAGACCACTGTGCATCCCCAGACCACTGTACATCCCCAGACCACTGTACATCTACAGACCACTGTACATCTCCTGTCCACTGTACATCCCCAGACCACTGTACATCCCAAGACCACTCTACATCCCCAGACCACTGTACATCCCCAGACCACTGTACATCCCCAGACCGTATACCTAGTACATCCCCAGACCACTGTACATCCCCAGACCACTGTACATCCACAGACCACTGTACATCCCCAGACCACCGTACATCCCCAGACCACTGTACATCCCCAGACCATTGTACATTCCCAGACCACTGTACATCCCCAGACCACTGTACATCTACAGACCACTGTACATCCCCAGACCACTGTACATCCCCAGACCACTGTACATCCCCAGACCACTGTACATCCCCAGACCACTGTACATCCCCAGACCACTGTACATCCCCAGACCACTGTACATCCCCCTGTAATCCGACCACTGTACATCCCCAGACCACTGTACATCCCCAGACCACTGTACATCCCCTGACCACTGTACATCCCCAGACCACTGTACATCCCCTGTACATCCACAGTCCATCCCCAGACCACGTACATCCCCAGACCACTGTCCATCCCCAGACCACTGTACACCCCCTGACCACTCTCGTCCATGCCCCAGACCACTGTCCATCCCCAGACCACTGTACATCCCCTGACCACTGTACATCCCAGACCACTGTACATCCCCAGACCACTGTTACATCCCCAGACCACTGTACATCCCCAGACCACTGTCCATCCCCAGACCACTGTACATCCCCTGACCACTGTCCATCCCCAGACCACTGTACATCCCCTGACCACTGTCCATCCCCAGACCACTGTCCATCCCCAGACCACTGTACATCCCCTGACCACTGTACATCCCCAGACCACTGTACATCCCCAGACCACTGTACATCCCCAGACCACTGTACATCCCCAGACCACTGTACATCCCCTGACTGTACATCCCCAGACCACTGTACATCCCCAGACCACTGTCCATCCCCAGACCACTGTACATCCCCAGACCACTGTACATCCCCAGACCACTGTCCATCCCCAGACCACTGTACATCCCCAGACCACTGTTCCCATCCCCACAGACCCCACTGTCCATCCCCAGACCACTGTACATCCCCAGACCACTGTACTTTCCCCAGACCACTGTCCATCCCCAGACCACTGTACATCCCCAGACCACTGTCCATCCCCAGGACCACTGTCCATCCCCAGACCACTGTACATCCCAGCCCACTGTCATCCCCAGACCACTGTCCATCCCCAGACCACTGTACATCCCCAGACCACTGTCCATCCCCAGACCACTGTACATCCCCAGACCACTGTACATCCCCAGACCACTGTCCATCCCAGACCACTGTCATCCCCAGACCACTGTACATCCCCAGACCACTGTCCCATCCCCAGACCACTGTCCATCCCCAGACCACTGTACATCCCCAGACCACTGTCCATCCCCAGACCACTGTCCATCCCCAGACCACTGTACATCCCCAGACCACTGTCCATCCCCAGACCACTGTCCATCCCCAGACCACTGTACATCCCCAGACCACTGTCCATCCCCAGACCACTGTCCATCCCCAGACCACTGTACATCCCCAGACCACTGTCCATCCCCAGACCACTGTACATCCCCAGACCACTGTCCATCCCCAGACCACTGTCCATCCCCAGACCACTGTACATCCCCAGACCACTGTACATCCCCAGACCACTGTCCATCCCCAGACCACTGTCCCATCCCCAGACCACTGTCATCCCCAGACCACTGTCCATCCCCAGACCACTGTACATCCCCAGACCACTGTACATCCCCAGACCACTGTCCATCCCCAGACCACTGTCCATCCCCAGACCACTGTACATCCCCAGACCACTGTCACCCCCAGACCACTGTCCTCCCAGACCACTGTACATCCCCAGACCACTGTACATCCCCAGACACTGTCCATCCCCAGACCACTGTACATCCCCAGACCACTGTCCATCCCCAGACCACTGTCATCCCCAGACCACTGTCCCATCCCCAGACCACTGTACATCCCCAGACACTGTCCCATCCCCAGACCACTGTACATCCCCAGACCACTGTACATCCTCAGACCAATGTACATCCCAGACCACTGTCCACCCCAGACCACTGTACATCCCCAGACCACTGTACATCCCCAGACCACTGTACATCCCCGACACGACACTGTCCATCCCCAGACCACTGTACATCCCCAGACCACTGTACATCCCCAGACCACTGTACATCCCCAGACCACTGTACATCCCAGACCACTGTACCATCCCCAGACCACTGTACATCCCCAGACCACTGTTCCAACATTCATCCCCAGACCACTGTACATCCACGACCACTGTACATCCCAGACCACTGTACATCCCCAGACTCAAACTGTACATCACCCTCACAGACCACTGTACATCCCCAGACCACTGTACATCCCCTGACCACTGTACATCCCCTGACCACTGTACATCCCCTGACCACTGTACATCCCCAGACCACTGTACATCCCCAGACCACTGTACATCCCCTGACCACTGTACATCCCCAGACCACTGTACATCCCCAGACCACTGTACATCCCCAGACCACTGTACATCCCCAGACCACTGTACATCCCCAGACCACTGTACATCCCCAGACCACTGTACATCCCTGTCCACTGTACATCCCCAGACCACTGTACATCCCCAGACCACTGTACATCCCCTGACCACTGTACATCCCCAGACCACTGTACATCCCCAGACCACTGTACATCCCCAGACCACTGTACATCCCTTGACCACTGTACATCCCCAGACCACTGTACATCCCCAGACCACTGTACATCCCCTGACCACTGTACATCCCCAGACCACTGTACATCCCCAGACCACTGTACATCCCCAGACCACTGTACATCCCCAGACCACTGTACATCCCCAGACCACTGTACATCCCCTGACCACTGTACATCCCCTGACCACTGTACATCCCCAGACCACTGTACATCCCCAGACCACTGTACATCCCCAGACCACTGTACATCCCCTGACCACTGTACATCCCCAGACCACTGTACATCCCCAGACCACTGTACATCCCAGACCACTGTACATCCCAGACCACTGTACATCCCCAGACCACTGTACATCCCAGACCACTGTACATCCCCTGACCACTGTACATCCCCAGACCACTGTACATCCCCAGACCACTGTACATCCCCTGACCACTGTACATCCCCAGACCACTGTACATCCCCAGACCACTGTACATCGATGGACATGAAAAAATAACGTAAAATATGGCATAAGTTAATAATACTGTTATGTAATATTAAATATTTGAAGCAAATTAAGTTTGGTATTCTCAAGTTATTTGTATCATTGACACCAATACAAATTTTTTTCAGTAAAAATGATAAATTAGTACATACGCAGCCTTAAACTAATTCAAAACCGAAAGTGAAGAAATATAATTAATGGACAATAGAAAATGTGAGAGGGAAGCTGTGAATGTGACGCCACATTGTCTTAACACCGCGTAACCTCTTCAGTAACTTAGGTTCGCCTCGCAGTGTGTTACGAACTACACAACAGTTACGGTTGCTTGATGTTGACTAGTGATCGTGTGGGAGGCGTTAGCATGTACCACCAACTGCTGTCATAAGAATATATGTGCTAAATATAAAATAAATAGTATTTGTAAATAAATAGACAACATAAATTACCTAAATATGTCAAGTCCACTTAAACTGTTTTATTGTAAAGTTATATTTTGATAATTGTTAAATATACTGTCCACTTAACAATCCTACTGACATTTTTTATGATAAAGATGCACGAACCATAAGTTGAGAAAACCTAAGGAACGAATGGATTTAATAGTTAAAAATAGGAGAGGAGAGTTATTAAATGGAGAGTTAGAGGTATTGGGAAGATGGAGGGAATATTTTGAGGAACTGTTAAATGTTGATGAAGATAGGGAAGCTGTGATTTCGTGTATAGGGCAAGGAGGAACAACATCTTGTAGGAGTGAGGAAGAGCCAGTTGTGAGTGTGGGGGAAGTTCGTGAGGCAGTAGGTAAAATGAAAGGGGGTAAGGCAGCCGGGATTGATGGGATAAAGATAGAAATGTTAAAAGCACGTGGGGATATAGTTTTAGAATTGTTAGTATTTATTTAATAAATATATGGAAGAGGGTAAAATACCTAGGGACTGGCAGAGAGCATGCATAGTTCCTTTGTATAAAGGCAAAGGGGACAAAAGAGAGTGTAAAAAATGTAGGGAGGAAGTCTGTAGAGTATACCTGATAAAATGTATGGTAGAGTTATTATTGAAAGAATTAAGAGTAAGACGGAGAGTAGGATAGCAGATGAACAAGGAGGCTTTAGGAAAGGTAGGGGGTGTGTAGGCCTAGTGTTTACAGTGAAACATATAAGTGAACAGTATTTCGTGGGATTTATGGATTTGGAAAAGGCGTATGATAGGAAGAGGGGGGGGGGGAGGGCAATGTGACAGATGTTCTAAGTGTATGGAACAAGAGGTAGGTTACTGAAAGCAGTGAAGGGTTTTTACGAGGATAGTGAGGCTCAGGTTAGAATATATAGGAGAGAGAGGATGATTAATTCCCAGTAAAAGTAGTCCTTATACAAGTATATATATATATATATATATTATATATATATATATATATATATATATATATTATATATATATATATATATAAATGGGGTCCACCTCTGGTGTAAATTGTGGGACCCATAGCCTCGGAGAAGTGGATAAAAAGGGTTCAAGGAAAAATATTTGGATTTCTTCCTGAAGCCGTTTGAATATTCCACTTCCCCTACCACCCCATCTTTTGATATATATTTTTTTTTACTAATAGGAATATTTTATTACATAATATGGTACAGAAGATTTAAGAGATACATTGTTGATATAAAGGTGGCATATACGGTACATGTTGTTACGTGTGCCGAATAGGCAGAACTTGCGATCTTGGCTTAAATAGCAACGCCCATTTTGCCAAATAGAACAAGTGAAAATTTGTGTATCCAATAATTTCGCCAAAGTCATTCTGAACCTAACGAAAAAAAAATATTTCACTGTGCTTGTTTAGTATTAAATTATTGTAAACAAATCCAAAATTGATTTAGTTGGGTTAGGCTAAAACAAATTGCTCTTGTTAGAATAAGGTTAGGTAAGTTTTCTAAGTTCCTTTTGGTGCAAAATTAAAAATTTTTACATCAACATTAATGAAAAAATATATCTTACCTTTAAACGTATAAGAAAATTTTTTAGAAAGGACTTAATTTTAAATGAGTTCTTGCTAATTGACCAGTTTTACATATTCGGCACGACATATATATTATATATATATATATATATATATATATATATATATATATATATATATATATATAATGTGTGTGTGTGTGTGTGTGTGTGTTTTGTGTGTGTGTGTGTGTAAAGAGTTGTAAGAGAAGTGAATGCTCGGGTGTTGGCAAGAGGTGTGGGGTTTAAAAGATAAAGACTAACACAAAGTGGGAGTTGTCACAGTTGCTCTTAGTTGATGACACTGTGTTTTTGGGAGATTCTGAAGAGAAGTTGCAGAGGTTGGTGGATGAGTTTGGTAAGGTATGTAAAAGAAGAAAATTGAAAGTGAATATATGAAACAGTAGAGGGATTAGGATAAAAAAATTAGGTAATGAAAAAATTGGGTATCAGATTAGGGGAGGTGAATGTATTCAGATATTTGGAAGTTAACGTGTCAGCAGATGGGTCTATTGAAAGATGAGGTGAATCGTAAAATTGACGAGGACAAAAAAGGTGAGGAGGGTGAGGAGTCTGTGGAGACAAAGAAAGAGGGGAATATACGAGAATATAATTATACGAACGCTGTTATATGGGTGTGAAGCATGGGTGGTGAATGTTGCAACAAGGAGAAGGCTCGAGGTAATGGAGATGTCCTGTCTGAGGGCAATGTGTGGTGTGAATATTATGCAGAGAATCTGTAGTTTGGAAATTAGGAGATGTGGGATTACCAAAACTATCATCCAGAGGGCTGAGGAGGGGTTGTTGAGGTGGTTCGGACACAGACTGGAACGGAATAGAATGACTTTGAGAGAGTATAAATTTGTAGTGGAGGGAAGACGAGGTAAAGGTCGGCCTAGGAAAGGTTCTACGGGAGGGGGTTAAGGAGGCTTTGTGTGCAAGAGGATTGGACTTCTAGCAAGCATGCACAAGCGTGTCAGACAGCCAATGTAGACAGATGGTTTTTAGGACTTGACGTGCTGTTGGAGTGTGAGCAAGGTAACATATATGAAGGGATTCAGGGAAGCTAGCAGGCCGGACTTGAGTCATGGAGATGGGAAGTACAGTGTCTACACTCTGAAGGAGGGGTGTTAATGTTGCAGTTTTATAACTGTAGTGTAAGTGCGCCTCTGTCATTACAGTTACGGAGTGAAGGATTATGAAAGTTTTTCTTTCTCGGGCCACCCTGCCTTGGTGGGAGGCGGCCGATATAATAAAAAAAATAAATAATATAATTATTTAATATTTTAAGATTTCTACAGAGACAGATACAGCTTATGCAGAGTATCCTGTCATTCAGAAGCCAGGCTACTAGCTTATCAGGACTATTTCCTGCAAGTGAATAAAAGGTTTAATTATGCATCCCCGATGTTTCCTCTCACAGCGTTCTATCACCATGTACCTCATTCACATGCTTAGTGATAAGTCTACACAGGTGACTTCAATTAGATGCAACGCCCGATTTTCATTTCTCTTAACTGCGTTAATCTGTCATCTTCACTATCTCATACTCTCACTACACTGACTTCCATGACTGAGTCTTCACTATCTTCATGATGTAGTCTTCACTATCTTCATGACTGCAGTCTTCACTGTCTTTCATGGACTGCAGTCACTTCACTATCTTCATGACTGCAGTCTTCACTATCTTCATGACTGCAGTCTTCACTATCTTCATGACTGTAGTCTTCACTATCTTCATGACTGTAGTCTTCACTATCTTCATGACTGCAGTCTTCACTATCTTCATGACTGTAGTCTTCACTATCTTCATGACTGCAGTCTTCACTGTCTTCATGACTGCAGTTTTCACCATCTTCATGGCTGCAGTCTTCACTATCTTCATGACTGCAGTCTTCACTATCTTCATGACTGCAGTCTTCACTATCTTCATGACTGCAGTCTTCACTATCTTCATGACTGCAGTCTTTACTATCTTCATGACTGCAGTCTTCACTATCTTCATGACTGCAGTCTTCACTATCTTCATGACAACAATCTTCACTATCTTCATGGCTGCAGTCTTCACTATCTTCATGACTGCAGTCTTCACTATCTTCATGACTGTAGTCTTCACTATCTTCATGACTGCAGTCTTCACTATCTTCATGACTGCAGTCTTCACTATCTTCATGACTGCAGTCTTCACTATCTTCATGACTGCAGTCTTCACTATCTTCATGGCTGCAGTCTTCACTATCTTCATGACTGCAGTCTTCACTATCTTCATGACTGCAGTCTTCACTATCTTCATGACTGCAGTCTTCACTATCTTCATGACTGTAGTCTTCACTATCTTCACGACTGTAGTCTTCACTATCTTCACGACTGTAGTCTTCACTATCTTCATGACTGCAGTCTTCACTATCTTCATGACTGTGGTCTTCACTATCTTCATGACTGCGGTCTTCACTATCTTCATGACTGCAGTCTTCACTCTCTTCATGACTGTGGTCTTCACTATCTTCATTTCTGGGGTCTTCACTCTCTTCATGACTGTGGTCTTCACTATCTTTATGACTGCAGTCTTCACTATCTTCATGACTGCAGTCTTCACTATCTTCACGGCTGCAGTCTTCCCTATCTTCATGACTGTAGTCTTCACTATCTTCATGACTGTAGTCTTCATTATCTTCATGACTGCAGTCTTCACTATCTTCATGACTGCAGTCTTCAATATCTTCATGACTGCAGTCTTCACTATCTTCCTGACTACAGTCTTCACTATCTTCATGACTGTAGTCTTCACTATCTTCATGACTGCAGTCTTCACTATCTTCATGACTGTAGTCTTCACTATCTTCATGACTGTAGTCTTCACTATCTTCATGACTGCAGTCTTCACTATCTTCATGACTGCAGTCTTCACTATCTTCATGACTGTAGTCTTCACTATCTTCATGACTGCAGTCTTCACTATCTTCATGACTGTAGTCTTCACTATCTTCATGACTGTAGTCTTCACTATCTTCATGACTACAGTCTTCACTATCTTCATGAATGTAGTCTTCACTATCTCCATGACTGTAGTCTTCACTATCTTCATTACTGCAGTCTTCACTATCTTCATGACTGCAGTCTTCACTATCTTCATGACTGCAGTCTTCACTATCTTCATGACTGCAGTCTTCACTATCTTCATGACTGCAGTCTTCACTATCTTCATGACTGTAGTCTTCACTTTCTTCATGACTACAGTCTTAACTATCTTCATGACTGTAGTCTTCGCTATCTTCATGACTGCAGTCATCACTATCTTCATGACTGTAGTCTTCACTATCTTCATGACTACAGTCTTCACTATCTTCATGATGGCAGTCTTCACTATCTTCATGACTGCAGTCTTTACTATCTTCATGACTGCAGTCTTCACTATCTTCATGACTACAGTCTTCACTATCTTCATGACTACAATCTTCACTATCTTCATGACTGTAGTCTTCACTATCTTCATGACTGCAGTCTTCACTATCTTCATGACTGCAGTCTTCACTATCTTCATGACTGCAGTCTTCACTATCTTCATGACTGTAGTCTTCACTATCTTCATGACTGCAGTCTTCACTATCTTCATGACTGTAGTCTTCACTATCTTCATGACTGTAGTCTTCACTATCTTCATGACTGTGGTCTTCATTATCTTCATGACTGCAGTCTTCACTATCTTCATGACTGTTTCCTTTAAGCATCCTACATATATTCATGACTGCAGTCTTCACTATCTTCATGACTGTAGTCTTCACTATCTTCATGACTGGAGTCTTCACTATCTTCATGACTGTAGGCTTCACTATCTTCATGACTGCAGTCTTCACTATCTTCATGACTGCAGTCTTCACTATCTTCATGACTGCAGTCTTCACTATCTTCATGACTGCAGTCTTCACTATATTCATGACTGCAGTCTTCACTATCTTCATGACTGTAGTCTTCACTATCTTCATGACTGCAGTCTTCACTATCTTCATGACTGCAGTCTTCACTATCTTCATGACTGCAGTCTTCACTATATTCATGACTGCAGTCTTCACTATATTCATGACTGTAGTATTCACTATATTCATGACTGTAGTCTTCACTATCTTCATGACTTTATTCTTCACTATCTTCACGACTGTGGTCTTCACTATCTTCATGACTGCAGTCTTCACTATCTTTATGACTGCAGTCTTCACTATCTTCATGACTGTAGTCTTCACTATCTTCATGACTGTAGTCTTCACTATCTTCATGACTGCAGTCTTCACTATCTTCATGACTGCAGTCTTCACTATCTTCATGACTGCAGTCTTCACTATCTTCATGACTGCAGTCTTCACTATCTTCATGACTGTAGTCTTCACTATCTCCATGACTGTAGTCTTCACTATCTTCATTACTGCAGTCTTCACTATCTTCATGACTGCAGTCTTCACTATCTTCATGACTGTAGTCTTCACTATCTTCATGACTACAGTCTTCACTATCTTCATGACTGTAGTCTTCACTATCTTCATGACTGTAGTCTTCACTATCTTCATGACTGCAGTCTTCACTATCTTCATGACTGCAGTCTTCACTATCTTCATGACTGCAGTCTTCACTATCTTCATGACTGCAGTCTTTACTATCTTCATGAGTGCAGTCTTCACTATCTTCATGACTACAGTCTTCACTATCTTCATGACTACAGTCTTCACTATCTTCATGACTGTAGTCTTCACTATCTTCATGACTACAGTCTTCACTATCTTCATGATGGTAGTCTTCACTATCTTCATGACTACAGTCTTCACTATATTCATGACTGCAGTCTTCACTATCTTCATGACTGAAGTCTTCAATATCTTCATGACTGTAGTCTTCACTATCTTCATGACTGCAGTCTTCACTATCTTCATGGCTGCAGTTTTCACTATCTTCATGACTGCAGTCTTCACTATCTTCATGACTGTAGTATTCACTATCTTCATGACTGCAGTCTTCATTATCTTCATGACTGCAGTCTTCACTATCTTCATGACTGTAGTCTTCACTGTCTTCATGACTGCAGTCTTCACTATCTTCATGACTGCAGTCTTCACTATCTTCATGACTGTAGTCTTCACTATATTCATGACTGTAGTCTTCACTATCTTCATAACTGTAGTCTTCACTATCTTCATGACTGCAGTCTTCAAAATCTTCATGACTGTAGTCTTCACTATCTTCATGACTGCAGTCTTCACTATCTTCATGACTGTAGTCTTCACTATCTTCATGACTGTAGTCTTCATTATCTTCAAGACTGCAGTCTTCACTATCTTCATGACTGCAGTCTTCACTATCTTCATGGCTACAGTCTTCACTATCTTCATGACTGTAGTCTTCACTCTCTTCATGACTGTAGTCTTCATTATCTTCATGACTGCAGTTTTCACTATCTTCATGACTGCAGTCTTCAATATCTTCATGACTACAGTCTTCACTATCTTCCTGACTACAGTCTTCACTATCTTCATGACTGTAGTCTTCACTATCTTCATGACTGCAGTCTTCACTATCTTCATGACTGTAGTCTTCACTATCTTCATGACTGTAGTCTTCACTATCTTCATGACTGCAGTCTTCACTATCTTCATGACTGCAGTCCTCACTATCTTCATGACTGTAGTCTTCACTATCTTCATGACTGCAGTCTTCACTATCTTCATGACTGTAGTCTTCACTATCTTCATGACTGCAGTCTTCACTATCTTCATGACTACAGTCTTCACTATCTTCATGACTGTAGTCTTCGCTATCTTCATGACTGCAGTCATCACTATCTTCATGACTGTAGTCTTCACTATCTTCATGACTACAGTCTTCACTATCTTCATGATGGCAGTCTTCACTATCTTCATGACTACAGTCTTCACTATCTTCATGACTGCAGTCTTTACTATCTTCATGACTGCAGTCTTCACTATCTTCATGACTACAGTCTTCACTATCTTCATGACTACAGTCTTCACTATCTTCATGACTGTAGTCTTCACTATCTTCATGACTGCAGTCTTCACTATCTTCATGACTGTAGTCTTCACTATCTTCATGACTGTAGTCTTCACTATCTTCATGACTGGAGTCTTCACTATCTTCATGACTGTAGGCTTCACTATCTTCATGACTGCAGTCTTCACTATCTTCATGACTGCAGTCTTCACTATCTTCATGACTGCAGTCTTCACTATATTCATGACTGCAGTCTTCACTATCTTCATGACTGTAGTCTTCACTATCTTCATGACTGTAGTCTTCACTATCTTCATGACTGCAGTCTTCACTATCTTCATGACTGCAGTCTTCACTATATTCATGACTGCAGTCTTCACTATATTCATGACTGCAGTCTTCACTATATTCATGACTGTAGTATTCACTATATTCATGACTGTAGTCTTCACTATCTTCATGACTTTATTCTTCACTATCTTCATGACTGTGGTCTTCACTATCTTCATGACTGCAGTCTTCACTATCTTTATGACTGCAGTCTTCACTATCTTCATGACTGTAGTCTTCACTATCTTCATGACTGCAGTCTTCACTATCTTCATGACTGCAGTCTTCACTATCTTCATGACTGCAGTCTTCACTATCTTCATGACTGCAGTCTTCACTATCTTCATGACTGCAGTCTTCACTATCTTCATGACTGTAGTCTTCACTATCTCCATGACTGTAGTCTTCACTATCTTCATTACTGCAGTCTTCACTATCTTCATGACTGCAGTCTTCACTATCTTCATGACTGTAGTCTTCACTATCTTCATGACTACAGTCTTCACTATCTTCATGACTGTAGTCTTCACTATCTTCATGATTGTAGTCTTCACTATCTTCATGACTGCAGTCTTCACTATCTTCATGACTGCAGTCTTCACTATCTTCATGACTGCAGTCTTCACTATCTTCATGACTGCAGTCTTCACTATCTTCATGAGTTCAGTCTTTACTATCTTCATGACTGCAGTCTTCACTATCTTCATGACTACAGTCTTCACTATCTTCATGACTACAGTCTTCACTATCTTCATGACTGCAGTCTTCACTATCTTCATGACTGCAGTCTTCACTATCTTCATGACTGGAGTCTTCACTATCTTCATGACTACAGTTTTCACTATCTTCATGACTGTAGTCTTCACTATCTTCATGACTGTAGTCTTCACTATCTTCATGACTGCAGTCCTCACTATATTCATGACTGCAGTCTTCACTATCTTCATGACTGTAGTCTTCACTATCTTCATGACTGCAGTCTTCACTATCTTCATGACTGCAGTCTTCACTATCTTCATGACTGCAGTCTTCACTATATTCATGACTGCAGTCTTCACTATATTCATGACTGTAGTATTCACTATATTCATGGCTGTAGTCTTCACTATCTTCATGACTTTATTCTTCACTATCTTCATGACTGTGGTCTTCACTATCTCCATGACTGTAGTCTTCACTATCTTCATTACTGCAGTCTTCACTATCTTCATGACTGCAGTCTTCACTATCTTCATGACTGTAGTCTTCACTATCTTCATGACTACAGTCTTCACTATCTTCATGACTGTAGTCTTCGCTCTCTTCATGACTGCAGTCTTCACTATCTTCATGACTGTAGTCTTCACTATCTTCATGACTACAGTCTTCACTATCTTCATGATGGCAGTCTTCACTATCTTCATGACTGCAGTCTTTACTATTTTCATGACTGCAGTCTTCACTATCTTCATGACTACAGTCTTCACTATCTTCATGACTACAGTCTTCACTATCTTCATGACTGCAGTCTTCACTATCTTAGTCATTAGACTGCAGTCTTCACTATCTTCATGACTGCAGTCTTCACTATCTTCATGACTGTAGTCTTCACTATCTTCATGACTGCAGTCTTCACTATCTTCATGACTGTAGTCTTCACTATCTTCATGACTGTAGTCTTCACTATCTTCATGACTGTGGTCTTCACTATCTTCATGACTGCAGTCTTCACTATCTTCATGACTGCAGTCTTCACTATCTTCATGACTGCAGTCCTCACTATATTCATGACTGCAGTCTTCACTATCTTCATGACTGTAGTCTTCACTATCTTCATGACTGCAGTCTTCACTATCTTCATGACTGTAGTCTTCACTATCTTCATGACTGAAGTCTTCACTATCTTCATGACTGCAGTCTTCACTATCTTCATGACTGCAGTCTTCACTATCTTCATGACTGCAGTCTTCACTATCTTCATGACTGCAGTCTTCACTATCTTCATGACTGTAGTCTTCACTATCTTCATGACTGCAGTCTTCACTATCTTCATGACTGCAGTCTTCACTATCTTCATGACTGCAGTCTTCACTATATTCATGACTGTAGTATTCACTATATTCATGACTGTAGTCTTCACTATCTTCATGACTTTATTCTTCACTATCTTCATGACTGTGGTCTTCACTATCTCCATGACTGTAGTCTTCACTATCTTCATTACTGCAGTCTTCACTATCTTCATGACTGCAGTCTTCACTATCTTCATGACTGTAGTCTTCACTATCTTCATGACTACAGTCTTCACTATCTTCATGACTGTAGTCTTCGCTCTCTTCATGACTGCAGTCTTCACTATCTTCATGACTGTAGTCTTCACTATCTTCATGACTACAGTCTTCACTATCTTCATGACTGCCGTCTTTACTATTTTCATGACTGCAGTCTTCACTATCTTCATGACTACAGTCTTCACTATCTTCATGACTACAGTCTTCACTATCTTCATGACTGCAGTCTTCACTATCTTCATGACTGCAGTCTTCACTATCTTCATGACTGCAGTCTTCACTATCTTCATGACTGCAGTCTTCACTATCTTCATGACTGTAGTCTTCACTATCTTCATGACTGCAGTCTTCACTATCTTCATGACTGTAGTCTTCACTATCTTCACGACTGTAGTCTTCACTATCTTCATGACTGTGGTCTTCACTATCTTCATGACTGCAGTCTTCACTATCTTCATGAGTGCAGTCTTCACTATCTTCATGACTGCAGTCCTCACTATATTCATGACTGCAGTCTTCACTATCTTCATGACTGTAGTCTTCACTATCTTCATGACTGCAGTCTTCACTATCTTCATGACTGTAGTCTTCACTATCTTCATGACTGCAGTCTTCACTATCTTCATGACTGCAGTCTTCACTATCTTCATGACTGCAGTCTTCACTATATTCATGACTGCAGTCTTCACTATCTTCATGACTGTAGTCTTCACTATCTTCATGACTGCAGTCTTCACTATCTTCATGACTGCAGTCTTCACTATCTTCATGACTGCAGTTTTCACTATATTCATGACTGTAGTATTCACTATATTCATGACTGTAGTCTTCACTATCTTCATGACTTTATTCTTCACTATCTTCATGACTGTGGTCTTCACTATCTTCATGACTGCAGTCTTCACTATATTCATGACTGTAGTATTCACTATATTCATGACTGTAGTCTTCACTATCTTCATGACTGTAGTTTTCACTATCTTCATGACTGTGGTCTTCACTATCTTCATGACTGCAGTCTTCACTATCTTCATGACTGTAGTCTTCACTATCTTCATGACTGTAGTCTTCACTATCTTCATGACTGTGGTCTTCACTATCTTCATGACTGCAGTCTTCACTATATTCATGACTGTAGTCTTCACTATCTTCATGACTGTAGTCTTCACTATCTTCATGACTGTGGTCTTCACTATCTTCATGACTGCAGTCTTCACTATCTTCATGACTGCAGTCTTCACTATCTTCATGACTGTAGTCTTCACTATCTTCATGACTGTAGTCTTCACTATCTTCATGACTGTGGTCTTCACTATCTTCATGACTGTGGTCTTCACTATCTTCATGACTGTGGTCTTCACTATCTTCATGACTGTGGTCTTCACTATCTTCATGACTGTGGTCTTCACTATCTTCATGACTGTGGTCTTCACTATCTTCATTACCGCAGTCTTCACTATCTTCATGACTGTGGTCTTCACTATCTTCATGACTGTTGTCTTCACTATCTTCATGACTGTGGTCTTCACTATCTTCATGACTGTGGTCTTCACTATCTTCATGACTGTAGTCTTCACTATCTTCATGACTGTAGTCTTCACTATCTTCATGTCTCCACTATTCACTACTTTCCTCTATATATCCCTCTTTACTAACATCTAACATCTTAACTTCATTTATTTGTGATAAATTTGTCATACTCTATTTGTAAGTCTTATTGCATATTTTTCTATGGGTTTGGTCTATATTTTTGTTAGTAGATTAAGGTGTGAGAAAGGCCTGCCTAGTATGGGCCAGTAGGTCTTCTGAAGTGTTTCCAAATATTTTGGTACAAGATTATAACTCACATTAGGATCCGCTGTCAAAGAATGATGAAGCAATGTAGCATGCATACTGCCCCCTGCCAGGCAAGTATTATTCACAGCCATCTCATATTACTCATTTTTCCCAAGGATCTTCTGAAACTTGATGAACTTAATACTGATCACCAGTGCTGTTCTCTATGTAATACCCTATTTCAGTTTACATGTAATAAAACAAGCTTGCGTGAGCGTGTTAGACGTGCTGTTGGAGTGTCAGCAAGGTAACATTTATGAAGGGATTCAGGGAAACCGGCAGGCTGGACTTGAGTCCTGGAGATGGGAAGTACAGTGCCTGCACTCTGAAGGAGGGGTGTTAATGCTGCAGTTATATAACTGTAGTGTAAGCGCACCTCTCGCAAGGCAGTGATGGAGTGAATGATGAAAGTTTTTCATTTTCGGGTACCCTGCCTTGGTGGGAAACGGCCGATGTGTTAATAAAAATATAACAATAAAACATTTTTTGGCACAAAATAAAGCCACCAGTATGCAATGTATTTCCAGCAATAACTGTCCTGGCCCTGACACAATGTCATTTCCACCAATTCTCCTATATTAATCATCTCCTATTTTACTAATCTTTGCCTCTGTCACTCATCTTTTATCTCTCATTGCGTATCTCCCGTCTTCCTGTCATCCTTTCATACATGTTAATCTCTCAGGGCCACTGCTTGACCTCTGGCAGTCACTGGTCACATCCTCTGTCAACAAAAGCCGCGGGTGAGGTGAGGGTCTCCAGGTTTGCAAGGTAAACAATACAACCTTCCCTCACAAACACTCGCTTTAAATTTTTATTTAAACCTTCACCAACATTCCGGTATTTACACTCAGCATACGTTCCTCGGGAACACGTTTTCTATGACTCTCTAACGTTATTTATTTTCCTAAGGAATTACTATAATCAGAAGTTAGAAGTTAGAAGTTTTTAACGCGGTGCAGTGTAGTGGCGTGCGTGCACTTTCTCTGCAATGTTGATGGTTGTTTGCACCTCATCCCAAGCTCATTCGGGAAGGTAAATATTGTTTTGACTCTGGCCAAATATTGCTGAAAAACTTTGTACGTTATAAAAGCCAAACTTAGGGGAAAATATTCCATCTTTTTTGCATTTTTTTTTTGTTTTCTTTGTGTACTTTATTATTTTCGTTTTTTTTTATTTAAAAAAAAAAAAAGAAAAAGTTACACAATTTGGCCAGTCATTATACACTATATAAAGATATGCTGATGTTATGACCAAGGTCATAATGAGATTAATGTATTTATTATCCACTTAATATTATACTCAGGGTTTCTTTAATATTAGCTAAATTAAAGATTCCACTAGTTTATAATATTATCTGATTTAGGAATATACCCGGGTATGATGTGTGTGTATATATATACATATAAATATATATATATATATATATATATATATATATATATATATATATATATATATATATATATATATTTATATTTATATATATATATATATATATATATATATATATATATATATATATATATATATATATATACCTTGAGTAATGTGTTAGGTAGGTAAACCTGGCTAAGGTTTATAACAAGGTATCTCCATTGGTGGGTAGTTCGCACCGCTCTACCCTCTCCCCCTATTGACGAGCTGATGTCATGAAGGGATTTACTGTCTATGGCCAGTTCACTCTCTCTGCTGACTCAGTGTACATTGACTGAGCTACCCTCCTAGTACTCCGCCTTATTCTCATTTGGATAGAGAAATTCTGTTGTAGAAACTCCTGAACCAGCTTGTGGTTTATTGTGAAGTTAAGTCTGCGGACAATTATATACTGTTACCTTCAGGTTACGATGTGACGACCAGTGTCAAGCTTAGAACTTTGTGATATATTCCTTATGCCAGGGAGTTAGTGAAAGTGTAAATTCTCAATATATGTACTTGCACACAAGTAATATTACTATTGAGGAAGCAGTAATATTCCTCTGATCATTAATAAGTGTAGTGACCATATTGATGTACATTCTATTTAAGAGTTCTCTTGTGTGAATGAAAGTTTCTGACAAAGTGATATTTAATAGATATTTATGATTATCTAAAGCATTTAAGCTTTTAAATAAAAAGAAACTAGAAAAGACTGAGTAACTACTATTTGTGCCTTACATTTCTAAGATTGGAACCATATCCTCTCATTCTACGAAGTATGTTGTTACGGAGTGCACTAACCTGGCTAAAGATTAAGATTCAAACCGTAAGAAGTGGGGGCCTGTCCGGGAGCTTTGAACTTATTGACCATGGATCGTGACATATCACAGTTGGTGAAGGACTTGACTCCAGATACGCTGAAGACTTTACCACTACAACAGTGCTGGCAAGTTGCTAGATATTTAGGAGTTTCTTATAACAATCGTTATATAGTGAGTACCGTCCATTCTATAATACAGAACATATTTTCTCAGCCCTCTGACACTGTCCCGAGGTTGGACTCGCATGGCAAGACACCCTCGGAGGAATCTTTGTCCCTAGGAGTAGCTCATGTGGTGGCTTCATTTGAAGACCTCACTTTGGGAGCAGAGGTTATGTCTCGGGACAACGTGCCACCTGATTCATGTAATGAGAGCCCATTAGCTAGCCCTGGTCATGTGGGGGCGACCGGAGGTGGAGCTCATCCCAAGCTTTGCCTAGAGGGACACACTCCTCCCACTCCTCCAGTACTTTTGACTCCTCTCACACTCGAACACTTTCAATGCTTGGAACATCTTTTAAAGTTGCAAACAGAGCAACTGGAATCCCAGTGCCTGCTGTATAAAGAAGAGTTCGAGAGGGAAAACATCAGATTCGAGAGGCAAAAAGAGGAGGAAAAGAGTAAGTCGTCCGCTACTCCAACCTTGACCTTTGACCTGCACAGGGCTGCCTCATTAGTGCCCAGGTTTTGTGAAACAGACTTGGACACTTCGACACATTTGAGAATCAGGCACGAGGGATGAGATGGCCTCGAGAACATTGGGCTACCTTACTTCACACCACCCTTAAGGGTAAGGCTCAATCATGTACTGCAGCTCTCCTGTATGACAAGTATGCAGATTACGAGGCAGTTAAGAAGATCATTTTAAAGGAGTATGACTTACTTCCTGTAAGTTATCAGCGCACTTTCCGCTCTCTACGAAGACTGCTCGGCCAAACCTGGGTAGAATTTGCCCGGCAAAAGAAGGTGGCTCTAGAGCGATGGTTGAGGTCATCTGGGTGTGATACTATGGAGAGTCTGATACAGTTGATCTTGCAAGAAGAATTTCAGAACTCTCTGACAGGCGATGTACGCTCCTTTGTTATCAAACACCAGACTGCAGATGTGTTGGCCTCTGCTTCTCTAGCTGATCACTTCGAGATAACCTCTCAATTGACCAAGGAAAAAGGGTCTAGAGACAAAGCCAGGTTATGTTCTCCTAAGAGTCAGCCTTTCTCTTCTAGGAAAATGGTTCAGCAGACCTCTCCTCCTCATTCAGCAAAAGCCTACTTGAGTGTCGTCCATAGTAATGGTAAAGGAAGACCATCTTACGAGAGAGATACAGCAAGAAGAGGCCCAACTTGCTTTTATTGTCAGAAACCAGGCCATTGGAGGCGCTCATGTTTCCAATTAAGTCGAGACCGTAAGCGGTCAGGTTCCGAAACAATACCTGTACAGATGACGTTTTCCTCAAAATTGAAGTGCCTAATTCCCTCTGAACTGTTCGCAGACAAAGTTTCGGAAGCCATGTTGCCTTACTTCTTTAAGGGTAAGGCTGGAATTACAGAGGACCAAATGGTGGACATAGTATCCTATCGGGATACGGGAAGCTACCTGACCTTACTGAGAAAAGGAGTACTTCCTCTAAATGATGACACTTATATTAACCTGGATGTTCTGCTAGAAGGTTACGGTGGCGCCATCACAAGAGTACCCCTTCATAAGGTGTATGTGAACGTAGATTCATATCAAGGTGAAGCTGTTGTGGGCCTTTCTGATACTGATTTTCCCATTAAGAGTGTAGATCTATTGGTGGGTAATAATTTAGGAAGAGGAGGAATTTGCCGAGAACCTTATATTATAGAGAAGTTCTCTGGAGAGAATTACGCCATTGAAGGGTGTAAGGAAGGTCCTCGTCTATTCCCTCTTACAGCTATAACCAGGGCTATGGCTAAAAATTTGGAACCACTGCCTACTCCTGATTAACCCTCAGATTGGGGTTTGGATGCTCTGTTCAGTGCCAGTGATCAACATGAAGTCGAAAATCAGCCTCCAAAATCCCATTATTATTATTATTATAATCAAGGGGGAAGCGCTAAACCTGGAGGATTATACAGCGCCTGTGGGGGGGGATGTGGAAGGCATTCAGGCTTAATTCGGGGAACTGGAGCACAGATCCAATTCCCTAAATCAAGAGCCCCTCACCAACATCAAGGAACCTTCCTTGAGGGGTCCAAAATCCCAAGTGGTAGATTTTGCCCCATTACGGAGTAACGACTTTAATCGGGAAAATTTAGTGAAAGAACAGCTTGAAGACCCGTTGTTGAAACAGGCAAGGGATCAAGCGCTTACTGAGATGGAAGCTGAGGGTAAGGAAGAATGTTTTTATTACTCTGACGGTATCATGATGAAGAAATTTCCGTCGACTTCAGTTAATTCATGTCTCAAGCCAAAACAGCTTTTGGTTTTACCTGTCCGACTTCAGGAGTTAGCGTTGGAAGTGGCACATTCTAGCCCCATGGGTGGACATTTGGGAATAAGAAAGACTCTAGGAAAATTAGCCCGATATTTCTTCTGGCCCTGGCTGGGTTTGATTGGTGTTAAGGGGTACGGGAGTTATTTCTTGAGTAGCTTTAGGTAGATGTCGTTTTGATAAGGACCTGCCTCGTATGGGCCAGTAGGCCTTCTGCAGTGTTCCTACATTCTTATGTTCTTATACCGTGACTGAGTACTTGAGAAACAGTGCTATTTGCCAGCTCATTGGAAAGCCTGCACAAAAACCTCCTCCTGCTCCCCTCTTACCTATTGCCGTAGAAGGCGAACCCTTCTCTCGGCTCGTAATAGACTGTGTGGGACCTCTCCCAAAAACTAGGCTTGGCAATCAATATCTTCTTACTATAATGGATACGGCTACTCGTTATCCAGAGGCTGTGCCCCTTCGCAAGATTAGTGCCAAGGCTATTGTGAGAGTCCTATTTAGATTCTTCGCACAATTCGGATTCCCTAAGGAGATTCAATCTGACAGAGGGACGAATTTCACATCAAAGATTTTCCGTGAAGCTATGTCCAGGGTCGGAGTTAAACCCATTGTTTCAACAGCATATAGACCCCAAACCCAGGGTGTCAGAGAGGTTTCACCAAACCCTGAAGATCATGATGAGGGCATACTGTGAGCAGTTCTCAACAGCCTGGGATGAAGGTATTCCTTTCCTCCTCCTTGCCTTAAGAGAGAGCAAACAGGAGAGTTCAGGATATAGTCCTTTTGAACTCATTTATGGTCATGCGGTCCGAGGACCGTTAGTAATGCTAAAGGACGTATGGTCTGGAAAAGTGGAGCCGCCTTTATGTTTATCCCCCACGGCAATGCAAGAACACTAGTTTTTTACTCGGCAATTGGCCTCTGACAACCTCAGACAAGCTCAAAACCGTATGAAACAAAGTTATGACGAGACTGCTGTGGAGCGTTCATTAAATGTGGGAGAAAAAGTGTTAGCTTTAAAGCCGGTGCCAGGCCATACCTTGCAACCCAAGTATGAGGGTCCAATGGAGGTGATTAAGAAGCTGAGTAAGGTAAATTATGTGGTAAGAACACCAGAAAATCGACCCGAACTTACCATATAAATCAGCTAAAGAAATACTACGAAGGGCTTGTCCCTGTGGCTGTGGTGAGGACACAAGAAGGTGACTCAAGTAAAGAAGATTCTTCACGTGGAGTCGAGATAAGACTGAAGAACTCGGAAATAATGGAAACCTTAGATGATTATCTCGGTAACTTAGAAAAGAAAAGAGCAAGTGAAATCCGAGACTTGATTTCCACTTATAGAAGTCTCTTTGGAGATATCCCCAGACAGTGCACCATGGGGATCCACGATGGGGACGTGCAAGGAGCTGCTCCAGTTAAACAAGCTCCGTATAGACTCAGCCCAGTAAAGAATAAAGCTCTGCGGGAGGAAATAAGTTTCTTGTTCAATCATGGTTTGATTGAACATAGCAAAAGCCCTTGGGCTTCACCGTGTGTCCTTGTACCTAAGTCGGACGGTTCATTTAGAATGTGTACCGACTATCGGAGAGTAAATTCCCTAACAGTGCCTGACGGAGTTCCCCTTCCTAGGGTTGACGACCTAATAGACAGCGTCTCCAGTGCTAAGTATGTCAGTCGTTTGGACCTCCTGCGTGGTTATTATCAAGTGCCGTTATCGCCCCAAGCGCAGGAGATTTCTTCTTTCACCGTGCCTGGAGGCCTGTTTAACTACAGGGTGATGCCCTTCGGGCTCTGCAACGCAGCCTCGACCTTCCAGAGGCTTATGAATCAGCTGACGTATGACTTGGAAGGAACGGAAGCCTACCTAGATGATCTGGTAGTATTCAGCGATGACTGGCCTCAACACCAAATTCGGCTGGAAGCGCTCTTGAAAAGGCTAGATGAACACCATTTTACCGTCAACCTTGCTAAGTGTGAGTTTGGTCAGGCCCGAATAAAATATCTGAGATTTAATATAGGACAAGGCACGGTTGCCATAATAGCAATGATTCTTGCTATTATGGATTTTCCCGCTCCGCAAGACAAGAAAGGTGTACAGAGGTTCATAGGGATGGCCGGTTACTACCGCCGGTTTTGCCCTAATTTTTCGCAAGTGGCAGCTCCCCTGTTTGAACTTACAAGTTCTAAAGTTCCTTTTAAATGGACGGCTACAAGTGAGTTAGCCTTTACTCGTCTAAAGCGTCTACTTGGTTCCTCTCCAGTTCTACAGAGTCCGGTGTTCGACGCTCCCTTTACTTTACAAGTGGATGCCAGCGAGTATGCAGTCGGTGCTGTGCTTCTACAACCTTCCTCCTCTTCTGATCTTTTACACCCAGTCTGTTATTTTTCTGCAAAATTGAAACCCCATCAATTAAGTTATGCAACCGTTGAAAAGGAGGCACTAGCATTGGTCTTAGCCTTGGAACACTTTGAAGTCTATCTCGGGACTACCCCTCATAAAATTAGAGTAAAAACAGATCATAATCCCTTAACCTTTTTAAACACCATGAAGGCTAAGAATGCTAGAATACAAAGATGGTCCCTTAGGATACAACCTTTTTCTATAAGTATTAACCATATTAGAGGAGCTGATAATGTTATTGCTGACACTCTGTCGCGTCCTTAAGACATGTAATTAAATTTGAATTTATAAAAGAGGATTTGTAGTGCACTTTTATAGGTATGTATTTGTTTAATGCATTTTCTTAATGCTATTTGTTTACTTACAGTTATCTGATTCTTGTAACCACTGAGGAGACCTGTCACGTAAGCCACCATATGGTATCCAGAACTTATTTCTGCGGTGGCAGTCTCCTGTTGACTTCTGCTACCAATGGTCACTTAAGGCCTCTTTATGAGAAACACCTCTTCTACCAGAAGCTCTGGTTACGTGGTGTCTACACATACGTGGTTTGGCGACACAAGACTTTTAATTTTCTTGTTGGAGAAGCAACATTTGTTATCAGGGTCTTTGTTAGAGGAATGACATGTATTCTGGTTTATATTCTATTTTTGAAGTCCTCTTTTACGGCGAAGTTTAGTCGTTGAAAGGGGGGGGGGTGTTGTGACCAAGGTCATAATAATATTAATGAATGTATTATCCACTTAATATTATACTCGGGGTTTCTTTAATATTAGATAAATTAAAGATTCCACTAGTTTATAATATTATCTGATTTAGGAATATACCCGGGTATGATGTGTGTGTGTATATATATATATATATATATATATATATATATATATATATACCTTGAGTAATGTGTTAGGTAGGTACACCTGGCTAAGGTTTATAACAAGGTATCTCCATCGGTGGGTAGTTCGCACCGCTCTACCCTCTTTCCCTTTTGACGAGCTGATGTCATGAAGGGATTTACTGTCTATGGCCAGTTCACTCTCTCTGCTGACTCAGTGTACATTGACTGAGCTACCCTCCTAGTACTCCGCCTTATTCTCACTTGGATAGAGAAATTCTGTTGTAAAAACTCCTGAACCAGCTTGTGGTTTATTGTGAAGTTAAGTCTGCGGACAATTATATACTGTTACCTTCAGGTTACGATGTGACGACCAGTGTCAAGCTTAGAACTTTGTGATATATTCCTTATGCCAGGGAGTTAGTGAAAGTGTAAATTCTCAATATATGTACTTGCACACAAGTAATGTTTAAGAGTTCTCTTGTGTGAATGAAGGTTTCTGGCGAAGTCATATTTAATATTTATGATTATCTAAAGTATTTAAGCTTTTAAATAAAAAGAAACTAGAAAAGACTGAGTAACTACTATTTGTGCCTTACATTTCTAAGTTTGGAACCATATCCTCTCATTCTACGAAGTATGTTGTTACGCAGTGCACTAACCTGGCTTAAGATTAACCGTAACAGCTGAAAACCAAAGTTTGGATGAATCCAAATCACTTGCAAGAAGATGGGCACTAATATACTTGGTGAGATAATGTGCAAGCACAGACGTCCACCTTCCTGTCTGTGCTTCAGTCATCAGGACTACGGTGCTGAACACCTTCCTGTCTGTGCTTCAGTCATCAGGACTACGGTGCTCAACACCTTCCTGCCTGTGCTTCAGTCATCAGGACTACGGTGCTCAACACCTTCCTGTCTGTGCTTCAGTCATCAGGACTATGGTGCTCAACACCTTCCTGTCTGTGCTTCAGTCATCGGGACTACGGTGCTCAACACCTTCCTGTCTGTGCTTCAGTCATCAGGACTACGGTGCTCAACACCTTCATGGCTGAGACTGATTACTACGTCTTCAACTGAGTTTTATTTATAATTCTAGGAGGCTGAGGGACTGATTATCTTCCCTAAAGTCTTCCTGGTACCTCCCTGTGCTGTAACGATAAAGCCACTGGATGGCGAAACGTCTGCAAAATCAAGATACCCAAAGGTAGCAAATGTGTCTAATTCGTCAACTTGACGAAATTTTATATCACTGATACATAACTTGTTAGACACAGCAACATCTGGCATCATGTACTTCCATCGGTGGGTCCCGCTGACTAGTGACAATGGCTAAATCTGCTGCACCTCATCTGACTCCAGTACAAATGCGCTCACTTTCTGTCTGTGCTTCAAATTCATTATGGCTACAGTGTTCAGTACCTGCTTCTAGGCTGAGAGACTGATTACCGCATCTCCTACTACATTTTAAATATAAATCTGCTAATCTGAGGGAGTGATTTCCTTCTCTTCAACAGTTTCTTTCGCCACTGGATGGCTAAACGGCTACAAAATGAAGATATAGAGTGTTCCATATATGTCTAATTCGTTAACTTATTGATATTGTATACCACTGATATATTAAGATTTCGAAAAAAGAGACTTTTATATAGGTCAGGGCAACAAGAAGTTAAAGTAGTGGTAAATCTATGGTGAGAATGATAGCCTTTGAGGACGATTTTCCAGCATGGACACTAGGTCTGGTACAGTACTCCAATATATGTACACAGTTCTCAATGTAAGAAGAGAGCAGGAAAATGAGAACTGGCGAAAAATAGCGCTGTGGAGAATGCCTTTAGTCGAAGAAACAGAGTCAGGGCTTGACCGAGTAGAATAGTGACTGATGGAGATGATGATGATGATAGGAGAAGAGCGGTGACATTGTCAGCGATTTTGTAAACATAGAAGCGCACTCAAGTATGCACCTTGAACCCTGAGGAAGGTGTTAGGCTGTGGTGGCTACCAGGAAAATCAGTTAGCTTTACATAAGAACATAAGAAAGGAGGAATACTGCAGTAGGCCTATTGGCCAATACTGGGCAAGTCCTTCACAAATCCAACCCACTAACAGAATATTTGTCCAACCCATTTTCAATGCTCCCCAAGTACTAAGCTTCGATAAAACTATTAACTCATGTGCAAGTCCCACTCAGGTGGGACTTGCGCATTGCTAGAATTTTAATTTGTGCCATCAATCTTATACGATACATCCCTCTTGCGCCTGGAACCAATCTTGGGCGGAAAACATTATATACTAAGTCAAAAAAGGAGAATTAGTGTGCACTACCTAGCAGAGTTTACTTCCAGAGGGGAATCATAGGCCTAGTGTGTCGTGGGCAAAATAATAACAGAACTTTTTTTTTGTCAGAGGAAAGAAAGTCTCCCTGATAACATTGTGTATACACAGTGTATAGTGCATACTACAGTGGCTCCCTAGTATAGATAATAGTATATAGATAAAGGCTAAAGTGTCATTTGAAAACAGGTGAATTTGTAAATGAAGTGATAAGCCTATAGAGGCAGGTGCCAGAAGTCGCCAGAAACTTACCACAGTGGTCGGCTGTTTTAATAATCTTCCTGGCCTGCTAGTGTACTCGCATATAATCTAGTGATGCCAGTGATTAGCAGAATACAGTGTTGTAGTAGCAACTAACCAGTATTATAATGGTACTTAGTGGAGTGGAGTGACTTTCATTAGTTTCTATTTTCTTGAAATACCAGACGTATACTGTGAATTTCATATAACCTGTAGTTACCAGCGGTCGCAATATACACAACCAGAAGCAAATATTACTACAGAAAAAGCGTCCTTCCTCCAAAATTTCCACCAGTCAACTATAGTGATAATATAGCATTTATTGTGGTGGAGACGGAAAAAAACTAGAAAAGCTAGATACAGTGATTGTTAAACAAGGGTTGAGGTCAACCATTCGTCATTGTAGGAGCTGCCAGCAATCGCCGGTTCTTCAACACGCAAGTTATACTTTTTGTATTAATCAAATCACATATTACTTGGGTAGATAACTTCTAGTAGATCCTTCATGTGTTAGCCCAAATCACCGACCAGTATGTTTTAAATAAGTGACCCACTGATCAAATCAGACTGGTTCCGAACCCTCGACTGGTCCGAACCCTCGACCGATTTCAAACCGTTTCGTTGGACAATAAAGCAGACTGTAAACGGATGAGGTTGTAGGCGCCCTTATAAACACAAACAATAAATAAAAAACAGGAGCGTACTCCGGTAAGCTGTCCTAACATACAAGTACAGTTAGAAATAGAAATACAACTAGCTAGAGCTTCACTTTAAGGAGGTTATTAATAGAGTATTCAAGAGTTGCTAGTAGAATTACAGTAATTCAACCATTCAAATCATTATGAAGCTCTGTGTAGTCTGCAATCAATCAAACAAACGGGCTTCCACATGGATAAATTGTCATTTTTGTGGAAATTGGTGTCACGCCCCTTGTGCAAATATCCAAGAACTAGCTACGAGAAGTATTAAAACAGGGAAGTGTTTTTGGGTATGTCCAAATGAGATAAATCTGTGGACTAATATCACATTGGTATTAAAAGAGGATAACATCAAAGCTGCTTTCGTAGACAACCTGGAAGCTTTCTACAACAGATGGGAACATAAAAAGTCTGGGCTGGATGGTACTGCCCTTGATACTGGCCATGTAGACAGAAACTATAAGGCTGGAGGTGATGTCCTGGTTGTCAGTAAATGTGGGGCTGATAGTGCTGTCCTGGTAGACAGTAATGGTGAAGCTGGAGGTGCTGTCCTGGGAGACAGTAATGGTGAAGCAGGAGATTTTGTCCAGGTAGTCGGGAATTGTACGCAGGTTGGAATGCATATAAATGACCTCATGGGAGACAGGAGCCGTAGTGGGGAATCAAGTGTAGTCAAAGATAAGATAAAACCAATATTGCAAACTAGAAATACCGCAGGAAATAACAAACAAGAGGACTCCATTAGCAATAGTGAGGATATATTACCAAAAACAACTGGTGGGAGCTCCTTTGTTGGTGCTAGGGAGGATAGGAATAAGACAGGTAAACATGCACCAACAGGGAATACAGTCACAGAAACCCAAGGCAAACATGCACCAACAGGGAATACAGTCACAGAAACCCAAGGCAAACGGAAACCAAGCCTGTGCACATACTATGCACTTGGTATCTGCAGGCATGGGAAATCTGGAAAAACAGATGGGACGTGCAACTACGACCACCCTAGAAAATGCCGTGCCCATATGACAACAGGAAAATGCAAACTCCCTTCCTGTAAGCTTTTTCACCCCGAAATGTGTCCCTCTTCAGTACAGGAATGACTGTGCTATAACGTAAATTGCCAGGCACACCATCTAAAGGGGACAAAAAGATACAAAACATCCAGGCCATGGGAAAACCTGGGTAGTCACAGTCACTCAAGAGGGAGAGGTTTTTTAGTGCCAGGAAGAAAAAAAACTGGCAGGAAATGGCAGAAATCGTACACCAAATCCAGTCATTCCTGGAGTGGAACCACAGTCGATGGCCTCCACTCCAAACCAACAGATACAGATACTAATGCCGGAAACCCCCTCCCCCCCCAGTACCAACAATACCACCAGTCCGATGACATTCATCTTTGCAAATATACAGGGTCTAAAGCCAGCAACAAACAAAATACCTTTCATCCGTGGACTGCTTGCAAAGGCAAAGGCAATGTTCGCGGCTTTCACTGAGACCCACATAAAGGATCACTTGGACAACGAAATATGGAGCCCAGGTTACAACCTATACAGATGCGACAGAGTGAACAGGCAAAAGGGGGGAGGGGGGTTAGCCTGTACATTGCAGAGTCACTTGTGTGCACAGAACTGCTAAATGCCTCAAATGATGTAGTGGAAGTTTTAGCAGTAAAGATCGAGAACCAAAACCTAGTCATTGTGGTAGTCTACAAGCCTCCGGATGCAACATCCCAGCAATTCCAGGAACAGCTGTTAAAAATTGATCACTGTCTGGAAAATCTGCCAGCTCCTGCGCCCAACATCTTGCTCCTGGGGGATTTCAACTTAAGGCACCTAAAATGGAGGAATATAGCAAATAATATTGTTGCAGTAATAACACCAGGAGGCAGCTCTGATGAAAACTCACACACACACACGAGCTTTTAAATCTCTGCACAAAATTAAATTTAAATCAGCAAATAATAGAGCCTACTAGACTGGAGAATACACTAGACCTCATCTTCACTAACAATGATGATCTGATACAAAATGTCACCATATCAAAAACAAAATACTCAGATCACAACATAATTGAGGTTCAGACATGTATGCGCGGAGCCCCAGACCGACATAATGAGATTAGTCACGAGGGAGCATTCACCAAATTCAACTTCAATAACAAAAACATAAAGTGGGACCAAGTAAACCAAATCCTAACTGATATAAGCTGGGAAGATATACTAAGCAACACAGACCCCAACTTATGCCTAGAACAGATTAACTCGGTGGCGCTCGATGTATGCACAAGGCTTATTCCTCTAAGAAAAAGGAGGAGTAGATGTAAAATAGAAAGGGACAGGCGCTCCCTTTACAGGCGACGGAAAAGAATAACAGAGCGGCTAAAAGAGGTCAATATATCTGAAATGCGTAGGGAGACACTGGTCACAGAAATAGCAAGCATCGAACATAAGCTAAAGGAATCTTATAGGAGTCATGAATCGCGGGAAGAGCTAAAAGCCATAAATGAAATCGAAAGAAATCCAAAGTATTTCTTCTCCTATGCCAAATCAAAGTCGAGAACAACGTCCAGTATTGGGCCCCTACTTAAACAAGATGGGTCCTACACAGATGACAGCAAGGAAATGAGTGAGCTACTCAAGTCCCAGTATGACTCAGTTTTTAGCAAGCCGCTAACCAGACTGAGAGTCGAAGATCAAAATGAATTTTTTATGAGAGAGCCACAGAATTTGGTTAACACAAGCCTATCTGATGTTATCCTGACGCCAAATGACTTCGAACAGGCGATAAATGACATGCCCATGCACTCTGCCCCAGGGCCAGACTCATGGAACTCCATGTTCATCAAGAACTGCAAGAAGCCCCTATCACGAGCTTTTACCATCCTATGGAGAGGGAGCATGGACACGGGGGTCGTCCCACAATTACTAAAAACAACAGACATAGCCCCACTCCACAAAGGGGGCAGTAAAGCAACAGCAAAGAACTACAGACCGATAGCACTAACATCCCATATCATTAAAATCTTTGAAAGGGTCCTAAGAAGCAAGATCACCACCCATCTAGAAACCCATCAGTTACACAACCCAGGGCAACATGGGTTTAGAACAGGTCGCTCCTGTCTGTCTCAACTATTGGATCACTACAAGGTCCTAGATGCACTAGAAGACAAAAAGAATGCAGATGTAATATATACAGACTTTGCAAAAGCCTTCGACAAGTGTGACCATGGCGTAATAGCGCACAAAATGCGTGCTAAAGGAATAACGGGAAAAGTCGGTCGATGGATCTATAATTTCCTCACTAACAGAACACAGAGAGTTGTAGTCAACAGAGTAAAGTCCGAGGCAGCTACGGTGAAAAGCTCTGTTCCACAAGGCACGGTACTTGCTCCCATCTTGTTCCTCATCCTCATATCTGACATAGACAAGGATGTCAGCCACAGCATCGTGTCTTCCTTTGCAGATGACACCCGAATCTGCATGACAGTGTCTTCCATTGCAGACACTGCAAGGCTCCAGGCGGACATCAACCAAATCTTTCAGTGGGCTGCAGAAAACAATATGAAGTTTAACGATGAGAAATTTCAATTACTCAGATATGGCAAACACGAGGAAATTAAATCGTCATCAAAGTACGAAACAAATTCTGGCCACAAAATAGAGCGAAACACCAACGTCAAAGACCTGGGAGTGATCATGTCGGAGGATCTCACCTTCAAGGACCATAACATTGTATCAATCGCATCTGCTAGAAAAATGACAGGATGGATAATGAGAACCTTCAAAATAGGGATGCCAAGCCCATGATGACACTCTTCAAGTCGCTTCTTCTATCTAGGCTGGAATATTGCTGCATACTAACAGCACCTTTCAAGGCAGGTGTAATTGCTGACCTAGAAAATGTACAGAGAACCTTCACGGCGTGCATAACGGAGATAAAACACCTCAATTACTAGGAGCGCTTGAGGTTCCTGAATCTGTATTCCCTGGAACGCAGGCGGGAGAGATACATGCTTATATACACCTGGAAAATCCTAGAGGGACTAGTACCGAACTTGCACACGAAAATCACTCACTACGAAAGCAAAAAACTTGGCAGACGATGCAACATCCCCCCAATGAAGAGCAGGGGTGTCACTAGCACGTTAAGAGACCATACAATAAGTGTCAGGGGCCCGAGACTGTTCAACTGCCTCCCAGCATACATAAGGGGGATTACCAACAGACCCCTGGCAGTCTTCAAGCTGGCACTGGACAAGCACCTAAAGTTGGTTCCTGACCAGCCGGGCTGTGGCTCGTACGTTGGTTTGCGTGCAGCCAACAGTAACAGCCTGGTTGATCAGGCTCTGATCCACCAGGAGGCCTGGTCACAGACCAGGCCGCGGGGGCGTTGACTCCCGGAACTCTCTCCAGGTAAACTCCAGGTAAACACATAACGAAGGGGCATTATGGAGACACAGAACGTTATCCTTTGAAGCAAAAAGGGGAATGTATGAGAGTATAATGATACCAACGCTCTTATATGAGTGTGATGCATGGGTTGTAAATGTTGCAGCAAGGAGGAGAAGGTTGGAGGCAGTGGAGATGTCGTGTCTGAGGGTAAAGTGTGGTGTAAATATTATGCGGAGAATTCGTAGCTTGGAGATTAGAAGGTGGTGCGGGATTACTAAAAGAGAGAGAGAGAGCCTGCCAGAGAGAGGACTGAAGAGGGATTGTTGAGGTGGTTCAGACATTTAGAGAGGATGGAACAGAAAAAAATAAGGATGACTTGGGAGGTAAATGAATGTGCAGTGCAAGAAAAGGGGTAGGGGTCGTGTGTGAGCATTGGATAGAAGTGAATGGAGGTAAATGGTTTTTACGACTTTAAATGCTGTTGGAGTGTGAGCAAGGTAACATTTATAAAGGGATTCAGGGAAACCAATAAGCCGGATTTGTATCCTGTTGGTGGGAGGTACAGTACCTGCACTCTAAAAGACGGGTGAGGATATTTGTATTTTGAACTGTAGCATCGGCTGGTCTTTATCATGAAGCAAGTGATGGTAAAAGTGTTTCTTCTTTTTCAGGTCACCCTGGGTGGGAGACGGCCGATGTGTTAAAAATAATAAATGAATATTGCTATTTAATAAAATTTGCAAATTGGACTTTATGTCGACCAATAACAGCAAGAACCTATATTCAGAAAACCGCACAAATGGAGAAAATTTTAACCTGATTATAAAGCTATTTTTCGGTTATATTAAAAAATATCCAACGATTTCAGACTTTTGTTTTTGTTCTTTTATTACACCAACAAATTTTCCTGCACGCAAAAAACTTGATGTGTAGTATTGTGGCTGTACGACGCATTTCCCACTAAAAATATGAAGTCGCTCAGAAGTAAACTTAAATTTATTTAACGCGAAATAACGGAATGAACATTTCACACTTTTGTACATAAAATGATCAGATCTGCTCTTACACTCTTGAAGTTTACTCTCCGCCATAGAACAGACACCTTTCTGAAGGTCTGAAGTTATTCTGGTGAAGGTTTTCCAAGTTATCTGAGCCATCCAGGTGCTGGGAATGAGCTCATCATCTTTGGTGATGGTCACTTGCGCTCACCAGTTGTTCCAAGAATGTGACCCTCGTGACTGCACAACCCTTGAAATTCTGAAGACGATTGTATGAAGCTTTCTCGAGATATGAGCAAAATAATAGCGAAAAGTTGGTGGAAGGAAATGAAAAAAAAAAGAAAAGAAAAATGGAGGAAAGCTCTTAAAACGTCCCAGTTTGGGGAAGCCTAATAGATCCCAGGAAAACAGTAGTGAGCTGTTTCTCCTTAATGTTGACACTTTACTTAACTGAGGTTGAAGAAGGGCAGTTTGTATGGCTCAATGAGGACTTCAGAGTGATGTCCTGACGCTGTGGAATGTTCTCTGGGATATAAGGCACAATTTAGGAGCTGCTTTATTAAGGTTGTGCAGAGCGTTATCATAAACAGGCGTCTGGCTAAGAACCTTTGAGTCTCTACGAACTTTAGTAGGACAGAGTAATTTTAAAGTTAGTATTGTGTGGAAAAAAGGGTAGAGACACAAGATATTTTGTCTAAGCAGAGCTTGTGTCTGCTGGCAGCTTCTACTCACAGGGTGAATGCTCTGCTCCAACACTAAGCCACAAGCTTAGGATTTACTAAAAAGAATTATAAATTCTTATACCTACACTCTCACTGGCTTTTACTCAAGAACTAGGTCACCTTATATTAAATATAACTTCATTGTTGCCAGGGTTGTTTATTCAATTATCAGCTGGCTACGTGCGTATACGATCACTCACAAAAAAAAGTGAAGGAGTAGGTTAAATGGCTGCGTTTTTTCCTCTTATTAATAACATCTTCATAGTAAACAAATAATCTCGTACCTCAGGTTCATAAGACAGAGACTTCTGTGTACTTTCCGTAATACAAAGAGCAACAGCTGGAGGCCTTAACACTGACTGCTAAGACTAACGTAGTGCAGCTACAACGTATCCAGAACCGGGCATTGTGCTGGGTGTGAGGTGGAGGACCTCGCCAAGTGCGAGTCTATCCACCTCAGGATCGGCATACCATCGCTGAATGTGTGCTGGAAAATACTGAGCAACACACAGATTGACAAACTTTAAACACACTATGACAATTGGACTTCCTTAACGACACTATCAGACGCTCTCTTCACAGCTCTTTACAATCCTGTTCCTCTAACACTTTACACTTAGCCTTTCCTAAGCCACATTTCTTGCTCTATTAATGCATTTTTCTTGCACTTTTCACGCCTATATGTCTAATAGTAACTACCATTCATTATTTAGTACCAATACGGCAGCCGCTACCTCATTGTATATGTTATCCTTCATTATGGATATTATCCATCATTATGGATATTATCCATCATTATGGATATTATCCTTCATTATGGATATTATCCTTCATTATGGATATTATCCTCTAATGGATATATCACTTCTTATGGATAGTATCCATCATTAATGGATATCATCCCATGTCATCATATGGATATTATCCTTCATTATGGATATTATCCATCATAATGGATATTATCCTTCATTATGGACTATTAGTCCTCATATATGGATATTATCCTTCATTATGGATATTATCCATCATAATGGATTATATCCTTCATTTGGATTTATCCTATGGATCACCTCATTATGGATTTGATCCTCATTATGGATAATTATCCTTCATTATGGATATTATCCTTCATTATGGACATTATCCATCATAATGGATATTATCCTTCATTATGGATATTATCCATCATAATGGATATCATCCTTCATTATGGATATTATCCTTGATTATGGATATTATCCTTCATTATGGATATTATCCTTCATTATGGATATTATCCTTCATTATGGATATTATCCTTCATTATGGATATTATCCTTCATTATGGATATTATCCTTCATTATGGATATTATCCATCATTATGGATATTATCCTTCATTATGGATATTATCCATCATTATGGATATTATCCTTCATTATGGATATTATCCTTCATTATGGATATTATCCTTCATTATGGATATTATCTTCATTATGGATATTATCCTTCATAATGGATATTATCCATCATTATGGATATTATCCTTCATTATGGATATTATTCTTTATTATGGATATTATCCTTCATTATGGATATTATCCTTCATTATGGATATTATCCTTCATTATGGATATTATCCTTCATTATGGATATTATCCTTCATTATGGATATTATCCTTCATTATGGATATTATTCTTTATTATGGATATTATCCTTCATTATGGATATTATCCTTCATTATGGATATTATTCTTTATTATGGATATTATCCTTCATTATGGATATTATCCTTCATTATGGATATTATCCTTCATTATGGATATTATCCTTCATTATGGATATTATTCTTTATTATGGATATTAATTTTTTTCCTTCATTATTGGATATTATCCATCATTATGGATATTATCCTTCATTATGGATATTATTCTTTATTATGGATATTATCCATCATTATGGATATTATCCTTCATTATGGATATTATTCTTTATTATGGATATTATCCTTCATAATGGATATTATCCTTCATTATGGATATTATCCTTCATTATGGATATTATCCTTCATTATGGATATTATCCTTCATTATGGATATTATCCTTCATTATGGATATTATCCTTCATTATGGATATTCTGACTCAATCAGAGAAGGTGACCTAAGTCAGTCTTGCTTGGAATAATTTATATTATCAGAATATAAAAATTATACAAATACAATTATCTAGTATAATTATGAAAACGTATTTTATACTTAGCATAGATAACAAGAGGAAATTTAGATAATCTGGAAAACAATTAGCAAAAAATATAAAAAATCCGTTACCAAAACTATTAAAGAAAGTATTTAACGAGCATAGAGAGTGCTGGCCCTCAGGCACAGAGGTCTGGCCCTCAGGCACAGAGGTCTAGCCCTCAGGCACAGAGGTCTGGCCCTCAGGCACAGAGGGCTGGCCCTCAGGCACAGAGGTCTGGCCCTCAGGCAAGAGGGCTGGCTCTCAGGCACACAGGTCTGGCCCTCAGGCACAGAGGTCTGGCCCTCAGGCACAGAGGTCTGGCCCTCAGGCACAGAGGTCTGGCCCTCAGGCACAGAGGTCTGGCCCTCAGGCAAGAGGGCTGGCTCTCAGGCACACAGGTCTGGCCCTCAGGCACAGAGGGCTGGCCCTCAGGCACAGAGGTCTGGCCCTCAGGCACAGAGGTCTGGCCCTCAGGCACAGAGGTCTGGCCCTCAGGCACAGAGGTCTGGCCCTCAGGCACAGAGGTCTGGCCCTCAGGCACAGAGGCGTGGCCCTCAGGCACAGAGGTCTGGCCCTCAGGCACAGAGGTCTGGCCCTCAGGCACAGAGGTCTGGCCCTCAGGCACAGAGGTCTGGCCCTCAGGCACAGAGGTCTGGCCCTCAGGCACAGAGGTCTGGCCCTCAGGCACAGAGGCGTGGCCCTCAGGCACAGAGGTCTGGCCCTCAGGCACAGAGGTCTGGCCCTCAGGCACAGAGGTCTTGCCCTCAGGCACAGAGGGCTGGCCCTCAGGCACAGAGGTCTTGCCCTCAGGCACAGAGGTCTGGCCCCCAGGAACAGAGGTCAGGCCCTCAGGCACAGAGGTCTGGCCCCCAGGAACAGAGGTCTGGCCCTCAGGCACAGAGGTCTGGCCTCCAGGCACAGAGGTCTGGCCCTCAGGCACAGAGGTCTGGCCCCAAGGCACAAAGGTCTAGCCCTCAGGCACAGAGGTCTGGCCCTCAGGCTCAGAGGTATGGCCCTCAGGCACAGAGGTCTGGCCTTAGGCACAGAGGGCTGGCCCTCAGGCACAGAGGTCTGGCCCTCAGGCACAGAGGTCTGGCCCTCAGACACAGAGGTCTGGCCCTCAGGCACAGAGGTCTTGCCTCAGGCACAGAGACGTGGCCCTCAGGCACAGAGGTCTGGCCCTCAGACACAGAGGTCTGGCCCCCAGGCACAGAGGTCTGGCCCTCAGGCACAGAGGTCTGGCTCCCAGGCACAAAGGTATGGCCCCCAGGCACAGAGGTCTGGCCCTCAGGCACACAAGTCTGGCCCTCAGGCACACAGGTCTGGCCCTCAGGCACAGAGGGCAGGCCCTCAGGCACAGAGGGCTGGCCCTCAGGCACAGAGGTCTGGCCCTCAGGCACAGAAGTCTGGCCCTCATTCACAGAGGTCTGGCCCTCAGGCACAGAGGTCTGGCCCTCAGGCACAGAGGTCTGGCCCTCAGGCACAGAGGTTTGGCCCTCAGGCACAGAGGTCTGGTCCTCAGGCAAGAGGGCTGGTTCTCAGGCACACAGGTCTGGCCCTCAGGCACAGAGGGCTGGCCCTGAGGCACAGAGGTCTGGCCCTAAGGCACAGAGGTCTGGCCCTCAGGCACAGAGGTCTTGTCCTCAGGCACAGAGGTCTGGCAATGAGGCACAGAGGTCTGCCCCTCAGGCGCAGAGGTCTGGCCCTCAGGCACATAGGTCTGGCCATCAGGCACAGAGGTCTGGAACTCAGGCACAGAGGTCTGGCCCTAACCCACAGAGGTCTGGCCCTCAGGAATTGAGGTCTGGCTCTCAGGCAAAGAGGTCTTGCCCTCAGACACAGAGGTCTGGCCCCCAGGCACAGAGGTCTGGCCCTCAGGCACAGAGAACTGGCCCCCTGCCACAGAGGTCTGGCCCTCAGGCACAGAGGTATGGCCATCAGGCCCAGAGGTCTGGCCCTAAGGCACAGAGGTCTGGCCCTCAGGCACAGAGGTCTGGCTCCCAGGAACAGAGGTCTGGCCCTCAGGCACAGAGGTCTGGCCCCCAGGCACAGAGGTCTGGCCCCCAGGCACAGAGGTCTGGCCTTGAGGCACAGAGGTCTGGCCCACAGGCACAGAGGTCTGGCCGTCAGGTACAGAGGTCTGGCCCTCAGACAGAGAGCTCGGGCAAGAGGTCTTGCCCTCAGGCACAGAGAGCGGGCCCCCGGGCCCACAGAGGTCTGGAAATCAGGGACAGAGGTCTCCCTTCTCAGGGACAGAGGGCTGGCCCTCAGGCACAGAGGGTTGGCCCTCAAGCCCAGAGGTCTGACCCTCGGGCAGAGAGGTTTGGCCATCAGGGGACAGAGGGCTGACCTTCAGCACAAGGGCTGCCCCTCAAGCACAGAGGTCTGGCTCTCAGCCACATAGGGCTGGCTCCAGGCACACTGGTCTTGCCCTCAGGCCCCGGGGGCTGGCCCCCCAGACACAGAGGTCTGGCCCTCAGGCACAAAGGTCTGGCCCTAGACACAGAGGTCTGGCCCCCAGGCACAGAAGTCTGGCCCTCAGACACAGAGGTCTGGCCCTCAGGCACAAAGGTCTGGCCCCGAGGCACAGAGGTCTGGCCCTCAGGCACAGAGCTGGCTCCCAGGCACAGAGGTCTGGCCCTCAGGCACAGAGGTGTGGCCCTCAGGCACAGAGAGCTGGCCACCAGGCACAAAGGTCTGGCCCTCAGGCACAATGGTCTGACCCTCAGGGACAGAGGTCTGGCCCTCAGGCACAGAGGGCTGGACCCCAGGCACAGAGAGCTGGCCCTCTGGGACAGAGCTGGCCCCCAGGCACAGAGAGCTGGCTCTCAGGCACAGAGGGCTGGCCCTCAGACACAGAGGTCTGGCCCTCAGGGCAGAGGCCTGGCCTACAGGCAAAGAGTTCTGGCCCTCAGGCACAGAGGTCTGGCCCTCAGGCACAGAGGTCTGGCCCCCAGGCACAGAGGTCTGGCCCTCAGGCACAGAGCTTGCCCCCAGGCACAGAGGTCTGGCCCTCAGGCACAGAGGTCTGGCCCTCAGGCACAGGGGTCTGGCCCTCAGGCACAAAGATCTGGCCCTCAGGGACAGAGGTCTGGCCCTGATGCACAGAGGGCTGGCCCCCAGGCACTAAAGTCTGGCCCTCAGGCACAGAGGTCTGGCCCTCAGGCACAGAGGTCTGGCCCTCGGGCACAGAGGTCTGGCCCTCAGGCACAGAGGTCTGACCCCCAGGCACAGAGGTCTGGCCCTTAGGCACAGAGAGCTGGTCCCCAGGCACAGAGGTCTGGCCCTCAGGCACAGAGGTCTGGCCCTCAGGCAAGAGGGCTGGCCCTCAGGCACACAGGTCTGGCCCTCAGGCACAGAGAACTGGTCTTCAGGCACAAAGTGTGGAGAAATTTTCTCCAGGAGGGGGGTATCCCTTCAGCCCTTTCAGCCCCTTCAGCCCCTTCAGCCCTGAGGGGCCAAGCCCTCTCAGAAGGGGCGAGCATCTTGTTTACTGCTAGAGTGAGTAATTGATCACAGATGCTATGCCACGTAGTCAAGTGACCTCTGCTCCTTGCAGCGGTGTTGCAAAGTGTATTTTTATAAGAGACAGTACATTCTTACTTTAGCAGGACAATTAAGGAAAATCCTGCTCCCACTTTATTACCATAGTAAAGATAGTGTACATTGTTGTCTATGCTTAAGACAGCAAGAAACAAACATTCTGCTTTGCTTCATCGGGGAGGTGACAAGGATGCAAGGTACTAGGTAAAGCGTTTTTTTTGTGTATTAGGGGAGCAAGGGCTTGGGGCGGTTGGCGTCGCCAGACTATCTTTGACTCTAGGGAGAGTGACACTGATGCCAGGATAACTAGAAAAAAACACTGATCTGTGTGTTGTGTGAAAAAAGTGTTAAAAAACAAAAAACTAAGAGATGTGGATCAGCTTTCTTGTTATACTTTGGAAAAATAAAGAAAAATATTGTGGAACATATTTGTACCAGTGTGCGTTCCTGCAAGGGAAAAGCGTGGACACCCAAGGACATTTTTGTTCTATCAAGTCCCGATACCTGTCGAAGGGTTGAGAAAAAAAGCTCTGCTAAAAATGCGGGGGTTGTAGAATTTCTTGTAGTCGGGGGACTGGCAGTTCGGGAGTGCAAGGATTTGAATAACCTATAGTCGGCGTAAGGTGTGGACTTTTGAGCCCAAACAAGTACGTACTGTCAGCCACCAGTGTTTTTAAATATGCACATAACACCCCCTAGGGGTAATTTTATAATTTTAAAAATTTATTTTTTTTTTGAACCCCCTTTTGAGAGGGTTTCGACAGTTTTTGAAACTCGCTAGGGGCGGCTGTGTAGACGATTTGCTGTCATTTTTCAGCTAAGTGTTTCCTATATTTATTATAAATTCACATGCGGGTTTAAGGGCCCAATATTTTCAAAAGAATTGTCCTTCGAACCGGATAAAGACCACACGGGCCCCAAATTGTTGTACTACATTTGTACAAATCCTATGACCCAAAGGGCCCTTCGAAAAAAAGCTGTAAAAAAGTGTTTTACAATATAAATCGTAAAATGGTCCCTCCGACTCAATCCAGAGAATGGGCGCCAAAAAAACGGGCGCTCACCCCGTTCACCCAACGAAAACGGGAGGGGTGACTCACCCAACAAAAGAGGGGGGGAGGGCCTGCCCCTCCATCAACTGCTCCAATCTCGAAATTGCTGTTTAAGAAAAAACCCCCAAGTGTTTTGTTTGTTGAGTGTATTATATACAACAGTGTTTTTAATGTTTATAGCAAAATTAAGAACAAATTGTGTTAAAGTTTGTTTTATAGATCTCCCCGTTATAAAAAGGGGAACTTATATATAAAGTGTAACTTTCAAAATATATATTAGAGTGAAATTTTATATGGTAAGTAATATTCACGTGTGATTTACATTTTTATACAGTGACATCTATAGGTTAGTGAATAAAGTGTATAACATCTTATTTCGTTTAAATCATCGTTTTCAGGCTGAACAGCAAACTCAAGCCAAAAAACCCCAGACACATGTACTGGTCCCTCATGGTATTGCCCCCGGGGTTTAAAGCTTGTAGGTCGTAGTGTCGGGCTCGATTATTGCTGCTTTAACATAAAAAAAACCCCAGCTTTTTTAAACAGTACAGTGTTTTTTAAAAACCTCTAGTGGGGTGCAAAAAATTTTTTCAGTATACCATTAAAATGGATTGTTAAAAAACTCTTTTCAGTCTTTAAGACAAAGATTACAAATTAGAAAATCAAATTTTCGTTGTATGGTTTAAACCCCTAAGATACAAAATAGTTTTTTGATGATCTAGGGTCAAGTTTGAATTATTTCACAAGTATGAAAATAATTAATTCAGACTATACACATTAAAATAAATTTTTTGAACAGACCCCATCTGAGGAAAAAATTAAAAATTTTTTTGGATTTTTTAGTAATCAAAAATTTAAAGGGGGACAGGAGTACGGCTATTGCCGAAAAAAACTCTGTCAAAGAGACCTATTTTAAAACTAGTGGTCAAACACCTGTTACCCTTAAAAAAAAAAGTGCCCATTACCAAGTTTTCCTACTTGTCTTCCCTATTTTCCAAGGTCATAATTATGAAGAATTCTTTAGGGGTTTTTCATATAGTAAATTCACGAACTGAATAGATGAGATTGCAAAGTTAATTATCTTAAGCTTGGAAGGGAACCCTATGAACTGTTAAGCTTTTCCCGGGGTTAAAAGGTAATTTATCAAAATAGCCTTACGTGTCTTAGCAGACAATTACTTCGATGCTGAAAAGGCTAGAGTTAGACATCAGTCTTAATTCAAGCTTAAAGCCCCCCAACATTGTTTTTCAAAACTTCAGGCATTTAGAATCACATTAGAATAGTCTCAATTCTGGGTGCAAAATTTACTAAGGCATTGATTTGTTTATCGTGGTATTGTACAAGATAAGTTGTCACCACAAACTTTTGGGAACGTTTAAAAATTTTATGTTCAATAAACGCTTTCACTTGTGAGGAAATTAGCAATGGTTTACAAACTAGTTTCATGAGAAAAGCAACGGACAAGATGAAAAATCCAAAAACCCCCGGGATAAAAAACCTTCAACTCAGTATAAAAAGAGTATACCCTACTCCCACAAAAACCACATAATGGGAAATCCCTATAGGCATTTATAAAGTGTGAATAAAACAGAAGTAAACGATGTCAACAAAAAAAGACCCCAAAATGTGTATTTTGTGATGGAACACTTGGGGGACGTATTGTAGTCAATACACATCAATGGGCCAAGTAAACAAGGGTTCATAAACTGAAAAGATGCAAAAAGTGTTTAGGTGAACACAAGGGGGGGTAAATGTCACGAAGAATGTTTAAATGCAAGGGTATGCATCAACAGTTATCCCCAAATACTTTTGCTGAACAGCAGCAGATTTCCCACAAAAATGGGAAGTCAACAAGCAACAGCTTAAATGTGAGAGAAAATTTTTAAAGAAAATGCTCCCCCGTGCTCGAGTTGAGTTTTCTAATAATTAACAAAACCAATGTGCTAACACTATTTGTCGGCTCACAAAGGTCCTTCAAAGAAGAACGTGTTGTAGAAACTGAATAAACAACCCTATGCCAAAAATACAGTAGATATAGCTTTTTTTTTCCCCACAATTCTGTAAACAGAATAGACCTACCCAGAATCACTGTTGGTCTGGGAAAACGGGGAAAAAAAGACAGTAAAGTGTGGTAGTAGATGATTTGCCTAATCTGTGCAAAATCCAGGGATTAAAAAAAACAGTTGCGATGAAAGCGCTAAGGTCAATTTACCCTGTCCTGCATACAGAGGGGACCTATTAGCCCAATTGATTTAATCATTGGAAGTGATTATTATCCTTTTTGTGCAAAATATAGAAAGAAACATGATGTTCACTTGCTGAAAACAGCAGGGGCCCAAAAATGATATGTGGTCCCTTCCTTAAAAGTGGGAAAGAAGTGATATTGATACGTGGAAAATGTACTGTACGATTTTTAACCACTGTCAGTCCCCAACACCCAAAAATTATCATTACGGGGAAGAAATAAAATGAACCATTTGATAAGTTGTGGGATTTAGATGCGATAGGTATTGATGAAAATAAACCAACCCCAAAAGGCCAGACTTATAACAATATTTGGACCTGTCAGATAAAAGAGGGACAGTATTGGGTTAGGTTCCCAAAAAATTTTAAATCCAACATCTGCCTAGCAATTATGCATGGTTTTCAGACAGATGAAAGCAAAAAATACTAGCTCAGGAAGAATCCAAGAAATGATGTTTATGAAATATCTCAAGAACATTGGACAATAAATTCTTGGGGAAAATAGTCAAAGTTAAGTTGAAGCGAAGCTCATTATCTCCGCACCATGGAGTCAGAAAAGATTTTGAAACCCCTCCATAGTGTTGTTTAATTTCAGCGCACGTGGGAAATAAAGATGTAGCAAGTCTTAATGCGTCTGATGACCGGGCCTCACTAACTGAGAAGCTTGGGGCGTGCTTTGAAATTTGACAAAAAACCCCCTTTCCCACACGGTGATATTTCCAAAAACTTTTTTAAGAGTGGACTACAAAAAATGATTTAGATTATACTCGATTTTGTGGTGAAAATTTCCCTGATCCCCCAAAGCCTGTGAAAAATTATCGTTTCAAATCGTATTTTTTTGGGGCAACACCTCTCCATTCTTACTGAAGTACTCAAAAAACCATTTGAAGAAATTGAAAAATTCCCCCCAAAGAAATCTTAAAGAAAAGTTTTCTATGTGGACAAATTTTAAGGGATGTGAATAAAGAGGGGGATTTGAAAACCTTATACGAGAAGCAACAAGGAGATGAAAGAAGCAAATAGTCTCAAAAATGTGGAAAAAAATTAAAGCAATTAAGGGAAAAATTTTCAAAGAAGTTTCCCTGAAAAATGAAATTTCCCATTACAACAAAATTTTGGGGGCTTAATTGGAACACACAGGAAGATATTTGAGTCTCAAAAAGAAAAACAAAAAATCATGCATACACTCATAAACGTAGTTTTTCTGTCAGAGGTTTTACAATGTTTTGACCTCTGGACTGTTCAACCCCAATTTTCCATAAAGGGTAAAAAAGCTTATGCAAAAGCATGGAAAATCAAATTGGATGGGTTTTGGGAAATTGCCTCTAGAAATAGTCAAGCATGGGTGAAAAATCCCGGGAGTTTAAGCAACTTCTCAAATTACATTTCCCAGAAAATGGTCAAGAGGGAAACAATTACACATTACATTGTTCTGTGGGTGCGTCAACCCGGGTTTTGGGGCGTACTTACAAGTAATGCTGAAAGAATACACTAATTACTTCAAGTCCGGGTAGCCCCTTGAAGGGCAGAACAGTACCACAATTGGAACTTACAGCACTTATGTAGGGACAAAACTAGCTGTCTATCTCAACAAAAATATTGATCATCTCACTAATGAAAAAAACCGTGATCTGGAGTGATAATGAAAACGAGTTTCCCCGTGGTTAAAAAATAAAAGAGTAAGTTGGTCTAGTACAGAACAGGTAGCAAAATAAAAGAGATGGAGAGATTATCTCTTTCTTCAGTCTTAAACCCCAAAAGAATCCGCTGGGCATGTTTAGTGGTTCCACTCAAAAATTTTTTTGGATAATAAATTATGGCTCCACGGCGAACTGGGGGTCTCTAATGAAAATAATGGGCCCCAGCAAAAAGTCACATTATGCCAGAAGAAACATCTTTGAACAAGCAGAAAAAGTTGTGTAAATACTGCAGCACCAACAGAAATAGTCATTTAGGTCTTTAAAATCATTTTGGGGGAAACTATTAAGAGTTTCAGCTCTTGTCTTTGAAATTTATTAAAGGAATAAAACCCCATTATGAATGTCTTGAACCCCTTAAATATGGGTGAAACTAATACAAAGAGTTTCTTAAGAATTAATTTCTAGAAACACAAGATAAATCCCCCAAAAAACCTGTTATATTAATTCTTTAGGCTTTATCTCGACTCAGAAAAGTTTTTTGATGTCGAGGAAAAAATTCTAATTCTTCAATACCCCAAAGAAGCCCTACATCCAAAAATTGATCCCCAAGAATCATTGGCTAACAAATACTGATTGTTCAAAACGCCCACAGTAAGTGTTCTTTGGGGGGGTCTGAAAACTTTGTCATGAACACCTACTGGGTACCTCAAGGTCGCAAGTTTTGAAAAAAAAAAAAAAAAAAAGACTGTATTACTTGTCGCACTACGTTGGAGTATGTCAGATTTAGGTCCACCTCCTTCCCTCTTGAAAGAGTTTGTCTTTTCACTCCCTTTGAGGGGGTGACGGTGTTTTTTCATGGACAATTTTTTTTTAACCAAAACGTTGAAAGTTCCCCCTCGGGGTAAACTGTTTGTTCACTTGTGCTACATTGGCAGTAATTTGAAGTGCCCGACTTCTGCTGAAACCTTATCAAATTATTCAAAGGTTTGAGCCAAAAGGGGGTGTCCCGACTGATGATTTCAGATAATGCAACGAACTTTGTTGTTTGGGGCTGCTTTTAAAAAGAAAAATCTTTGATCAACCAAAAGGACAACAGTGCTGATAACGCAGTTGTCGTTTAGATCATTCCTCCTAAATCTCCATGGGGACGGCGGGTTTTATGAAAAAATAAACGGCATTGTAAAAAAGTTGTTTAAAGGAAAAACTCTTCATCGTCAAGAAATTTGACTTAGAAGAATTCAGTACAGTTGGACTGAAAATGGAAATGAGTCAACAAAAAAGACCTCAATTATGTTACCGGATCTGGGGCAAATTTTGAAGGTTAAGTCCTTTTTATTTTTCTCCTTTGGCAGAAAAAAGGCCGAAACCCGTTCCCCCATGAAAGATAAAGAAAACAAGAGGTCCTACTTATTTCGAACCTGAGCAACTCAGACGTAAATTCAACACCTTAAAAAAAAAATGATTGAGTGTTGGGAAAAATTTGGCGAGAAACTATCTTCCCATTGGAGAAACTTTATGGAGTGGTGTTCCTGAAAAATCATAAGTCCTTAAGACCCGGTGACATGTGATTATTGCAATGGGTCCAGGTCCCAATGACCCTTGGAAAAATTTTGCCAATATCCTGATGCAAATAGAATCATCAGGACGTTGTGTTTTAAACAAGGTGTTTTTGAATAAGCGGACAATAAAAAAATAGTGCCGTTTAAATTCAAGTGTTTAAAACAAAAAATTTGTGATTCTCCAGAAACCGCCCAACCCAAAGCTGTTCAGAAAAGACAAGCAAGTGGGGGGGCGGTGGGGAAAATCAAATTAATGTTTAAGTGATGAATGTTCACCCGCAGCGAAACCCCCGTCGCCCCCCAGTGTGGAGAAAAATTTTTTCCAGGAGGGGGTAAGCCCCCCTTCGCCCTTCAGCCCCCTTCAGCCCTGAGGGGGCCCAAACCTCTCAGAAGGGGGGGGGCCCCTTTGTTTTTGTAGAGTGAGAAAATTGATCACAGTGCTTGCCCGTAGTCAAGTGACCCCTGCTCCCTTTCGCGGTGTTGCAAAGGTATTTTTTTTAAAAGGGAAATAAATTCCTTATTTCAGCAGGCATTTAAGGAAAAACCTGCTCCCACTTTTTTCCATAGTAAAGTGTTTACTTGTTGTCTTTGCTTAAAACAGCAAGAACAAAAACTTCTGCTTTGCTTCATCGAGGAGGGGGGCAGGATGCAAGGTAAGGTCAGCGTTTTTTTGTGTTTGGGGAAAAAAACGGCTTGGGGGCGGTGTGGCTCGCCAGATTCTTTGACTCGGGAAGTGACATGACGCCGGATAAAATAGCAAAGAACACGATCTGTGGTTATGTGAAAAGTGTCTCAAACCAATAAACATAAAAGAAGTGTGATCGCTTCTCTTGTTTCATTGTGAAAATAAAGACAATCTTGTGGAACACGTTACCCTGTGCGTTTTTTAGACAATGGAAAAACGTGGGGGACCAAGGCATTTTAACTTTTCAGTCCCTACCGTCGCAGGGTTTAGAATACCCTAGCCCCGCAAAGCAAGGTATGTTTCAATTTCTTTTAGTCGGGGACTGCGCAGTTCTTGAGTTTCAGGGTTTGTAATCAAACCTTTTGTCGGCAGTTAAAAAAAAAAAAAAAAAATTAAAAAAAAAAAAAAAAAAAAAAAAAAAAAAATTTTTTAAAAAAAAAAAAAAAAAAAAAAAAAAAAAAAAAAAAAAAAAAAAAAAAAAACAAATTTTAAAAAAAAAAAAAAAAAAAAAAAAATAAAAAAAAAAAAAAAAAAAAAAAAAAATAAATTTTTTTTAAAAAAAATTTTTTAAAAAAAAAAAAAAGGTGTGGACTTTTGGTCCAAAAATACGTACATCGTCGCCACCAGTGATGAAATATGCTGACATAACACCCCCTAGGGGTAATTTATAACTTACAAATTAAAAATTTTTTTGACAGCCCATGTTGAGATTTTTTTCGCGCTTCTGACCCGTCTGCGGGGCGGCTGTGTAATGATTTGCTGTCATTTAAGCTAAGTGTTTCCTATTTTTAAAATTTAAAATTACACATGCTGGTAGGAAAATTTCTTCAACAAAAAAGGGGGCCCCGGCACAGAGGTCTGGCCCTCAGGCCAGGGAAGGGCCCTCGGGCCCAGAGGTCGGGCCCCTCAGGCACAAGGTCGGGCCCTCAGGACAGAGGTCTGGCCCCCGGAACAGGGTCTGGCTCCGGGAACAGGGTCGGCCCCAGGCACAGAGGTCTGGCCCCCGGGCACAGAGATCTGGCCCCAAAACACAGAGGTTGGCCCCCCAGGAACGGGTTGGCCCTCGACACAAGGTCTGGCCCCAGGAACAAGGTCTGGCCCTCAGACACAGGGTCTGGCCCCCGGACAGAGACGGGCCCTCAGACACAGAGGTCTACCCCCGGGAAAAGGTTGGCCCCCCCACAGAGCCCCCCCCCAGCACAGAGGTCTGGCCCTCGGGACAAGAGCTGGCCCCCAGGCACGAGGTCTGGCCCCAGCACAAAGATCTGGCCCCAGGCACAAGGCTGGCCCTCAGGCACAGAGGTCCCCCCCCAGGCAAAGGGGGGCTGGCCCTCGGGCAAAGCACGGGCCCCCCGGGGCACGAGGCTGACCCCGGGCACGGGGGGCTGGCCCCCAGGCACAGGGTCGACCCTCGGGAACAGAGGTCTGGCTTCAGGCCGAGCGGGCCCCAATCACGAGGTCTGGCCCTAAGGCACAAGCGGGCCCCCCAAGGCACAGAGAGAAAGGCTCTCAGGCCAGAGCGGCCCCCCGCACAGAGGGCTGGCCCTAGGCACAAGGCTGGCCTCAGGCACAGGGGGCGGCCCCCAAGGAACATAAGCTGACTCTAAGGCACAGAGGGCTCCCCCTCAGGCACAGAGGTCGGGCCTCAGGCAGGGAGGGCTCCCCCCGGGGCACAGACCTGGCCCCCAGGCAAGAGGGCTGGCCCTCAGGCACAGAAGGTGGTTCCCAGGCACAGGGGCTGGCCCCGGGCCAGGCTGCCCCCTGGGCCCCAGAGGTTGGCCCTGAGGCCAAAAAGGGTCTGGCCCTCAGGGAAAAGGGGGGCCGGCCCCCAGGCACAGAGGGCCGGCCCTCCTGGGACAGAGCTGGCCCCAGGACAGAGAGCTGGATCTCAGGCACAGAGGGCTGGCCCTCAGTCACAGAGGTCTGGCCTTCAGCGACAGAGGTCTGGCCCTCAGACACAGAGGGCTGGCCCTCAGGCACAGAGGGCTGGCCCTCAACCACAGAGGTCTGGCCCTCAGGCACAGAGGTTTTGCCCTCAGGGACAGAGAGCTGGCCCTCAGGCACAAAGGGCTGGCCCCCAGGCACAGAGAACTGGCCCCCTGGTACAGAGGGCTGGACCCCATGCACAGAGAGCTGTCCCTCGGGCACAGAGGGCTGACCCCCAGGTGCAGAAGGCTGTTCCCCAGACAAAGAGGTCTGGCCCTCAGGACAGAGAGCTGGTCCCCAGGCACAGAGGTCTGGCCCCAGGCACAGAGGGCTCGCACTCAGGGACAGAGGTGTGGCCCTCAGGGGCAGAGAGCGGGCCCCCAGGCACAGAGGGGTGGCTCCAAGGCACAGAGGGCTGGCCCCCAGGCACAGAGGTCTGGCCCCCAGGCACAGAGGTCTGGCCCTCAGGCACAGAGGTCTGGCCCTCAGGCACAGAGGTCTGGCTTTCAGACACAGAGGTCTGGCCCCCCAGGCACAGAGGTCTGGCCCTCAGGCACAGAGCTGGCCCCCAGGCACAGAGGTCTGGCCCTCAGGCGCAGAGGTCTGGCCCTCAGGCACAGAGAGCTGGCCCCTAGGCACAGAGGTCTGGCCCTCAGGCACAAAGGTCTGGCCCTCAGGCACAGAGGTCTGGCCCTCAGGCACAGAGGTCTGGCCCCCAGGCACAGAGGTCTGGCCCTCAGGCACAGAGTTGGCCCACAGGCTCAGAGGTCTGGCCCTCAGGCACAAAGGTCTGGCCCTCAGGCATAGAGGTCTGGCCCTCAGGCACAGAGGGCAGGCTCCAGGCACAGAGGGCTGGCCCTCTGGGACAGAGCTGGCCTCCACGCACAGAGAGCTGGCTCTCAGGTACAGAGGGCTGGCCCTCAGACACAGAGGTCTGGCCCTCAGGAATAGAGGTCTGGTCCTCAGGAACAGAGGGCTGGCCCTCAGGAACAGAGGGTTGGCCCTCAAGCACAGAGGTCTGCCCCTCAGGCACAGAGGTTTGGCTCTCAGGGACAGAGGGCTGGCCCTTAGGCAAGAGGGCTGGCCCTCAGGCACAGAGGGCTGGCCCCAGGCACAGAGAGCTGGCCCCCAGGCACAGAGGTCTGGCCCCCAGGCACAGAGGGCTGGCCCCCTGGCGCATAGGGCTCGCCCTCAGGGACAGAGGTCTGGCCCTCAGGGGCAGAGAGCGTGCCCCAGGCACAGAGGGCTGGCTCCCAGGCACAGAGGGCTGGCCCCCTGGCGCATAGGGCTCGCCCTCAGGGACAGAGGTCTGGCCCTCAGGGGCAGAGAGCGTGCCCCAGGCACAGAGGGCTGGCTCCCAGGCACAGAGGGCTAACCCCCAGGCAGAGAGGGCTGACCCCCCGGAAGAGAGAGCTGGGCCCCTGGCACAGAGGGCTGACCCCCCGGCAACGAGAGCTGGCCCCCAGGCACAGAGGTCTGGCCCTCACTCACAGAGGTCTGGTCCCCAGGCACAGAGGTCTGGCCCTCAGGCACAGAGCTGGCCCCCAAGCACAGAGGTCTGGCCGTCAGGCACAGAGGTCTTGCCCTCTGGCACAAAGAGCTGGCCCCATGGCACAGAGGTCTGGCCCCCAGGCTCAGAGGGCTGGCCCCAGGCAAAGAGGGCTGGCCCTCAGGACAGAGAGCTGGCCCCCTGGCACAGAGGTCTGGCCCATGGGCTCAGAGGGCTGGCCCCCAGGCACAGAGGGCTCGCCCTCAGGGACATAGGTCTGGCCCTCATGGGCAGAGAGCGGGCCCCCAGGCACAGAGGGCTGGCTCCCAGGCACAGAGGGCTGGCCCCCAGTCACAGAGGGCTGACCCCCCGGCAGAGAGAGCTGGCCCCCTGGCACAGAGGTCTGATCCCCCGGCAGAGAGAGCTGGCCCCCAGGCACAGAGGTCTGGCCCTCAGGCACAGAGGTCTGACCCTCAGGCACAGAGAGCTGGCCCCCAGGCACAGAGGTCTGGCCCTCAGAGACAGAGATCTGGCCCTCAGGGACAGAGGTCTGGACCTCAGGCACAGAGGGCTGGCCACCAGGCACAGAGGGCTGGCCCTCTGGGACAGAGCTGGCTCTCAGGCACAGAGGGCTGACCCTCAGACTCAGAGGTCTGGCCTTCAGGCGCAGAGGTTTGGCCCTCAGGGATAGAGAGCTGGCCCTTAGGCACAGAGGGCTGGCCCTCATGCACAGAGGTCTGGCTCTCAGGTACAGAGGTCTGGCCCTCAGGCACGGAGGGCTGGCTACCAGGCACAGAGGGCTGGCCCCCAGGCACAGAGGTCTGGCCCTCAGGCACAGAGGTCTTGCCCTTATGCACAGAGGTCTGGCCCTCAGGCATAGAGGTCTGTCCCCCAGGCACAGAGGTCTGGCCCTCAGGCACAGAGCTGGCCCCCAGGCACAGAGGTCTGGCCCTCAGGCACTGAGGTCTGGCCCTCAGGCACAGAGAGCTGGCCCCCCAGCAGAGAGGTTTGGCCCTCAGGCACAAAGGTCTGGCCCTCAGGGACAGAGGTCTGGCCCTCAGGCACAGAGGGCTGGCCCCCAGGCACAGAGGGCTGGCCCTCTGGGACAGAGCTGGCCCCCAGTCACAGAGAGCTGGCTCTCAGGCACAGAGTGCTGGCCCTCAGACACAGAGGTCTGGCCCTCAGGGACAGAGGTCTGGCACTGAGGCACAGAGGGCTGGCCCTCAGGCACAGAGGGCTGGCCCTCAAGCACAGAGGTCTGGCCCTCAGGCACAGAGGTTTGGCCCTCAGGGACAGAGGGCTTGCTTTTAGGCACAGAGGTTTGGCTCTCAGGGACAGAGGGCTGGCCCTTAGGCACAGAGGGCTGGCCCTTAGGCACAGAGGGCTGGCCCCCAGGCACAGAGAGCTGGCCCCCTGGCACAGAGGGCTGGACCCCAGGCACAGAGAGCTGGCCCTCGGGCACAGAGGGCTGACCCCAGGCACAGAAGGCTGGGCCCCAGGCAAAGAGGGCTGGCCCTCAGGACAGAGAGCTGGCCCCCAGGCACAGAGGTCTTACCCCCAGGCACAGAGGGCTGGCCACCAGGCACAGAGGGCTCGCCCTCAGGGACAGAGGTCTGGCCCTCAGGGGCAGAGAGCGTGCCCCCAGGCACAGAGGGCTGGCTCCCAGGCACAGAGGGCTGGCCCCCAGGCACAGAGGGCTGGCTCCCAAGCACAGATGCCTAGCCCTCAGGGACAGAGAGCTGGCCCCCAGGCACGGAGTGCTAGCCTCCAGGCACGGAGAGCTGGCCCCTAAGCAGAGAGAGCTGGCCCCCAGGCACAGAGACCTGGTACTCTGGCACAGAGGGCTGGCCCCCAGGCACAGAGGGCTCTCTCCCAGGCACAGACAGCTTGCCCCCGGGGATGCACAGAGGGCTGGCCCTCGGGCACAGAGAGCTGACCCCCGGGGATGCACAGAGGGCTATCTCCCAGGCACAGAGGGCTGACCCCCCGGCAGAGAGAGCTGGCCCCGTGCGACAGAGGGCTGACCCCCCGGCAGAGAGAGCTGGCCCCCTGGCACAGAGGGCTGACCCCCTGGCACAGAGGGCTGACCCCCCGGCAGAGAGAGCTGGCTCCCTGGCACAGATTGCTGGCCCCCAGCCACCTTAGCCATAATTACTATCTTATTTGCTTTGTTTCGTAATGTGAAGTCCAGGATTTTTTCTTAATTCATGGTATAACTTAACAAATCTATGAAGACAATTGTGTTGTAGAGGTCCGAGCAAAGCTCAGAAGACGGGAGAACTTACTTGCTGACCCACACATGTTAGTGGGACATCTGTATCTTCCCTTGGCTGTATTGTACAAGCATAAGAGTTGCGATAAAAGCTGGCAAAATCACTGACAATAATACTGCTGGTCACATGATTATTACCTATTATTACCTGTAATACTTAATTCAGGCTTCATTATGGGGTATCAATGAATTATTTTATCACATCATTAAGAACCACTGACCGACAGACAGAACTTAACAACAACAATAATGTTAGCTCATGTGCCCAAGCTTCCCTAAAAAATCAATGCATCTTATGTATAATATAAAAGTATTCCTTATATACCAAAGAAGTCACAGCAACAACACTAAACAGTCCTAGGCAGGACAACAACATCCTCAGATATACTGACAGGAATCATACCTCTCAAAAATAATATAGAATGCATACATCAATACTTATCATGCTTACAGAGTAATATATAGAACCAAATTATGCAAAGCAGGTTCAAAAACACCTTTAGTCTTGGCAAAATTGTTAATACTAAAGAAACTGTACTGACCAAATTATTCAAAGCTTTCCCTCCTTACTGCTGATTCAGCAAATGAACTTAAAGACTTCTTCTCCACCCTGGAGACTAACCTTCCCAGCAAAGTCCCAAACTCCATTACTCAGATTAGTGAATACCTCAGAAACAATTACCAAGGCTCCTGTTCCCAAGAAATTCTACAAATTGACTTCAATTCTAAAGACACTTAAAAGGAAGGCAGGTTAAGAACATAAGAACATAAGAAAGAAGGAACACTGCAACAGGCCTACTGACCCATGCGGAGCAGGTCCATGTCCCCCCCAGATTAGCCCAATGAAACCCCCCCGGATTAGCTCAATGAAACCCCCCCGGATTAGCTCAATGACCTCCCCCCAGATTAGCCCAATGACCCACCCACCCTTGAGTCACCTCCCTCAAGGATGGATCACGGCACCGACCCAGCAGCACAAGCTAAATCATTCCAACTTTACACCCACCCCCCCCATTCACGTATATTCAACCTGTTTTTAAAACTACACAACGTTTTAGCCTGAATAACTGTACTCGGGAGTTTGTTCCACTCATCCAGGACTCTATTACCAAACCAGTGCTTTCTCCCAATCCTTCCTGATCTGAAGTTTTTCCTACTAGAAACCATTGCTGCGAGTCCTGTCTTGGCTGGAAATTTTCAGCACGCTATTTACATCCCCTTCATTTATTCCTGTTTTCCATTTATACACCTCGATCATATTCCCCCTAATTCTACGCCTTTCAAGAGAGTGCAGATTCAGGACCCTCAGTCTATCCTCATATGGAAGATTTCTGATACATGGGATCATCTTTGTCATCCTCCTCAGTACGTTTTCCAGAGCATTTATATCCATTCTGTAATACGGTGACCAGAACTGAGCAGCATAGTCCAAATGAGGCCTAACCAAGGATGTATAGAGTTGGAGAACAACCTGAGGACTTCTATTATTTATACTTCTAGATATGAAGCCAAGAATTCTGTTAGCTTTATTGCGAACACTACTGCACTGTTGTCTTGGTTTCAGATTACTACTAACCAGAACTCCTAAATCCTTTTCGCAATCAGTAGTATTAAGTGGCATGGTTATTTACCTGTCCAACATTTAGAACTTTGCATTTGTCAATATTAAACTGCATCTGCCACTTCTCAGACCATTGCATCAGTCTTTTCAAATCATCCTGGAGTGCTCTAATATCCTCATTAGAAAGAATTGGGAGGCCTATTTTGGTGTCATCAGCAAATTTGCTTATGTCGCTATTTATTCCCTCATCTAAGCCGTTTATGTAAATTGTGAACAACAAGGGACCCAACACTGACCCCTGAGGAACACCGCTTGTGACGTGCCCCCGTTCTGATTTCTCCCCATTTATGCAAACTCTCTGCTGCCTATTTGTCAACCATGCCTCTACCCAGGAAAAAAATCCTCCTATTCCGTGTGCCTTAAGTTTCCTTAATAGCCTCTGGTGTGGAACTCTATCGAAAGCCTTACTGAAGTCCATATACACAATATCATATTCATTACCATGATCTACCTCCTCAAACACCTTAGTGAAAAAAATTAGTAAATTCGTAAGACAGGAACTCCCCTTTGTAAAACCGTGTTGAGATTCATTAATCAATCTATGCCTGTCAAGATGGCTACGAATTGCTTCTGCAATTATTGATTCCTTAAATTTTCCCACTATGGAGGTAAGGCTTATTGGTCTATAGTTCGAAGCTAAGGACCTGTCACTTGCCTTGTAAATAGGTATTACATTTGCCATTTTCCACTTATCAGGCACTATGCCAGTTTGTAGTGATATGTTAAAAAGATTAGCCAAAGGTATGCTAAGTGCCTCTTTACATTCCTTTAACACCCTTGCAAACAGTTCATCAGGACCTGGGGATTTGTTAGGTTTTAGTTTCTCTATTTGTCTGAGGACCATGTCACTAGGTACCACAATCGTACATAGTTTTATCATCATCCTGTTCTACATAATCTATTATTTCAGGAATATCGCTAGTATTTTCCTGGGTGAAAACTGAGAGGAAGTAGGTATTGAGAATTTCACATATATCCTTATCACTGTCAGTGATCTGACCAGAGTTACTCTTAAGTGGGCCAATCTTGTCCCTAATCTCACTTCTGTATACCTGAAAGAACCCTTATGGGTCAGTCTTTGAATCCGTTGCGACCTTAGCCTCATAATCCCTTTTTGCTTTTCTTATTCCTTTCTTTATTTCTTTCTTTAATTGAATATATTAATTTCTTAAGTGTCCCTTCCCTCTTTTGATACGCCTATATATGCCTCACTTCTGACCATCGCTCATATATAAAACAGCTGCCTATGTATCATAAGCTACCACTGAAATTTTTTAAGTTAAATTCTTGAACACCGAACTTCCCATATATATTTAAGCTCATCTGTCTTAACCCAATGTTACAAAATATTACAAAATGTGATATCTATAAAGTATAAACCTCTTTAAGGGAGTCTCCTTGTTGCGGTAAAGAGGATATTGGTCTGAGAAATAGAACCTTTTGATATTCTTCCTCAGACCGAACCTAATTATCCCCCAATCCCTCCTTCCCTAACCCTTCCTATCCATCCCCCCCCCCTTTCTCTTTCCTCCGCCCTCCCATCCCTTACCTATCCCCTGCCAGTTTTCAGCCTGTGGGATTCTCCCCACAGGTATTCTACTTCCTTGGTAGGGGGACGGGTGCCGTGGTCCATCCCATTCCGTTGAGGTACTTGGTGGTGTAGTTTGCCGAGGAATCTGGATCACCTGGGAATGTCCCAATCCCTCTCTGGTCTCCCAGGTGGTGGCTTTGGTGTCTTTCGGGTGACAGGCACATCTCTGGAGGCTGCCTTTCGGATTCCGGGTGGAAGTGGCTTAAGGAAGTATGCTTTGTAGCAGGTGTCCGGCCACCCTCTCTTTTGTCTGCCGAGGTGGCTCAGCAGATGTGAGGTTGCTATCCTGGATTGCTGGTTTACTGGCGTGCACTGCTGCATCTTCACTACTTGGGGTGCTGGGGTCCTCTTGGGTATGGAGGGACATTTACTGCCCTTTCATTCCTCCTAGGAGCTATCCCACCATGTTCCCCTCTTTATTTTCTTTTTCTTTTTTTCAATAATGAAAAAAGTGACATAACCAATCTCCCAGTCCTAGCTCCTCCCGGGCCCCTTTCTGATACCGCACCCTATTCTTACCCTATCTCGTTATTGGAACACTCTTCAGACCTTTCTAATGCCCCTGTACCTCCTGCTGGTGCCGTTTTGTCGCCCACTCCGGGTACCGGGGTACCGTCTCCTTTGATACATCCAACCTCCGCACTTCTTTGACCATAATTCTGGCTTCTCCCTCTACGGTGCGACAATTTTCAAATCGCCCGCCCGTTCCACGTCGGACCTCCTCCGGTGCCACACCTAAATGACCAAGACCATTAACTGATGATACTACTTCACTTACTTCTCACTCTGCCTAGAAAAGACTGACACGACACTCACTACCTTTACACACACTGTTTCAAAATATGCAATGGACATAGTTTTTCACTCTGCAACTGACTTCTACTGCTGACTACCTTTTCTATCCTAGTATCAGCAAGGCGCTTCTCTGCCTTGTTGGTCGAGATATATCCTTTCATGCTCTCAAGATCGATGCATGCATCGTTATGGTACAGAATGCTAGCCAAGCTCGCGATCTTTCTCTCCTTACAACCATAGATGCTATTCCTGTAACAACTGCAAAATATCATTCTCTCAATTCTTGTAGTGGTCCTGTCATTCTACCTCATACCAACGTTCAACATAACTTCCAGACATGTGATGATAACATTCTGGAACAGCTTGAGCTCCAAGACTTCCCGATCCTTAGAGTAGACAAGTATGTACTACCTGCCCTCGGGCAGAGACGCTATCCTTGCAATGTAGCTCGCTGCAGGTTTCTTCCTCTTCTGTCCCCTCTCAGGTCACTTCGTCTCCTGTCCCCTCCCAAGCTTCTTCTCAAGTTCCCTCTAACCTCTCGTCCCCCTCTACTTTGGTAAATTCTGTCGTAGCCCCGATCTTTTCTCACCCTCCTCCTTCTATCTCCAATATCGTCCCACATACAACGTCCTTGTCCTCTGAAACGCTTGAAGCTATCCCCGAATACATTGAGAAGACTAGACCATTGATGGACACCGATCCACCTCCTGTTCCTCTTCTTCACTCTTCTCCATCTACACAACTCCTTTCTTCGCAGCATCCCAACCCTTCCCTGCTTGTTCGTTTTCTGCTGCCTCCACATGTGGACTTTTCTAACCCTTCTGGTACGTAGATACCTCTACCTTCAGATTTCTAGTATCCTTCTTTTCGCAAATCATGGCTTATTTACAGTGGAATATCCGAGGCCTCAGGGGTAACCGGGGTAAGTTTCAGGTGTTGATCTCCCAGTTTTCCTCCGTGTTTGTTTACAAGAACCCAAATTACGCTCCACTATTATCCATACCATCTCGGGCTATGATTTATTATAATAATCGGATCCTGAATCTGCACTCTCTAGAAAGGCATTGAGTTAAGGATGATATGATTGAGGTGTATGTTACGAAAAACGCGATTTCTAATAAGCATAGAAATCTCCAGTGAATACTAGAAAGGACTGCCCTTCTAGCATCCAGCCTGTTACTGGGTTTTTGTAACAAGTAGTCAGTATCCTGGTCAAATTATCCATTAGAATTCAATAAGATTCAATAGTGCTTCAGGATTACAACTGGTAGGCTACTAACTAAAGTAATTAAAATTTAATAAGTTTATTAATAATTAAGTTGTCTAGGCGCATATTATCAAAGTAAATTGTAGTAATCAATTGAATATAATATAGGATAAAAGTTTCTACACTTCTCTCGTGTACACTAGTATTGTGATAAAGGCACATATCACATCTTTATTGCTTTTAAGTACCGTGTGGTACAGTGTTAGCATTTAATAGCATAATACAAATATATACAAGTAAGTTAGTGTGTATGTGTGTAAGTGCTCTAAGTAGTTCGCTGTGTCTCAAGACTCGACTAGATTTAACCAGTGACAGACTAAAAGTACTCACATAAACTAATTTCTTGACCAACCTGGCAATCAGAACAGCTTGCTTGAACAATAAAACGACTGATAAGACGAACAGCAATATAGCAAGGAACAGTGACACAGAATCAGGAACAAGGAGATAATATAACGCACTAAGTAGGGACCATCTGCAGATCCTCCACAAAAGTCACAAAACTTCCATACTACTGAATCTAAGTTCAGCATTAGAAAATCCCCGACTGTGACAGTACACAGATACCAATACAAATTAGGTCAGAAGCTACAGCTCAGGACCTGAGTTTCTCAGAGTGTCTGTGCAACACACAACCTCAGTTTAACGTCGAAAATCACTAAGTCTAGACTATGTCCTGTGAACAGAGTTACACAGAACCAACAACAAGAAAGCGACAGAGACGTTCTTCCAACAAGGGCCCACAAGATAGAGCTGGTGTGGAGACCTCTTATTAGAAGCAACGTCCAACTGACAAGTGGCCACACAGGCCAGGCAGACTCTCCAGGTGAGGTGTGATCACTCTCCACCCCCCGATCACGTGACTCTCCGTGGACTGCTGCTGCCCAGCAACACAGAGAAGCCGGCAGCGTAACGAGCGGAGAGAAAACACAGTAGTTAGACAATGTTGTCAGCTACTTAACCCTTAAACTGTCCAAACAGATCTACGTTCACATGCGTAGTGCTCCAAAAGTAGATCTACGTTTTTTTTATTTTTACATAAAAAAAATGATGATCAAAGGTTTTTTATACGTTTTCAAATGTAAAAAAAAGAAAAAGGAGCTCTACGTTGTTTTACATACTTTCAAATGTTGAAAAAAACGTAGATCTACGTTTGGTCAGTTTAAGGGTTAACACTCGAACTATGAGCTATTTTTAATTTATTTTTTTTTATTATTAGTTTATACCTAGTTGTACTTTAGCTCATTCCAGCACAACACGTAGACAACACCAACTCCATTATGTGCATTAGTGACTATACTCTACATGACCAAAATGCTATAGTTATATACTTGTCCAAACTTCCCACAACTACAGATATCAGTACTAAAACTCAACACACAACTCAGGATATCAATAAACATAATTTAAACCTAGAAGTTGATTGATCACGTTGACCCTGATCTAATCCTCCATAATCTGACACACAATCAAAACCTATTGGAAAGTAACTGCCTTTATTACACAGCATCACAAGCCACCACTATCCTAAACAATGCTAAAAGTCTATCAGTACTTAACTATAACATCAGGTCCTTAAGCAAACACTATGATGACCTCCTGGCACTCCTTGAATCACTAAAGACACCCTTCTCCTGCATTATTCTTACTGAGACCTGGCTTAAGCAGGACACAATAGATATCTACCCTCTACCAGGATACACAGCAATCCACAACTGCAGACCATACCAAGTTGGGGGTGGTATTGCAATCTATTACTCTAACCAGTTATCTTGTATTAGCACCACTTGCTTTAGTGATGAATATGGAGAATACATTTTTGCTAATTTTACTGTAAAAAACCTTAAGACGCCTATAACAATCGGTGCCATTTACCGGATACCCCACACAAACATCCCAAATTTCAGTGAGAAATTAAAGTCACTAATAACAAACAGACAAATGAATAAGCACCACCTTCTCTTAGCTGGAGACTTCAACATCAACCTTGGCCTACTAGATGATCAGCCTGTAACTGATTTCATCAACAATATGAACACACTTCTCATACCAACAATAACTAAACCCAACCCCGGCTCACTGAAACAAGTGCAACCATAATAGACCACATATGGACCAATATACTAGCCCACTTAAATCAGGGATAATCACAGATAGCACTACAGACACTACCCTACCTTCCTCTTGACAAACATATAGTAAAACCACCACTAGAATACAACAAAGTTTCATTTAGAATCCATGATGAGCCTCAATAAGGAAGTTCACAGCTGACCTAGAGACTGTTGACTGGCCTTACAGAATTCTCCAAGGCCAATGGTATTGATGACTGGACAGACATTTTTCATAACAAATTACTTAGACTATACAACAACATTGTCCTATAAAACGAACAGATCACAAACAAACGGCTTCGTTGCCATGGCTAACCGCACCCTTATGAAATCCACTGATAAGAACACCAATATGAAAGCAATATAGACAGGGCCTATACACAAAGATATTCTTTAAACACTATTCATCAGTCCTCACCAAAGTAATAAAGAAGCTAAACAACTATACTACTCCCGTAGATTCACTGACACAAGGGGAGATATAACAAAGACCTGGAAAAACACTCTCTCAGATTCTAGGGACCCACAAACTGAAAAAAAACAAGAATATTGTCCTACTGAGCCTAATGAACAACCACTGCACCCCACTGACACAGCTAACAAGATAAACGACTTCTTCTCAACCATAGGTTCTAATCTCGCCAATAAAATCCCACGTACAATGCCCATACCGGGGACTACCTAGATGGGAATTTCCCAAATTCCTTCAATCTTGCTCCAACTGAGCCACGGAAGTCACCGAGTTTATAAAGTCACTTAAAAATAACTCAGGGAATCTCTCTCATGTCCCACCATTATTGTTACAAGAGAGCGGCCCATGTCCTCTCGCATGCTATCTCATTACTTTTTAACAAGTCACTAGGAACTAGCACCTTCCGAAACTACTCAAGACGGCAAGGGTTACTCCAATACATAAAGGTGGTGACCCTACAGATTTAAACAACTATAGGCCAATATCAAACTTACCATGCTATCCAAATCTTTGAGAAACTCGTGCACAAGAGACTATATTCATTTATAACGGCACAAAACATACTCAACCTGCAATTTGGAGTCAGGAAAATAAAAGCACTAACGATGCAATCATAAAAATGCTAGATTGCTTTACACAGCATTGGGAAAATAAGGAATATCCACTTGGATTTTATTGACCCAAGAAGAGCTAAATTTACACAGTAGACCACGGATCCTACTCCACAAACTTGACCCTTATGGTATAGAGGCCATGCGCTTGCATATTTCAAATCTTACCTTACTAATAGGTATCAGTATGTCACCATTAAAGACACAGCATCAACAACACAGCCACTTGATACTGGAAGTCCGCAGGGAAGTGTCCTTGGTCCCCTGCTCTTCCTCATATACATCAATGATTTTCCAAACGTATCTCAACACCTGAACCCCATTCTCTTTGCTGACGACACGACTTATGTCATCTCTCACCCTAATCTTGAAACCCCCAAAACCATTGTTAATGAGGAGCTGATCAAATATCGACTTGGATGACAGCCAATAAACTTTCGCTTAACACTGACAAAACCTACTACTTATGTTTGGTAGCAGAGCAGGAGATGCGCAAATTAACATTAAGATCGACAACACTAATTGCCCGGCATAATGAGGGCAAATTCCTAGGCCTATACTTCGACAACAACCTGAACTTCAGCACCCATATCCAACACATAACCAAAAAAGTATCCAAAACGGTGGGTCCCCTCCAAGTTACGATACTACGTGCCGCAAAAATGCCCTTCTCACATATACCATTCACTTATTATCCATACCTCACCTATGCTATCTGTGCTTGGGGTTCAACTGCAGCAACACACCTAAAGCCAATAATAACCCAAAAAAAAACACAGTAAGTAAACACTAAATCCACCCCCGGCAACCACACCCCCCCTCTTCATTGTCAAAATTTCCCCTTTTTTTTTTTTTTTTTTTTTTTTTTTTTTTTTTTTCTTTTTTGGGGGTTTTTTTTTTTTTTTATTTTTTTTTTTAAAAAAAAAAAAACCCCCTTTTTTTTTTTTTTTTTCCTTTTTTTTTTGGTTTTTCTTTTTTTTTTTTTTTTTTTTCCCTTTCTTTTTCCCTTTTTTTTTTTTCCCCTTTTTTTTTTTTTTTTTTTTTTTTTTAAATTTTTTTTTTCCCTTTTTTATTTCCCTTTTTTTTTTTTTTTAAAAATAAATTCTTTAAAATTTTTCTTTTTTTCCCCAAAATTTTTTTTTTTTTTTTTTTTTTTTTTTTTTTTTTTTTTTTTTTTTTTTTCCTTTTTTTTCTATATTTTTTTTTTTTTTTTTTTTTTTTTTTTTTCCCCCCCCAAAAAAATTTTTTTTTCTTTAAATTTTTTTTTCCTTTTTTTTTTTAAAATTTTTTTTCCCCTTTTTTAAAAAATTTAAAAAATTTTTTTTTTTTTTTTTTTAAAAAAAATTTAACTGCCCAAAAATTTCTTAACACCCCGAAACTTTAAAAAAAAATTCATGATTCGGCCAAAACTAAAAAATTTTTAAAAAAAAACTGAAAACCTCCAAAAAAAACCAGAAAACTTCCCCTAAAAACCCCCAAAACTTTCCCCCTTTACCCCGGGGTTTAAACCCCGTACCACCTTTGGGAAAAAAAAGGAAATCATTATTTCCAAAAAAATAATTTTAATTAATCTAAATTCCAAAAATAAAAAAGGGTTGTGAAACAAAATTTTTAATGCAAAACCCAAAAATTTAAATTCCCAAAATCCAACTTATATTTTTTTGAATTTTTTTTTAAATTTTAAAATTTAATTTTTTCCCAATTTTAAAGCATGTTCAGGGGGTTTTTTGGGTTTATTTTTTTAATTTTTAAAAACACAAAACCCCAAATTTCAAATCGTTTTAAATCCTTAAGAGAATAAACTTGAAGAGCACTGATAATATATAATGTTACATCTAAAAAATTTAAAAAAAAAATAAAAAAAAAATTTTTTTGAAAATTCTTTTAAAATATAAAATTATATAAAAGGTATATAAATTATTAATTGGACCCATTCAGGGGTCGCAATAGTGTATAAATGGAAAACAGGATTAAATAAAAGGAATGTAAATAGCATACTAAAAATATCTAGCCAAGACAGGGATGGCAGCAATGGTTTGAAGCTGCAAAAATTCAGATTTAGGAAAAATATAAGAAGACACTGGTTTGGTAATAGAGTTTTGGATGAGTGGAACAAACTCCCGAGTACAGTTATAGAAGCTAAGAAGTCGTGTAGTTTTAAAAATAGATTGGATAAATACACGAGTGGGTGTGGGTGGGTGTGAGTTGAATCTGACTAGCTTGTGCTAATAGGTCTGATGCCGTGCTCTTTCCATAAGTGGATGTGACCTGACCTGACTAGGTGAGTCATTGGTTTAAACAGAGGTGACTTAAACCTTACTCGTATGAGCCAGTAGGCCTGCTGCAGTGTTCTTTCTTATGTTCTTAAATGCACGTTTCTCTCTGGTTGTTTCAAGATTGAGTTTAACTGAAACACCAGTGAAGCTGATTCTCCCTGAGACAAACCCTGTGCACCAACTGCTTCACGAGGCTGCTGTCTGACTGCTCTGGTGTTAGCTCTCCCACATTAGCAAAGGAATCTAAGCGGAAATCGGCAATTAATAGCTCTTGTAGCGAGAGAGACCTTAGTTTGGTGCGCCATAGTTGCTTCAATCTTTAATTCAGTACGAATAGCGTCAAGAAGTTGTGCAGCAGTGAGAGTTCGTTGGTATTCTATGCCAATGGAACTAGCAATTCGCCAGCAGCATTGTAGAGATAGTTTGGGAAGATTTAGGAGAGTGTACTCAGACACCAACCGCCTCACCCGTGTTGGTGGCATAACCCACTACAAAACACTGTTTGCAGTGTTGTTAGGTAAGACACATATGCAACAGTTAGACAACTTTATTCCGAAACGTTTCGCCTACACAGTAGGCTTCTTCAGTCGAATACAGAAAATAGGCAGGAACAGTAGAGATGTGAAGACGATGTAATCAGTCCATCACCCTTGTAGTCGTAGAATTTGAGGTTGTCAGTCCCTCGGCCTGGAGAAGTTCAGTTCCATAGTCAGGAACTATGGAATGAAACTTCTCCAGGCCGGGGATGACACCTAAATTTTCGACTACAAGGGTGATGGACTGATTACATGTCTTACATCTTACTGTTCCTGCCTATTTTCTGTATTCGACTGAAGAAGCCTACTGTGTAGGCGAAACGTTTCGGAATAAAGTTGTCTAACTGTTGAATATGTGTCTTACCTAACAACCTGTCGGTATTGTATACCATTTTGATGTTCACTGTTTGCAGTGTATGCAACAGGCAGCAATAGTCCAGTACGACTTGCAGGATACACAGTAGCAAGACTGGCAGGCAATACAAAAAGCGATAGTAAGGCAACCTGAACGAAACCAAGACCAGCTCTAGCTCCAGCTCCCATATTACGAACACAGGTAATGAATAGCTTGTGAGATCTGGTCATGATGGGAATGTGAAACAAACAAAACTCAACAGCAGACTATAGTTTATATTTGCTTTCATTAGATGATATATACAGGTATGTATACTATGTACAATATGTACAGACAGAATAGTATATATTGTACGGTGACAGATGGCAGAGCAAGAGCCAGAGAGAGTGCACCGTATTCAACCAGCAGGTAGAAAAGTCTGCCAAAGCTTACCACAAGCAAACCACATTGCTTCGGCTTGTCTGTGATTAGTCAATGAACCAGTATGTCACGCTCCCTATATGGGAGTGTGACATACGCCGAATAAATTGTAACATACTCTTTGCATGCCAAATTAAATGGTCAGTTTTGGAAGAAAAGAGAGAATATAAATGAATAAATTCAATGAATACATGGATTTAAATAAGAGGCAGGTACGAAAAGTGAGTTGTGCTTAGTATTTATGAACCTGGAGAAGAAAGAAGTGTAGGAAAGAACTTCTAGTAGATGATAAGCGAGTGTTTAGCATGTTTTAGGACCAAGGACAAGTTTACGTGTGGTGGACCAAGGACAAGTTTACGTGTGGTGGAGGGATCTAAACACTAATGTGAAAGAAACTGTTATAGAGGGCGTAGATAGTAACTTTGGGGTACCTGGGGTAAATGATAGTACGAGCCTTTAATTAAACTTTGTTTAGAAAGAGATTTAGTAATAGACAAATGCGTATTTTAAGAAAAAGAGGATAAACTAGTACTCGAGATATGATGTTGAACATTATGACAGCCACAATAAAATGTCACATTAGTTGTACTTGTGTTCTTTTACTTAATATTATGATAGCAGTTTATTGGATTATGTATTGGTGGATAAAAGTTGAGGTCTAGACTTCTGGATGTGCATGTTTTTAGAGTGTGCAACAGATCAATATTTAGTTATAGCTACAGAGGTAGATGGGGTACAAGGTGTATGGCATCAGTAAGAAAGAAGTGGAAGTTTATGAACTATAGGAGGTAATTAGGGTAAGTTAGGAGAAAGATGGTCTAGTGAGAGAATAGGTAATGAGGAGGAGGAGGAGGAGGAGGAGGAGGCCGAAGAGGTATGGATATAAGAGGCTGGATGGGAAGGAAGATAAGGAATTGGTGGAATGATGAGGTAAAAAGAGCTAGCTAGCATATGCGAGGATTTATAAAACCGAAGTGAGATGAGGAGGGAGAAATATAGAGAAAAAAATGAGTTTAAAAGTGTAGTGCAAAAGGGAAGCAATGTATCTAACCTAAATTTGAAGCTACCCAAGGTTTAAGTTATTCACACTGTTTAACTCATCGACCACTATTTCCAAACCAGTACATTCCTATATCTTTACTAAATCTAACCTTATCAAATCCGAACCAATTACTTCGTGTTCTTTCTTGGAGGGATATTTACCACGAGATCCAGGTAGCACCCAGGTTCATATGTCAAATATAACTACTTCTGTGTCTGGGGGAGGACCAGGAATAAATTAAGTTACGTATGATTTGCCAGGAAACAGGACAAGTGTTTCCTGACGGGGGTCTTAGTTATATGACGACCCACCACTGGAGCTTTTGGACATCTGACCGAAGCCTTCCGTTGGCTTACCGGTCCACCTCATTACAAATTAGGGTTATGATTATAACCGTAGTTTTGACTTGGTCAGATTTGGTCAGACTTGGTCAGACTAGTCAGACTTGGTCAGACTTGGTCAGACTTGGTCAGACTTGGTCAGACTTGGTCAGACTTGATCAGACTTGGTCAGACTTGGTCAGACTTGGTCAGACTTGGTCAGACTTGGTCAGACTGGTCTCCCTAAAAACGAAAACTTCAGTCAGTACCTAACCTAATTCACGCCAAACATAACTAATATTCTACATTAAAAATTAGTTATATGTACCTCTTTAAAAACACTTAATCCCGTCTCCCACAATTAATAAAATTACAAAAAATATAAATCATTACAAAGTTATTACACTGGCGATGCTGATAAACTAACATCATCTACAACTAAGCTTTATCCTGTGTTTAATACTGCAAACATTTTGTACCTGAAGCTTCATTTTTTTCATAAATGTTTACATCAAGTTTTTACTGTAACTAGAAAAACACGTAAGCAAACACTAGGACATATTTTTTAGGAGACGTTTTGGTCCTGGGACCTTGATCACTTCTCAAGGTCTAGATCCGAAACGTTTCCTAGTAAATTTGTCCTAGTGTTTCCTTACGCGTTTTCCTAAAACAACTTTTCGGTATTTATTACTAAGGTTTATACTATGCTGTAATTCTCTAAAAACCGTAAAGAATTTCTCAGCATTATTGGTAGTTACTCTCACTACATTTCTTTACTAATAAATATTCCTAATTATGTCTGTAAGTTGTACTGAATTCCTCCCAGGGAGAAAAAAATAACTGCTTCACATTAAGTGCTTTTGCACTAAATAAAATTGAAAATCATTTAAATTTCAGCCCATATTATACCGAGAGTGTCATATATAACTGAGGGGAGGCAGATACAAATTTTACTGTACTATATACGGCAACGACCTCTGATAAAAATAAATGTGGTGGTGGAATTTACGCCCACATATAAAACTAGCATCTGGTGAACTGCAATAGTCATCAATTTACAGAGTATACCAATACTCAGAGTATACCAATATCTAGAGAGTTATATTATTACACTCCCATATTACATTAAACAGCCAACCCACTACTGCTGCTACCATTGGAAAGTGATGTACTACCAACTCCTGTGAGTCCTATATAGAACTACTGAAGAATTCTTCAGGTGAGGCCTTCATGCATATTACATACTCTCTCACACGTACGTCTTCAACCACCAATATTAAAACAAGAAACTAATTCACAATCGCTTTCTTATGACAGCGCTCACTAGGATGGAAATAACACTCTCACACACGAGGTATCGTTGCACTCCGGCCACATCTTTGACAGCCAACAATAAAAGATTTTTCTTCCAAAGTCTTCATGAAAAAAAATTTTTGATTCGCAGAGTTTTTATTTCATCTCAGTCAAGCTGTGTCTCATAGTCATAGCTTTTTGTTTATTCTCAGTCAAGCTGTGTCTCATAGTCATAGCTTTTTGTTTATTCTCAGTCAAGCTGTGTCTCATAGTCATAGCTTTTTGTTTATTCTCAGTCAAGCTGTGTCTCATAGTCATAGCTTTTTGTTTATTCTCAGTCAAGCTGTGTCTCATAGTCATAGCTTTTTGTTTATTCTCAGTCAAGCTGTGTCTGTGTGTGAGAAATGGTGTGGTGATACCAACAAAATGTGGAAAAAGACACTTAAGAGAAGAACATAAGAAAGACGGAACACAGCAGCAGGTCTACTGGCCCCTGCGAGGCAGGTCCAAGTCACATCCCGGCTTAAACCAATGACACAACTAGTCAAGCCAGGTCACATCCACTTAAGGAAGGAACACAGCATCAGATCTATTAGCACAAGCTAGTCAGGTCCAACTCGCACCCACCCGTACCCACTCATGTATTTATCCAACCTATTTTTAAAACCTCACAAGAGTCTTAGCTTCTATGACGGTAGTCGGGAGTTTGTTCCACTCATCCACAACTCTATTACCAAACCAGTGCTTTCCTATATCCTTCCTGAATCTGAATTTTTCCAACAGTGGTGATCTGTACTTTACTCAGTGGTGATCTGTACTTTACTCAGTGGTGATCTGTACTTTACTCAGTGGTGATCTGTACTTTACTCAGTGGTGATCTGTACTTTACTCAGTGGTGATCTGTACTTTACTCAGTGGTGATCTGTACTTTACTCAGTGGTGACCTTTACTTTGGATATCAGATTGGAGAGAATAAGGAGGTGAATGAATTCAGATATTTGTGAGTGGACGTGTCAGCAGATGGGTCTATGAAAGATGAGGTGACTCATAGAATTGACGAGGGGAAAAAGGTGAGTAGTGCACTGAGGAGTCCGTGGAGACAGAGAACTTTGTCTGTGAAAGCAAAAAGGGGAATGTATACCAACGCTCTTATATGGGTGCAAAGCATGGGTGGTGAATGTTGCAACAAGGAGAAGGCTGGAGGCAGTGGAGATGTCCTGTCTGAGGACAATGTGTGGTGTGTATATAATGCAGAAAATTCGTAGTATGGAAATTAGGAGGAGGTGAAGGATTACCAAAACCATTATCCAGAGGGCTCAGGAGGGGTTGTTGGTGTATTTCGGACATGTAGAGAGGTTGGAATGAAATAGAATATCAAGAGTGTATAAATCTGTATTGGAGGGAAGGCGGGGTAGGGGTCGGAGTAAGACAGATTGGAGGGAGGGGGGAAAATGAGTTTTAGTGTGCGAGGGGCTTGGACTTCTGGAAGGGAGAGTGTTAGATAGCGAATGGAGACAAATGGTATTTAGGACCTGACGTGGAGTTGGAGTGTGAGCAAAGTAACATGAAGAGATTCAGGGAAACTGGCAGGCCGGATTTGAGTCCTGGAGATTGGAAGTACAGTGTCTGCACTCTGAAGGAGGGGTGTTAATGTTACAATTTCATAACTGTAGTGTAAGCGCGCCTCCGGCAAGGCAAGACAGTGATGGAGTGAATGATGACGAAAGTTTTTCTTTCTCAGGCCACCCTGCCTTGGAGGGAAACGGGCTGATTGCGTTAATATGTGTAAAATTATATTATATATATATATATATATATATATATATATATATATATAAAATATATATATTAATATAGTAGGTTGGTGCAGCAACCACCCAGGTAAGTACTACCGTCCTGCCAGATGACTGTGAAACAAAAAACCTGTAAACTGTTCTGCATGATGGTAGGATTGTGGGTTTCTTTTTCTGTCTCAAAACACGCTAGATAACAGGGATATCTTGCTACTCCTACTTACACTTTGGTCACACTTCACAGACACGAAACATGCATATATATATACTACATCTAGGTTTTTCTCCTTTTTTAAATAGCTCTTGTTCTTCTTTATTTCTTCTATTGTCCATGGGGAAGTGGAAAAGAAATCTTTCCTCCGTAAGCCATGCGTGTTGTATGAGGCGACTAAAATGCCGGGAGCAATGGGCTATTAACCCCTTTCCTGTAGACATTTACTAAAAAGAGAAGAAGAAAAACTTTATAAAACTGGGATGCTTAAATGTGCGTGGATGTAGTGCGGAGTGACAAAAAAACAGATGATGGGGATGTTATGAATGAAAAGAAGTTGGATGTCCTGGCCCTAAGCGAAACAAAGCTGAAGGGGGTAGGAGGTTTCAGTGGGGGGAATAAATGGGATTAAATCTGGAGTATCTGAGAGAGTTAGAGCAAAGGAAGGGGTGGGGCAGTAATGTTAAATGATCAGTTATGGAAAGAGAAAGAGAATATGAATGTGTAAATTCAAGAATTATGTGGATTAAATTTAAAGGTTGGATGCGAGAAGTGGGTCATAATAAGCGTGTATGCACCGGGGAGAAGAGGGGAAATTTGCAGAGGAGAGAGAGAGATTTTGGGAGATGTTAAGTGAATGTATAGGAGCCTTTGAACCAAGTGAGAGAGTTTAAATTTTGGTAGGGGACCTGAATGCTAACTTTTAGAGAGGGTGTGGTAGGTAAGTTTGGGGCCCGGTGTAAATGATATGGGAGCCCTTTGAAATTTAAATTTGTATAGAAAGGGGTTTAGTTATAGGTAATTCATATTTTAAGAAAAAGAGGATAAATAAGTTTTACAAGATATGATGTAGGGCGAAATGACAGTAGTTTGTTGGATTATGTATGGTAGATAAAAGACTGTTGAGTAGACTTCAGGATGTACATGTTTATAGAGGGGCCACAGATATATCAGATCACTTTCTAGTTGTAGTTACACTGAGAGTAAAAGGTAGATGGGATACAAGGAAAAATAGAAGCATCAGGGGAAGAGAGAGGTGAAGGTTTATAAACTAAAAGAGGAGGCAGTTAGGGTAAGATATAAACAGCTATTGGAGGATAGATGGGCTAATGAGAGCATAGGCAATGGGGTCGAAGAGGTATGGGGTAGGTTTAAAAATGTAGTGTTAGAGTGTTTTAGCAGAAGTTTGTGGTTTCAGGAAAGTGGGTGCAGGAGGGGAAAAGGACCGATTGGTGGAATGATGATGTTTAAAAAGAGTAGTAAGGGAGAAAAAGTTTGCATATGAGAAGTTTTTACAAAGTAGAAGTGATGCAAGGAGGGAAGAGTATTGGATAAAAAGAGGGGAGGTTAAGAGAGTGGTGTATAGCAATGTAAAAAGAGAGCAAATGAGAGAGTGGGTGAGATGTTATCAACAAATTTTGTTGAAAATAAAGAAAAAGTTTTGGAGTGAGATTAACAAGTTAAGAAAGCCTAGAGAACAAATGGATTTGTGAGTTAAAAATAGGATAGGAGAGTTATTAAATGGAGAGTTAGAGGTATTGGAAAATGGAGGGAACATTTTGAGGAATTGTTAAATGTTGATGAAGTAGGAAGCTGTGATTTCGTGTATAGGGCAAGGAGGAACAACATCTTGTAGGAGTGAGGAAGAGGCCAGTTGTGAGTGTGGGGAAGTTCGTGAGGCAGTAGGTAAAATGAAGGGGTTAAGGCAGCCGGGATTGATGGTATAAAGATAGAAATGTTAAAAGCAGGTGGGGATATAGTTTTGGAGTGGTTGGTGCAATTATTTAATAAATGTATGGAAGAGGGTAAGGTACCTAGGGATTGGCAGAGAGCATGCATAGTTCCTTTGTATAAAGGCAAAAGGGATAAAAGAAAGTGCAAAAATTATAGGGGGATAAGTCTGTCGAGTATACCTGGCAAAGTGTATGGTAGAGTTATAATTGAAAGAATTAAGAGTAAGACGGAGAATAGGATAGCAGATGAACAAGGAGGCTTTAGGAAAGGTAGGGGGTGTGTGGACCAGGTGTTTACAGTGAAACATATAAGTGAACAGTATTTAGATAAGGCTAAAGAGGTCTTTGTGGCATTTATGGATTTGGAAAAGGCGTATGACAGGGTGGATAGAGGGGCAATGTGGCAGATGTTGCAGGTGTATGGTGTAGGAGGTAGGTTACTGAAAGCAGTGAAGAGTTTTTTACGAGGATAGTGAGGCTCAAGTTAGAGTAAGTAGGAAAGAGGGAAATTTTTTCCCAGTAAAAGTAGGCCTTAGACAAGGATGTGTGATGTCACCGTGGTTGTTTAATATATTTATAGATGGGGTTGTAAGAGAAGTAAATGCGAGGGTCTTGGCAAGAGGCGTGGAGTTAAAAGATAAAGAATCACACACAAAGTGGGAGTTGTCACAGCTGCTCTTTGCTGATGACACTGTGCTCTTGGGAGTTCTGAAGAGAAGTTGCAGAGATTGGTGGATAAATTTTGGTAGGGTGTGCAAAAGAAGAAAATTAAAGGTGAATACAGGAAAGAGTAAGGTTATGAGGATAACAAAAAGATTAGGTGATAAAAGATTGGATATCAGATTGGAGGGAGAGAGTATGGAGGAGGTGAACGTATTCAGATATTTGGGAGTGGACGTGTCAGCGGATGGGTTATGAAAGATGAGGTGAATCATAGAATTGATGAGGGGAAAAAAGTTGAAGTGGTGCACTTAGGAGTCTGTTGGAGACAAAGAACTTTGTCCTTGGAGGCAAAGAGGGGAATGTATGAGAGTTAGTTTTACCAACGCTCTTATATGGGTGTGAAGCGTGGGTGATGAATGTTGCAGCGAGGAGAAGGCTGGAGGCAGTGGAGATGTCATGTCTGAGAGCAATGTGTGGTGTGAATATAATGCAGAGAATTCGTAGTTTGGAAGTTAGGAGGAGGTGCGGGATTACCAAAACTGTTGTCCAGAGGGCTGAGGAAGGGTTGTTGAGGTGGTTCGGACATGTAGAGAGAATGGAGCGAAACAGAATGACTTCAAGAGTGTATCAGTCTGTAGTGGAAGGAAGGCGGGGTAGGGGTCGGCTTAGGAAAGGCTGGAGGGAGGGGGTAAAGGAGGTTTTGTGTGCGAGGGGCTTGGACTTCCAGTAGGCATGCGTGAGCGTGTTTGATAGGAGTGAATGGAGACAAATGGTTTTTAATACTTGACGTGCTGTTGGAGTGTGAGCAAAGTAACATTTATGAAGGGATTCAGGGAAACCGGCAGGCCGGACTTGATCCTGGAGATGGGAAGTACAGTGCCTGCACTCTGAAGGAGGGTGTTGTTAATGTTGCAGTTTAAAAACTGTAGTGTAAAGCACCCTTCTGGCAAGACAGTGATGGAGTGAATGATGCTGAAAGTTTTTCTTTTTCGGGCCACCCTGCCTTGGGTAGAGTTTTTATGAGGATAGTGAGGCTCAGGTTAGGGTGTGTAGAAGAGAGGGAGACTACTTCCCGGTAAAAGTAGGTCTTAGACAGGGATGTGTAATGTCACCATGGTTGTTTAATATATTTATAGATGGGGTTGTAAAAGAAGTAAATGCTAGGGTGTTCGGGAGAGTGGTGGGATTAAATTGTGGGGAATCAAATTCAAAATGGGAATTGACACAGTTACTTTTTGCTGATGATACTGTGCTTATGGGAGATTCTAAAGAAAAATTGCAAAGGTTAGTGGATGAGTTTGGGAATATGTGTTAATGTAGAAAGTTGAAAGTGAACATAGAAAAGAGTAAGGTGATGAGGGTATCAAATGATTTAGATAAAGAAAAATTGGATATCAAATTGGGGAGGAGGAGTATGGAATAAGTGAATGTTTTCAGATACTTGGGGTTGACGTGTCGGCGGATGGATTTATGAAGATGAGGTTAATCATAGAATTGATGAGGGAAAAAAGGTGAGTGGTGCATTGAGGTATATGTGGAGTCAAAAACATTATCTATGGAGGCAAAGAAGGGAATGTATGAAAGTATAGTAGTACCAACACTCTTATATGGGTGTGAAGCTTGGGTGGCAAATGCAGCAGCGAGGAGACGGTTGGAGGCAGTGGAGATGTCCTGTCTAAGGGCAATGTGTGGTGTAAATATTATGCAGAAAATTCGGAGTGTGGAAATTAGGAAAAGATGTGGAGTTAATAAAAGCATTAGTCAGAGGGCAGAAGAGGGGTTGTTGAGGTGGTTTGGTCATTTAGAGAGAATGGATCAAAGTAGAATGACATGGAAAGCATATAAATCTATAGGGGAAGGAAGGCGGGTTAGGGGTCGTCCTCGAAAGGGTTGGAAGGAGGGGGTAAAGGAGGTTTTGTGGGCAAGGGGCTTGGACTTCCAGCAAGCGTGCATGAGCGTGTTAGATAGGAGTGAATGGAGACGAATGGTACTTGGGACCTGTCGATCTGTTGGAGTGTGAGCAGGGTAATATTTAGTGAAGGGATTCAGGGAAACCGGTTATTTTCATATAGTCGGACTTGAGTCCTGGAAATGGGAAGTACAGTGTCTGCACTCTAAAGGAGGGGTTTGGGATATTGGCAGTTTGGAGGGATATGTTGTGTATCTTTATACGTATATGCTTTTCTAAGCTGTTGCATTCTGCGCACCTCTGCAATAAACAGTGATTATGTCCGTGAGTGTGGTGAAAAAATGTGAAATGTGATGAAGCATTTTCTTTTTGGGCATTTTCGTTGTTATTTGGGTCACCTGCCTCGGTGGGAGACGACCGACTGTTGAAAAGAAGAAAAAAATAGAGAATATACTTATATATAGATATTAATATATATCTAATATTATATATATATATATATATATATATATATATGTATATATTATATTATATATATATAATATGCTCAATAGATCACAGTAAAAAGTGATTTCCGTATATGGCAAAACAACCACTAGTTGAAAGAATATGAAAATTCAACGTTTCTGTGATAATTTTATATATATATAATATATATATGAATGTATTATATATATTATACAGCGGAGAGAGAGAGAGAGCGAGAGAGATGATGAGAGTGAGAGGAGAGAGAAAGAAAACACGAAAACAAGTTGATTTTAAATCACTTACCAAAACTGCGGTAGGCCAGCGACTCGACCTTCGAACCTTTATACGCCTCCAGAGACAGGAACAATGTACCGCATCGCCTTACACTTGAACAGCGATCCTTCAAGAAGAAAGCAACCAGCACGTAGCTATGTGTTTCGTATGGCCGAGGGACGCTCGTGGCTGTGGTATTCTCAAGGAATAATTTCAGCTTCATCCTGTTGAATACCCGCCTCCAATCAGGCATGAGGCTCATTTTTCCTTAGATACCATGCACGAGTAATCTCGGGCAAGGACACAAAACACATAGCTTCGTGCTGGTGTGCTTGGTTCTTGTAGGATCGTCTGGCGCAAGTGGTAAGGCGAATATGTACCATTGTGCTGTCTCTGGAGGCGAGTTATTAAGGTTCGTAGGGTCGCGTTCTCTGGCCCTCCCGCAGTTTGGTAAGTGATTTAAAAATCATGGTTTCCATGATTTCATTATATACTATATAATATTTATATGATTAATATAGATATATATATATATATATATATGTTATTTACTATATATTACCTATATATATATTGCGGTAAGTAAGGTTAGGTTTCGTTTACATGCTGGCAAATTGTATTTATAAAGGAGTAAAAAAAAATATTGGAATCTTGGAATCTTTCGTTACAGGGAGAATGATTCATCAGTTTACTTCAATCTTCACACTGGCGTGGTTTGTTTGAAACTCAAGAGTCAACACTAACACTGGCGTGGCTTGTTAAACACAAGAGTCTCATAAACACTGCGCGGCTGGTTTTAACCAAGGTCACACTAACACTGGCGTGGCGTGTTTTAAACACATGAGTCACATAACCACTGGGTGCTTGTTAAACACAAGGTCAACACTTACATCTGGCGTGGCTTGTTAAAACACAAGAGACACCACAGCACTGGCGTGCTTGTTCAAACAAAGGAGTCACTACTAACACTGGCGTGGCTTGTTAACACAAGAGTCACACTAACACTGGGTGGCTTGTTAAACACAGAGTCCACACTAACACTGGGCGTGGTTGTTAAACACAGAGGTCACACTAACACTGCGGTGGCCTTGTTAAAACACCAGGAGTCACCACTAACACTGGCCTGGCATAGTTAAAAACCAAGAGTCTCACTAACACTGGCCTGGCTTGGTTAAAACAAGAGTCACACTAACACTGGCGTGGCTTGTTGAACACAAGAGTCACACTAACACTGGCGTGTCTTGTTGAACACAAGAGTCACACTAACACTGGCGTGGCTTGTTAAACACAAGAGTCCAACTAACACTGGCGTGGCTGTTGAAACACAAGAGTCACACTAACACTGGCGTGTCTTGTGTTGAACACCCCCCCCCCGAGTCACCTAACACTGCGTGGCTGGTTGAACACAAGAGGTCCCATAACATGGCGTGTCTTGTTGAACACAAGAGTCACCTAACACTGGCTCGTGGCTTGTTGAACACAAGGTGACACTAACATGGCGTGTTTGTTAAACACATGAGTCACACTAACACTGGCGTGGTTGTAATAAACACAGAGTACACTAACACTGGCGTGGCTTGTTGAACACAAGGTCACAATAAACATGGCGTGTCTTGTGAACACAAGAGTCACACTACACTGGCGATGGGCTTGTTGAACACAAAGAGTCACATATACACTGGGTGGCTTGTTGAACACAAGAGTCACACTAACATTGCGTGGCTTGTTGAACCTCAAGAGTTCACATACACTGTGCGGGGCGTGTTAACACAAGAGGTCACACTAAACGCTGGCGTTGGCTTGTTGACACAAGAGTCTCACTAACACTGGTGCGTGTTTGGTTGAACACAGGTTCCACTAACACTGGCGTGCTTGTTGAACACAGTCGTCACATAACACGGCGACGGGCTTGTTTGAACACAAGAAGTCACACTAACACTGGCGTGGCTTGTTAAACACAAGAGTCACACTAACACTGGCGTGGCTTGTTGAACACAAGAGTCACACTAACACTGGCGTGGCTTGTTAAACACAAGAGTCACACTAACACTGGCGTGGCTTGTTGAACACAAGAGTCACACTAACACTGGCGTGGCTTGTTAAACACAAGAGTCACATAACATGGCGTGCTGGTTGAACAAAAGAGTCACACTAACACTGGCGTGGCTTGTTAAACACAAGAGTCACACTAACACTGGCGTGGCTTGTTGAACACAAGAGTCACACTAACACTGGCGTGGCTTGTTGAACACAAGAGTCACACTAACACTGGCGTGGCTTGTTGAAACACAAGAGTCACACTACCACTGGCGTGGCTTGTTAAACACAAGAGTCACACTAACACTGGCGTGGCTTGTTGAACACAAGAGTCACAAAATAACAAAAAAAGGCACAATACCGTGAGGGACACGATACACAATAACCGTCACATAAAAGAGAAGAAGCTTACGACGACGTTTCGGTCCGACTTGGACCACTGACAAAGTCACACTAACCAGAAGTGGAGCAGGACGGCTATATATAGGCAGGAAGAGGTGGTAGTAGTAGTAGTAGTAGTAGTACAAGAATGGTATATAATACCAACAAGATGAAATTAAGGACACATTGCACATCACCGGCATCCCTATCGTAGACGTTTCGGTATCCAGCCAGCCATGGATGGCGAAACGTCTCACAACAAAGACAACAGGGACGCCGCACTGATTGAAATAAGACTCATGTGCGGCGTGCTGGTTCTTTGTTGTGGACGTTTCGCCATCCAGTGCTGGCTGATTCGAAACGTCTACGATAGGGATTTGCCGGGTGTTTGTATGTGTCTTAATTTATCTTGTTGGTTTTATATTCCATTTTGTAACTACTATACTACTAACTCCACATTCTGCCTATCTTTAGCCGTTCCTGCTCCACTTTATGGTTAGTGTGATTTGTCAAAAGTCAAGGTCGGGACCGCAACGTCGTCGTTTTAAATAAGGGGGGGGGGGTTCTCTCTTTTCTGTGCGGGTTATTTGTACAAGAGTCACACTAACCACTGGCGAGGTTGTTAAACACAAGCGTTACACTAGCACTGGCGGGGCTTGTTAAACACAAAGAGTCAAACTAACATGGTGTGGCTTGATAAAACACAAGAGTCACATAAACTGTCGTGTTGTTAAAACCAAGAGTCATGTCACACTAACAATGGCGTGGCTTGTTAAACCAAAGAGTCACACTACACTGGGAGGCTTGGTAAACACAAGAGTCTCACTAACCTGGCGTGACTTGTTGAACACAAGAGTACACTAACCGGGCGTGGATTGAAAACACAAGAGTCACACTAACAATGGCGTGGCTTGTTGAACAAAGAAGTCCACTAACACTGGGTGGCTGTTAACACAAGAGTCACACTAAACACTGGCGTTAGCGTGTTAAACACAAGAGTCACACTCCACTGCGTGGCTTGGTTAAACACAAGGTCACACTACCACTGGGGTGCTAGTTAAACAAAAGGTCCACTAAAATGGGGTGCTTGTTGGAAACACAAGAGTCACCTAACATGGCGTGGTTGTTAAAACACAGAGTCACACTAACATGGCTCGGTATAAATCTCATTATCTAAAGAATGTTTTTTCCAGTGGCTGGAAAATAGTATTGACGATTTATTTCCATAGAAGAATGATACCAGAGTAGTGGAATTGTCTGAAATTTTACTGAAATATTTAAAAAAACAAAACCCTGAAAATCGTTGAAATTCAGGAAAAAAAAAACATGCCACAGGCGGGGTTAGAACCCGCGATCCAGCGAGTCTCAAAAAACTCCAGACCGACGCTGTATGTTGAAATAGGATTAATTACAGAGAATTGTTTAATGATGGGCTGCAACAAGTTTTCCATTTGGTGGGTTTTATTAAAAACACAGCTTGTCCTCCTTTGAGCTAGTAAATTTAATTTTATCAATTATTATAAGCAAATTGTTTATATTGTAACATCTGAATGATTCCTAAATAAGAACCAAATAATGGAAAATCTAATATTTATTCTAACATGCTTGTGGAACTTAAAGCCATTACAAAAAACTGTGTTTACACTGAAACTATCATATAAACACTTACTAACTTACTTATTGTACTTGCTGTATTAAACAGTGGTCAGTATTAGCGTAGAATCGAAAGGTTTGGAAGTGTTTGGTAAGTGTAGGTCACAAGGTTGCTTAACTATTTTGGGGACTGGGAAATTTGAATGTTTATGTTGTATCCGATAATTTCTGAGTGTTCGCATCCTGATTAAACTTTCTGATGAAATTGTAATGCAAATTCTGAGCTGACACGTAACTACACAACTCACGCAATCGTAATGACAAGTTGCAAACAAAACCAGACCACGGGAGGGGGATCTAGAACCCGCGATCAGAGGAGTCTACAAAAACTCAGCCGTCGCGGTTAGCCATCTGGACCCAGAGCCACAATAAGATTCTTCCAACTAGGTATATTTCTACCCCATAGGAAGGTTAGACAGGCACCCACAGTTGAACACATATGCAAGTGTACGGATGAATTCCAGCTTGCGTGGCCCGTGACGAAACTCTAGCTCAAGGCCCCCCCTCACAGCAGTTAAAATAACTCACGAGTTGGACTAATATTATTGTGGTTAGGCTGGTCCAGTGGCTAACGCGACGGTCTGGAGTTCTTGGAGACTCTCTGGACCGCGAGGTTTCTATCCGCCTGTGGCTGGTTTGATAGACTACGTGTTTATTATGTTGCTTCTTTTCTCTACATCACTTCATTCCTCACATTAGTGGGCTGCACGACCTCTGTTTCCACAATTACTGGTGGTGCAACAATGTTGTGGTGCAACCGCCTCCCCCTTACAATGTTTGGTGGACTGCACCGGCCCTCCCTTACAAATGTTTGTGGTGCACCGCCTCCCCTTACCAATGTTTGTAGTGCACCGCCTCCTCACAATATTTGTGGTGCTGCAGCATCTTAATTATACTGTTGTGGTGCACCACCTATCGTGCACAACAGTTGAGCTCTGCACCAACCTGCTGCACAACTAGCTGTGGTGCACCACCTTGTGCACAATAATTATCGGTGCACCATCTCTCCTCCTCAGAGAAATAGGTACCAGCTTCTTGTGCACAAAGTAGTATCTATCTTCAAGCACAGAACGCAAGTTTCTTGCGTCTTCAAGCCTCACATTAGATATCAGAGAGTCTTAATATCCAGAAGTTTTATTATCGTTCTTGACCTTCGTCTCTCTGCTCACCACTGAACCAAAATTTCCATCTTTATTAAATTTCTAGAAACATAGTTTGAAGAAGGGTCAGCTTAGCTGAACTTTAATAAAGGCTGACGACGTCGTAATGACAAGATTCAACTCCACTTGTGGGTAAACTCTTTACGAGGCGGAAAAAGATGAAAGTTGTGTACATATCTCGTTGTTTATTATCGTTGCAGCGCTTGTGTTAAACCCAGGTATATGACTCTACTTTACTGCAGTATAATTACTGTGGCTGCCAGTGGCTGTACCGTCAATCCTTTTGATCGTGATTTGTATTAGTGAATTAAGTATTGTGGTGATACTGACGTGAATTATTCGTGTGTGTTAAATATTTTCAGCTTGAACGAATAATTATCAATAAAGTAGATAGTAGAAACTATAATGATCACCTATAAAGAAGAAATAATCTCCACCAGTATCAACCACTACCACCCACCACCACAACCTTCCCTAACCACCACAACCACAAGCGCTAAACCACAAGGATCTAAAATAAAAAAACCAGCACAATAAACCTCCGGCCAATCCTATACTGTATCCACAAAAATCTACAGTATATCTATCACCTCGACAGGCATCGACCAGTACTAACGAGGCAATGTTGCTGTACCCTCACTGCCACTCTGCCATCAATACCTCCATCACCCTCACTGCACCTTCTTGCCATCACTACCATCAACCCTCACTTGCCCACTCTGCCATCACTACCATCCACCCCTCACTGCCACCTTGCCATCATTACACATCACCCCGCACGGCACCTCTGCCCTTCACTAACATCACCCCTCACTGCACCTGGCCTCAGACCATCACCCCTCAACTGCCACCGCTGCCATCACTTCCTTACCCTTCACTGCCACCTCTGCCATCACATACTATCAACCCCTCACTGACCCCTCTGCCTTACTACCTTCACCCTCACTGCCCCTCTGACATTTTTTCCAAAAAATAAAAAACTTAAAAACCCCCATCACCCCGCACTGCCACCTCGGCCATAACTACAGCACCCTCTTGCCCACCCCCCACATCTGCCATCACTTCCAAAAAAGCACCCCGCACTGCCACCTTGCCATCACTACCATATCCCTCAACTGCCACCTATGACTTCACTACCCTCACCCCTCACTGCCACCTCTGGGCCATCACTGACCATCCCTCATGGCCACCTATGCCATCACTACCTTCACCCCCACTCCACCTCTTATGCATCCTCTCCACCATCACCCCTCACTGCCCATCCTCTGCCATCGCATACTACCATCACTCACTGCCACCTCTGCCAGCACTACTCCATCCACCTCACTGCCACATGCCATTCTGCCATCACTTCCACATCACCCATCACTGACACCACTGCCATCATCTACCACCAGCACCCCTCACTGCCACCTCTTGCCAAAATTCACTAACCACATTCACCCTCACTGCCACCTCGCCAGCACTGCCACCGCTGCCATCACTGCCACCTCTGCCACTCATAACCACATCACCCCTCACTGCACCTCTGCCATCTCTGCCACCTCTGCCATCACTGCCACCTCTGCCATTACTACCACCTGCACCATCACCGCACCTCTGCCATCACTACCTCCATGCCCTCCCCGCCACACCATTACCCAGCACTACCACCATCACCCTGCACCGCCACCTCTGCCTTCACTTACCCTCCATCACCCCTCACCGCCACCTCTGCCATCAATACCTCCATCACCCTCACCGCCACCTCTGCCATCACGTTCATCAATACCCCTCACCGTATTCCGCGGCCAGCATATACCACCATCCACACCCTCACCGCCTCCTCTGCCATGCAATACAACATCACCATCACCGCCACCTACTGAATCATACCAACATCTCACTTCACGCCACCTCTTGCATCATGCATCATACCACCATACTCCCTAAACCGCCACCTTGCATCATTACCACCTTCACCCTCACCGCCACCTCTGTCCTTCACCACCACAGTCACCCCCACAACCACCTCTGCCATCACTACCTCGAGACCCCGCACCGACTCCTTGCCATCACTACCACCATCAACCCCTCACCGCCACCGCTGCCATTCATCTACCTCCATCACCCCTCAACTCGCCACACCACTCTGCCTTCACTACCACCTCACCCCTCACCGCCCATTCTGCCATCACACCACCATCACCCCTCACCTCCTCTCTGCCATCACTACCACGATCATCCCCTCACCCGCCACCTCTGCCATCACTACCACCTCTACCCCTTCACCGACACACTCTGAATCACTACCACCATCACTCTCACCGCACCTCTGCCATCTACGTAACACATCACCCCTCACGCCCTCTTGCCAGCACTACCACCATTCACCCCTCACCGCCACTCTGCCATTCACTTCCACCATCACCCCTCACCGCCACTCTGCCATCAACACCCACCATCACCCCTCACAACCTCCCTGCCATCACTCCACGATCACCCATCACCGCCACCTACTGCAATCACTACCACCTGCATCCCTCTCCGCCACCTCTGCATCACTACCCCCTCACCCCTCACCGCCACCACCTCTGCCATTCACTACCACCATCAACCCCTCACGCCCACCACCTCTGCCATCATACCACCATCACCCTCACGCCACACCTCTGCCCATCACTACCACCATCACCCCTCACCGCCTACCTCTGCCATCACTACCTCACCATACACCCTCACGCCCACCACTCTGCCATCACTACCACCATACCCCATCACCCACCACCATGCCTTCACTACCACCATCACCCCTCACCGCCACCTCTGCCATCACTCCACCATACCCCTCACCGCCACCACTTTGCCAGCACTATCACCCTCCACCGCCCCTGGAGTTTACCTGGAGAGCGTTCCGGGGGTCAACGCAACCGCGCCCGGTCTGTGACCAGGCTTCTTGGTGTGATTCAGAGGCCTGATGAAACCAGACTGTAACTGCTAGGCTGCACGCAATCCAACGTTACGAGCGACAGCCGGATGGTCAGGTACCGACCTTTAAGGTGTTTGTCCAGTGCTGCGTGAAGACAGGTTCGGGCCCCTCCTGACGCGTATTGTATTGTCTCTAACGTGTGTGACACCCTGTCTTTTTCACTGGGGGATGTTTGCATCGTCTGCCAAGTCTCTTTGCTTTCGTGTGTGCGTGATTTCGTGTGCAAGTTCGGTACTAGTCCACCTAGGATTTTCCAGGATATGATAATGTATTTCTCCCGCCTGCGTTCCAGGGGAGTACAGATTCAAGAACCTCAAGAAGCGCTTCAGTAATTGAGGTGTTTAATCTCCCGTTATGCGCGCCCGTGAAGGTTCTCTGTACATTTTCAGGTCAGCATAATTTCACCTGCCTTGAAGGTGCTGTTAGTGTGCAGCAATATTCCAAGCATAGATAGGAACAATGTAGACCTGAAGAGTTTCATATGGGCTTGGAATCCTAGTTTTGAAGGTTCTCTTATCCATCCTGTCATTTTTCTAGCAGATGCGTTGATCAATGTTATGGTCCTTGAAGGTGTGATCCTCCAAACATGATCACTCCAGGTCTTTTGAGTTGGTTTTTCGTCTATTTTGTGGCCGGAACTTGTTTTTGTTACTCTGAAGTTTTAATTTCCTCATATTTACCATATCTGAGTAATTGAAATTTTCTCATTCGTTGAAAATTCATATTGTTTTCTGCAGCCCACTGAAGATTTGGTTGATGTCCCCTGGAGCCCTTTAGTGTCTGCAATGGAAGACACTGTCATGCAGATTCGGGTGTCATCTGCAAAGGAAGACACGGTGCTGTGGCTGACATCTTTGTCTATGTCAGATATGAGGATGAGAAACAAGATGGGAGCGAGTACTGTGCCTTGTGGAACAGAGCTATTCACTGTAGCTGCCTCAGACTTTACTCTGTTGACTACTACTATATGTGTTCTGTTAGTGAGGAAATTATAGATCCATCTACCAACTTTTCCTGTTATTCCCTTAGCACGCATTTTGTGCGCTATTACGCCATGGTCACACTTGTCGAAGGCTTTTGCAAAGTCTGCATATATTACAACTGCATTCTTTTTGCCTTCTCGTGCATTTAGGAACTTGTCGTAGTGACCCAGTAGTTGGGACAGACAGGAGCTACCTGCTCTAAACCCATATTGCCCTGGGTTGTGTAACTGATAGTTATATAGATGGGTGGCGATCTTGCTTCTTAGGACCCTTTCAAAGATTTTTATGATATGGGATGTTAGTGCTATCCGTCTGTAATTCTTTGTTATTGTTTACTGCCCCCCTTTGTGGAGTGGGGCTATGTCTGTTGTTTTTAGTAACTGTGGGACGTCCCACGTGTCCATGCTCCCTCTCCATGGGATGGTAAAAGCTCGTGATAGGGGCTTCTTGCAGTTCTTGACGAACACGCAGTTCCGTGAGTCTTGGCCCTGGGGCAGAGTGCATGGGTATGTTATTTATCTTTTGTTCGAAGTCATTTGGCGTCAGAATAGCATCAGATAGGCTTGTGTTTAACGAAATTCTGTGGCTCTCTCATAAAAAAATTCATTTAGATCTTCGACTCTCAGTCTGGTTAGTGGCTTGCTAAAAACTGAGTCATATTGGGACTTGAGTAGCTCACTCATTTCCTTGCTGTCATCTGTGTAGGACCCATCTTGTTTAAGTAGGGGCCCAATACTGGATATTGTTCTCGACTTTGATTTGGCATAAGAGAAGAAATACTTTGGGTTTCTTTCGATTTCATTTATGGATTTTAGTTCTTCCCGATATTCTTGACTCCTAAAAGATTCCTTTAGCTTAAGTTCGATGTTTGCTATTTCCCTGACCAATGACTCCCTACGCATTTCAGATATATTGGCCTCTTTTAGCTGCTCTGTTATTCTTTTCCGTCGCCTGTAAAGGAGCGCCTGTCTCTCTCTATTTTACATCTACTCTTCCTTTTTCTTAAAGGAATAAGCCTTGAGCATACATCGAGTGCCACAGAGGTACTCTGTTCTAGGCATAAGTTGGGGTCTGTGTTGCTTAGTCTATCTTTCCAGCTCATTTCGTTTAGGACTTGGTTTACTTGGTCCCACTTTATGTTCTTGTTATTGAAGTTGAATTTGGTGAAGGCTCCCTCGTGACTAATCTCATTATGTCGGTCTGGGGCTCCACGCAAACATGTCTGAACCTCGATTATGTTGTGATCTGAGTATATTGTTTTTGATATGGTGACATTTAGTTTCAGATCATCATTGTTAGTGAAGATGAGGTCTAGTGTATTCTCCAGTCTAGTAGGCTCTATTATTTGCTGGTTTAAGTTGAATTTTGTGCAGAGATTTAAAAGCTCGTGTGTGTAAGTTCTCGTCAGAGCTGCCTCCTGGTGTTATCACTGCAACAACATTATTTGCTATATTCCTCCATTTTAGGTGCCTTAAGTTGAAATCCCCCAGGAGCAAGATGTTGGGGGCAGGGGCTGGAAGATTTTCCAGTGGTCAATTTTTTAGTTCCTGGAATTGCTGTGACGTTGCATCAGGAGGCTTGTAGACTACCACAATGACTGGGTTTTGGTTCTCAATCTTTACTGTTAAAACTTCCACTACATCATTTGAAGCATTAAGCAATTGTGTGCAAATAAGTGACTGCGATATACAGGCCAACCTTCCTCCCTTCTGCCTCTTCACTCTGTCGCATCTGTATACGTTGTAACCTGGGATCCATATTTCGTTGTCCAAGTGATTCTTTATGTGGGTCTCTGTGAAAGCCGCGAACATTGCCTTTGCCTCTGCAAGCAGTCCACGGATGAAAGGTATTTTGTTGTTCGTTGCTGGCTTTAGACCCTGGCTATAGACCCTACCACCATCACCCCTCACCGCCACCTCTGCCATCACTACCACCATCACCCCTCACCGCCACCTCTGCCATCACTACCACCATCACCCCTCACCGCCACCTCTACCATCACCACCACCATCACCCCTCACCGCCACCTCTGCCATCACTACCACCATCACCCCTCACCGCCACCTCTGCCATCACTACCACCATCACCCCTCAGCGCTATCCCAACCAGGGCTATCCCAACCAGAGCTATCCCAACCAGGGCTATCCCAACCAGCATTATCCCAACTAGGGCTATCCCATCCACCACTATCCCAAACAGTGAAACCACAACCAGCACTATCCCAACCAGCGCTATCCCAACCAGTGCTATCCCAACGTGGGCTATCTCAACCAGCGCTATCCCAACTAGCATTATCCGAACCAGCGCTATCCCAACCGGTGCTATCCCAAACAACATCACAAAGAGCGCTATCCCAACCAGTGCTATCCCAACCAGCGCTATCCCAACCAGTGCTATCCCAACCAGGGCTATCCCTACCAGCGCTATCCCAAGAAGTGCTATCCCAACCAGCGCTATCCAACGGTGCTAATTCCAAACAGCGAATCCCCAACCAGCGCTATTCCCCCAACCAGGGGTATCCCTACCAGCGCTATCCCAACCAGCGCTATCCCAACCAGCGCTATCCCAACCAGTGCTATCCCAACCAGGGCTATCCCTACCAGCGCTATCCCAAGAAGTGCTGTCGCAAACAGCGATATCACAACCAGCGCTATCCCAATCAGGGCTATCCCTACCAGCGCTATCCCAACCAGCGCTATCCCAACCAGCGCTATCCCAACCAGTGCTATCCCAACCAGGGCTATCCCTACCAGCGCTATCCCAAAAAGTGCTATCCCAACCAGCGCTATCACAACCAGCGCTATCCAAACCAGCGCTATACCAACCAGCACTATACCAACCAGCGCTATCCCAATCAGGGCTATCCCAACCAGCGATATCCCAAGATGTGCTATCCCATGAAGTGCTATCCCAAACAGGGCTATCCCAATCAGCGCTATCCCAACCAGGGCTATCCCAACCAGCGCTATCCCAACCGGTGATATCCCAACCAGCACTATCCCAACCAGCGCTATCTCAACCAGCGCTATCCCAACCAGCGCTATCCCAACCAGCGCTATCCCAAACAGGGCTATCCCAACCAGCGCTATCCCAACCAGTGCTATCCCAACCAGCGCTATCCAAACCATGGCTATCCCAACCAGCGCTATCCCAACCAGCGCTATCCCAACCAGCGCTATCCCAACCTGGGTATCCCAACCAGCGCTATCCAAACCAGGGCTATCCCAACCAGTGCTATTCAAACTAGGGCTATCCTAACCAGCGCTATCCCAACCAGGGCTATCCCAACCAGCGTTATCCCAACCAGGGCTATCCCAACCAGCGCTATCCCAACCAGGGCTATCCCAACTAGCGCTATCCAAACCAGGGCTATCCCAACCAGCGCTATCCCAACAAGCGCTATTCCAACTAGTGCTATCCCAACAAGCGCTCTCCGAACTATCGCTATCCCAACCAGCACTATCCCAAACAGCGATACCACAACCAGCGCTATCCCAACCAGGGCTATCCCAACCAGCGCTATCCCAACCAGGGCTATCCCAACCAGTGCTATCCCAACCAGGGCTATCCCAACCAGCGCTATCCCAACTAGCACTATCCCAACCAGCACTATCCCAAACAGCGATACCACAACCAGCGCTATCCCAACCAGGGCTGTGAAGGCTTACTCAGCCCTGTAACAACTTCAGACAGTATTACCCAGGCTGGCTCCTCCTCAGGAAAATTAATGAATAGAAAAAGAAATAATAACAGACAAACATAAACACTTTATTATTTAGAAAATATAAAATATAAAACACTTAAATATGAAATATTAATCCTACATTAAAGAAAATGAAAAATGAAAAATATAAATGATAACTGAATTCAACGCTAATATAAAACTTGGGTGTCTGGTGTTGGTGACACTGCGTGTTGTTGAAATGGTAGCCGTTGCTGATGATGGGGGGGGTCGCAGGTGTTGATGACAACCCACCAGCTCGTTCTTCACAGATTTTCTAGCCGCCAATAATCCGTCCAGATGACAGGAAAGCAGGTTTTTTTCCACTGCAATGATTAGGGGTTATATCCTGCTACTTGCATACACAAACAGGTAAGTGGATCAAAAATTTGGGACATCTCAGAACGTTAGTCCGTCTCCTTCAATTCTACTCGTTGATTGGCAGGTGACCCTCTCTGTCATCCAAGCTGGAAAGATAGACAGGTTACCCACTGCTTAAGAAATTACTCTCCATGATAAGTACAATACCAGAAAGATGTGGTGTTTATTACAACAGTCAACTTAGAGCAAGACTGAAAGAACTAAGTTTATTATTGGTCAAAAGTGAAGCTTTCAACCAATAAATCCACTAGAATACAACTTACAGTAGTGCTGGGAGCTGTGAGTCTAGTGATTACTGTTTCGACCGGAGCCCCACACGTCACCTTTCGGGGGGGGGGAAGAGGGAGGGGAAGGGATAGCGGGAGCTAGACTGACCCTACCTTAACAAGCAGCCGGCAATCAAACTATCACTTTCGGGGAGGGGGAAAAAGGCGGGAATAGCGGGAGCTAGACTTACCTTACCTTAACAAGTAGCCGGCAATGAAACTATTGTTACTATATACTCCCTCTCTACTCCTATCTATTGAACTTTTCCCTCACACTCCCCCATACCAAGACTTATAGTCAAGGAGTATAAGAAGAATAGGCGAGGAAAAAGTTCTAACATGTGGAAGTCGCGTAAGGCAACAAATCTTCTGTTAGGTATGACACATATGCAGCAGTTAGGTATCTTTATTTCGAAACGTTTCGCCTACACAGTAGGCTTCTTCAGTCGAGTACAGAAAAGTTGATAGAAGCAGAAGAGACTTGAAGACGATATAATCAGTCCATCACCCTTAAAGTTTTGAGGTGGTCAGTCCCTCAGTCTGGAGAAGAGCATTGTTCCGTAGTCTGAAACAATATGGAGTTGAAGTGACAGGATGGAGCCTTATATAGCGCATGGAGGTGAGACGTAGGTCATTTTTGGAGGTCAGGTCCCTCTGAAACGTTTCGAAATAAAGATACCTAACTGTTGCATACGTGTCTTACCAAACAACCTGTCGGTATTTTATACCATTTTAATGTTCAACAAATCTTCTACTGACTGTCACGACTTAACCAGTCAGAGAAATAATTGGATGAACCATTGATATACACAATATGGAACTTAAAAGCCTGGAGTGCCAATGTCCACCTCAAGCGGCGACATCTGAGGACATTTTTGGCCAAAAATAGGTTTCCCTAACTTTATTTAAGGTTTTACGATGCGAGAAATGTCCGGCCACTGTCATGTCATGAGCCATTTTAAGAACATTCTCTCTGCATTGACTTGGAAAAACTAAGATGGAATAGTCTATCTCATCTGTACAAGATACCTTCTATATATTCAAATTTATATGAAAAGTTTTTCCTTTGGATAACTTGATTTTGTTTAGCGGCATTATGGCAATTCTGAAGAGAAGGGCAATTACGTTGTAAATTGACAAAGGATTCCTTCGAAATATCTAAAGGCTTAAAGTCAGGGAAAATCAAAGGATGGACAGTAGGAGAAGCCTGGGCTTTGGTCTGAGCCCTAGTGAAGACATTTATGGTATCGGAGATGATATCTTCACTTTCATCTAACAAGTGAACCTGTGATCCTACTACCTCGCTTTCGAGAGTAGCATCACTGGTTTTCAATCCCACATGAATCTCACGAGACATTGTCTCATCTGAGCTTTCTAGGGGCCTCTCTGACTCTACAGGAAGAGGATCTGAAACACCTATGTCCATCACTGGTGATGAAAGGTCAACCTCAGAAGGAAGAATGGCACCTTTTACATTACCTATTAGTACGGAGCAAGAAGTGATGGGAGCTAGTACGGCTTCAGACCAACCTGTGAACCATTTAGACCTAATGTAACAACGGATGGTAGGAAAAGTGTCCGTACGGCCCATGTAGTCTGAAAGTATAGCAGAGGAATGAGTTTCTTTAAGGTTAGGGAACAGCTTATCAGAAATGACTATACATGTGCATCCAGTGTCTCGTAAAATGGTAGATACATTAAGTCCATTAACTGTTCCTGAACAGAAGGGTGCTTGGTCATTACAGCCTTTAAAACATCTTCCAACTTTTTGGACCTTCTTTGAAGGACAATCTGGACGTTTATGTCCCTTAACACCACACAAATGACAAACAGGAATAAAAGAAGTCACTTTACTTTCCACTAGAGGCTTTGATTTCTTAAGGTCTGATGAACCCTTGCCCTTAGGGTTCGATCCCTTTAGGTCTTTATAGGAATTGTGAGCTTCAGCATACAAGTCAGCGGCCTCAGCAACTTCCTCAGCTTTAATCAGGTTGCGTTCTCTAATGAATGTTCTTATCTGGTGGAGAAGAGCTGTCAGGAACTGGTCAGCAACCATGAAGTCCCTAAGAGATTCATAACTGTGATCAATTCCTGAACTCTCTATCCAAAAGTCGAACAAACGAAAGAGTGTTACCTGTAACTGCTGAAAGTTCTGGCCAGGCTGTAAGGTGGCATACCTGAAATCTTTCCTGTAAGAATTAGTGGTTTTTTGATATGCTTTAAGGATTACCTTCTTCAGTAGGTTATAATTACATATGATATCCTGCGACAAAGTTGCATAGATATTCAAAGCTGTACCGGAAAATAACATTCCTAACCTGGTAGCTCAGGTGTCAGCAGGCCATTCACAGAGGGTAGCAGTATTTTCGAACCTGATAATGTATGGAGTTATGTCTTCACCCTCTGTGAAGGGAGGTAAATTAGGTGTTGGAATATGTGCACTAGCTGCATGATGTTCAATTACTCCTTCTTCTAATTGTTGTGTAAAAGTTAACTTTTTATTCTCTAATTCAAGGCGAGAATTTTCGAGCTCGCGATCCTTTTCTCTCTCTATTAACTCATGTTTTCTATCCTTTGCTTTTTCCTCAAGTTCTCTTAATTTAACTTGTTCCTCAAGTATCTTAGCTTGTTCCTCACGTATTTTAGCTTGTTCCTCACGTTCTCTAGCTCTTTCCTCACGATCAAGTCTATCACGCTCTTTTTTGTCTTCTCGCTCTCTTTCTGTCTTTCTTTGCTTTCTCTTTCAATTCTCTCTCTCTCCTTTTTCTCCTGTCTTTCCCTTTCTAACTGTCTCTCTTCTCTCTCAATTCTCTCTCTTTCAATTCTTTCCTGGATCTTAGCACTAATGAAAGATTCTAAATTTTTCCCTGTTATTCCTAACTTACTTCCAGTGTTCATCCCAAACTGGTATTCCTCCATACTTGCAAGAACTTAAACTAGCAGGGGGAAAATGAAACGTGTCTCAAAGAAAACAGAGGGTTCAATTCCTGCTCTGCTCAAACGGTAAATAAACCAGAGGGCTCGATCCCTGCTTCAATTAAACAATATGTATTAATGAAAACGAAGGGTTCTATGCCGGCTCCGAGCAAACAATAAGTACAATGGGGTCACTTGACCATCCAATCTTCTCACGAACAAATCAAGAGTGTCCTAAGACAGTTATCTTGATAAAATAAAGAGCTCAATGAAACAAATTGTCACTGGAAAATCTCGGGTCCCTAGAGTCTAATCCTCCAAAGTGTTTCAAGCTCACACAAAAATAGATGGCTAGTAGTAACTAGTATTCCTGCCTGACTTGACTTACAATAAATTGAGACTATAACAATCACCAAATCTTTTAAATACCTGTACAGTAGTCCTACCATAGAGAATGATTACTCATGGCTGGTGGTAACCGTCTGTGGTATGCGGCGTTGAAGTTCCAATGGTAGATTCGAGAAGGAATTGAATCTTGATTCAGTAGAGTTGATCCTGGCAAGGTCGCCACTTGTGAAGGCTTACTCAGCCTAGTAACAACTTCAGACAGTATTACCCAGGCTGGCTCCTCCTCAGGAAAATTAATGAATAGAAAAAGAAATAATAACAGACAAACATAAACACTTTATTATATAGAAAATATAAAATATAAAACACTTAAATATGAAATATTAATCCTACATTAAAGAAAATGAAAAATGAAAAATATAAATGATAACTGAATTCAACGCTAATATAAAACTTGGTTGTCTGGTGTTGGTGACACTGCGTGTTGTTGAAATGGTAGCCGTTGCCGATGATGGGGGGGGTCGCAGGTGTTGATGACAACCCACCAGCTCGTTCTTCACAGATTTTCTAGCCGTCAATAATCCGTCCAGATGGCAGGAAAGCAGTTTTTTTCCACTGCAATGATGAGGGGTTATATCCTGCTACTTGCATATACAAACAGGTAAGTGGATCAAAAATTTGGGACATCTCAGAACGTTAGTCTCCTTCAATTCTACTCATTGATTGGCAGGTGACCCTCTCTGTCATCCAAGCTGAAAAGATAGACAGGTTACCCACTGCTTAAGAAATTACTCTCCATGATAAGTACAATACCAGAAAGATGTGGTGATTATTACAACAGTCAACCTAGAGCAAGACTGAAAGAACTAAGTTTATTATTGGTCAAAAGTGAAGCTTTCAACCAATAAATCCACTAGAATACAAGGCAGGCATGTACTTACAGTAGTGCTGGGAGCTGTGAGTCGAGTGATTACTGTTTTGGACCGGAGCCCCACATGTCACCTTTCGGGGGAGGGGAAGAAGGAGGGGAAGGGACAGCGGGAGCTAGATTTACCCTACCTTAACAAGCAGCCGGCAATCAAACTATCACTTTCGGGGAGGGGGAAAAAGGCGAGAATAGCGGGAGCTAAACTTACCTTACCTTAACAAGTAGCCGGCAATGAAACTATTGTTACTATATACTCCCTCGTTACTCCTATCTATTGAACTTTTCCCTCACAAGGGCTATCCCAACCAGCGCTATCCCAACTAGTGCTATCCCAACCAGCACTATCCCAAACAGCAGTATCACAACCAGCACTATCCCGACCAGCGCTATCCCAACCAGTGCCATCCCAACCAGGGCTATCTCAACCAGCGCTCTCCCAAATAGCGCTATCCCAACCAGCACTATTCCAAACAGCAATATCACATCCAGCACTATCCCAACCAGGGCTATCCCAACCAGTGCTATCCCAAACAGCGGCATCACAACCAGCGCTATCCCGACCAGCGCTATCCCAACCAGTGCTGTTCCAACCAGGGCTATCTCAACCAGCGCTATCCCAAACAGCGCTATCCCAACCAGCACTATTCCAAACAGCGATATCACAACCAGCGCTATCCCAACCAGGGCTATCCCAACCAGCGCTATCCCAACCAGCACTATACCAACCAGCGCTATCCCAGCCGGCGCTATCCCAACCAGCGCTATCCCAACCAGTGCTATCCCAAAAAGCTCTATCCCAACCAGCACTATACCAACCAGCGTTATCCCAACCAGAGCTATCCCAACCAGCACTATCCCAACCAGCACTATTCCAACCTGCGCTATCCCAATCAGTGCTATCCCAACCAGCACTATCCCAAACAGTGGTATCACAACCAGCGCTATCCCGACCAGCGCTATCCCTACCAGTGCTATCCCAACCAGGGCTATCTCAACGAGCGCTATCCCAAATAGCGCTATCCCAACCAGCACTATTCCAAACAGCGATATCACAACCAGCGCTATCCCAACCAGGGCTATCCCAACCAGCACTATCCCAACCAGCGCTATCCCAACCAGCGCTATTCCAAACAGCGACATCCCTACCAGCGCCTACCCAACCAGCTCTATCTCTACCAGCGCTATCCCAACTGGCGCTATCCCAACCAGCGCTGTACCAACCAGCGCTCTCCCAACCAGCGCTATCCCAACCAGCGCTATCACTACCAGTGCTATCCCAGCCGGCGCTATCCCAACCAGCGCTATACCAACAAGCGCTTTCCCAACAAGCGCTTTCCCAACCAGCGCTATCCCAACCAGCGCTATCCCAACCAGCGCTATACCAACAAGCGCTTTCCCAACCAGCGCTATCCCAGCCGGCGCTATCCCAACCAGCGCTATACCAACAAGCACTTTCCCAACCAGCGCTTTCCCAACCAATGCTATCCCAACCAGCGCTATCCCAACCAGCGCTATCCCAACCAGCGCTATCCCAACCAGCACTATACCAACCAGCGCTATACCAACTAGCGCTATACCAACCAGCGTTATCCCAACCAGCGCTATCCCAACCAGCGCTATCCCAACCAGCGCTATCCCAACCAGCGCTATACCAACCAGCGCTATCCCAGCCGGCGCTATCCCAACCAGCGCTATCCCAACCAGCGCTATCCCAACCATCGCTATCCCATCCAGCACTATACCAACCAGCACTATCCCAACCAGAGCTATCCCAACCAGCGCTATCCCAACCAGCACTATTCCAACCTGCGCTATCCCAATCAGTGCTATCCCAACCAGCGCTATCCCAACCAGTGCTATCCCAACCTGTGCTATCCCAGCCTGCGCTATCCCAACCTGCACTCTCCCAACCAACGCTATCCCAACCAACGCTATCCTCCCCAACCAGCGCTATTCCAACCTGCGCTATCCCAGCCAGCGCTATCCCAACCAGCGCTATCCCAACCTGCGCTATCCCAACCAGTGCTATCCCAACCTGCGCTCTCGCAATCAACGCTATCCCAATCAGCACTATCCCAACCAGCGCTATCCCAACCAGCGCTATCCCAACCAGGGCTATCCCAACCAGGGCTATCCCAACCTGTACTATCCCAACCTGAGCTCTCCCAACCAGCGCTATCCAAGCCAGGGCTATCCCAACCAGCACTATCCAAACAAGGGCTATCGCAATCAGCGCAATCCAAACTAGGGCTATCCTAACAAGCGCTATCCTAACGAGCGCTATCCCAACCATGGCTATCCCAACCAGTGTTATCCCAACCAGCGCTATCCCAACCAGCGCTATCCCAACCAGGGCTATCCCAACCAGTGTTATCCCAACCAGCGCTATCCCAACCAGCGCTATCCCATCCAGGGCTATCCCAACCAGCGCTATCCAAACCAGGGCTATCCCAACCAGCGCTATCCCAACAAGCGCTATCCCAATTAGCGCTATCCCAACCAGCACTATCCCAACCAGCACTATCCCAACCAGTGCTATCCCAACCAGCGCTATTCCAACCTGCGCTGTCCCAACCAGCGCTCTCCCAACCAGCGCTATCCCAACCAGCACTATCCCAACCAGTGCTATCCCAACCAGTGCTATCCCAACTAGTGCTATCCCAACCAGCGCTATCCCAACTAGCACTATCCCAACCAGTGCTATCCCAACCAGCGCTATCCCAACCAGGGCTATCCCAACCAGCACTATGCCAACATGCGCTATCCCAACCAGGGCTATCCCAACCAGCGTTATCCCAACCAGCGCTATCCCAAAAAGCGCTATCCCAACCAAGGCTATCCCAACAAGCGTAATCCCAACAAGCGCTATCCAAACTAGCGCTATCCCAACTTGTGCTATCCCAACTTGTGCTATCCCAACTAGTGCTATCCGAACCTGCGCTATCCCAACCAGTACTATCCCAACCAGGGCTATCCCAACCAGCACTATCCCAACCAGGGCTATCCCATCTAGCGTTATCCAAAACAGCGCTATCCCAACCAGGGCTATCTCAACTAGCGCTATCCCAACCAGGGCTATCCCAACCAACACTATCCCAACCAGGGCTATCCCAACCAGCGCTATTCCAACCTGCGCTATCCCAATCAGCGCTGTCCCAACCAGCGCTATCCCAACCAACGCTATCCCAACCAGCGCTATTCCAAGCTGCGTTATCCCAACCAGCGCTATCCCAACCAGCGCTATCCCAACCAGCGCTATCCCAATCAGCGCTATCCCAACCAGCGCTATTCCAACCTGCGCTATCCCAACCAGTGCTATCCTAACCTGCGCTCTCCCAATCAACGCTATCCCTATCAGCACTATCCCAACCAGCGCTATCCTAACCAGCGCTTTCCCATCCAGCGCTATCCCAACCAGCGCTATTGCATCCTGCGCTATCCCAACCAGCGCTATCCCAACCTGCGCTATCTCAACCAGTGCTATCCCAACCAGCGCTATCCCAAACAGCGCTATCCCTACCAGCGCTATCCCAACCAGTGCTATCTTAACCTGTGCTATCCCAACCTGTGCTATCCCAAACAGCGCTATCCCAACCAGCGCTATTGCATCCTGCGCTATCCCAACCAGCGCTATCCCAACCTGCGCTATCTCAACCAGCGCTATTCCAACCAGCGCTATCCCAACCAGTGCTATCCCAACCTGCGCTATCCCAAACTGTGCTATCCCAACCTGTGCTATCCCAACCAGCGCTGTCCCAACCTGTGCTATAGCATCCAGCGTTATTCCAACCAGCGCTATCCTAACCAGCGCTATCCCAACCAGCGCTATCCCAACCAGTGCTATCCCAACCTGCGCTATCCCAAACTGTGCTATCCCAACCAGCGCTATCCCAACCACGACCACAAACGTCCCCAAATCACAAGAACCACCGGGGATTATCTCAAACTTCACCAGCATCACTAAGGTCACTATCACCACCATTACCACCAGTTGATCTACAGCTCCTGGGGCATCACTAGGTCACTATCACCACCATTACCACCAGTTGATCTACAGCTCCTGGGGCATCACTAAGGTCACTATCACCACCATTACCACCAGTTGATCTACAGCTCCTGGGGCATCATAGGTCCTATCCCATTAACAGTGATTACAGCCCTGGGATCATAAGTCACTATCACACCATTACCACCAGTTGATCTACAGCTCCTGGGGCATCACTAAGGTCACTATCACCACCATTACCACCAGTTGATGTACAGCTCCTGGGTATCACATCTTCCAATAAACCAGCATGTCTGCACTTACAACAACTCTCATCACAAATCACCACTTTCCCCTAGAGTCAACTACAACCACAACCGGAAGACATCACCGCCAGCACCACCACTACGAGGAGTCACCACCGCCAGCACCACCACTACGAGGAGTCACAAGGAGTCACCACCGCCAGCACCACCACTACGAGGAGTCACCACCGCCAGCACCACCACTACGAGGAGTCACCACCGCCAGCACCACCACTACGAGGAGTCACAATCGCCAGCACCACCACTACGAGGAGTCACCACCGCCAGCACCACCACTACAAGTCACCACCGCCAGCACCACCATAACGATGAGTCACCACCGCCAACACCACCACTACGAGGAGTCACCACCGCCAGCACCACCACTACGAGGAGTCACAATCGCCAGCACCACCACTACAAGTCACCACCGCCAGCACCACCATAACGATGAGTCACCACCGCCAACACCACCACTACGAGGAGTCACCACCGCCAGCACCACCACTACGAGAAGTCACCACCGCCAGCACCTCCATAACGAGGAGTCACCACCGCCAGCACCACCACTACGAGAAGTCACCACCGCCAGCACCACCATAACGAGAAGTCACCACCGCCAGCACCACCACTACGAGGAGTCACTACCGCCAGCACCACCACTACGAGAAGTCACCACCGCCAGCACCACCACTACGAGGAGTCACCGCCGCCAGCACCACCACTGCGAGGAGTCACCACCGCCAGCACCACCACTACGAGGAGTCACCACCACGAGCACCACCACTACGAGGAGTTGAAGATAATTAAAGTAGTTGAAGATAATTAAAGTAGCTGAAGATAATTAAAGTAGGTGAAGATAATTAAAGTAGTTGAAGATAATTAAAGCAGTTGAAGATAATTAAAGTCGCTGAAGATAATTAAAGTAGGTGAAGATAATTAAAGCAGTTGAAGATAATAAAAGTAGTTGAAGATAATTAAAGCAGTTGAAGATAATTAAAGTAGCTGAAGATAATTAAAGCAGTTGAAGATAATTAAAGTAGCTGAAGATAATTAAAGTAGGTGAAGATAATTAAAGTAGTTGAAGATAATTAAAGCAGTTGAAGATAATTAAAGTAGTTGAAGATAATTAAAGCAGTTGAAGATAATTAAAGCAGTTGAAGATAATAAAAGTAGTTGAAGATAATTAAAGCAGTTGAAGATAATTAAAGTAGTTGAAGATAATTAAAGTAGTTGAAGATAATTAAAGTAGCTGAAGATAATTAAAGTAGTTGAAGATAATTAAAGTAGTTGAAGATAATTAAAGCAGTTGAAGATAATTAAAGTAGCTGAAGATAATTAAAGTGGTTGAAGATAATTAAAGCAGTTGAAGATAATTAAAGCAGTTGAAGATAATTAAAGTAGTTGAAGATAATTAAAGTAGTTGAAGATAATTAAAGCAGTTGAAGATAATTAAAGTAGCTGAAGATAATTAAAGCAGTTGAAGATAATTAAAGCAGTTGAAGATAATTAAAGCAGTTGAAGATAATTAAAGCAGTTGAAGATAATTAAAGCAGTTGAAGATAATTAAAGCAGTTGAAGATAATTAAAGCAGTTGAAGATAATTAAAGCTGTTAAAGATAATTAAAGCAGTTGAAGATAATTAAAGCAGTTGAAGATAATTAAAGTAGTTGAAGATAATTAAAGCAGTTGAAGATAATTAAAGTAGTTGAAGATAATTAAAGCAGTTGAAGATAATTAAAGTAGTTGAAGATAATTAAAGCAGTTGAAGATAATTAAAGTAGTTGAAGATAATTAAAGCAGTTGAAGATAATTAAAGCAGTTAAAGATAATTAAAGCAGTTGAAGATAATTAAAGTAGTTGAAGATAATTAAAGCAGTTGAAGATAATTAAAGCAGTTAAAGTTAATTAAAGTAGTTGAAGATAATTAAAGAAGTTGAAGGTAATTAAAGCAGTTAAAGATAATTAAAGTAGTTGAAGATAATTAAAGAAGTTGAAGGTAATTAAAGCAGTTAAAGATAATTAAAGTAGTTGAAGATAATTAAAGCAGTTGAAGATAATTAAAACAGTTAAAGTTAATTAAAGTAGTTGAAGATAATTAAAGCAGTTGAAGATAATTAAAGCAGTTAAAGATAATTAAAGTAGTTGAAGATAATTAAAGAAGTTGAAGGTAATTAAAGCAGTTGAAGATAATTAAAGCAGTTGAAGATAATTAAAGCAGTTAAAGATAATTAAAGCAGTTGAAGATAATTAAAGCAGTTGAAGATAATTAAAGAAGTTGAAGGTAATTAAAGCAGTTGAAGATAATTAAAGCAGTTGAAGATAATTAAAGCAGTTAAAGATAATTAAAGCAGTTGAAGATAATTAAAGCAGTTCAAGATAATTAAAGTAGTTGAAGATAATTAAAGCAGTTGAAGATAATTAAAGCAGTTGAAGATAATTAAAGTAGTTGAAGATAATTAAAGTAGTTGAAGATAATTAAAGAAGTTGAAGATAATTAAAGCAGTTGAAGATAATTAAAGTAGTTAAAGATAATTAAAGCAGTTGAAGATAATTAAAGTAGTTAAAGATAATTAAAGCAGTTGAAGATAATTAAAGTAGTTGAAGATAATTAAAGTAGTTGAAGATAATTAAAGTAGTTGAAGATAATTAAAGTAGTTGAAGATAATTAAAGTAGTTGAAGATAATTAAAGTAGTTGAATATAATTAAAGCAGTTGAAGATAATTAAAGCAGTTGAAGATAATTAAAGCAGTTAAAGATAATTAAAGCAGTTGAAGATAATTAAAGCAGTTAAAGTTAATTAAAGCAGTTGAAGATAATTAAAGCATTTGAAGATAATTAAAGTAGTTGAAGATAATTAAAGCAGTTGAAGATAATTAAAGTAGTTGAAGATAATTAAAGTAGTTGAAGATAATTAAAGCAGTTGAAGATAATTAAAGTAGTTGAAGATAATTAAAGTAGTTGAAGATAATTAAAGCAGTTGAAGATAATTAAAGTAGTTGAAGATAATTAAAGTAGTTGAAGATAATTAAAGTAGTTGAAGATAATTAAAGCAGTTGAAGATAATTAAAGCAGTTGAAGATAATTAAAGCAGTTAAAGAGTGGCGTAGCAGAGAAGCGGAAAGAAGAAATGTTCTCTAAAAGATGTTACTTTATTACTACAACGTTTCACCTGCTCGATGTTTTGCTCATTAGGCATAACGTTGTTCTGTACTAATAGTGGTATCCTTTTACTGTATTTTTTTCTTACCTGTTTTAATGGACTCTGTGTAAGACAAATTAAAACTTTACTCACTGTTAAACAACAGACATGACTGAAGAGACAATGATATATAGTTGCCACACATCAAGGGTTCAGGTGAAACGTAACTGTCACACATCAAGGGGTCAGGTGAAACATAACTGTCACACATCAAGGGGTCAGCTGAAACATAATATCCGCTAGGAACTTTTATTGACCTAAGAAAAAGCGTTTGACACAGTAGACCATGGCATCCTACTCCACAAACTTGACCACTATGGTATAAGAGGCCATGCGCTTGCATATTTTAAATTCTACCTTTCTAATAGGTATGATTATGTCACCATTAAAGACACAGCCTCATCAATACGGCCACTTGATACTGGAGTTCCGCAGGGAAGTGTCCTTGGACCCCTCCTCTTCCTCATTTACATCAATGATCTTCCAGACATATCCCAACACCTGAAACCCATTCTCTTTGCTGACGACACGACTTATGTCATCTCTCACCCTAATCTTGCCACCCTCAACACCATTGTTAACGAGGAGCTGCTCAAAATATCGACTTGGATGACAGCCAATAAACTTACACTAAACACTGACAAAACCTACTATATTATGTTTGGTAGCAGAGCAGGTGTTGCGCAACTTAACATTAAGATCGACAACACTTTAATTGCCAGACATAATGAGGGCAAATTCCTTGTCCTGTACCTCGACAACTACCTAAATTTCAGCACCCATATCCAACACATAACAAAAAAGTATCCAAAACGGTGGGGATCCTCTCCAAGATACGATACTACGTGGCCCAAACTGCCCTTCTCACACTATACCATTCACTTATATATCCATACCTCACCTATGCTATTTGTGTTTGGGGTTCAACTGCAGCAACACACCTAAAGCCAATAATAACCCAACAAAAAGCCACAGTAAGAATAATCACTAAATCCCATCCCTGGCAACACCCCCCCCCACTCTTCATAGATCTAAACTTACTCCCTGTTCAGAACATCCACACTTACTACTGTGCAATCTATATCTACAGGACCTTAAATTCCAATATTAACCTTGGTCTAAAACGTTTTCTTGATAGTTGTGACAGGATCCACAGGCGCAACACCAGACACAAACATCTCTATGACATTCCCCGTGTTCGACTAAACCTTTACAAAAATTCAGTGTATTTCAAAGGACCTAAAATCTGGAACACCCTACCTGAAAACTCTAGAACTGCAGACACATTCATCACTTTCAAAACTACAGTTAGAAAACATTTTATGCCTATGATACTCCAATACTTTGTATTGTGCCAAAACAAAAGCATTCACGTTGCTAAACTCACAAATTATGATGTAGTCACTTAGCCTTAATACCATAATCTGTAAGGATTTAAAGTTAAGAATTAATCTAAGTCTGCTCGAAATACTTAGCCATGCTAGATGTCCTAGTGGCCCCTCTGTAATTAGTATTTTATAACATGTAAACCACACAATACCCAAAACCTGTAAACCCCACATTAAAGTAACCCTTATAGAGAAGATACTTGAACATAACTGCCACACATCAAGGGGTCAGGTGAAACATAACTGCCACACATCAAGAGGTCAGGGGAAACATAACTGCCACACATCAAGGGGTCAGGTGAAACCTAACTGCCACACATCAAGGAGTCAGGTGAAACAGTTGCGACACATCAAGGAGACAGGTGAAACACAGTTGCCACACATCAAGGAGTCAGGTGAAACACAGTTGCCACACATCAAGGGGTCAGGTGAAACACAGCTGCCACACATCATGGGGTCAGGTGAAACACAGCTGCCTCACATCAAGGGGTCAGATGAAACACAGTTCCCACACATCAAGAGGTCAGGTGAAACAGCTGCCACACATAAAGGGGTCAGGTGAAACACAGCTGCCACACATCAAGGATTCAGGTGAAACACAGTTGCCACACATCAAGGGGTCAGGTGAAACACAGTTGCCACACATCAAGGGGTCAGGTGAAACACAGCTGCCACACATCAAGGGGTCAGGTGAAACACAGTTGCCACACATCAAGGGTCAGCTGAAACACAGTTGCCACACATCAAGGGTCAGCTGAAACACAGTTGCCACACATCAAGGGTCAGCTGAAACACTGATGCCACACATCAAGGGGTCAGGTGAAACAGTTACCACACATCAAGGGGTCAGGTGAAACACAGTTGCCACACATCAAGGGTCAGGTGAAACACAGTTGCCACACATCAAGGGGTCAGGTGAAACACAGTTGCCACACATCAAGGATCAGGTGAAACACAGTTGCCACACATCAAGCTTCAGCTGAAACACTGATGCCACACATCAAGGGGTCAGGTGAAACACAGTTGCCACACATCAAGGGTCAGCTGAAACACAGTTGCCACACATCAAGGGTCAGCTGAAACACAGTTGCCACACATCAAGGGTCAGCTGAAACACTGATGCCACACATCAAGGGGTCAGGTGAAGCTGCCACACATCAAGGGGTCAGGTGAAACACAGTTGCCACACATCAAGGGGTCAGGTGAAACACAGTTGCCACACATCAAGGGGTCAGGTGAAACACAGTTGCCACACATCAAGGGGTCAGGTGAAACACAGTTGCCACACATCAAGGGGTCAGGTGAAACACAGTTGCCACACATCAAGGGGTCAGGTGAAACAGCTACCACACATCAAGGGGTCAGGTGAAACACAGTTGCAAAACATCAAGGGGTCAGGTGAAGCTGCCACACATCAAGGGGTCAGGTGAAACACAGTTGCCACACATAAAGGGGTCAGGTGAAACACAGTTGCCACACATAAAGGGGTCAGGTGAAACACAGTTGCCACACATCAAGGGGTCAGGTGAACCAGCTACCACACATCAAGGGGTCAGGTGAAACACAGTTGCAAAACATCAAGGGGTCAGGTGAAGCTGCCACACATCAAGGGGTCAGGTGAAACACAGTTGCCACACATCAAGGGGTCAGGTGAAACACAGTTGCCACACATCAAGGGGTCAGGTGAAACACAGTTGCCACACATCAAGGGTCAGCTGAAACACAGTTGCCACACATCAAGGGGTCAGTTGAAACATAACTGCCACACATCAAGGGGTCAGGTGAAACACAGTTGCCACTCATCAGGGGGTCAGGTGAAACACAGTTGCCACTCATCAGGGGGTCAGGTGAAACACAGTTGCCACACATCAAGGGGTCAGGTGAAACACAGTTGCCACACATCAAGGGGTCAGGTGAAACACAGTTGCCACTCATCAGGGGGTCAGGTGAAACACAGTTGCCACACATCAAGGGGTCAGGTGAAACACAGTTGCCACACATCAAGGGGTCAGGTGAAACACAGTTGCCACACATCAAGGGGTCAGGTGAAACACAGTTGCCACACATCAAGGGGTCAGGTGAAACACAGTTGCCACACATCAAGGGGTCAGGTGAAACACAGTTGCCACTCATCAGGGGGTCAGGTGAAACACAGTTGCCACACATCAAGGGGTCAGGTGAAACACAGTTGCCACACATCAAGGGGTCAGTTGAAACTTAACTGCCACACATCAAGGGGTCAGTTGAAACATAACTGCCACACATCAAGGGGTCAGGTGAAACATAACTGCCACACATCAAGGGGTCAGTTGAAACATAACTGCCACACATCAAGGGGTCAGGTGAAACACAGTTGCCACACATCAAGGGGTCAGGTGAAACACAGTTGCCACACATCAAGGGGTCAGGTGAAACACAGTTGCCACACATCAAGGGGTCAGGTGAAACACAGCTGCCACACATCAAGGGATCAGATGAAACACAGTTGCCACACATCAAGGGGTCAGGTGAAACACAGTTGCCACACATCAAGGGTCAGCTGAAACACAGTTGCCACACATCAAGGATCAGCTGAAACTGTTGCCACACATCAAGGGGTCAGGTGAAACAGCTGCCACACATCAAGGGGTCAGGTGAAACACAGTTGCCACACATCAAGGGGTCAGGTGAAACACAGTTGCCACACATCAAGGGGTCAGGTGAAACACAGCTGCCACACATCAAGGGGTCAGGTGAAACACAGTTGCCACACATCAAGGGGTCATGTGAAACACAGTTGCCACACATCAAGGGGTCAGGTGAAACACAGTTGCCACACATCAAGGGGTCAGGTGAAACACAGTTGCCACACATCAAGGGGTCAGGTGAAACACAGCTGCCACACATCAAGGGGTCAGGTGAAACACAGCTGCCACACATCAAGGGGTCAGGTGAAACACAGTTACCACACATCAAGGGGTCAGGTGAAACACAGCTGCCACACATCAAGGGGTCAGGTGAAACACAGTTGCCACACATCAAGGGGTCAGGTAAAACAGTTGCCACACATCAAGGGGTCATGTGAAACACAGTTGCCACACATCAAGGGGTCAGGTAAAACAGTTGCCACACATCAAGGGGTCATGTGAAACACAGTTGCCACACATCAAGGGGTCAGGTGAAACACAGTTGCCACACATCAAGGGGTCAGGTGAAACACAGTTGCCACACATCAAGGGGTCAGGTGAAACACAGTTGCCACACATCAAGGGGTCAGGTGAAACACAGTTGCCACACATCAAGGGGTCAGGTGAAACACAGTTCCACACATCAAGGGGTCAGGTGAAACACAGTTGCCACACATCAAGGGGTCAGGTGAAACACAGTTGCCACACATCAAGGGGTCAGATGAAACACAGCTGCCACACATAAAGGGGTCAGGTGAAACACAGCTGCCACACATCAAGGGGTCAGGTGAAACACAGCTGCCACACATCAAGGGGTTGCTTGAAACACAGCTGCCACACATGAAGGGGTCGGGTGAAACACAGCTGCCACACATCAAGGGGTTGCTTGAAACACAGCTGCCACACATGAAGGGGTCAGATGAAACACAGCTGCCACACATCAAGGGGTCAGGTGAAGCACAGTTGCCACACATCAAGGGGTCAGGTGAAACACAGTTGCCACACATCAAGGGGTCAGGTGAAGCACAGTTGCCACACATCAAGGGGTCAGGTGAAACACAGTTGCCACACATCAAGGGGTCAGGTGAAGCACAGTTGCCACACATCAAGGGGTCAGGTGAAACACAGTTGCCACACATCAAGGGGTCAGGTGAAGCACAGTTGCCACACATCAAGGGGTCAGGTGAGAAACTATTTACTGGACTAAAGGAGTATCCAGAACAATATTTACATCGCCACGAAAATCTTCAACAGTAACTTGACGTGGAACAACTGCATAGAACATTGAAATAAGTGTTTGTGTTATCAGTATTGTAGCTGGACGATGTATAATAACCACTGAATTATTGACTCTCATGTATGATATAGTTTATGTCGTAGATGATAGAAAAGACGAACTAGAATCTGGTGGACATGGAAATTATATATTTAAGGGCAACTAGTATTAGTTGATGAAGAAACAACCTCGACCATTGATCTTACTGGAGTTGTATGACATGTTGATACAGTAGATACACCAAGGAAGGCAGAATATTCCGGACTCTTAATATTATACCACCATAGAGATTAATCTACAGATTAGAAGATCAAGAAGATCAAGAAGAAGCTACAATTGATTGAAAAATATTTATGATAAATAAGAGATTGTCAAGAAAGAGTAACTCAGTCTCCGGTAAGAATGACACACAAGGGTAAGTGATGGAGTCAGTGCTGTTCCTGATCCATGTAAGAGAAATGCAATAAGAGATTATGCCTCATGTTTTGCTGTTTGAAGATGAGAAACAAATTCTGAAAAAAAAGAGAACTTGAATATTCAGGTAAGTAACCACTGAAATTTAGTCGCATGTTGGACAGTTATTAATGTTGTAGAAACAAAGACCAACTGTCTCAAACTAAATCCTTCAAGCTTTTTTCTCAGTTTATTTAAGTTAACACTTATCCATAAAAGTCTTCGAGATAGAGACATAGTGTTCATCCAGTCGCAGCTCTCCAACCAGTAGTTAAGATACAGTATGTGTAACGACCAGTAGTTAAGATACAGTATGTGTAACGACCAGTAGTTAAGATACAGTATGTGTAACGACCAGTAGTTAAGATACAGTAGGTGTAACGACCAGTAGTTAAGATACAGTATGTGTAACGACCAGTAGTTAAGATACAGTATGTATAACGACCAGTAGTTAAGATACAGTAGGTGTAACGCCCAGTAGTTAAGATACAGTAGGTGTAATGACCAGAAAAGATACAGAATGTGTAGTTTAGTTAGTTAGTTTAATATGTTTATTATGCACCCCATACCCATCCTGTGGGCGGTAGTCAAAAGATTACAGAGGTACATAATTGGTCCAGGAACTGGACTCCAAAGTTTTGATAGCTGAGCAAGTTACAGAGGTAATGAACTCACAATTTACAAAGGTAATGAACTCACAATTTACAAAGGTAATGAACTCACAATTTACAAAGGTAATGAACTCACAATTTACAAAGGTAATGAACTCACAATTTACAAAGGTAATGAACTCCAGGTAAGTCTGGTCACAATCATGACAAGTTACAAAGGTATTTACAGATTACAGAGGTACGTAATGGGTCCAGGGACTGGGCCCCCAAAGTTTTGATAGCTGAACTAGGTACAAAGGTAATGAGCTCACAAGTTACAAAGGTAATGAATTCTGTAGAATGGTTACTTACGTTTATACTTTGGCTACAATCATGAACAAATTATAGAGTAATGAGCAATTCACACTTCCACACCCGGTCACAACTGTAATGAGTTATTGGTGCAAATATTGATTGTTGAGTCACACACACCACACACACACAGACACACACACACACACACACACACACACACACACACACACACACACACACACACACACACACACACTTTAGTTTAATATCTTTATGCACCCCATACCCATCCTGTGGGCGGTAGTCAAAAGATTACAAAGGTACATAATGGGTCCAGTGACTGGACCCCAAAGTTATGATAGCTGAACTAGTTACAAAGGTAATGAACTCCAGGTAGATCTGGTCACTAATCATGGCAAGTTACAGAGGTAATGAATCAGCTTCACTCCTATACATGGTTACAGTCATGAACAAATTACAAAGTAATGAACCACTGATACGTCCACACCTGGTCACAATTGTAATGAGTTATAAATACAAATATTAAGTGGATCATACACCCACACTAGCGCGCGCGCACACATACACACACGAGGGCGCACGCACGGACATGTGCACACGAGCGTACAAATATATGCATACACACAAGGACGCACACCCACACACACACACCCACACACACACACACCAACACCCACACACACACACCCTCACACACACCACACACACACCCTCACACACACCCACACACATATACACACACACACACACCCACACACCCACACACGCACACACACACCCACACACGCACACACACACACACACACACACACAACGCACACACACACACACACCCTCACACACACCCGCACACACACCCTCACACACCCACACGCACGCACGCACACACACACACACACACACACACACACACACACACACCCACCCTCACACACACCCACACACACACACACACACACACACACACACACACACACACACATGCACACATGCACACATGCACAGAATGTGTAACGACCAGTAGTTAAGATACAGTATGTTTAACGACTAGTAGTTAAGATGCAGTATGTGTAACGACCAGTAGTTAAGATACAGTATGTTTAACGACTAGTAGTTAAGATACAGTATGTGTAACGACCAGTAGTTAAGATACAGTAGGTGTAATGCCCAGTAGTTAAGATACAGTATATGTAACGACCAGTACTTATGATACAGTATGTGTAACGACCAGTAGTTAAGATATAGTATGTTTAACGACCAGTAGTTAAGATACAGTAGGTGTAACGACCAGTAGTTAAGATACAGTATGTGTAATGACCAGTAGTTAAGATACAGTATGTGTAACGACGAGTAGTTAAGATACAGTATGTGTAGCGACCAGTAGTTAAGACACAGTATGTGTAACGACCAGTAGTTAAGATACAGTATGTTTAACGACTAGTAAAGATACAGTAGGTGTAACGGCCAGTAGTTAAGATACAGTATGTGTAATGACCAGTAGTTAAGATACAGTAGGTGTAACGGCCAGTAGTTAAGATACAGTATGTGTAACGACCAGAAGTTAAAATACAGTAGGTGTAACGCCCAGTAGTTAAGATACAGTAGGTGTAACGCCCAGTAAAGATACAGTATATGTAACGACCAGTACTGATACAGTATATGTAACGACCAGTAAAGATACAGTATGTGTAACGACCAGTAGTTAAGATACAGTACATGCAACGACCAGTACTGATACAGTGTGTGTAACGACCAGTAAAGATACAGTATGTGTAACGACCAGTAGTTAAGATACAGTATGTGTAACGAACAGTAGTTAAGATACAGTATGTGTAACAACCAGTAGTTAAGATACAGTATGTGTAACAACCAGTAGTTAAGATACAGTATGTGTAACGACCAGTAGTTAAGATACAGTATGTGTAACGACCAGTAGTTAAGATACAGTATGTGTAACGACCAGTAATTAAGAAACAGTATGTGTAACGATCAGTTAAGATACAGTATGTGTAACGATCAGTAGTTAAGATACAGTATGTGTAACGATCAGTAGTTAAGATACAGTATGTGTAACGATCAGTAGTTAAGATGCTGTATGTGTAACGATCAGTTAAGATACAGTATGTGTAACGACCAGTAGTTAAGATACAGTATGTGTAACGACCAGTAGTTAAGATACAGTATGTGTAACGACCAGTAGTTAAGAAACAGTATGTGTAACGACCAGTAGTTAAGATACAGTATGTGTAACGGCCAGTAGTTAATATACAGCATGTGTAACGACCAGTAGTTAAGATACAGTATGTGTAACGACCAGTAGTTAAGAAACAGTATGTGTAACGACCAGTAGTTAAGATACAGTATGTGTAACGGCCAGTAGTTAATATACAGCATGTGTAACGACCAGTAGTTAAGATAAAGTATGTGTAACGATCAGTTAAGATACAGTATGTGTAACGACCAGTAGTTAAGATACAGTATGTGTAACGACCAGTAGTTAAGATACAGTATATGTAACGAACAGTAGTTAAGATACAGTATATGTAACGAACAGTAGTTAAGATACAGTATATGTAACGACCAGTAGTTAAGATACAGTATGTGTAACGACCAGTAGTTAAGATACAGTATGTGTAACGGCCAGTAGTTAATATACAGCATGTGTAACGACCAGTAGTTAAGATAAAGTATGTGTAACGATCAGTTAAGATACAGTATGTGTAACGACCAGTAGTTAAGATACAGTATGTGTAACGACCAGTAGTTAAGATACAGTATATGTAACGAACAGTAGTTAAGATACAGTATATGTAACGAACAGTAGTTAAGATACAGTATGTGTAACGACCAGTAGTTAAGATACAGTATGTGTAACGACCAGTAGTTAAGATACAGTATATGTAACGACCGGTAGTTAAGATACAGTATATGTAACGAACAGTAGTTAAGATACAGTATATGTAACGAACAGTAGTTAAGATACAGTATATGTAACGACCAGTAGTTAAGATACAGTATGTGTAACGACCAGTAGTTAAGATACAGTATACGTAACGACCAGTAGTTAAGATACAGTATGTGTAACGACCAGTAGTTAAGATACAGTATGTGTAACGACCAGTAGTTAAGATACAGTATATGTAACGACCAGTAGTTAAGATACAGTATGTGTAACGACCAGTAGTTAAGATACAGTAGGTGTAATGCCCAGTAGTTAAGATACAGTATGTGTAACGACCAGTAATTAAGATACAGTATGTGTAACGACCAGTAGTTAAGATACAGTATGAGTAACGACCAGTAGTTAAGATACAGTATGTGTAACGACCAGTAATTAAGATACAGTATGTGTAACGGCCAGTAGTTAAGATACAGTATGTGTAACGACCAGTAATTAAGATACAGTATGTGTAACGACCAGTAGTTAAGATACAGTATGTGTAACGACCAGTAGTTAAGATACAGTATGTGTAACGACCAGTAGTTAAGATACAGTATGTGTAACGACCAGTAGTTAAGATACAGTATGAGTAACGACCAGTAGTTAAGATACAGTATGTGTAACGACCAGTAGTTAAGATACAGTATGTGTAACGACCAGTAGTTAAGATACAGTATGTGTAACGACCAGTAGTTAAGATACAGTATGTGTAACGACCAGTAGTTAAGATACAGTATGAGTAACGACCAGTAGTTAAGATACAGTATGTGCAGTGAGGACAACACGACCTGTTTACTTTGTAACTAAAGAGAGGACGTTCGTAAGACTTTAAGCGTTATTATTTATTTATATCAAATTATCTGCTAGAGCAGTTGTTGCAACCTTGCCTCTCCTGAGCGACATCTTACAATCCAACACTCCTCCACTTATTTAGATTTAGGTGAATTTATATGCGAAGGGAACATTCTCTGCTCTTTCTCCATTTCTTGCACGTTCCCTGAGTTATACTGAGTGGTAAACATGCAGCATTTTATCAAGTGCTCTCAAGTGTGCAAACGTTAGCTTGGCATCTGTCATGTTAACAGGTGTGCAGCCAGAAGCTTAACACCTGTCATGTTAGCAGGTGTGCAGCCAGAAGCTTAACATCTGCCATCTTAGCAGGTGTGCAGTCAATAGCTTAACATCTGTCATGTTAGCAGGTGTGCAGCCAGAAGCTTAACATCTGTCATGTTAGCAGGTGTGCAGTCAATAGCTTAACATCTGTCATGTTAGCAGGTATGCAGCCAATAGCTTAACATCTGTCATGTTAGCAGGTGTGCAGCCAGAAGCTTAACATCTGTCATGTTAGCAGGTGTGCAGCCAGAAGCTTAACATCTGTCATGTTAGCAGGTGTGCAGCCAGAAGCTTAACATCTGTCATGTTAGCAGGTGTGCAGCCAATAGCTTAACATCTGTCATGTTAACAGGTGTGCAGCCAGAAGCTTAACATCTGCCATGTTAGCAGGTGTGCAGCCAGAAGCTTAACATCTGTCATGTTAGCAGGTGTGCAGCCAGAAGCTTAACATCTGCCATGTTAGCAGGTGTGCAGCCAATAGCTTAACATCTGCCATGTTAGCAGGTGTGCAGCCAATAGCTTAACATCTGTTATGTTAGCAGGTGTGCAGCCAGAAGCTTAACATCTGCCATGTTAGCAGGTGTGCAGTCAATAGCTTAACATCTGTCATGTTAGCAGGTGTGCAGCCAGAAGCTTAACAACTGTCATGTTAGCAGGTGTGCAGCCAGAAGCTTAACATCTGTCGTGTTAGCAGGTGTGCAGCCAGAAGCTTGACATCTGCCATGTTAGCAGGTGTGCAGCCAATAGCTTAACATCTGTCATGTTAGCAGGTATGCAGCCAATAGCTTAACATCTGTCATGTTAGCAGGTGTGCAGCCAGAAGCTTAACATCTGTCATGTTAGCAGGTGTGCAGCCAGAAACTTAACATCTGTCATGTTAGCAGGTGTGCAGCCAGAAGCTTAACATCTGTCATGTTAGCAGGTGTGCAACCAATAGCTTATACTTAACATCTGCCATGTTAGCAGGTGTGCAGCCAATAGCTTAACATCTGTCATGTTAGCAGGTGTGCAGCCAATAGCTTAACATCTGTCATGTTAGCAGGTGTGCAGCCAATAGCTTAACATCTGTCATGTTAGCAGGTGTGCAGCCAATAGCTTAACATCTCCCACGTTAGCAGGTGTGCAGCCAATAGCTTAACATCTGCCACGTTAGCAGGTGTGCAGCCAATAGCTTAACATCTGTCATGTTAGCAGGTGTGCAGCCAATAGCTTAACATCTGTTATGTTAGCAGGTGTGCAGCCAATAGATTAACATCTGTCATGTTAGCAGGTGTGCAGCCAGAAGCTTAACATCTGTCATGTTAGCAGGTGTGCAGCCAGAAGCTTAACATCTGTCATGTTAGCAGGTGTGCAGCCAGAAGCTTAACATCTGTCATGTTAGCAGGTGTGCAGCCAGAAGCTTAACATCTGTCATGTTAGCAGGTGTGCAGCCAGAAGCTTAACATCTGTCATGTTAGCAGGTGTGCAGCCAGAAGCTTAACATCTGTCATGTTAGCAGGTGTGCAGCCAGAAGCTTAACATCTGTCATGTTAGCAGGTGTGCAGCCAGAAGCTTAACATCTGTCATGTTAGCAGGTGTGCAGCCAGAAGCTTAACATCTGTCATGTTAGCAGGTGTGCAGCCAGAAGCTTAACATCTGTCATGTTAGCAGGTGTGCAGCCAGAAGCTTAACATCTGTCATGTTAGCAGGTGTGCAGACATCATCACCAAGTTAGAATCTTCCGACATTGTTACACGAGATCCTCACACTTCACTTCGTCTCTCCGGTGGTTCACTTGGTGTTGTGCTCGAATTAAATTTTCGTAATATAAATATTTTATGGAGAAAACATGCTGATATTTGTTGTTATTGAGGATTATGCTGAGTATGAGTCACTCAGCATTATGCTGAGTATGAGTCACTCAGCATTATGTTGAGTATGAGTCACTCAGCATTATGTTGAGTATGAGTCACTCAGCATTATGTTGAATATGAGTCACTCAGCATTATGTTGAGTATGAGTCACTCAGCATTATGTTGAGTATGAGTCACTCAGCATTATGTTGAATATGAGTCACTCAGCATTATGTTGAGTATGAGTCACTCAGCATTATGTTGAGTATGAGTCACTCAGCATTATGTTGAGTATGAGTCACTCAGCATTATGTTGAGTATGAGTCACTCACCATTATGTTGAGTATGAGTCACTCAGCATTATGTTGAGTATGAGTCACTCAGCATTATGTTGAGTATGAGTCACTCAGCATTATGTTGAGTATGAGTCACTCAGCATTATGTTGAATATGAGTCACTCAGCTTTATTTTTGAGTAGAGTCACTAGCATTACGTTGAGTATGGTCACTCGCATTAGTTGGTATGAGTCACCACTTTGTTGATATGAGTCACTCACCTTATTTTGAGTATGAGTCACTCAGCATTATTTGAGTAGAGCACTCGCATTATGCGATATGAGTCACTCAGCTTTATTTTGGTATGAGTCCTCAGCATTATGCTAGTAGGTCACCAGCATTATTTGGAGAGTCACTCACCATTTATGTTGAGTATGAGTCACCAGCTTATGTTGAGTAGGAGTCAATCGCATTATGCTGATTTGAGTCATCGCTTATGTTGATTTGGGGGTCACTCGCTTATGCTGGTATGATCATCAGCTTATGTTGAGTATGATCACTCACCATTTTTGATATGAGTACTCGCATTATGTTGGTATGGTCATCGCTTTTATGTGAGTAGAGCACTCACATTAGTTAGTATGAGTCACTCAGCATTATGCTGAGTATGGTCCTCAGCTTATGTTGGTATGGTCATCAGCATTATGTTGGATGAGTACTCAGCATTTGTTGAGATGATCACTCGATTATGTTGAGTTGATCACATTATCCATAAAAGCGTCGAGTAAGACTAGTGTTCACCCAGTCGCAGCTCCCCAAACCAGTAAAAAGATCCAGTTGTTAAAACCAGAGTTAAGATACGTATTTGTAACGACCGTATTAAAGATACAGTAGTGTAACGACCAGTAGTTAAGATACAGTTGTGTAACGACCAGTGTTAAGATCAGTATGTTTAAGCCAGTATTAAGATACAGTATGTTTACGACCAGTGTTAAGATACAGTATGCGTAACGACGATCAGTTAAGTAAGTTGTGTAACGACGAGTTAAGATACAGTATGTGTAACGACCATAGTTAGATACAGTTTGTGTAACGACCAGTAGTTAGATACAGTACGTGTAAAGACCAGTAATTTAAGATACAGTATGTGTAACGACCAGATAAAGATAGCACAGTATGTTGTAAGAACTAGTTGTTAAGATACAGTATGTGTAAAAACGACCAGTAGTTAAGATACGTATGTGTACGAACAGTAGTTAGTAATACTAGATACGTGTAACGATCCAGAATTAAGATACAGTATGTGTACGACCAGTAGTTAAGATCACAGTATGTGTAACGACAAAGATACAGTATGTGTAACGAACTAGTTTAGATACAGTATGGTATACGACATTAGTTTAAGATACATTATTGTGTAACGACCAGTAGTTAAGAGTACAGTTATGTGTACACGATAGTAGTTATGATACCAATATGTGTACGACCATAGTTAAGATACAGTATAGTCACGACCAGTAGTTAAGATACATTATGTGTATACGACCAGTAGTTAAGATACAGTATGTGTAACGACCAGACTTAAGATAACAGTATGTGTAAACGACCAGTAAAAGATACTGTATGTGTAACGAACAGTAGTTAGATACAGTATGTGTACGACCAGTAGTTAAGATCAGTATGTGTAACGACCATAGTTAAGATACAGTATGTGTAACTGACCAGTAGTTAAGATACTGTATGTGTAAACGACCAAGTAGTTAGATACAGTATGTGTAAACTGCCATTAGTTAAGATACAGTATTGGTAAACGACTAGTGAGTCAAGATACAGTATGTGTAACGACAAGTAAAGATAGAGTATGTGTAACGACCAGTAGTTAAGATACAGTATGTGTAACGACCAGTAGTTAAGATACAGTATGTGTAACGACCAGTAGTTAAGATACAGTATGTTTAACGACCAGTAGTTAAGATGCAGTAGGTGTAACGCCCAGTAGTTAAGATACAGTATATGTAACGACCAGTACTTATGATACAGTATGTGTAACGACCAGTAGTTAAGATACAGTATGTTTAACGACCAGTAGTTAAGATACAGTATGTGTAATGACCAGTAGTTAAGATACAGCATGTGTAACGACCAGTAGTTAAGATACAGTAAGTGTAGCGACCAGTAGTTAAGACACAGTATGTGTAACGACCAGTAAAGATATAGTATGTGTAACGACCAGTAGTTAAGATACAGTGTAACGACCAGAAGTTAAGATACAGAAGGTGGAACGACCAGTAGTTAAGATACAGTATGCGTAATGACCAGTAGTTAAGACACAGTATGTGTAACGACCAGTAGTTAAGATATAGTAGTGTAACGACCAGTAGTTAAGATACAGTATAACGACCTGAAGTTAAGATACAGAAGGTGGAACGACCAGTAGTTAAGATACAGTATGCGTAATGACCAGTAGTTAAGATACAGTATGTGTAATGACCAGTAGTTAAGATACAGTATGTGTAACGACCAGTAGTTAAGACACAGTATGTGTAACGACCAGTAGTTAAGATACACTAGGTGTAACGACCAGTACTTAAGATACAGTATATGTAACGACCAGTACTTATGATACAGTATGTGTAACGACCAGTAGTTAAGATACAGTATGTTTAACGACCAGTAGTTAAGACACAGTATGTGTAACGACCAGTAGTTAATATACAGTAGGTGTAATGACCAGAAAAGATACAGAATGTGTAACGACCAGTAATTAAGATACAGTATGTGTAACGACCAGAAGTTAAAATACAGTATGTGTAACGACCAGTAGTTAAGATACATTAAGTGTAGCGACCAGTAGTTAAGACACAGTATGTGTAACGACCAGTAAAGATACAGTAGGTGTAACGACCAGTAGTTAAGATACAGCATATGTAACGACCAGTACTGATACAGTATTTGTAACGACCAGTAAAGATACAGTATGTGTAACGACCAGTAGCTAAGATACAGTACATGTAACGACCAGTAAAGATGCAGTATGTGTAACGACCAGTAGTTAAGAAACAGTATGTGTAACGACCAGTAGTTAAGATACAGTATGTGTAACAACCAGTAGTTAAGATACAGTATGTGTAACAACCAGTAGTTAAGATACAGTATGTGTAACGACCAGTAGTTAAGAAACAGTATGTGTAACGATCAGTTAAGATACAGTATGTGTAACGATCAGTTAGGATACAGTATGTGTAACGATCAGTTAGGATACAGTATGTGTAATGACTAGTAATTAAGATACAGTATGTGTAACGATCAGTAGTTAAGATACAGTATATGTAACGATCAGTTAAGATACAGTATGCGTAACGACCAGTAGTTAAGATACAGTATGTGTAACGACCAGTAGTTAAGATACAGTATGTGTAACGATCAGTAGTTAAGATACAGTATGTGTAACGACCAGTAGTTAAGATACAGTATGTGTAACGACCAGTAGTTAAGATACAGTATGTGTAACGATCAGTAGTTAAGATACAGTATGTGTAACGACCAGTAGTTAAGATACAGTATATGTAACGAACAGTAGTTAAGATACAGTATATGTAACGAACAGTAGTTAAGATACAGTATGTGTAACGACCAGTAGTTAAGAAACAGTATGTGTAACGACCAGTAGTTAAGATACAGTATATGTAACGATCAGTTAAGATACAGTATGTGTAACGACCAGTAGTTAAGATACAGTATATGTAACGACCATTAGTTAAGATACAGTATATGTAACGACCAGTAGTTAAGATACAATATATGTAACGAACAGTAGTTAAGATACAGTATGTGTAACGACCAGTAGTTAAGAAGCAGTATGTGTAACGACCAGTAGTTAAGATACAGTATATGTAACGATCAGTTAAGATACAGTATGTGTAACGACCAGTAGTTAAAATACAGTATATGTAACGACCAGTAGTTAAGATACAGTATATGTAACGACCAGTAGTTAAGATACAGTATATGTAACGAACAGTAGTTAAGATACAGTATATGTAACAACCAGTAGTTAAGATACAGTATGTGTAACGACCAGTAGTTAAGATACAGTATATGTAACGACCAGTAGTTAAGATACAGTATGTGTAACAACCAGTAGTTAAGATACAGTATGTGTAACGACCAGTAGTTAAGATACAGTATGTGTAACGACCAGTAGTTAAGATACAGTATGTGTAACGACCAGTAGTTAAGATACAGTAGGTGTAACGACCAGTAGTTAAGATACAGTATGTGTAACGAACAGTAGTTAAGATACAGTATATGTAACGACCAGTAGTTAAGATACAGTATATGTAACGACCAGTAGTTAAGATACAGTATGTGTAACGAACAGTAGTTAAGATACAGTATGTGCAGTGAGGACAACACGACCTGTTTACTTTGTAACTAAAGAGAGGACGCTCGTAAGACTTTAAGCGTTATTATTTATTTATATCAAAGTATCTGCTAGAGCAGTTGTTGCAACCTTGCCTCTCCTGAGCGATATCTTACAATCCAACACTCCTCCACTTATTTAGATTTAGGTGAATTTATATGCGAAGGGAACATTCTCTGCTCTTTCTCCATTTCTTGCACGTTCCCTGAGTTATACTGAGTGGTAAGCATGCAGCATTTTATCAAGTGCTCTCAAGTGTGCAAACGATAGCTTGGCATCTGTCATGTTAACAGGTGTGCAGCCAGAAGCTTAACATCTGTCACGTTAGCAGGTGTGCAGCCAATAGCTTAACATCTGTCATGTTAGCAGGTGTGCAGCCAATAGCTTAATATCTGCCATGTTAGCAGGTGTGCAGCCAATAGCTTAACATCTGTCATGTTAGCAGGTGTGCAACCAATAGCTTAACATCTGCCATGTTAGCAGGTGTGCAGTCAATAGCTTATCATCTGTCATGTTAGCAGGTGTGCAGCCAATAGCTTGAACATTAAAATGGTATAAAATACCGACAGGTTGTTAGGTAAGACACGTATGCAACAGTTAGGTATCTTTATTGTGAAACGTTTCGCCTACACAGTAGGCTTCTTCAGTCAAGTACAGAAAAGTTGATAGAAGCAGAAGATACTTGAAGACGATGTAATCAGTCCATCACCCTTAAAGTTTTGAGGTGGTCAGTCCCTCAGTCTGGAGAAGAGCATTGTTCCATAGTATGAAACAATATGGAGAAGAAGTGACAGGATGGAGCTTTTATAGTGCCAAGAGGTGAGACGTAGGAGAGGTAAGAACTCAGATGTTGAGAGGTTCCTCTCATATCCAGCCCCTCTCACTAGTGGAAGTTGTCGAAGTTGATTGCAGGTCTGTACCAAGATACCCTTGTGTTGCAGTGTCTGACAGATTGAACATTAAAATGGTATAAAATACCGACAGGTTGTTAGGTAAGACACGTATGCAACAGTTAGGTATCTTTATTGTGAAACGTTTCGCCTACACAGTAGGCTTCTTCAGTCAAGTACAGAAAAGTTGATAGAAGCAGAAGATACTTGAAGACGATGTAATCAGTCCATCACCCTTAAAGTTTTGAGGTGGTCAGTCCCTCAGTCTGGAGAAAGCTTGTTCCATAGTATGAAACAATATGGAGAAGAAGTGACAGATGAGTTTTAGTGCCAAAGGTAGACGTAGGAGAGGTATTGAACTCAATGTTGAGAGGTTCCTCTCAAATCCAGACCCCTCTCACTAAGGGATTTGTCGAGTGATTCAGGTCGTACAAGTACCCTTGTGTTGCAGTGTCTGACAGATTGAACATTAAAATGGTATAACAATACGACAGGTTGTTAGGAAGACACGTATGCAAAGTTAGGTATCTTATTGTGAAACGTTTCGCCTACACAATGCTCAATGCTCTTCTCCAGACTGAGGGACTGACCACCTCAAAACTTTAAGGGTGATGGACTGATTACATCGTCTTCAAGTATCTTCTGCTTCTATCAACTTTTCTGTACTTGACTGAAGAAGCCTACTGTGTAGGCGAAACGTTTCATAATAAAGATACCTAACTGTTGCATACGTGTCTTACCTAACAACCTGTCGGTATTTTATACCATTTTAATGTTCAATCTGTCAGACACTGCAACACAAGGGTATCTTGGTACAGACCTGCAATCAACTTCGACAACTTCCACTAGTGAGTGGGGCTGGATTTGAAGGAACCTCTCAACATCTGAGTTCTTACCTCCCTACTCTCACCTCTTGGCACTATAAAAGCTCCATCCTGTCACTTCTTCTCCATATTTTTCATACATGGAACAATGCTCTTCCCAGACGAGGACTGACCACCTCAAAACTTTAAGGTGATGGACTGATTACATCGTCTTCAGTATCTTCTGCTTCTATCAACTTTTCTGTACTTGACTGAAGAACCTATTTGTGTAGGCGAAAACGTTCACAATAAAGATACCTAACTGTTGCATACGTGTCTTACCTAACAACCTGTCGTATTTTATACCATTTTAATGTTAAATCTGTCAGACACTGCAACACAAGGGTATCTTGGTACAGACCTGCAATCAACTTCGACAACTTCCACTAGTGAGAGGGGCTGGATTTGAGAGGAACCCTCAACATCTGAGTTCTTACCTCTCCTACGTCTCACCTCTTGGCACTATAAAAGCTCCATCCTGTCCACTTCTTCTCCATATTGTTTCTTTACTATGGAACAATGCTCTTCTCCAGACTGGGGGACGGGACCACCTCAAAACTTTAAGGGTGATGGGACTGATTACATCGTCTTCAAGTATTTTTCTGCTTCTATCAACTTTTCTGTACTTGACTGAAGAAGCCTACTGTGTAGACAAAAACTTTTCACAATAAAGATACCTAACTGTTGCATACGTGCCCTTACCTAACAGCCAATAGCTTAACAATGTCATGTTAGCGGGTGTGCAGCCAATAGTTAACATCTGTCATGTTAGCAGTGTGGCAGCCAGAAGTTAACATCTGTCTGTTCAGTGTGCAGCCAAAGCTTAACATCTGTCATGTTACAGTGTGCAGCCAATAGCTTAACATCTGTCTTTGTTAGCAGTGTGCAGCCAATAGCTTAACATCTGTCATTTTTAGCGTATGCAGCCAGTAGCTTAAACATCTGTCATGTTAAGCAGTGTGCTGCCAGAAGGTTAAAAATCTGTCATGATAGCAGGTGTGGCAGCCAGAAGCTTAACATCTGTCATGTTAGCAGGTGTGCAGCAAAAAGCTTAACATCTGTCATGTTAGCGGGTTGTGCAGCCAATAGCTTAACATCTGTCATTTAGCAGGTGTGCAGCCAATAGCTTAACATCTGTCATGTTAGCAGGTGTGCAGCCAGAAGCTTAACATCTGTCATGTTAGCAGGGGGTGCAGCCAATAGCTTAACATCTGTCATGTTAGCACGTGGGGCAGCCAATGGCTTAACATCTGCCATGTCAGCAGGTGTGCAGCCAGAAGGTTAACATCTGCATGATAGCAAGTGTGCAGCCAAGCTTAACATCTGTCATGTTAGCGGGTGTGTAGCCAATAGCTTAACATCTGTCATGTTAGCGGGTTTGCAGCCAATAGCTTTAACATCTGCCATGTCAGCAGGTGTGCAGCCAAAGGGTTTAAACCCTCTGTCATGATAGCGGGTGTGCAGCCAGAAGCTTAACATCTGTCATGTTAGCAGGTGTGCACCAATACTTAACACTGCCATGTCAGCAGGTGTGCACCCAGAAGGTTAACATCTGTCATGATAGCAGGTGTGCAGCTAGAAGCTTAACATCTGTCATGTTAGCAGGTGTGCAGCCAATAGCTTAACATCTGTCATGTTAGCAGCGTGCAGCCAATAGCTTAATATCTGCCATGTCAGCGGGTTTGTGCAGCCAGAAGGTTAACATCTGTCATGATAGCAGGTGTGCAGCCAGAAGCTAACATCTGCATGTTTAGCAGGTGTGGCAGCCAATAGCTTAACATCTCCATGTCACAGGTGTGCAGCCAGAAGGTTAACATCTGTCCATGATAGCAGGTGTGCAGCCAGAAGCTTAACATCTGTCATGTTAGCAGTGTGCAGCCAATAGCTTAACATCTGTCATGTTTAGCAGGTGTGCAGCCAATAGCTTAACATCTGCCATGTCAGCAGGAGTGCAGCCAAAAGGGTTTAACATCTGCCCATGATCCCAGGTGTGCAGCCAGAAGCTTAACATCTGTCATGTTAGCAGGTGTGCAGCCAATAGCTTAACATCTGTCATTTTTAGCAGGTTGTGCACCAATAGCTTAACATCTGTCATGTTAGCAGGTGTGCAGCCAGAAGCTTAACATCTGTCATGTTAGCAGGTGGGGCAGCCAGAAGCTTAACATCTGTCATGTTACAGGTGGGGCACCAATAGCTTAACATCTGTCATGTTAGCAGGTGTGCAGCCAGAAGCTTAACATCTGTCATGTTACAGGTGTGCAGCCAATACCCTTAACATCTGTCATGTTAGCAGGTGTGCAGCCAGAAGCTTAACATCTGTCATGTTAGCAGGTGGGGCAGGCCAGAAGCTTAACATCTGTCATGTTACAGGTGTGCACCAATAGCTTAACATCTGTCATTTAGCATGTGTGCAGCCAGAAGCTTAACATCTGTCATGTTAGCGGGTGTGCAGCCAGAACCCTTAACATCTGTCATGTTAGCGGGTTGCAGCCAGAAGCTTAACATCTGTCATGTTTAGCGGGTGTGCAGCCAATAGCTTAACACTGTTATGTTAGCAGGTGTGCAGCCAATACTTAAAAATCTGTCATGTTAGCAGGTGTGCAGCCAGAAGCTTAACATCTGTCATGTAGCAGGTGTGCAGCCAGAAGCTTAACACTGTCATTTTTAGCAGGTGGGAGCCAATAGCTTAACATCTGTCATGTTTAGCAGTGTCAGCCAGAAGCTTAACATCTGTCATGTTAGCAGTGTGCGACCCAGAAGCTTAACATCTGTCATGTTAGCAGGTGTGCAGCCAGAAGCTTAACATCGTTCATGTTAGCAGGTGTGCGGGCCAATACTTAACATCTATTATGTTACAGGTGGGGCAGCCAATAGATTAACATCTGTCATGTTAGCAGGTGTGCAGCCAGAAGCTTAACATCTGTCATGTTAGCAGGTGTGCAGCCAAAGTTTAAAACATCTGTCATGTTAGCAGGTGTGCACCAGAAGCTTAACATCTGCTGTTAGCAGGTGTGCAGACATCATCACCAATTTTAGAACTTCCGACATTGTTACACGAGATCCTCACACTTCACTTCGTCTCTCCCGGTGGTTCACTTGGGTTTTTGTGCCGGATTTAATTTTCGTATATAAATATTTTTTTGGAAAAACATGCTGTTTAATTGTTGTTATTGAGGTTTATTGCTGAGTATGAGTCACTCAGCACCCATGTTGAGTATGAGTCACTCAGCATCATGTTGAGTATGAGTCACTCAGCATTATGTTTGAGTATAAGTCACTCAGCATCATGTTAAAGTATAGTCACTCAGCATTATGTTGAGTATGAGTCACTCAGCATTATGTTGAGTATGAGTCACTCAGCATTATGTTGAGTATGAGTCACTCAGCATTATGTTGAGTATGAGTCACTCAGCTTTATCCCTGAGTATGAGTCACTCAGCATTATGTTGAGTATAGTTACTCAGCATTATTTGAGTATGATCACTCAGCATTATGTTGAGTATATCACTCAGCATTATTTTGATTTATGAGTCACTCAGCATTATTGTGAGTATGAGTCACTCAGCATTATGCTGATATGAGTCACTCAGCATTATGTTAGTATGAGTCACTCAGCATTATGTTGAGTATGAGTCACTCAAGCATTATGTAGAAATGAGTCACTCAGCATTATGTTGAGTATGAGCCCACTCAGCATTATGTTGAGTATGAGTCACTCAGCATTATGTTGAGTATGAGTCACTCAGCTTTAAATGTTGGTATGAGTCACTCAGCTTTATTTTTGAGTATGAGTCACTCAGCATTATGTTGATTTATGATCACTCAGCATTATGCTGAGTATGAGTCACTCAGCATTATGCTGAGTATGATCACTCAGCATTATGTTGAGTATGAGTTCACTCAGCATTATGTTGAGTATGAGTCACTCAGCATTATGCTGAGAAATGAGTCACTCAGCATTATGTTGAGTATGAGTCACTCAGCATTATGCTGAGTATGAGTCACTCAGCATTTTGCTGAGTATGAGTCACTCAGCATTATGCTGAGTATGGGGCACCTCACCCTTATGCTGATATGAGTCACTCAGCTTTAAATGTTGAGTATGAGTCACTCAGCATTATGCTGAGTATGAGTCACTCAGCATTATGCTGAGTATGAGTCACTCAGCATTATGCTGAGTATGAGTCACTCAGCATTATGCTGAGTATGAGTCACTCAGCATAGCTGAGTATGAGTCACTCAGAAATATGCTGATATGAGTCACTCAGCATTATTTTTGAGTATGAGTCACTCAGCATATGTTGAGTATGAGCCCACTCATCATTATGCTGAGTATGAGTCACTCAGAAATTATGCGAGTATGAGCCCACTCAGCATTATGCTGAGTATGAGTATTTCCAGCATTATGCTGAGTATGATCACTCAGCATTATGCTGAGAAAGAGTCACTCAGCATTATGTTGAGTATGAGTCACTCAGCATTATGCTGAGAAAGAGTCACTCAGCTTTATGTTGATATGAGTCACTCAGCATTATGCTGAGTATGAGTCACTCAGCATTATTTTGAGTATGAGTCACTCAGCATTAGGGCTGAGTATGAGTCACTCAGCATTATGCTGAGTATGATCACTCAGCATTATGCTGATATGAGTCACTCAGCATTATGCTGAGTATGATCACTCAGCATTATGTTGAGTATGAGTCACTCAGCATTATGCTGAGTATGAGTCACTCAGCATTATGTTGAGTATGAAGTCACTCAGCTTTAAATGCTGAGTATGAGTCACTCAGCATTATGTTGAGTATGAGTCACTCAGCATTATGCTGAGTATGAGTCACTCCAGCATTATGCTGAGTATGAGTCACTCACATTATGCTGAGTATGAGTCACTCAGCATTATGCTGAGTATGAGTCACTCAGCATTATGTTGAGTATGAGTCACTCAGCATTATGCTGAGTAATGAGTCACCAGCATTATGTTGAGTATGAGTCACTCAGCATTATGTTGAGAAATGAGTCACTCAGCATTATGTTGATATGAGTCACTCAGCATTATGTTGAGTATAAAGTCACCCCGCATTATGCTGATTATGAGTCACTCACATTATGCTGAGTATGAAGTCACTCACATTATGTTGAGTATGATCACTCAGCATTATGCTGAGTATGAGTCACTCAGCATTATGTTGAGTATGAGTAAACTCAGCATTATGCTGAGTGTGAGTCACTCAGCATTATTTGAGTATGATCACTCAGCATCATGTTGAGTATGAGTCACTCAGCATTATGCTGAGTATGAGTCACTCAGCATCATGTTGAGTATGAGTCACTCAGCATTATGCTGAGTATGAGTCACTCAGCATTATGCTGAGTATGAGTCACTCAGCATTATGCTGAGTATGAGTCACTCAGCATTATGCTGAGTATGAGTCACTCAGCATTATGTTGAGTATGAGTCACTCAGCATTATGCTGAGTATGAGTCACTCAGCATCATGTTGAGTATGAGTCACTCAGCATCATGTTGAGTATGAGTCACTCAGCATTATGTTGAGTATGAGTCACTCAGCATCATGTTGAGTATGAGTCACTCAGCATTATGCTGAGTATGAGTCACTCAGCATTATGTTCAGTATGAGTCACTCAGCATCATGTTGAGTATGAGTCACTCAGCATCATGTTGAGTATGAGTCACTCAGCATCATGTTGAGTATGAGTCACTCAGCATCATGTTGAGTATGAGTCACTCAGCATCATGTTGAGTATGAGTCACTCAGCATTATGTTGAGTATGAGTCACTCAGCATTATGTTGAGTATGAGTCACTCAGCATTATGTTGAGTATGAGTCACTCAGCATTATGCTGAGTATGAGTCACTCAGCATCATGTTGAGTATGAGTCACTCAGCATCATGTTGAGTATGAGTCACTCAGCATTCTGGAAGACTGAACATACGGGTTTAAGGCGTCGCTGTGTCATCATCGAATGTCATTTTCTTGCATCAGTTGCAAAATATGTTACAGAGCAATGATTTGCATTGTAAATCATTGGATATCTGCATCCGCGGAACATCCGCACAATTTCTTACATCTGCATCCGCATCCGCATCCGTATTTTGCTGCAAAAAGATATCCGCATATGCATCCGCATCCCAATTCGCGGAACATCTGCACAATTCACAAAATAAGTAAGACATCCTCATACACATCCGCATCCGTGGATATCTATATTTTCACACCCGATACATTTTCAATTGACAACCTTTTTCTATGAAATACAGTATATGCAAATGAGAGAGAAAACCTGGCGGGTTACTGTACTATGGAAAAAGATTTTCATCGTGGGATCTTTCTGAAAAGTTTGAGAATTGATAAAGTCCGTTGACTGAACGAAATTTTGTCAATAAACTATTGTATTATTCTGCATTTTTTTCCATAGATTTACTTTTATGAATCTCGTTCTTCTCATTCTATTAATTTTTAGAAAGTCAAAGATTATTCTTTTATTTTTTCCATAATCTTTTCTGCACGTAATTTGTGAGGTGTTAATTATTATCTCACCTGTGTTAATGTTGGTAAAATTACCCACAATATGTTAGGTAAAAGCACACAAGTGTAACTAATGTCACATTTTATTGTGGCAACGTTTCGCTCTCCAGAAACTGTATCACTTCGTTAGCCGTTAGGTAACGGCTTGATAAAGCTCCTGGAGAGCGAAACGTTGCCACAATAAAATGTCACATTAGTTGCACTTGTGTCCTTTTACCTAACATGATCTCACCTGTCAAAAGATGTCAAAAGAAAAAAAATATTAATATTACATTGGTATGTTTGTACTCCGCGAGTCCAAAACAAGAATATAGGCGCCTTGTATTTTGGAAAAGCAGAAACGTCCTGTCCTAAGAGCACATTGATCTGCGATGCGTATATTTGTAATTATTTATATTTAGCAATTATAATTCTCAGTCCTCTGTCAAACATTATGAGGACTGACGTGAGCTTCATCAAGCATTAATGTCTTACTATTTCTTACCTAGTTTAAGACATGGGTCGAAGAGTACCTTAGTGGAAGATAAGAGTGATTGTCCGGGAAAAACATGTCAAAACTGTGGAGGAGTGACAAGCAGGGTTTGTCAGTGGTCTGCCTGTTTGAGGTTGCGTGTTTTGAGGTGTTAGGGGGCTGGGGTTATGGAACACTGGGATACTTGTCACGGATCACGCATCGACCGAAATGCAGTTCATGTTCCTCAGTGTTTCCCTTTATTTTTTTCAAACATTTGATTTAATTTATCACATGCATTCTTCCAATGAAATCTTTATTCTTCACCGTATTTCCTGTTACACACGATTTTCTCGTTCCATCTTTAAAATGTCCTTCTCTTTCTATTCTCTTTCTTTGACCTCCTTCTCTTGACATTCTATCCCGACTGTCTTCTGGCTCCCGGTGCAGCCTAATATATATTCTCTGCCTGGCCTGGGATCTTCGCACGTAATCTTTCCTGATTGGCTGTTGTTAACTCCTCGTGACCCACTAACTTTACAGAATATAACCTGGTAAAAGAACTTCACTCCAATTACTGTATCTTAGTTAAGAACACGTAAAATTTTATACACTCAGACTTTCTAGATGCAAACTTCTGATCTCTTGTAGATAAATAAATAGATAATAGAAATAACTTGTAACCATATTCATAAAACATTTCGCTTAGACACTAGACGTTTTTTTAACTCTTAAGAATTAAAAAAACTTCCCTGAGCAGATGAAACATTAAATAAACTTTCTATTTACAGTTATAGTTTTATTCTGTACAACTTATCGATGTTCCCACAACTGCCTCTATTACTCCATCACCACTGTCAGCAACCAGTTCCCACAACTGCCTCTATTACTCCATCACCACTGTCAGCAACCAGTTCCCACAACTGCCTCTATTACTCCATCGCCACTGTCAGCAACCAGTTCCCACAACTGCCTCTATTACTCCATCGCCACTGTCAGCAACCAGTTCCCACAACTGTCCTCTATACTCCATCGCCACTGTCAGCAACCAGTTCCCACAACTGCCTCTATTACTCCATCGCCACTGTCAGCAACCAGTTCCCACAACTGCCTCTATTACTCCATCGCCACTGTCAGCAACCAGTTCCCACAACTGCCTCTATTACTCCATCACCACTGTCAGCAACCAGTTCCCACAACTGCCTCTATTACTCCATCA
>NC_069449.1:2360299-2442799 GCF_026875155.1 Cherax quadricarinatus
TCAAAGCTTATTTTTGGAAAAAAACTTTTAGTGAGACCAGAAAACTTTTAGTGAGACCAGAAAGCTTTTAGTGAGGCCAGAAAGCTTTTAGTGAGACCAGAAAGTTTTTATTAAGGCCACAAAGTTTTTAGTGAGACCACAAAGTTTTTAGTGAGACCAGAAAGTTTTTAGTGAAACCAGAAAGTTTTTAGTGGGACCAGAAAGTTTTTAGTGAGACCAGAAAGTTTCTAGTGGGACCAGAAAGTTTTTAGTGAGACCAGAAAGTTTTTAGTGAGACCAGAAAGTTTTTAGTGGGACCAGAAAGTTTTTATTGAGACCAGAAAGTTTTTAGTGGGACCATAAAGTTTTTAGTGGGACCAGAAAGTTTTTAGTGGTACCAGAAAGTTTTTAGTGGGACCAGAAAGTTTTTAATGAGACCAGAAAGTTTTTAGTGAGACCAGAAAGTTTTTAGTGGGACCAGAAAGTTTTTAGTGAGACCAGAAAGTTTTTAGTGAGACCAGAAAGTTTTTAGTGAGACCAGAAAGTTTTCAGTGGGACCAGAAAGTTTTTAGTGGGACCAGAAAGTTTTTAGTGGGACCAGAAAGTTTTTAGTGAGACCAGAAAGTTTTTAGTGGGACCAGAAAGTTTTCAGTGGGACCAGAAAGTTTTTAGTGAGACCAGAAAGTTTTTAGTGCGACCAGAAAGTTTTTAGTGGGACCAGAAAGTTTTCAGTGGGACCAGAAAGTTTTTAGTGAGACCAGAAAGTTTTTAGTGCGACCAGAAAGTTTTTAGTGGGACCAGAAAATTTTTAGTGAGACCAAAAAGTTTTTAGTGGGATCAGAAAGTTTTTAGTGGGACCAGAAAGTTTTTAGTGAGACCAGAAAGTTTTTAGTGGGACCAGAAAGTTTTTAGTGAGACCATAAATTTTTTAGTGGGACCAGAAAGTTTTTAGTTGGACCAGAAAGATTTTAGTGAGACCATAAATTTTTTAGTGGGACCAGAAAGTTTTTAGTGGGACCAGAAAGTTTTTAGTGGGACCACAAACTTTTTAGTGGGACCAGAAAGTTTTTAGTGGGACCAGAAAGATTTTTAGTGAGGACCATAAATTTTTTAGTGGGACCAGAAAGCTTTTAGTGGGACCAGAAAGTTTTTAGTGGGACCATAAATTTTTTAGTGGGACCAGAAAGTTTTTAGTGGGACCAGAAAGATTTTAGTGAGACCATAAATTTTTTAGTGGGACCAGAAAGTTTTTAGTGGGACCAGAAAGTTTTTAGTGGGACCACAAACTTTTTAGTGGGACCAGAAAGTTTTTAGTGGGACCAGAAAGTTTTTAGTGGGACCAGAAAGTTTTCCGGGAGATAAAATTCCATGTTACAAGCAGCTGAAATTGTACGACGTAAACACAACATGAGAAACAGAGATCGATGGACTTCGTATTTTTGGAATGTGAGAAACATGATGTGGTTCCTCACCTGAGACACATGATGATGGTTCCTCACCTGAGACACATGATGTGGTTCCTCACCTGAGACACATGATGATGGTTCCTCACCTGAGACACATGATGATGGTTCCTCACCTGAGACATGATGTGGTTCCTCACCTGAGACACATGATGATGTTCCTCACTGAGACACATGATGATGGTTCCTCACCTGAGAACATGATGTGGTTCCTCACCTGAGACACATGATGTGGTTCCTCACCTGAGACACATGATGATGGTTCCTCACCTGAGACATATGATGTGGTTCCTCACCTGAGACACATGATGTGGTTCCTCACCTGAGACACATGATGATGGTTCCTCACCTGAGACACATGATGTGGTTCCTCACCTGAGACACATGATGATGGTTCCTCACCTGAGACACATGATGTGGTTCCTCACCTGAGACACATGATGATGGTTCCTCACCTGAGACACATGATGATGGTTCCTCACCTGAGACACATGATGGTTCCTCACCTGAGACACATGATGTGGTTCCTCACCTGAGACACATGATGTGGTTCCTCACCTGAGACACATGATGATGGTTCCTCACCTGAGACACATGATGATGGTTCCTCACCTGAGACACATGATGTGGTTCCTCACCTGAGACACATGATGATGGTTCCTCACCTGAGACACATGATGAGGGTTTCCCTCACCTGAGACACATGATGAAGGTTCCTCACCTGAGACACATGATGATGGTTCCTCACCTGAGACACATGATGTGGTTCCTCACCTGAGACACATGATGTGGTTCCTCACCTGAGACACATGATGTGGTTCCTCACCTGAGACACATGATGGTTCCTCACCTGAGACACATGATGATGGTTCCTCACCTGAGACACATGATGATGGTTCCTCACCTGAGACACATGATGTGGTTCCTCACCTGAGACACATGATGATGGTTCCTCACCTGAGACACATGATGTGGTTCCTCACCTGAGACACATGATGATGGTTCCTCACCTGAGACACATGATGTGGTTCCTCACCTGAGACACATGATGGTTCCTCACCTGAGACACATGATGTGGTTCCTCACCTGAGACACATGATGATGGTTCCTCACCTGAGACACATGATGTGGTTCCTCACCTGAGACACATGATGTGGTTCCTCACCTGAGACACATGATGTGGTTCCTCACCTGAGACACATGATGTGGTTCCTCACCTGAGACACATTGATGATGGTTCCTCACCTGAGACACATGATGTGGTTCCTCACCTTGAGACACATGATGTGGTTCCTCACCTGAGACACATGATGTGGTTCCTCACTGAGACACATGATGTGGTTCCTCACCTGAGACACATGATGTGGTTCCTCACCTGAGACACATGGTTCCTCACCTGAGACACATGATGATGGTTCCTCACCTGAGACACATGATGATGGTTCCTCACCTGAGACACATGATGATGGTTCCTCACCTGAGACACATGATGTGGTTCCTCACCTGGGGACACATGATGGTTCCTCACCTGAGACACATGATGATGGTTCCTCACCTGGGAAAACATGATGATGGTTCCTCACTGAGACACATGATGTGTTCCTCACCTGAGACACATGATGATGGTTCCTCACCTGAGACACATGATGTGGTTCCTCACCTGAGACACATGATGGTTCCTCACCTGAGACACATGATGGTGGTTCCTCACCTGAGACACATGATGATGGTTCCTCACCTGAGACACATGATGTGGTTCCTCACCTGAGACACATGATGTGGTTCCTCACCTGAGACACATGATGATGGTTCCTCACCTGAGACACATGATGATGGTTCCTCACCTGAGACACATGATGATGGTTCCTCACCTGAGACACATGATGGTGGTTCCTCACCTGAGACACATGATGATGGTTCCTCACCTGAGACACATGATGGTTCCTCACCTGAGACACATGATGATGGTTCCTCACCTGAGACACATGATGATGGTTCCTCACCTGAGACACATGATGTGGTTCCTCACCTGAGACACATGATGATGGTTCTCACCTGAGACACATGATGTGGTTCCTCACCTGAGACACATGATGTGGTTCCTCACCTGAGACACATGATGATGGTTCCTCACCTGAGACACATGATGTGGTTCCTCACCTGAGACACATGATGTGGTTCCTCACCTGAGACACATGATGATGGTTCCTCACCTGAGACACATGATGTGGTTCCTCACCTGAGACACATGATGGTTCCTCACCTGAGACACATGATGTGGTTCCTCACCTGAGACACATGATGATGGTTCCTCACCTGAGACACATGATGGTTCCTCACCTGAGACACATGATGATGGTAAAGACACATGTGCAACAGTTGGGTATCTTTATTTCTGAAACTCCTCGTCTACACAGCAGGCTGATTCACTCAAACAGAGAGACAGCAAGTGTAGTGTTAGTGAGACAGATGATATAATCTGTCTATCAACCTTAAAGAAATGGTATTTGAGGCGGTCAGTCCCTCAGACTGAAGAAGAGATCACCGTTGTAATAAAGGGAGAAGAGATCACCGTTGTAATAAAGGGAGAAGAGATCACCGTTGTAATAAAGGGAGAAGAGATCACCGTTGTAATAAAGGGAGAAGAGATCACCGTTGTAATAAAGGGAGAAGAGATCACCGTTGTAATAAAGTGAGAAGAGATCAGCGTTGTAATAAAGGGAGAAGAGATCACCGTTGTAATAAAGTGAGAAGAGATCAGCGTTGTAATAAAGGAAGAAGAGATCACCGTTGTAATAAAGGGAGAAGAGATCACCGTTGTAATAAAGGGAGAATAGATCACCGTTGTAATAAAGGGAGAAGAGATCACCGTTGTAATAAAGGGAGAAGAGATCACTGTTGTAATAAAGGGAGAAGAGATCACCGTTGTAATAAGGGAAGAAGAGATCACCGTTGTAATAAAGGGAGAAGAGATCACCGTTGTAATAAAGTGAGAAGAGATCACCGTTGTAATAAAGGGAGAATAGACCACCGTTGTAATAAAGGGAGAAGATATCACCGTTGTAATAAAGGGAGAAGAGATCACTGTTGTAATAAAGGGAGAAGAGATCACCGTTGTAATAAGGGAAGAAGAGATCACCGTTGTAATAAAGGGAGAAGAGATCACCGTTGTAATAAAGGGAGAAGAGATCACCGTTGTAATAAAGTGAGAAGAGATCACCGTTGTAATAAAGGGAGAAGAGATCACCGTTGTAATAAAGGGAGAAGAGATCACCGTTGTAATAAAGGGAGAAGAGATCACCGTTGTAATAAAGGGAGAAGAGATCACCATTGTAATAAGGGGAGAAGAGATCACCGTTGTAATAAAGGGAGAAGAGATCACCGTTGTAATAAAGGGAGAAGAGATCACCGTTGTAATAAAGGGAGAAGAGATCACCGTTGTAATAAAGGGAGAAGAGATCACCATTGTAATAAAGTGAGAAGAGATAACCGTTGTAATAAAGGGAGAAGAGATCACCGTTGTAATAAGGGGAGAAGAGATCACCGTTGTAATAAAGGGAGAAGAGATCACCGTTGTAATAAAGGGAGAAGAGATCACCGTTGTAATAAAGTGAGAAGAGATCACCGTTGTAATAAAGGGAGAAGAGATCACCGTTGTAATAAAGGGAGAATAGATCACCGTTGTAATAAAGGGAGAATAGATCACCGTTGTAATAAAGGGAGAAGAGATCACCGTTGTAATAAAGGGAGAATAGATCACCGTTGTAATAAAGGGAGAATAGATCACCGTTGTAATAAAGGGAGAAGAGATCACCGTTGTAATAAAGGGAGAATAGATCACCGTTGTAATAAAGGGAGAATAGATCACCGTTGTAATAAAGGGAGAAGAGTTCACCGTTGTAATAAAGGGAGAAGAGATCACCGTTGTAATAAAGGGAGAAGAGATCACCGTTGTAATAAAGTGAGAAGAGATCACCGTTGTAACAAAGGGAGAAGAGATCACCGTTGTAATAAAGTGAGAAGAGATCACCGTGGTAATGTGAGGGAAAAGTTCAACAGATAGGAGTATCGAGCAAGTACATGGTAACAATAGTTTGATTGCCGGTTACTTGTTAAGGTAGGGTAAGTCTAGCTCCCGCTATCCCCCCCTTCGTCCCCCCCCCCCGAAACGTGACGTGTGGGGCTCCGGTCAAACAGTAAATCACTAGACTCACAACTCCCAGCACTACTGTAAATATACGCCGGCTCATATTCTAGTGGACTTATTGGTTGAAAGCTTCACCTTTAACCAATAATAAACTTAGTCCTTTCAGTCTTGCTTTATGTTAAATGTCTTAATAATCACCACGTTTTTTAGGTATTGTACTTATCATGTATAGTGATTTCTTAAGCAGTGGGTAACCTGTCTCTCTTTACAGCTTGGAATGACAGATTGGGTCACCTGCCAACCAACGAGAAGAATTGATGGAGACGGACTAAAGTCCTGAGATGTCCCATGTATCTACTTACCTGTGTACATGTATGCCATTGCAGGACGTAACCCCTCATCATTGCAGTGGTAAAGAACCTGCTTTCCTGTCATCTGGACTGATTATTCACGGCTACACTCTGTGAAGAACGAGCCGTTGGGTTGTCACCAACACCTGCGACACCCCCCCCCCCACAGCATCAGCAACGGCTACGATTTCTACAAGACGGTGTCAACCTCCACCAGACACCCCATTATCACTATATATATATATATATATATATATATATATATATATATATATATATATATATATATATATATATATATATATATATATATATTAGCGTTGAGTTCAAATGTTATTTTTTTCATTTCATTTTTCATTTTTCTTTCAAATAGGATATACCTTTCATGTTTCCTTGTTTTATGTTTGCTTTAATAAATAATAAAGTGTTTATCTTTGTGAATTATTATTTATTTTTCCATTCATTAATTTTCCTGAGGAGGAGCCAGCCTTGGTAATACTGTCTGAAGTTGTTACAGGGCTGAGTAATTCTTCACAGGTAATAAAGGGAGAAGAGATCACCATGGTAATAAAGGAAGAAGAACTCTGCAGATGGTACAGAGATGGATGCTGTGAGTGATCCACAACACGCTAATAAAGACCAGGAAGGACGTATGAAGAAGAAACATGAGAGGCTGTGCACTGCTATTATTGCCGTAAGTCCAGTCAACTTACATCAGTTTTAAACTTTGAAGACAGCCTTCTAAAGGAGGTTAAAGTGAGCAAGATCAGTACTCAGAGACCTATGGGTAATTGGGAGCATTGTAATTTTGGTCAAAGCTGCACTCTTCAGGCATTGTTACTTATATACATCTTAGATTCAGTGCCAAATATGAAGTTGATTGGTGGAGGTTAAGTCTACAGCATTGATGATTGAATTTTTTTAATATGTCTGTATTACTAAGCACAGCACAGTGTTTTATGTACTGTATCTATGTACTCTGTAGAATTTATAAACATTAACCAACTGTATCAGTGATTATGCTAGAGCTGCCATTGTTACCGCCACCTTAATGGACTATGGCATTATCACCAAGAATAACAAAAATCAAGTTACTGGACCACAGAAGTTACGAGATTCCAGACACAAATACCTAATGGAGAGGCAAGAAAATGAGCAGAAAACTTGGAAAATATCACATCACTGTATTTTGATGGTAAGAAGGCCTCCACTCTTGTTATGACAAAGAATGAGAAGACCAAGAAATGGAGTCCGAAGACAGTTGTGAACGATCATTACGTCATCATGGTGGAGCCTGGCAGTGAATGTCTCACTCATGTGACTCAATAGTCAGGTCATGGAAAGGAGATTGCCAAGACTATTTATACATTTCTGGTGGAACAAAAACTAACTCAGCAGCCTGTTGTATATGTTGGTTGTGGCGGAATCAACATAAATGTCGGAGCTGACAATGAAGCCAATCATTATCTTGAAATGTTGCTTGGTCATCCAGTACGTTATTTCATTTGCCAGCTTCATGGAAAAGAGCTGCCATTCCGGACTGTTTTCTACCACTATGACGGTGTTGCAACCCTTGAATGGGTTACAATGTATATGATTATTATTATGCATATAATTATATTACCTTTTCATGTAATTTTATATTGCTTATATTTGCGATAATAGCTAAATCGTAAATATATTGCTTTATATTATTATTTGTCTTAGTTACTTTTGTTAGGATGTAATATATTATGTGCTCATAGTTCGAGTCTTGATTGTCTAACTACTGTAATTATCGCTTGTGGCTCGTTTCCCTGCCGGCTTCTCAGCGTTGCTGGTCAGCTTCTGTCCACAGAGCTATCACGTGATAGAGGGGGAGGGGTGTTCTCACCTCGCCTGAAGTATTCAGTCTGGTCTAGGCTCTCTTGGTGGTTGGACATATTCCTGAGAAGTGCCTAACTCTTCCTTATTTGCCCTTGTTGGAAGATCGTCTCTGTCTTATTATTTTTGTTAGTTCTGGAGACTCTGTTCACAGAACATTGTATAGACTTAGTGATTTTCGACATTGTACTGAGGTTGTGTGCCACATAGACACTCTGAGTAACTCAGGTCCTGAGCTGTAGCTTCTGACCTAATTTGTACTGGTATCTGTGTACTGTCACAGTCGGTGATTTTCTTATGCTGAACTTAGATTCAGTATTATGGGAGTTTTGTGACTTTTGTGGAGGATCTGCTGATGGTCCCTACTTAGTGTCGTTATATTATCTCCTTGATCCTGATTCTGTGTCGCAGTTGCTTGTTATATTGCTATTGGGCTTGGCATTCTTTTTATTGTTCAAGCAGACTGTTCTGATTACCAGTTGGTCAAAAAGATAGTTTATGAGAGGACTTTGTCAATCACTTGTTTAAGTCTAGTCGAGTCGTGAGACATAGCGAACTACTTAGAGCACGTACACACATACACACAAACTTATTATTAATGTTACTGTACCAGACGGTACTTAAGACTTATAAATGTGATATGTGCTTTCAGCACAGTACTACTGTACACGAGAGAAGTGATTAATATTATTTTGATTACTGTGATTAATTTATTTTGATATACACCTAGACAACTTAATTATTAATAAATTTATTAAATTTTAATTTCTCTAGTTAATAGCCTACCAGTTGTAATCCTGAAGCACTATTGAATCATACTGAATTCTAATGGATAATTGGACAAGGATACTGACTAATTGTTACGAAAACCCAGTAACAGTAACTAACCTTTCTAGTATTCACTGGAGATCTCTAAGTTTTTTAGAATCGCGTTTTTTGTAACAGACGGTAAGCCAAGTGGTCCTGAGCATTGGAGAAGTCCCATTGGCAGTCACATCAAGGATCCTCTGAGCTGCCAGTTGTTGCTTTCCAACCAGTCAGTTTCACTAATTTCCCTGCTCTGAATGACAAGGTGGCACAGGATCTGTCCTGGGACCAGAAATACTTGTGTAGGATTTGTAAAGAAGTAATCACAGGTGTGGTTGATGACTTGGCTGCTCTTGAACCAGGTCCCCCGTGAGTGTCAAGGTGGAATACTTTATGGAGTAGGATCCTTAGGCTGTATGTGGCAACATCAAGACCCAGTCAGGAGCTGAAAAGAGTCGTCATTATGATTTTAAGTTCAGCGCTCCAATGTGGTTCCACATCAAACTGCACCCTATGACAGACACGGTCCAAAGAACGTCTTCCAGTCACTGCAGTTTATGAGACACCTGAACAATGAAGAACAAAAGATAGTGAAGAAGACTGTCCAAAGAAATTCCTACTTTGCTCACACAGATCAGCTGCTTCTTGGTATGTGCGTTGATGAAGACATGACTGTGAGAGATAAAGTTGTCTCAATAAGAAAAATTAGAGGAGAGAATCAACAGACATAAGAAAGTACTGAGAGCTCTGATAAGGATGGAGAAGATTCTGTTGATGCTGTTGATGAGGACTTGTTAATCTACACTGATGATGAGGATGACAGTGAAGAAGAGAATGACAATGTGGCTCCTATTGTCAACTCAAGAAGCGAAGTGATTCACAAACTAAAGTGGAAAGCAAAGATCTATCATTCCATGATTGACTGAAAGACTGAACTTAAAACTAAACCTCCTATCATTGCTTCTTTATCAGATCGAGTTCTGAAAATTATTGAGACTCCACTGAGGTGCCCAAGTGGCCAAACAACACTCAGGCTGTTGAGAGAGGGTTAAAATTGATGACTGAAGCTTGTACTGATGTGACTGCACAAGGCAAGAGATGGATATATCAGGCAAAGAATATTTTCCGGGAAAGTGATCCCCAATTTTCGCACCAACAAAGACTTCGCAAGTTCTAACCCCGCCCGTGGAATGGTTTATTTGCAATCGTGTCATTACGATTTCATGAGTCATATTGACGGCTTTGAGGGGACTTGAGCTATTATTATTATTATAATCAAGGGGAAGCGCTAAACCCGGAGGATTATACAGCGCCTGGGGGGGGATGTGGAAGGCATTCAGGCTTAATTCGGGGAACTGGAGCACAGATCCAATTCCCTAAATCAAGAGCCCCTCACCAACATTAAGGAACCTTCCTTGAGGGGGGGGACTTGAGCTAGAGTTTGTCACGGCCACGCTAGCTGGAGATTCGTCTGTAAAAACTTGCATTTGTGGTCACAGTGGTGCGTGTGCTAACCTTCCTATGGTGTAGAAATATACCTAGTTGGACGAATCTTATTGTGGCTAGCTGGTCCAGTGGCTAGCTGGTCCAGTGGCTAGCTGGTCCAGTGGCTAGCTGGTCCAGTGGCTAGCTGGTCCAGTGGCTAGCTGGTCCAGTGGCTAGCTGGTCCAGTGGCTAACGCGACGGTCTGGAGTTATGAGACTCATCGCCCGTAGTTTACTTCACTTATAACTTGCAATAGTTTTAAATTAAATAATTGATGATTGATATAACCCATGTACATTTGATTATACAATCTTCACAACCAAAAATTATATAAACCATGTACACTAGATAATTATCCTGACAACCAATAAATTAGAGCTAATTGATTTCGATGATGTATCATTTGACTAACAGTCGATCGCGATGCTGCAGGGAAAATGGGCATGAAATGGTCTGAAATTTTGCACAGAAGTTTCTTAAGACCATACAAATAATGCCTGAAAAGTGCATCTTCCATCTCAAAAATTTGTATATTTCAATGCTCCCTAATGGGTAAGGCATGTGCTCCACAGGTGGCGTGGAATACACAACTGTGTTTTGTGAAGGGAAAGAGCGTAGAAAATAAGGGTTTGGAACCTGTAAAATGCATGAACTCATTACGGAAAATACATCAAGGGAATGTCAGTGATCTCTGAAGAGAAAAGCAGAATATAGCATGCACCTCCAGAAGCCTCTGAAACCTGCACCTCCAGAAGCCTCTGAAACCTACACCTCCAGAAGCCTCTGAAACATGCACCTCCAGAAGCCTCTGAAACCTGCACCTCCAGAAGTCTCTGTAACATGCACCTCCAGAAGTCTCTGAAACCTTGTGAAGGCTTACTCAGCCCTGTAACAACTTCAGACAGTATTACCAAGGCTGGCTCCTCCTCAGGAAAATTAATGAATAGAAAAAGAAATAATAACAGACAAACATAAACACTTTATTATACAGAAAATATAAAATATAAAACACTTAAATATGAAATATTAATCCTACATTAAAGAAAATGAAAAATGAAAAATATAAATGATAACTGAATTCAACGCTAATATAAAACTTGGGTGTCTGGTGTTGGTGACACTGCTTGTTGTTGAAATCATAGCTGTTACTGATGATGGGGGGGGGTCGCAGGTGTTGATGACAACCCACAGGCTCGTTCTTCACAGATTTTCTAGCTTTCAGTAATCCTTCCAGATGACAGGAAAACAGGTTTTCTCCACTGCAATGATGAGGGGTTATATCCTGCTACTTGCATACACAAACAGGTAAGTGGATCAAAATTTGGGACATCTTAGAACGTTAGTCCGTCTCCATCAATTCTACTCGTTGATTGACAGGTGGCCCTCTCTGTCATCCAAGCTGGAAAGATAGACACGTTACCCACTGCTTAAGAAATCACTCTCCATGATAAGTACAATACCTAAAAGATGTGGTGATTATTACAACAGTCAACTTAGAGCAAGACTGAAAGGACTAAGTTTATTATTGGTCAAAAGTGAAGCTTTCAACCAATAAATCCACTAGAATACAAGGCAGGCATGTACTTACAGTAGTGCTGGGAGCTGTGAGTCTAGTGATTACTGTTTGGACCAGAGCCCCACACGTCATCATTCGATGGGGGGGAAAGAAGGAGGGGAAGGGATAGCGGGAGCTAGACTGACCCTACCTTAGCAAGCAGCCGGCAATCAAACTATCACTTTCGGGGTGGGGGGGGGTTGGAAAGGCGGGAATACCGGGAGCTAGACTTGCCTTACCTTAACAAGTAGCCGGCAAGCAAACTATCACTTTCGGGGAGGGGGAAAAAAGGGGGGGATAGGGGGAGCTTGACTTACCCTACCTTAACAAGTAGCCGGTAATGAAACTATTGTTACTATATCGCTACTCCTATCTATTGAACTTTTCCCTCACAAACCTGCACCTCCAGAAGTCTCTGAAACCTGCACCTCCAGAAGTCTCTGAAACATGCACCTCCAGAAGTCTCTGAAACCTGCACCTCCAGAAGTCTCTGAAGCATGCACCTCCAGAAGTCTCTGAAACATGCACCTCCAGAAGTCTCTGAAACATGCACCTCCAGAAGTCTCTGAAACATGCACCTCCAGAAGTCTCTGAAACATGCACCTCCAGAAGTCTCTGAAACCTGCACCTCCAGAAGTCTCTGAAACCTGCACCTCCAGAAGTCTCTGAAACCTGCACCTCCAGAAGTCTCTGAAACCTGCACCTCCAGAAGTCTCTGAAACATGCACCTCCAGAAGTCTCTGAAGCATGCACCTCCAGAAGTCTCTGAAACATTCACCTCCAGAAGTCTCTGAAACCTGCACCTCCAGAAGTCTCTGAAGCATGCACCTCCAGAAGTCTCTGAAACATGCACCTCCAGAAGTCTCTGAAACCTGCACCTCCAGAAGTCTCTGAAGCATGCACCTCCAGAAGTCTCTGAAGCATTCACCTCCAGAAGTCTCTGAAACATGCACCTCCAGAAGTCTCTGAAGCATGCACCTCCAGAAGTCTCTGAAACATGCACCTCCAGAAGTCTCTGAAACCTGCACCTCCAGAAGTCTCTGAAGCATGCACCTCCAGAAGTCTCTGAAGCATTCACCTCCAGAAGTCTCTGAAACATGCACCTCCAGAAGTCTCTGAAACATGCACCTCCAGAAGTCTCTGAAGCATGCACCTCCAGAAGTCTCTGAAACATGCACCTCCAGAAGTCTCTGAAACCTGCACCTCCAGAAGTCTCTGAAGCATTCACCTCCAGAAGTCTCTGAAACCTGCACCTCCAGAAGTCTCTGAAAAATGCACCTCCAGAAGTCTCTGAAACATGCACCTCCAGAAGTCTCTGAAACCTGCACCTCCAGAAGTCTCTGAAGCATGCACCTCCAGAAGTCTCTGAAGCATGCACCTCCAGAAGTCTCTGAAGCATTCACCTCCAGAAGTCTCTGAAACCTGCACCTCCAGAAGTCTCTGAAAAATGCACCTCCAGAAGTCTCTGAAAAATGCACCTCCAGAAGTCTCTGAAACATGCACCTCCAGAAGTCTCTGAAACCTGCACCTCCAGAAGTCTCTGAAACATGCACCTCCAGAAGTCTCTGAACATGCACCTCCCGAATCTCTGAAGCAGCACCTCCAGAAGTCTCTGAAACATGCACCTCCAGAAGTCTCTGAAACCTGCACCTCCAGAAGTCTCTGAAGCATGCACCTCCAGAAGTCTCTGAAACCTGCACCTCCAGAAGTCTCTGAAAAATGCACCTCCAGAAGTCTCTGAAACCTGCACCTCCAGAAGTCTCCTCATCAAACCTTCATCAACCAACACAGGTAAACAATCTGTCTCGTTGCGTCTTACAACAATACACTAAACATTTTTGTTGTCTTTTCCTAAAATCATTATAATATTTTACTAAAACTCTTCGTATACATAATTCAGTTAGCATTCCCCAAGCATTCTCCTGACACTCCAAACTTGTGAGTACAACATTCTCCTGACACTCCAAACTTGTGAGTACAACATTCTCCTGACACTCCAAACTTGTGAGTACAACATTCTCCTGACACTCCAAACTTGTGAGTACAACATTCTCCTGACACTCCAAACTTGTGAGTACAACATTCTCCTGACACTCCAAACTTGCGAGTACAACATTCTCCTGACACTCCAAACTTGTGAGTACAACATTCTCCTGACACTCCAAACTTGTGAGTACAACATTCTCCTGACACTCCAAACTTGTGAGTACAACATTCTCCTGACACTCCAAACTTGTGAGTACAACATTCTCCTGACACTCCAAACTTGCGAGTACAACATTCTCCTGACACTCCAAACTTGTGAGTACAACATTCTCCTGACCACTCCAAAACTTGTGGAGTACAACATTCTCCTGACACTCCAAACTTGTGAGTACAACATTCTCCTGACACTCCAAACTTGTGAGTACAACATTCTCCTGACACTCCAAACTTGTGAGTACAACATTCTCCTGACACTCCAAACTTGTGAGTACAACATTCTCCTGACACTCCAAACTTGTGAGTACAACATTCCTGACACTCCAAACTTGTGAGTACAACATTCTCCTGACACTCCAAACTTGTGAGTACAACATTCTCTGACACTCCAAACTTGTGAGTACAAACATTCTCCTGACACTCCAAACTTGTGAGTACAACATTCTCCTGACACTCCAAACTTTTTGAGTACAAACATTCTCCTGACACTCCAAACTTGTGAGTACAACATTCTCCTGACACTCCAAACTTGTGAGTACAACATTCTCCTGACACTCCAAACTTGTGAGTAAAAACATTCTCCTGACACTCCAAACTTGTGAGTACAACATTCTCCTGACACTCCAAACTTGTGAGTACAACATTCTCCTGACACTCCAAACTTGTGAGTACAACATTCTCCTGACACTCCAAACTTGTGAGTACAACATTCTCCTGACACTCCAAACTTGTGAGTACAACATTCTCCTGACACTCCAAACTTGTGAGTACAACATTCTCTGACACTCCAAACTTGTGAGTACAACATTCTCCTGACACTCCAAACTTGTGAGTACAACATTCTCCTGACACTCCAAACTTGTGAGTACAACATTCTCCTGACACTCCAAACTTGTGAGTACAACATTCTCCTGACACTCCAAACTTGTGAGTACAACATTCTCCTGACACTCCAAACTTGTGAGTACAACATTCTCCTGACACTCCAAACTTGTGAGTACAACATTCTCCTGACACTCCAAACTTGTGAGTACAACATTCTCCTGACACTCCAAACTTGTGAGTACAACATTCTCCTGACACTCCAAACTTGTGAGTACAACATTCTCCTGACACTCCAAACTTGCGAGTACAACATTCTCCTGACACTCCAAACTTGTGAGTACAACATTCTCCTGACACTCCAAAACTTGCGAGTACAACATTCTCCTGACACTCCAAACTTGTGAGTACAACATTCTCCTGACACTCCAAACTTGTGAGTACAACATTCTCCTGACACTCCAAACTTGTGAGTACAACATTCTCCTGACACTCCAAACTTGTGAGTACAACATTCTCCTGACACTCCAAACTTGTGAGTACAACATTCTCCTGACACTCCAAACTTGTGAGTACAACATTCTCCTGACACTCCAAACTTGCGAGTACAACATTCTCCTGACATTCCAAACTTGCGAGTACAACAGGAATCTCTGACACTGCAGTTTAGCTTAACAATTATTCTCTCAGTTCGTTCAGAACGCCGTCAACATTCACTTACGGCAACTTGTACTTTAGTCTAATAATAATTACTTCTTCAGAATTGCTATAATTGTGATCAAGATAACTTAGTAAATATAATGTACTTATAAGAAGCCTTCGCATGCATCTAATTGTTATTAAAGTAATTAATTAGACCGATTTTATTAAATGTTCAAAATAACTCCGACATGATTACTTTTCTGGTAATTATATATGTATGAGGAGATAAATTCTGTTGTGAGAAAAATACGATTATATTTGTCTCCTGTTGGGTAAATCTGGTGATTCTAAAAGGGAGACAGGGATGGAGTAGAGGAAGAAATTATTTAAGAAATAACGGTGCAAAAGAAAGATAAAGAAATGGAAAGTGAAGAGTGAGAGAGAGAGATCTTTCTCATCTGCGACTTCTGGACGAACCAGAGAACAGAGCAAGACAACTTATCTCTCAACAGGACCTGACCTGAATGCAAATGTGATTTTAGCAATCTTGAACACTAAAGGGACGTACATGGGCGGTGTTACTGTTATGTACAAGTACAGTATTGTCCAGGTAACACACTAGGGACGTGGGCGGTGTTACTGTTATGTACAAGTACAGTATTGTCCAGGTACCGCACTAGGGACGTGGGCGGTGTTACTGTTATGTACAAGTACAGTATTGTCCAGGTACCGCACTAGGGACATGGGCTGTGTTACTGTTATGTACAAGTACAGTATTGTCCAGGTACCACACTAGGGACGTGGGCGGTGTTACTGTTATGTACAAGTACAGTATTGACCAGGTAACACACTAGGGACGTGGGTGGTGTTACTGTTATGTACAAGTACAGTATTGACCAGGTAACACACTAGGGACGTGGGTGGTGTTACTGTTATGTACAAGTACAGTATTGTCCAGGTAACACACTAGGGACGTGGGTGGTGTTACTGTTATGTACAAGTACAGTATTGACCAGGTAACACACTAGGGACGTGGGCGGTGTTACTGTTATGTACAAGTACAGTATTGTCCAGGTAACACACTAGGGACGTGGGTGGTGTTACTGTTATGTACAAGTACAGTATTGTCCAGGTAACACACTAGGGACGTGGGTGGTGTTACTGTTATGTACAAGTACAGTATTGACCAGGTAACACACTAGGGACGTGGGCGGTGTTACTGTTATGTACAAGTACAGTATTGTCCAGGTAACACACTAGGGACGTGGGTGGTGTTACTGTTATGTACAAGTACAGTATTGTCCAGGTAACACACTAGGGACGTGGGTGGTGTTACTGTTATGTACAAGTACAGTATTGTCCAGGTAACACACTAGGGACGTGGGCGGTGTTACTGTTATGTACAAGTACAGTATTGTCCAGGTAACACACTAGGGACGTGGGTGGTGTTACTGTTATGTACAAGTACAGTATTGTCCAGGTAACACACTAGGGACGTGGGTGGTGTTACTGTTATGTACAAGTACAGTATTGTCCAGGTAACACACTAGGGACGTGGGCGGTGTTACTGTTATGTACAAGTACAGTATTGTCCAGGTAACACACTAGGGACGTGGGTGGTGTTACTGTTATGTACAAGTACAGTATTGACCAGGTAACACACTAGGGACGTGGGCGGTGTTACTGTTATGTACAAGTACAGTATTGACCAGGTAACACACTAGGGACGTGGGTGGTGTTACTGTTATGTACAAGTACAGTATTGTCCAGGTAACACACTAGGGACGTGGGTGGTGTTACTGTTATGTACAAGTACAGTATTGTCCAGGTAACACACTAGGGACGTGGGCTGTGTTACTGTTATGTACAAGTACAGTATTGTCCAGGTAACACACTAGGGACGTGGGTGGTGTTACTGTTATGTACAAGTACAGTATTGTCCAGGTAACACACTAGGGACGTGGGTGGTGTTACTGTTATGTACAAGTACAGTATTGTCCAGGTAACACACTCGGCTCCTGATTGTGCACAGCGAAAGACATTTTCTTTACCAATAAATAGAAATCCAGCAACTGCATTCTGGCTATATCTTTACCGAGTCTGCAACACATCATGCAACACATCATGCAACACATCATGCAACACATCATGCAACATAGCAGTATTCATAACGTGAAGTTAATGAAATTAGTGGCACACAGCTGGCTCCAACTTCATCTTATTCCTTAATAGACTATTTCATCTCCTGACACCGTCTATTTCGTTTGACAAAGTTAGTGGTCTTGTGGTTCATGGAGCTGTTATTAAAGTTTGTACAGAGTCACCTTTCATCACTTCATCCTCTAGTGGTCAGAATTAGTATTTCCCGACTTCCCTGGGGGTCATTTTGGTAAATATCGGCCACCTATCTTTGCCCTGGACATAATATCGTCCACCTATCTTTGCCCTGGACATAATATCGTCCACCTATCTTTGCCCTGGACATAATATCGTCCACCTATCTTTGCCCTGGACATAATATCGCCCACCTATTTTTGCCCAGGATATAATATCGCCCACCTATCTTTGCCCTGGACATAATATCGCCCACCTATCTTTGCCCTGGACATAATATCGCCCACCTATCTTTGCCCTGGACATAATATCGCCCACCTATCTTTGCCCTGGACATAATATCGTCCACCTATCTTTGCCCTGGACATAATATCGTCCACCTATCTTTGCCCTGGACATTAAGACTGTAACAATTTTGTTATGGGATAAAAATTCCACTATAAAAAATTGACATTAGATTTAATATTAATTCTAATTGTTATTACAAATATGTTATCAATAATAATGCAAGTATATTAATTATACAACTTCCTCACCTTCCTAAAGTCCCTGAGTAAGGCTGGAAGATACCTTCCCTGCCTGGAAGATACCTTCCCTGGCTGGAAGATACATTCCCTGGTTGGAAGATACCTTCCCTGGCTGGAAGATACCTTCCCTGGCTGGAAGATACCTTCCCTGGCTGGAAGATATCTTCCTGGCTGGAAGATACCTTCCCTGGCTGGAAGATACCTTCCCTGGCTGGAAGATACCTTCCCTGGCTGGAAGATACCTTCCCTGGCTGGAAGATACCTTCCCTGGCTGGAAGACATCTTCCCTGGCTGGAAGATACCTTCCCTGGCTGGAAGATACCTTCCCTGGCTGGAAGATACCTTCCCTGGCTGGAAGATACCTTCCCTGGCTGGAAGATACCTTCCCTGGCTGGAAGATACCTTCCCTGGCTGGAAGATACCTTCCCTGGCTGGAAGATACCTTCCCTGGCTGGAGATATCTTCCCTGGCTGGAAGATATCTTCCCTGGCTGGAAGATACCTTCCCTGACTGGAAGATACCTTCCCTGGCTGGAAGATACCTTCCCTGGCTGGAAGATATCTTCCCTGGCTGGAAGATATCTTCCCTGGCTGGAAGATACCTTCCCTGGCTGGAAGATACCTTCCCTGGCTGGAAGATATCTTCCCTGGCTGGAAGATACCTTCCCTAGCTGGAAGATACCTTCCCTGGCTGGAAGATCTTCCCTGGCTGGAAGATACCTTCCCTGGCTGGAAGATACCTTCCCTGGCTGGAAGATACCTTCCCTGGCTGGAAGATATCTTCCCTGGCTGGAAGATACCTTCCCTGGCTGGAAGATACTTCCCTGGCTGGAAGATACCTTCCCTGGCTGGAAGATACCTTCCCTGGCTGGAAGATACCTTCCCTGGCTGGAAGATACCTTCCCTGGCTGGAAGATACCTTCCCTGGCTGGAAGATACCTTCCCTGGCTGGAAGATACCTTCCCTGGCTGGAAGATACCTTCCCTGGCTGGAAGATATCTTCCCTGGCTGGAAGATACCTTCCCTGGCTGGAAGATACCTTCCCTGGCTGGAAGATACCTTCCCTGGCTGGAAGATACCTTCCCTGGCTGGAAGATACCTTCCCTGGCTGGAAGATACCTTCCCTGGCTGGAAGATACCTTCCCTGGCTGGAAGATACCTTCCCTGGCTGGGAAGATATCTTCCCTGGCTGGAAGATACCTTCCCTGGCTGGAAGATACCTTCCCTGGCTGGAAGATACCTTCCCTGGCTGGAAGATACCTTCCCTGGCTGGAAGATACCTTCCCTGGCTGGAAGATATCTTCCCTGGCTGGAAGATACCTTTCCTGGCTGGAAGATATCTTCCCTGGCTGGAAGATACCTTCCCTGGCTGGAAGATACCTTCCCTGGCTGGAGGATACCTTCCCTGGCTGGAAGATATCTTCCCTGGCTGGAAGATACCTTCCCTGGCTGGAAGATACCTTCCCTGGCTGGAAGATACCTTCCCTGGCTGGAAGATACCTTCCCTGGCTGGAAGATATCTTCCCTGGCTGGAAGATACCTTCCCTGGCTGGAAGATACCTTCCCTGGCTGGAAGATACCTTCCCTGGCTGGAAGTTATCTTCCCTTTCTGGAAGATATCTTCCCTGGCTGGAAGATACCTTTCCTGGCTTGAAGATACCTTCCCTGGCTGGAAGATATCTTCCCTGGCTGGAAGATACCTTCCCTGGCTGGAAGATACCTTCCCTGGCTGGAAGATCTTCCCTGGCTGGAAGATACCTTCCCTGGCTGGAAGATACCTTCCCTGGCTGGAAGATACCTTCCCTGGCTGGAAGATATCTTCCCTGGCTGGAAGATACCTTCCCTGGCTGGAAGATACCTTCCCTGGCTGGAAGATACCTTTCCTGGCTGGAAGATACCTTCCCTGGCTGGAAGATACCTTCCCTGGCTGGAAGATATCTTCCCTGGCTGGAAGATACCTTCCCTGGCTGGAAGATACCTTCCCTGGCTGGAAGATACCTTCCCTGGCTGGAAGATATCTTCCCTGGCTGGAAGATACCTTCCCTGGCTGGAAGATACCTTCCCTGGCTGGAAGATACCTTCCCTGGCTGGAAGATACCTTCCCTGGCTGGAAGATATCTTCCCTGGCTGGAAGATACCTTCCCTGGCTGGAAGATTCCTTCCCTGGCTGGAAGATACCTTCCCTGGCTGGAAGATATCTTCCCTGGCTGGAAGATACCTTCCCTGGCTGGAAGATACCTTCCCTGGCTGGAAGATATCTTCCCTGGCTGGAAGATACCTTCCCTGGCTGGAAGATACCTTCCCTGGCTGGAAGATACCTTCCCTGGCTGGAAGATATCTTCCCTGGCTGGAAGATATCTTCCCTGGCTGGAAGATACCTTCCCTGGCTGGAAGATACCTTCCCTGGCTGGAAGATATCTTCCCTGGCTGGAAGATACCTTCCCTGGCTGGAAGATTCCTTCCATGGCTGGAAGATACCTTCCCTGGCTGGAAGATACCTTCCCTGGCTGGAGGATACCTTCCCTGGCTGGAAGATATCTTCCCTGGCTGGAAGATACCTTCCCTGGCTGGAAGATACCTTCCCTAGCTGGAAGATACCTTCCCTGGCTGGAAGATACCTTCCCTGGCTGGAAGATGTCTTCCCTGGCTGGAAGATACCTTCCCTGGCTGGAAGATACCTTCCCTGGCTGGAAGATACCTTCCCTGGCTGGAAGATATCTTCCCTGGCTGGAAGATACCTTCCCTGGCTGGAAGATACCTTCCCTGGCTGGAAGATACCTTCCCTGGCTGGAAGATATCTTCCCTGGCTGGAAGATACCTTCCCTGGCTGGAAGATTCCTTCCCTAGCTGGAAGATACCTTCCCTGGCTGGAAGATATCTTCCCTGGCTGGAAGATACCTTCCCTGGCTGGAAGATACCTTCCCTGGCTGGAAGATACCTTCCCTGGCTGGAAGATACCTTCCCTGGCTGGAAGATACCTTCCCTGGCTGGAAAATACCTTCCCTGGCTGGAAGATACCTTCCCTGGCTGTAAGATTCCTTCCCTGGCTGGAAGATACCTTCCCTGGCTGGAAGATATCTTCCCTGGCTGGAAGATATCTTCCCTGGCTGGAAGATACCTTCCCTGGCTGGAAGATACCTTCCCTGGCTGGAACATACCTTCTCTGGCCGGAAGATACCTTCCCTGGCTGGAAGATACATTCCCTGGCTGGAAGATACCTTCCCTGGCTGGAAAATACCTTCCCTGGCTGGAAGATACCTTCCCTGGCTGGAAGATACCTTCCCTGGCTGGAAGATACCTTCCCTGGCTTGAAGATACCTTCCCTGGCAGGAAGATATCTTCCCTGGCTGGAAGATACCTTCCCTGGCTGGAAGATACCTTCCCTGGCTGGAAGATACCTTCCCTGGCTGGAAGATACCTTCCCTGGCTGGAAGATACCTTCCCTGGCTGGAAGATACCTTCCCTGGCTGGAAGATACCTTCCCTGGCTGGAAGATATCTTCCCTGGCTGGAAGATACCTTCCTGGCTGGAAGATACCTTCCCTGGCTGGAAGATACCTTCCCTGGCTGGAAGATACCTTCCTGGCTGGAAGATACCTTCCCTGGCTGGAAGATATCTTCCCTGGCTGGAAGATATCTTCCCTGGCTGGAAGATACCTTCCCTGGCTGGAAGATACCTTCCCTGGCTGGAACATACCTTCTCTGGCTGGAAGATACCTTCCCTGGCTGGAAGATACATTCCCTGGCTGGAAGATACCTTCCCTGGCTGGAAAATACCTTCCCTGGCTGGAAGATACCTTCCCTGGCTGGAAGATACCTTCCCTGGCTGGAAGATACCTTCCCTGGCTTGAAGATACCTTCCCTGGCAGGAAGATATCTTCCCTGGCTGGAAGATACCTTCCCTGGCTGGAAGATACCTTCCTGGCTGGAAGATACCTTCCCTGGCTGGAAGATACCTTCCCTGGCTGGAAGATACCTTCCCTGGCTGGAAGATACCTTCCTGGCTGGAAGATACCTTCCCTGGCTGGAAGATACCTTCCCTGGCTGGAAGATATCTTCCCTGGCTGGAAGATACCTTCCCTGGCTGGAAGATACCTTCCCTGGCTGGAAGATACCTTCCCTGGCTGGAGGATACCTTCCCTGGCTGGAAGATACCTTCCCTGGCTGGAAGATATCTTCCCTGGCTGGAAGATACCTTTATTGGCTGGAAGATATCTTCCCTGGCTGGAAGATACCTTCCCTGGCTGGAAGATACCTTCCCTGGCTGGAGGATACCTTCCCTGGCTGGAAGATATCTTCCCTGGCTGGAAGATACCTTCCCTGGCTGGAAGATACCTTCCCTGGCTGGAAGATACCTTCCCTGGCTGGAAGATATCTTCCCTGGCTGGAAGATATCTTCCCTGGCTGGAAGATACCTTCCCTGGCTGGAAGATACCTTCCCTGGCTGGAAGATACCTTCCCTGGCTGGAAGATATCTTCCCTGGCTGGAAGATATCTTCCCTGGCTGGAAGATACCTTTCCTGGCTGGAAGATACCTTCCCTGGCTGGAAGATACCTTCCCTGGCTGGAAGATACCTTCCCTGGCTGGAAGATACCTTCCCTGGCTGGAAGATCTTCCCTGGCTGGAAGATACCTTCCCTGGCTGGAAGATACCTTCCCTGGCTGGAAGATACCTTCCCTGGCTGGAAGATATCTTCCCTGGCTGGAAGATACCTTCCCTGGCTGGAAGATACCTTCCCTGGCTGGAAGATACCTTTCCTGGCTGGAAGATACCTTCCCTGGCTGGAAGATACCTTCCCTGGCTGGAAGATATCTTCCCTGGCTGGAAGATATCTTCCCTGGCTGGAAGATACCTTCCCAGGCTGGAAGATACCTTCCCTGGCTGGAAGATACCTTCCCTGGCTGGAAGATATCTTCCCTGGCTGGAAGATACCTTCCCTGGCTGGAAGATACCTTCCCTGGCTGGAAGATACCTTCCCTGGCTGGAAGATACCTTCCCTGGCTGGAAGATATCTTCCCTGGCTGGAAGATACCTTCCCTGGCTGGAAGATTCCTTCCCTGGCTGGAAGATACCTTCCCTGGCTGGAAGATATCTTCCCTGGCTGGAAGATACCTTCCCTGGCTGGAAGATACCTTCCCTGGCTGGAAGATATCTTCCCTGGCTGGAAGATACCTTCCCTGGCTGGAAGATACCTTCCCTGGCTGGAAGATACCTTCCCTGGCTGGAAGATATCTTCCCTGGCTGGAAGATATCTTCCCTGGCTGGAAGATACCTTCCCTGGCTGGAAGATACCTTCCCTGGCTGGAAGATATCTTCCCTGGCTGGAAGATACCTTCCCTGGCTGGAAGATACCTTCCATGGCTGGAAGATACCTTCCCTGGCTGGAAGATACCTTCCCTGGCTGGAGGATACCTTCCCTGGCTGGAGGATACCTTCCCTGGCTGGAAGATATCTTCCCTGGCTGGAAGATACCTTCCCTGGCTGGAAGATACCTTCCCTAGCTGGAAGATACCTTCCCTGGCTGGAAGATACCTTCCCTGGCTGGAAGATATCTTCCCTGGCTGGAAGATACCTTCCCTGGCTGGAAGATACCTTCCTGGCTGGAAGATACCTTCCCTGGCTGGAAGATATCTTCCCTGGCTGGAAGATACCTTCCCTGGCTGGAAGATACCTTCCCTGGCTGGAAGATACCTTCCCTGGCTTGAAGATACCTTCCCCTGGCTGGAAGATATCTTCCCTGGCTGGAAGATACCTTCCCTGGCTGGAAGATACCTTCCCTGGCTGGAAGATACCTTCCCTGGCTTGAAGATACCTTCCCTGGCTGGAAGATACCTTCCCTGGCTGGAAGATACCTTCCATGGCTGGAAGATACCTTCCCTGGCTGGAAGATACCTTCCCTGGCTGGAAGATACCTTCCTTGGCGGGAAGATACCTTCCCTGCCTGGAAGATACCTTCCCTGGCTGGAAGATACCTTCCCTGGCTGGAAGATACCTTCCCTGGCTGGAAGATACCTTCCCTGGCTGGAAGATACCTTCCCTGGCTGGAAGATTCCTTCCCTGGCTGGAAGATACCTTCCTTGGCGGGAAGATACCTTCCCTGCCTGGAAGATACCTTCCCTGGCTGGAAGATACCTTCCCTGCCTGGAAGATACCTTCCCTGGCTGGAAGATACCTTCCCTGGCTGGAAGATACCTTCCCTGGCTGGAAGATACCTTCCCTGCCTGGAAGATACCTTCCCTGGCTGGAAGATACCTTCCCTGGCTGGAAGATACCTTCCCTGGCTGGAAGATACCTTCCCTGGCTGGAAGATACCTTCCCTGGCTGGAAGATACCTTCCCTGGCTGGAAAATACCTTCCCTGGCTGGGAGATACCTTCCCTGGCTGGAAGATACCCTTCTCTGGCTGGAAGATACCTTCCCTGCCTGGAAGATTCCTTCCCTGGCTGGAAGATACCTTCCCTGGCTGGAAGATACCTTCCCTGGCTGGAAGATACCTTCCCTGCCTGGAAGATACCTTCCCTGGCTGGAAGATACCTTCCCTGGCTGGAAGATACCTTCCCTGGCTGGAAGATACCTTCTCTGGCTGGAAGATACCTTCCCTGCCTGGAAGATACCTTCCCTGCCTGGAAGATACCTTCCCTGGCTGGAAGATACCTTCCCTGGCTGGAAGATACCTTCCCTGGCTGGAAGATACCTTCCTTGGCTGGAAGATACCTTCCCAGGCTGGAAGATTCCTTCCCTGGCTGGAAGATACCTTCTCTGGCTGGAAGATACCTTCCCTGGCTGGAAGATACCTTCCCTGGCTGGAAGATACCTTCCCTGGCTGGAAGATACCTTCCCTGGCTGGAAGATTCCTTCCCTGGCCTGAAGATACCTTCCCTGGCTGGAAGATACCTTCCCTGGCTGGAAGATACCTTCCCTGGCTGGAAGATTCCTTCCCTGGCTGGAAGATTCCTTCCCTGGCTGGAAGATACCTTCCCTGGCTGGAAGATACCTTCCCTGGCTGGAAGATACCTTCCCTGGCTGGAAGATACCTTCCCTGGCTGGAAGATTCCTTCTCTGGCTGGAAGATACCTTCCCTGCCTGGAAGATACCTTCCCTGGCTGGAAGATACCTTCTCTGGCTGGAAGATACCTTCCCTGGCTGGAAGATATCTTCTCTGGCTGGAAGATACCTTCCCTGCCTGGAAGATACCTTCCCTGCGTGGAAGATACCTTCTCTGGCTGGAAGATACCTTCCCTGGCTGGAAGATACCTTCCCTGGCTGGAAGATACCTTCCCTGCCTGGAAGATACCTTCCCTGCGTGGAAGATACCTTCCCTGGCTGGAAGATACCTTCCCTGCCTGGAAGATACCTTCCCTGCCTGGAAGATACCTTCCCTGCGTGGAAGATACCTTCTCTGGCTGGAAGATACCTTCCCTGGCTGGAAGATACCTTCCCTGGCTGGAAGATACCTTCCCTGGCTGGAAGATACCTTCTCTGGCTGGAAGATACCTTCCCTGGCTGGAAGATACCTTCCCTGGCTGGAAGATACCTTCCCTGGCTGGAAGATACCTTCCCTGCGTGGAAGATACCTTCCCTGCGTGGAAGATACCTTCCCTGGCTGGAAGATACCTTCCCTGGCTGGAAGATACCTTCCCTGCCTGGAAGATACCTTCCCTGCCTGGAAGATACCTTCCCTGCCTGGAAGATACCTTCCCTGGCTGGAAGATACCTTCCCTGCCTGGAAGATACCTTCCCTGCCTGGAAGATACCTTCCCTGCCTGGAAGATACCTTCCTGGCTGGAAGATACCTTCCCTGCCTGGAAGATACCTTCCCTGCCTGGAAGATACCTTCCCTGCCTGGAAGATACCTTCCCTGGCTGGAAGATACCTTCCCTGCCTGGAAGATACCTTCCTTGCCTGGAAGATACCTTCCCTGGCTGGAAGATACCTTCCCTGCCTGGAAGATACCTTCCCTGGCTGGAAGATACCTTCCCTGGCTGGAAGATACCTTCCCTGGCTGGAAGATACCTTCCCTGGCTGGAAGATACCTTCCCTGCCTGGAAGATACCTTCCTTGCCTGGAAGATACCTTCCCTGCCTGGAAGATACCTTCCCTGCCTGGAAGATACCTTCCCTGCCTGGAAGATACCTTCCCTGCCTGGAAGATACCTTCCCTGCCTGGAAGATACCTTCCCTGGCATGAAGATACCTTCCCTGCCTGGAAGATACCTTCCTTGCCTGGAAGATACCTTCCCTGGCTGGAAGATACCTTCTCTGGCTGGAAGATACCTTCCCTGGCTGGAAGATACCTTCCCTGGCTGGAAGATACCTTCCCTGGCTGGAAGATACCTTCTCTGGCTGGAAGATACCTTCCCTGGCTGGAAGATACCTTCCCTGGCTGGAAGATACCTTCCCTGGCTGGAAGATACCTTCCCTGGCTGGAAGATACCTTCCCTGCCTGGAAGATACCTTCCCTGGCTGGAAGATACCTTCCCTGCCTGGAAGATACCTTCCTTGCCTGGAAGATACCTTCCCTGGCTGGAAGATACCTTCCCTGGCTGGAAGATACCTTCCCTGCCTGGAAGATACCTTCCCTGGCTGGAAGATACCTTCCATGGCTGGAAGATACCTTCCCTGGCTGGAAGATACCTTCCCTGGCTGGAAGATACCTTCCCTGCCTGGAAGATACCTTCCCTGGCTGGAAGATACCTTCCCTGGCTGGAAAGTTTTAAGGTCGCTGCTCCAAGTGAATGAGGATCTCGTTAATTCTATAGCCAAACTTTACTCAACATTTTTACATCAGATTTATCTAGCTGGTGGAATTAATCATGCGTGATTATTGATCATCCAGAGAATAATCATAGCTGTAAGTTACATGGTGGTATTACTCACGCGTGATCATCCTGGTGGGGAGCAAGGTTATATGTGTTACGCTGGAGGTATTAATCATACATTATCGTCACAATAAACTCCTAAATTAGAAGTAAAACATTGATGACTCTTCCGCCAGTCCTGGCGGGGTAGATCTATAATGCAGGCAATGTAGATCTATAATGCAGGCAAGGTAGATCTATAATGCAGGCAATGTAGATCTATAATGCAGGCAAGGTAGATCTATAATGCAGGCAAGGTAGATCTATAATGCAGGCAAGGTAGATCTATAATGCAGGCAAGGTAGATCTATAATGCAGGCAAGGTAGATCTATAATGCAGGCAAGGTAGATCTATAATGCAGGCAAGGTAGATCTATAATGCAGGCAACGTAGATCTATAATGCAGGCAACGTAGATCTATAATGCAGGCAAGGTAGATCTATAATGCAGGCAAGGTAGATCTATAATGCAGGCAAGGTAGATCTATAATGCAGGAAACGTAGATCTATAATGCAGGCAAGGTAGATCTATAATGCAGGCAAGGTAGATCTATTATGCAGGCAAGGTAGATCTATAATGCAGGCAACGTAGATCTATAATGCAGGCAGCGTAGATCTCTAATGCAGGCAAGGTAGATCTATAAGGTAGACAAGGAAGATTTATACGGTAGACAAGGAAGATCTATAAGGTAGACAAGGAAGATATATAAGGTAGACAAGGAAGATCTATAAGGTAGACAAGGAAGATCTATAAGGTAGACAAGGAAGATATATAAGGTAGACAAGGAAGATCTATAAGGTAGAGAAGGAAGATCTATAAGGTAGACAAGGAAGATCTATAAGGTAGACAAGGAAGATCTACAAGGTAGACAAGGAAGATCTATAAGGAAGACAAAGAAGATCTATAAGGTAGACAAGGAAGATCTATAATGTAGACAAGGAAGATCTATAAGGTAGACAAAGAAGATCTATAAGGTAGACAAGGAAGATCTACAAGGTAGACAAGGAAGATCTATAAGGTAGACAAAGAAGATCTATAAGGTAGACAAGGAAGATCTATAAGGTAGACAAGGAAGATCTATAAGGTAGACAAGGGAGATATACAAGGTAGACAAGGAAGATCTATAAGGTAGACAAGGAAGATCTATAAGGTAGACAAGGAAGATCTATAAGGTAGACAAGGAAGATCTATAAGGTAGACAAGGAAGATCTATAAGGTAGACAAGGAAGATCTATAAGGCAGACAAGGGAGATATATAAGGTAGACAAGGAAGATCTATAAGGTAGACAAGGAAGATCTATAAGGTAGACAAGGAAGATCTATAAGGTAGACAAGGAAGATCTATAAGGTAGACAAGGAAGATCTATAAGGTAGACAAGGAAGATCTATAAGGTAGACAAGGAAGATCTATAAGGTAGACAAGGAAGATCTATAAGGTAGACAAGGGAGATATATAAGGTAGACAAGGAAGATCTATAAGGTAGACAAGGAAGATCTATAAGGTAGACAAGGGAGATATATAAGGTAGACAAGGAAGATCTATAAGGTAGACAAGGGAGATATATAAGGTAGACAAGGAAGATCTATAGGTAGACAAGGAAGATCTATAAGGTAGACAAGGAAGATCTATGAGGTAGACAAGGAAGATCTATAAGGTAGACAAGGGAGATATATAAGGTAGACAAGGAAGATCTATAAGGTAGACAAGGAAGATCTATAAGGTAGACAAGGGAGATATATAAGGTAGACAAGGAAGATCTATAAGGTAGACAAGGGAGATATATAAGGTAGACAAGGAAGATCTATAAGGTAGACAAGGAAGATCTATAAAGGTAGACAAGGAAGATCTAAAGGTAGACAAGGAAGATCTATAAGGTAGACAAGGAAGATCTATAAGGTAGACAAGGGAGATATATAAGGTAGACAAGGAAGATCTATAAGGTAGACAAGGAAGATCTATAAGGTAGACAAGGAAGATCTATAAGGTAGACAAGGAAGATCTATAAGGTAGACAAGGAAGATCTATAAGGTAGACAAGGGAGATATATAAGGTAGACAAGTCACTCATGTTCTGTCCATTAAAATATTTGACAGTTTAATTAAGTAGACAACAAAAGAAGTTATATAGACAAGGGAAAAACTTTACTGGACCTTAAACTAGAGACGTGTAACTTATTAATATATTGTTGCCCACCTGAGTGATCATGTGATCTGATTGTTGGATCACTCTGTTCATGTGCTCGGCTTGTTGGATCACTCTGAGCGTTCATGTGCTCTGCTTGTTGGATCACTCTGTTCATGTGCTCGGCTTGTTGGATCACTCTGTTCATGTGCTCGGCTTGTTGGATCACTCTGTTCATGTGCTCGGCTTGTTGGATCACTCTGTTCATGTGCTCGGCTTGTTGGATCACTCTGTTCATGTGCTCGGCTTGTTGGATCACTCTGTTCATGTGCTCTGCTTGTTGGATCACTCTGAGCGTTCATGTGCTCGGCTTGTTGGATCACTCTGTTCATGTGCTCGGTTTTTGGATCACTCTGTTATGTCCCGGGGTTTTTTGGGATCCTCTGTTCATGTGCTCGCTTGTTGGTCACTTTTTCATGGCTGGGCTTGTTGGGATCACCTGTTCATGTCTCGCTTGTTGGATCCTTGAGTGTTCATGTGCTCCTTTTGGATCACTCTGTTTCATGTGCCGGCTTTTTGGACCCTTTGGGGTTTCTGGCTCGGCTTGTTGGGATACTCGAGTGTTCATGTGCCGCTTTTTGGGATCACTCGGGTTCATGTGCTCGGCTTGTTGGAAAAAAAAAATCTGAGTGTTCATGTGTCGGCTTTTTGGATCACTCGAGTTTTCATGTGTCGCTTGTTGGATATTTGGGAGTGTTTGTGCTCGGCTTGTTGGATCACTCTGTTCATTGTCGGCTTGTGGATCACTCTGAGGCAGGGGGTTGTTGAGATCATAAAAGGTTCATGTGCTCGGCTTTTTGACACTGGAGTGTTCAGGGTGCTCGGTTGTGGATAAACTAGTGTAAAGGGGTTGTGCTTGGGGTTCCCTTGATTAAACAGACCGGTTAACGGCCCAAAGAAGTTTAACAGGTTACTGTTTTGCTTTAACACTGTTTCTGTTTGTGTAACACGTGTTCTGTTTGTACACGTGGTTCCCTGTTGTGTACACTGTGTTCTGCTGTGGTAACACTGTGTTGTTTTCATGTGTTCTGTTGGTAACACTGTTTTCTGTTGTGTAACACTGTTTCTGCTGTGAAACACTTGTTCTCTGTGGTAACCCCTGTTTCGGGCTGTGTAACACTGTGTTCTGTTGTGTAAACTGTTTTTCTGCTGTGTAACACTGGCTTCTGCTTGTAACACTTGTTTCTTCTGCTGTTAACACTGTGTCTGCTGTGTAACACTGTGTTTCTGCTGTGTAACACTGTTTTCTGTTTTACACTTGTTCTTCTGTGTAACACTGTGTTTCTGCTGTGTAACACTGTGTTCGGGCCGTGGTAACACTGTTTCTGTTGTGTAACACTGTGTTTCCGGGCTGTGAACACTGTGTTCTGCTTTTGTAACCACTGTGTTCTGCTTGTAACACTGTGTTCTGCTGTGTAACATTGTGTTCTGCTGTGTAACACTGTTTCCTGCGGGGTGTAACACTGTGTTCTCTGTGTAACACTGTGTTCTGCTGTGTAACACTGTGTTCTTTGTGTAACACTGTGTTCTGCTGTGTAAAATCTGGTTCTCTGTGAAACCCATTGTGTTCTGCTGTGTAACACTGTTTCTGCGTGTAACACTGGTTCAAAACCTGTGTAACACTGGTGTTTCTGCTGTGTAACACTGTGTTCTGCTTGTAACACTGTGTTTCTGCTGTGTAACACTGGGGTTCTGTTGTGTAACACTGTGTTCTGCTGTGTAACACTGTGTTCTGCTTGTGTAACACTGTTTTCTGTGTGTAACACTGTGTTCTGTTTTGTAACACTGTGTTCTGTTGTGTAACACTGTGTTCTGCTGTGTAACACTGTGTTCTGTTGTGTAAACACTGTGTTCTTGGTAACACTGTGTTCTGCTGTGAAACACTGTTCTGCTGTGTAACACTGTGTTCTTTTTGTGTAACATTGTGTTCTGCTGTGTAACACTGTGTTCTGCGGGTAACACGGGTGTTCTGCTGTGTAACACTGTGTTCTGTTGTGTAACACTGTGTTCTGCTGTGTAACACTGTTTTTCTGCTGTGAAACCACTGTGTTCTGTGTGTAACACTGTGTTTCTGCTGTGTAACATTGTGTTCTGCTGTGTAACACTGTGTTCTGTTGTGTAAACTGTGTTCTGCTGTGTAACATGTGTTTCTGCTGTGTAACACTGTGTTTCTGTTTGAACATTGTTCTGCTGTGTAACACTGTGTTCTGCTGTGTAACACTGTGTTCTGTGTGAAAACACTGTGTTCTGCTGTGTAACACTGTGTTCTGCTGTGTAACACTGTGTTCTGCTGTGTAACACTGTTTTTCTGTGTGTAAACACTGTGTTCTGCTGTGTAACACTGTGTTCTGTGTGTAACACTTGTTCTGCTGTGTAACACTGTGGTTCGGGCTGTGTAACACTGTGTTCTGCTGTGTAACACTGTGTTTTTGTTACACTTGTTTATGTGAAACACTGTGTTCTGTGTGTAAACACTGTGTTCTGGTGTAAACACTGTGTTCTGTGTGTAACACTGTGTTTTCTCTGGGGTAACACTGTGTTCTGTTGTGTAACCTGTGTTTTTTGGTGTAAACACTGTGTTCTGTGTGTAACACTGTTTCTGTGGGGTAACACTGTGTTCTGTTGTGTAACACTGTGTTCTGCTGTGTAACACTGTGTTCTGCTGTGTAACACTGTGTTCTCTGTGTAACACTGTGTTCTGCTGTGTAAACTGTGTTCTCTGTGTAACACTGTGTTCTGCTGTTTTAACACTGTGTTCTGCTGGGGTAACACTGTGTTTGCTGTGTAACATTGTGTTCTGCTGTGTAACACTGTGTTTCCTGCTGTGTAACACTGTGTTCTCTGTGTAACACTGTGTTCTGCTGTGTAAACACTGTGTTCTGTTGTAACACTGTGTTCTGCTGTGTAACACTGTGTTCTGTTGTGTAACACTGTGCTTCTGTGTGTAACACTGTGTTTCTGCTGTGTAACACTGTGTTCTGTTGTGTAACTCATGTGTTCGCTGTGTAACACTGTTTTTCTGTTGTGTAACACGGGGTTTCGCTGTGTAACACTGTGTTCTGTTGTGTAACACTGTGTTCACTGTGTAACACTGTTCTTCTGTTGTAACACTGTTTTTCTGCTGTGTAACACTGTGTTCTGTTGTGTAACATTTGTTCTGCTGTGAAAACACTGTGTTCTGTTGTGTAACACTTGTTCTGCTGTGTAACACTGTGTCTGCTGTGTACACTGTGTTCTGCTGTGTAACACTGTGTTCTGTTGTGTAACCCACTGTTTTTCTGCTGTGTAACACTTGTTCGGGCTTGTAACACTGTGTTTTGTGTGTAACCGTGTTCTGCTGTGTACAATGTGTTCTCTGCTGTGTAACACGTGTTCTGTTGTGTAACACTGGTTCTGCTGTGAAAACATGTGTTCTGCTGTGTAACACTGTGTTCTGCTGTGTAACACTGTGTTCTGCTGTGTAACACTGTGTTCTGCTGTGTAACACTGTGTTCTGCTGTGTAACACTGTGTTCTGCTGTGTAACACGGGTTTCTGCGGGTGTAACACTGGGGTTTCTGCTGTGTAACACTGTGTTCTGCTGTGTAACACTGTGTTCTGCTGTGTAACACTGTGTTCTGCTGTGTAACACTGTGTTCTGTTGTGTAACACTGTGTTCTGCTGTGTAACACTGTGTTCTGCTGTGTAACACTGTGTTCTGCTGTGTAACACTGTGTTCTGTTGTGTAACACTGTGTTCTGCTGTGTAACACTGTGTTCTGTTGTTAACACTGTTTTTCTGTGTGTAACACTGTGTTCTGCTGTGTAAACACTGTGTTCTGCTGTGTAACACTGTGTTCTGTTGTGTAACACTGTGTTCTGTTGTGTAACACTGTGTTCTGTTGTGTAACACTGTGTTCTGCTGTGTAACACTGTGTTCTGCTGTGTAGCACTGTGTTCTGCTGTGTAACACTGTGTTCTGTTGTGTAACACTGTGTTCGGGCTGTGTAACACTGTGTTCTGCTGTGTAACACTGGTTTCTGCTGTGAACACTGTGTCTGCTGTGTAAAAACTGTGTTCTGCTGTGTAACACTGTGTTCTGCTGTGTAACACTGTGTTCTGTTGTGTAACACTGTGTTCTGCTGTGTAACACTGTGTTCTGCTGTGTAACACTGTGTTCTGCTGTGTAACACTGTGTTCTGCTGTGTAACACTGTGCTCTGCTGTGAAAACACTGTGTTCTGCTGTGTAACACTGTGTTCTGCTGTGTAACACTGTGTTCTGCTGTGTAACACTGTGTTCTGCTGTGTAACACTGTGTTCTACTGTGTAACACTGTGTTCTGTTGTGTAACACTGTGTTCTGTTGTGTAACACTGTGTTCTGCTGTGTAACACTGTGTTCTGCTGTGTAACACTGTGTTCTGTTGTGTAACACTGTGTTCTGTTGTGTAACACTGTGTTCTGTTGTGTAACACTGTGTTCTGCTGTGTAACACTGTGTTCTGCTGTGTAACACTGTGTTCTGCTGTGTAACACTGTGTTCTGCTGTGTAACACTGTGTTCTGTTGTGTAACACTGTTTTTCTGCTGTGTAACACTGTTTTTCTGCTGGTAACACTGTGTTCGGGTTGTTAACACGTGTTCTGCTGTGTAACACTGTGTTCTGCTGTGTAACACTGTGTTCTGCTGTGTAACACTGTGTTCTGCTGTGTAACACTGTGTTCTGCTGTGTAACACTGTGTTCTGCTGTGTAACACTGTGTTCTGTTTGTGTAAACACTGTGTTTCTGCTGTTTTAACACTGTGTTCTGCTGTGTAACATGTGTTCTGCTGTGTAACACTGTGTTCTGCTGTGTAACACTGTGTTCGGGCTGTGTAACACTGTGTTCTGCTGTGAAAACACGTGTTCTGCTGTGTAACCCCTGTGTTCTGCTGTGTAACACTGTTTTTCTGCTGTGTAACACTGTGTTCTGCGTGTAACACTGTGTTCTGCTGTGTAACACTGTGTTCGGGCTGTGTAACACTGTGTTCTGCTGTGTAACACTGTGTTCTGCTGTGAACACTGTGTTCTGCTTTGTAACACTGTGTTCTCCCGTGGTAACACTGTGTTCTGCTGTGTAACACTGTGTTCTGCTGTGTAACACTGTGTTCTGCTGTGTAACACTGTGTTCTGCTGTGTAACACTGTGTTCTGCTGTTAACACTGTGTTCTGCTGTGTAACACTGTGTTCTGCTGTGTAACACTGTGTTCTGCTGTGTAACACTGTGTTCTGCTGTGTAACACTGTGTTCTGCTGTGTAACACTGTGTTCTGCTGTGTAACACTGTGTTCTGCTGTGTAACACTGTGTTCTGCTGTGTAGCACTGTGTTCTGCTGTGAAAACACTGTTTTCGGGCTGTGTAACACTGTGTTCTGCTGTGTAAACACTGTGTTCGCTGTGTAAACACTGTGTTCTGCTGTGTAACACTGTTTCTGCTGTGTAACACTGTGTTCTGCTGTTTTACACTGTGTTCGGGCGGGTGTAACACTGTGTTCTGCTGTGTAACACTGTGTTCTGCTGTGTAGCACTGTGTTCTGCTGTGTAACACTGTGTTCTGCTGTGTAACACTGTGTTCTGCTGTGTAGCACTGTGTTCTGCTTTTGTAACACTGTGTTCTGCTGTGTAACACGGGTGTTCTGCTGTGTAACACTGTGTTCTGCTGTGTAACACTGTGTTCTGCTGTGTAACACTGTGTTCTGCTGTGTACACTGTGTTCTGCTGTGTAACACTGTTTTTCTGCTGTGTAACACTGTTTTCTGCTGTGTAACACTGTGTTCTGCTGTGTAAAAACTGTGTTCTGCTGTGTAACACTGTTTTTCTGCTGTGTAACACTGTGTTCTGCTGTGTAACACTGTGTTCTGCTTTGTAACACTGTGTTCTGCTGTGTAACACTGTGTTCTGCTGTGTAACACTGTTTTTCTGCTGTGTAACACTGTGTTCTGCTGTGAAAACACTGTGTTTCTGCTGTGTAACACTGTGTTCTGCTGTGTAACACTGTGTTCTGCTGTGTAACACTGTGTTCTGCTGTGTAACACATGGTTCTGCTGTGTAACACTGTGTTCTGCTGTGTAACACTTTTGTTTCTGCTGTGTAACACTGGGGTTCTGCTGTGTAACACTGTGTTCTGCTGTGTACATGTGTTTGCTGGGGTAACATTTGTGTTCTGCTGGTAACACTGTGTTCTGCTGTGTAACACTGTGTTTCTGCTGTGTAACACTGAGTTTCTGCTGTGTAACACTGTGTTCTGCTGTGTAACACTGTTTTCTGCTGTGAAAACCCCTGTGTTTCCTGCTTGTGGTAACACTGTGTTCTGCTGTGTAACACTGTGTTCTGCTGTGTAACACTGTGTTCTGCTGTGTAACACTGTGTTCTGCTGTGTAACACTGTGTTCTGCTGTGAAACCCACTGTGTTCTGCTGTGTAGCACTGTTTTTCTGCTGTGTAACACTGTGTTTCTGCTGTGTAACACGTGTTCTGCTGTGTAACACTGTTTTTCTGCTGTGTAACACTGTGTTCTGCTGTGTAACACTGTGTTCTGCTGTGTAACACTGTGTTCTGCTGTGTAACACTGTGTTCTGCTGTGTAACACTGTGTTCTGCTGTGTAACACTGTGTTCTGCTGTGTAACACTGTGTTCTGCTGTGTAACACTGTGTTGCTGATATTATCGTACATATCAAAGACACTTTTCATTAGAGATCTTCATCAGGTTCCATCAGAGTTCACCTAAGGTCACATATGTTGATAAATATAACATTTGCATCCGACTTTTACTATATAATTTTAATTATATTTTTTCATGTTAAGTGAGATTCAATATTAGTGAATATTTGTATCCTTCTGTTTATCCTCTTTACCCTTTAATGTTTCTTTATATCTTCCTTTCCCTACATTGTTCCTGTACATCTTTTTCCCTCCCATGTGCCTTTTCGTTCATCCTCCCCTCTCTTATTTCTCTTTAATCTCTCATTCTATGTCATGTTGCTTTTTCTCCAACTTCCCCTCTCTTACTCCTCTCTATCTTCCACTTACTGTCTTGTTGCTCTTCAGTGAAATTTATTCATGCCTCGTTCCATCTCTTCTCCCTTCCCCTTCCATGTTTCTCCTTCTCTTTTCTTTCTTATTGCTCTATTCCGGTTTAATAAAATTAACTTTATTACAAAAGTCGATGAGGTACTGGACAGAAATGTACCAAACTCTAGATAGAGCTTAAGACAAACCTTTTTATGGCAACAAACACTTGAAAGCGAAACACAAAACCGAGTATGAAACACTTCACAACAAACACACAATTTAGAGCTGGCACTAGACGGTATTTATGGTCCGAGTTTCACCGGCTCATCGTCTGCCTTCGTCGGGTTTTTTGTCATGGAAACACCCTCTCCCGTTCTGGATTAAATGTGAAGCCCTCGCTAACTCCTGTGATGTGAATCTCAGATCCATGTATCATCGTCGCAGCAAGTATTCTTGGAAATATAAACACAAATGCAGTATAATGTGATCCTTTATTGACAACGTTTCACCCACACAGTGGGCTTTCTCAAGTCACACACGGATCCGTGTGTGACTTGAGAAAGCCCACTGTGTGGGTGAAACGTTGTCAATAAAAGATCACATTATACTGCATTTGTGTTTATATTTCCATTGTGTCGGTATTTTATACCATTTATTACCAGCAAGTATTCTTCATGTAGGTTCAGCTTTCTATCTTAGCGTCCTATTGTAAGGTATATGTGACAAGAAAGGGAGTTCAGATTGTGAGAACCTCCGCAAATTTGCAATTTGCACTAGCGCCTTCCCTGTCTACCTTATAAGATCTTCCTTGTCTACCTTATAGATCTCCCCTTGTCTACTTTATAGATCTTCCTCATCTACTTTATAGATCTCCATCACCTACCTTTCCCATTCTCACGGCTTCTCTCTGAAAATAATTCTGTCTCCTTTTCTTATGGAACTCTTTGATCTACCAGAGAATATTCTACCTTGTTAGTGAAGTTTATACGCCAGTTTCTGTAAGAAACTTTATCATTTGCCTTCTTGCAGTTCTTAAAAAGATATCTATCCATCTCTCTCTCTCTCTCTGTCTCTCTCGCTCTCTCTCTCTCTCTCTCTTTTTTTTTTTTTTTTTTTTTACACAGGGTTTGACAAGGTTAAGGATCCCTAGCTTTATTGACAGCTATATTACAGGTTAAGGATTCCTCTCTCTCTCTCTCTCTCTCTCTCTCTCTCTCTCTCTCTCTCTCTCTCTCTCTCTCTCTCTCTCTCTCTCCTCTCTCTCTCTGTGTGTGTGCTGTCACCATACCACAGAATTCCAACAGATTTATAAGACAAAGTTTGCCACCTCTATACAAGTGTCATTTATTGTTTACCAAACCACTTTCCTCCACCTGCTAAGAAGCATGATTGCAGACCACTTGGATTCCTAAAAACTGCACAGTCCAGGGCAAATGGGCTCAGAGCAGGTCGTTCCTGCCTCTCGCATCTAGTGGCTCACTATGATATGGTCCTGGATGCATTAGAAGAAAAACAGAATGCAGATGTGACATGCACAGACTTTGCAAAAGCCTTTGACAAGTGCAAGCATGGCGTAATACTGCACAAAATACGTGCTAAGGGAATAACTGGCAAAGTAGGCAGATGGATCTTCAACTTTCTAACCAATCGAACACAAAAAATAGTGGTAAACAGAGTTAAATTGAAATCTACCTTAGTGCAGAGCTCTGTTCCACAAGGCACAGTACTCGCACCCATCCTGTTCCTCATCCTCATATCAGACAGACAGAGATGTAATTCACAGCACCGTGTCATCCTTCGCAGACGATACCAAGAAGATATAAACCAAGTTTTGCAATGGGTAACGGAAAACAATATGATGTTCAATGGAAACACATTCCAACTACTTCGTTATGGAAAACTGGAGGAGATAGTCATTAGAACTGAGTATACTACAAACTCTGATCATTCAACAAAGCTAGAAAATAATGTGAGGGACCTGGGAGTGGTAATGTCTGAGGATCTCACTTTCAAGGATCACAACAGTGCCACGATCACAAGTGCAAAGAAAATGATAGGATGAATAATGAGAACTTTCAAAACGAGAGATACCAAGCCAATGATGATCCTTTTCAAATAACTTGTTCTCTCTAGGCTGGAATACTGCTGTACATTGACATCTCCATTCAAAGCAGGTGAAATTGCAGATCTAGAGAATGTACAGAGATCCTTTACTGCACGTATAAGTTCCATCAAACACTTCAATTACTGGGAACTCTTGGAAGCACTTGACTTGTAATCGCTGGAACGCAGGCGAGAGAGATACACTTGGAAAATCCTAGAAGGAATGGCCACGAATCTGCACACAGAAATCACTCCCTACGAAAGTAAAAGACTGGGCATGCGATGCAAAATACCCCCAATGAAAAGTAGGCTCGCCATTGGTACACTAAGAGAAAAACACAGTAAGTGACCGAGGCCCAAGACTGTTCAACAGCCTCCCACCATGCCTGAAGGGAATTATCAATAGGCCCCTGGTTGCCTTCATAAGGAAGCTGGGCAGTTACTCTAAGTCGGTGCCGGATCAGCCGGGTTGTGGTTCGTACGCTACACTACGTGCGGCCAGCAGGAACAGCCTTGTTGATCAGGCCCTGATCCACCGGGATGCCTGGTCGTGGACCGGACCGCGGGGGCGTTGATTCCCGGAATACCCTCCAGGTAGAAGTCAGTCAGAGGCCATGAAAGAGGAGCACTGCACTGCTCTCCGCATTTGTGATCCTCAGTTTTTTGAATCGGAAATTTCCACACTTCGTAATTCATTCTCTCGTCTGCTACACTCCCCATTTCATACCCAGTCTTCTCACGTATTAAACGAACTCTCCTTGCTCCCAGACTCTCTACTGTGAAATCTCCTGTTCTCTACCTTCCCTATACTTCCAGTCTTTCTAATCTCAACAACTATCTCCATTCCTTAGACATCAAACTTACTTCTCGCAAGACAAACACTCTTCGCACCAATCTAGTTCATACATCCACTCCCGCTGTGGATGTTCCTGGTGTCTACTCTATTTCATGTTCCTCCTGTCTTTTTCAGCACTTTGGAGAAACTGGCCGTTCTCTTTCTGGCAAACTCAATGAGCACAAAAGAAGTGTTAGGCTTGCCGACACCAACAATGCTCTTTTCTGTCATGTTCGAGATCACAGTTATCCTATTGACTGGACTTCTGCTAAAACTGTCTACCCTACTTATAACTTTCACAGTCACCATCTTGTTCAGTCCTCTCCTATACACAACTTTCCATGTATGAACCTTAGTCCTCCCTCCTCTCTTGTCCCGTCCCTGCCATCTAGACTGTATATACATACTGGATTCTTCTCTTCTTTATGTCAGTGTAACTTTGTAAGTGGTCTAAGTCGGACTGGACCGTCGTCGTTACGTCCTCTCCTATGAGCGGGTATTTGTATATTGTTTCAGTCACAGTATTCTTTCTTTTTCTTCTTAATACATTATTAACCTACTTGGTATTCCGGAGGTCAATGCCCCGGCGGCCGTGTCCATGACCAGGGCCTGATCAACCAGGTTGTTATTGCCTGCCAAAAGCAATTCAACAGACGAACAACAGCCCTACTTCAGGTACTGACTTGAGGTGTCTGACCAGCTCTCTCTTGATAACAGCCAGGAGTCTATTTGTAATCCCCTTACGTTTGCTGGAGATTTGAACAGTCGTGGGCCCTTGACACTTAATGTGTTATCTATTAAAGTACGCATAGCACCCCTGTTTTTTCATTGAGGAGACCCCTCAAGGAAGGTTCCTTGATGTTGTGAGGGGCTCTTGATTTAGGGAATTGGATCTGTGCTCCAGTTCCCCGAATTAAGCCTGAATGCCTTCCATATCCCCCCCCTAGGCGCTGTATAATCCTCCGGGTTTAGCTCTTCCCCCTTGATTATAATAATAATAATAATTCATTGAGGAGATATGTACCTCCTGCCGAGTCTTCTGCCGAGTCTCCTGCCGAGTCTCCTGCCGAGTCTCCTGCCGAGTCTTCTGCCGAGTCTCCTGCCGAGTCTTCTGCCGAGTCTCCTGCCGAGTCTTCTGCCGAGTCTTCTGCCGAGTCTCCTGCCGAGTCTTCTGCCGAGTCTCCTGCCGAGTCTCCTGCCGAGTCTTCTGCCGAGTCTTCTGCCGAGTCTTCTGCCGAGTCTCCTGCCGAGTCTCCTGCCGAGTCTCCTGCCGAGTCTTCTGCCGAGTCTCCTGCCGAGTCTCCTGCCGAGTCTCCTGCCGAGTCTTCTGCCGAGTCTTCTGCCGAGTCTTCTGCCGAGTCTCCTGCCGAGTCTCCTGCCGAGTCTCCTGCCGAGTCTTCTGCCGAGTCTCCTGCCGAGTCTTCTGCCGAGTCTCCTGCCGAGTCTCCTGCCGAGTCTCCTGCCGAGTCTTCTGCCGAGTCTTCTGCCGAGTCTTCTGCCGAGTCTTCTGCTTCCGTTGACATAAGCTTCTCCTTCCTCTCTGCGAGTTACCAGAGTAATACTGTATTATCTTTAACAACCACAAGTACATATATTGAAGCTAAACGTGTGTGTGTGTGTGTGTGTGTGTGTGTGTGTGTGTGTGTGTGTGTGTGTCTGTCTGTGTGTGTGTGTGTGTGTGTGTGTGTGTGTGTGTGTGTGTCTGTCTGTCTGTCTGTCTGTGTGTGTGTGTGTGTGTGTGTGTGTGTGTGTGTGTGTGTGTCTGTCTGTCTGTGTGTGTGTGTGTGTGTGTGTGTGTGTGTGTCTGTGTGTGTGTGTCTGTGTGTGTGTGTGTGTGTGTGTGTGGTGTGTGTCTGTGTGTGTGTGTGTGTGTCTGTGTGTGTGTGTGTGTGTGTGTGTGTGTCTGTGTGTGTGTGTGTGTGTGTGTGTGTGTGTGTGTCTGTGTGTGTGTGTGTGTGTGTGTGTTGTGTGTCTGTGTGTGTGTGTGTGTGTCTGTGTGTGTGTGTGTGTGTGTGTGTGTGTGTGTGTGTGTGTGTGTGTCTGTGTGTGTCTGTGTGTGTGTGTGTGTGTGTGTGTCTGTGTGTGTGTGTGTGTGTGTGTGTGGTGTGTGTGGTGTGTGTCTGTGTGTGTGTGTGTGTGTGTGTGTGTGTGTACTCACCTATTTGTACTCACCTATTTGTGGTTGCAGGGGTCGAGTCACAGCTCCTGGCCCCGCCTCTTCGCTGATTGCTACTAGGTCCTCTCTCTCCCTGCCCCATGAGCTCTATCATACCTCGCCTTAAAACTATGTATGGTTCCCGCCTCCACTATGTCACTTTCTAGGCTATTCCACGGCCTGACTACTCTATGATTGAAGAAATACTTCCTAACATCCCTTTGATTTATCTGAGTCTTCAACTTCCAATTGTGACCTCTTGTGTCTGTGTCCCATCTCTGGAACATCCCGTCTTTGTCCACCTTGTCTATTCCGCGCAGTATTTTATATGTCGTTATCATGTCTCCCCTGACCCTCCTGTCCTCCAGTGTCGTCAGGCCGATTTCCCTCAACCTTTCTTGGTAGGACAATCCCCGTAGCTCTGGGACTAGTCTTGTTGCAAACCTTTGCACTTTCTCTAATTTCTTGACGTGCTTGACTAGGTGTGGATTCCAAACTGGTGCTGCATACTTCAGTATGGGCCTGACGTAAATGGTATACAGAGTCTTAAACGAGTCCTTACTGAGGTATCGGAACGCTATCCGTAGGTTTGCCAGGCGCCCGTATGCTGCAGCAGTTATCTGATTGATATGCGCCTCAGGAGATATGCTCGGTGTTATACTCACCCCCAGATCTTTTTCCTTGAGTGAGGTTTGCAGTCTTTGGCCATCTAAACTATATTGTGTCTGCGGTCTTCTTTGCCCTTCCCCAATCTTCATGACTTTGCATTTAGCAGGGTTAAATTCAAGGAGCCAGTTGCTGGACCAGGCTTGTAGCCTGTCCAGGTCTCTTTGTAGTCCTGCCTGATCCTCGTCCGATTTGATTCTTCTCATTAACTTCACATCATCTGCAAACAAGGACACTTCTGAGTCTATCCCTTCCGTTATGTCGTTCACATATACCAAGAACAGCACAGGTCCTAGGACTGACCCCTGTGGAACCCCGCTTGTCACAGGCGCCCACTCTGACACCTCGTCACGTACCATGACTCGTTGTTGCCTCCCTGTCAGGTATTCTCTGATCCATTGCAGTGCCTTTCCTGTTATGTGTGCCTGATCCTCTAGCTTTTGCAGTAACCTCTTGTGAGGAACTGTGTCGAAGGCCTTCTTGCAGTCCAAAAATATGCCCCTCTCTCTCTTGTCTTACTTCTGTCACCTTGTCATAAAACTCTAGTAGGTTTGTGACACAGGATTTTCCTTCCCTGAAACCGTGCTGGTTGTCAATTATACACTTGTTTCTTTCCAGGTGCTCCACCACTCTCCTCCTGATGATCTTCTCCATGACCTTGCATACTATACACGTTAGTGATACAGGTCTGTAGTTTAGTGCCTCATGTCTGTCTCCCTTTTTAAAAATTGGGACTACATTTGCCATTTTCCATACCTCAGGGAGTTGCCCAGTGTGTGTGAGTGTGTGTGTGTGTGTGTGTGTGTGTGTGTGTGTGTGTGTGTGTGTGTCTGTGTGTGTGTGTGTGTGTGTGTGTGCACTCACCTAGTTGTGGTTGCATGGGTCGATTCATAGCTTCTGGTCCCGCCAGTTCACTGGTCGCTACTAGGTCACTCTTCCTGCTCCATGAGCTTTATCATACCTCTGCTTAAAGCTATGTATGGATCCTGCCTCCACTACATCACTTCCCAAACTATTCCACTTCCTGACAACTCTGTGACTGAAGAAATACTTCCTAACATCCCTGTGATTCATCTGAATCTTCATCCAATTGTGACCCCTTGTTTTTGTGTCCCATCTCTGGAACATCCTATCTTTGTCCACCTTGTCAATTCCTCGCAGTATTTCATAGGTCGTTATTATGTCTCTCCTGACCCTCCAGTCCTCCAGCGTCATCAGGCTGATTTTCCTTAGCCTTTCTTTGTAGGACAATCCCCTTAGCTCTGGAACTAATCTTATTGCAAGCCTTCGCACTTTCACTAATTTCTTGACGTGCGTGACCTGGTGTGGATTCCAAACTGGTGCTGCATACTCCCATATGGCCCTGACGTATATGGTGTAGAGAGTCTTGAACGATTTCTTACTGAGGTATCGGAACGCTATCCTTAGGTTTGCCAGACGCCCATACGCTGCAGCAGTTATCTGATTGATGTGCGCCTCAGGAGATGTGCTCGGTATTATACTCACCTCAAGATCTTTTTCCTTGAGTGAGGTTTGCAGTCTTTGGCCACCTAAGCAATACTCTGTCTTCGGTCTTCTTTGCCCTTCCCCAATCTTCATGACTGCATTTGGCGGGGTTAAATTCAAGGAGCCAGTTGCTGGACCAGGCTTGTAGCCTGTCCAGGTCTCTTTGTAGTCCTGCCTGTTCCTCGACCTACCTGCCTGGAGTCTACCTGGAGGTTACTCCGGGGATCAACGCCCCCGCTGCCCGGTCCACGACTAGGCCTCCCGGTGTATCAGGGCCTGATCAACCAGGCTGTTATTGCTGGCCGCACGCAGACCAACGTACGAACCACAGCCCGGCTGATCCGGCACTGACTTTAGGTATCTGTCGAGCTCTCTCTTGAAGGCAGCCAGGGGTTTATTGATAATTCCCCTTATGCTTGGTGGGAGGCTGTTGAACAGTCTTGGACCCCTGACACTTATGGTGTTTTCTCTTAGTGTACCAATGGCGCCCCTACTTTTAATTGAAGGTATTTTGCATCGCCTGCCCAGTCTTTTACTTTCGTTATTTGTGTGTGCAGATTCGGGACCATTCCTTCCAGGATTTTCCGAGTGTAGATTATGATATCTCTCTCCCTCCTGCGTTCCAACGAGCTCAACTCAGTGCTTCCAAGCGTTCCCAGTAGTTAAGGTGCTTGACAGAACTTATACGTGCAGTAAAGGTTCTCTGGACACTCTATAGATCTGCAATTTCACCTGCTTTGAATGGAGATGTTAATGTACAGCAGTATTCTAGCCTAGAGAGAACAAGTGATTTGAAAAGGATCATCATTGGCTTGGCATCTCTCTTTTTGAACGTTCTCATTATCCATCCTATCATTTTCTTTGCACTTGCGATCTTGGCACTGTTGTGATCCTTGAAAGTGAGACCCTCAGACATTATTACTCCCAGGTCCCTTACATTATTTTTCTGCACTGTTGTATGGCCAGAGTTTTTAGTTTACTCTGTTCTAGTTATTATCTCCTCCAGTTTTCCATAACGGAGTAGTTGGAATTTGTCCTCATTGAACATCATATTGTTTACCGTTGCCCACTGGAAAACTTTGTTTATATCTTTATTTTTTTATTTTTTTTTATTATCACACTGGCCGATTCCCACCAAGGCAGGGTGGCCCGAAAAAGAAAAACTTTCACCATCATTCACTCCATCACTGTCTTGCCAGAAGGGTGCTTTACACTACAGTTTTTAAACTGCAACATTAACACCCCTCCTTCAGAGTGCAGGCACTGTACTTCCCATCTCCAGGACTCAAGTCCGGCCTGCCGGTTTCCCTGAATCCCTTCATAAATGTTACTTTGCTCACACTCCAACAGCACGTCAAGTATTAAAAACCATTTGTCTCCATTCACTCCTATCAAACACGCTCACGCATGCCTGCTGGAAGTCCAAGCCCCTCGCACACAAAACCTCCTTTACCCCCTCCCTCCAACCCTTCCTAGGCCGACCCCTACCCCGCCTTCCTTCCACTACAGACTGATACACTCTTGAAGTTATTCTGTTTCGCTCCATTCTCTCTACATGTCCGAACCACCTCAACAACCCTTCCTCAGCCCTCTGGACAACAGTTTTGGTAATCCCGCACCTCCTCCTAACTTCCAAACTACGAATTCTCTGCATTATATTCACACCACACATTGCCCTCAGACATGACATCTCCACTGCCTCCAGCCTTCTCCTCGCTGCAACATTCATCACCCATGCTTCACACCCATTATAAGAGCGTTGGTAAAACTATACTCTCATACATTCCCCTCTTTGCCTCCAAGGACAAAGTTCTCTGTCTCCACAGACTCCTAAGTGCACCACTCACTCTTTTTCCCTCATCAATTCTATGATTCACCTCATCTTTCATAGACCCATCCGCTGACACGTCCACTCCCAAATATCTGAATACGTTCACCTCCTCCATACTCTCTCCCTCCAATCTGATATTCAATCTTTCATCACCTAATCTTTTTGTTATCCTCATAACCTTACTCTTTCCTGTATTCACCTTTAATTTTCTTCTTTTGCACACCCTACCAAATTCATCCACCAATCTCTGCAGCTTCTCTTCAGAATCTCCCAAGAGCACAGTGTCATCAGCAAAGAGCAGCTGTGACAACTCCCACCCTGTGTGTGATTCTTTATCTTTTAACTCCACGCCTCTTGCCAAGACCCTCGCATTTACTTCTCTTACAACCCCATCTATAAATATATTAAACAACCACGGTGACATCACACATCCTTGTCTAAGGCCTACTTTTACTGGGAAAAAATTTCCCTCTTTTCTACATACTCTAACTTGAGCCTCACTATCCTCGTAAAAACTCTTCACTGCTTTCAGTAACCTACCTCCTACACCATACACTTGCAACATCTGCCACATTGCCCCCCTATCCACCCTGTCATACGCCTTTTCCAAATCCATAAATGCCACAAAGACCTCTTTAGCCTTATCTAAATACTGTTCACTTATATGTTTCACTGTAAACACCTGGTCCACACACCCCCTACCTTTCCTAAAGCCTCCTTGTTCATCTGCTATCCTATTCTCCGTCTTACTCTTAATTCTTTCAATAATAACTCTACCATACACTTTACCAGGTACACTCAACAGACTTATCCCCCTATAATTTTTGCACTCTCTTTTATCCCCTTTGCCTTTATACAAAGGAACTATGCATGCTCTCTGCCAATCCCTAGGTACCTACCCTCTTCCATACATTTATTAAATAATTGCACCAACCACTCCAAAACTATATCCCCACCTGCTTTTAACATTTCTATCTTTATCCCATCAATCCCGGCTGCCTTACCCCCTTTCATTTTACCTACAGCCTCACGAACTTCCCCCACACTCACAACTGGCTCTTCCTCACTCCTACAAGATGTTATTCCTCCTTGCCCTATACACGAAATCACAGCTTCCCTATCTTCATCAACATTTAACAATTCCTCAAAATATTCCCTCCATCTTCCCAATACCTCTAACTCTCCATTTAATAACTCTCCTCTCCTATTTTTAACTGACAAATCCATTTGTTCTCTAGGCTTCCTTAACTTGTTAATCTCACTCCAAAACTTTTTCTTATTTTCAACAAAATTTGTTGATAACAGCTCACCCACTCTCTCATTTGCTCTCTTTTTACATTGCTTCACCACTCTCTTAACCTCTCTCTTTTTCTCCATATACTCTTCCCTCCTTGCATCACTTCTACTTTGTAAAAACTTCTCATATGCTAACTTTTTCTCCCTTACTACTCTCTTTACATCATCATTCCACCAATCGCTCCTCTTCCCTCCTGCACCCACTTTCCTGTAACCACAAACTTCTGCTGAACACTCTAACACTACATTTTTAAACCTACCCCATTCCTCTTCGACCCCATTGCCTATGCTCTCATTAGCCCATCTATCCTCCAATAGCTGTTTATATCTTACCCTAACTGCCTCCTCTTTTAGTTTATAAACCTTCACCTCTCTCTTCCCTGCTGCTTCTATTCTCCTTGTATCCCATCTACCTTTTACTCTCAGTGTAGCTACAACTAGAAAGTGATCTGATATATCTGTGGCCCCTCGATAAACATGTACATCCTGAAGTCTACTCGACAGTCTTTTATCTACCAATACATAATCCAACAAACTACTGTCATTTCGCCCTACATCATATCGTGTATACTTATTTATCCTCTTTTTCTTAAAATATGTATTACCTATAACTAAACCCCTTTCTATACAAAGTTCAATCAAAGGGCTCCCATTATCATTTACACCTGGCACCCCAAACTTACCTACCACACCCTCTCTAAAAGTTTCTCCTACTTTAGCATTCAGGTCCCCTACCACAATTACTCTCTCACTTGGTTCAAAGGCTCCTATACATTCACTTAACATCTCCCAAAATCTCTCTCTCTCCTCTGCATTCCTCTCTTCTCCAGGTGCATACACGCTTATTATGACCCACTTCTCACATCCAACCTTTACTTTAATCCACATAATTCTTGCATTTACACATTCATATTCTCTTTTCTCCTTCCATAACTGATCATTTAACATTACTGCTACCCCTTCCTTTGCTCTAACTCTCTCAGTTACTCCAGATTTAATCCCATTTATTTCCCCCCACTGAAACTTTCCTACCCCCTTCAGCTTTGTTTCGCTTAGAGCCAGGACATCCAACTTCTTTTCATTCATAACATCAGCAATCATCTGTTTCTTGTCATCCGCACTACATCCACGCACATTTAAACAACCCAGTTTTATAAAGTTTTTCTTCTTCTCTTTTTTAGTAAATGTATACAGGAGAAGGGGTTACTAGCCCATTGCTCCCGGCATTTTAGTCGCCTCATACGACACGCATGGCTTACGGAGGAAAGATTCTTTTCCACTTCCCCATGGACAATAGAAGAAATAAAAAAGAACAAGAGCTATTTAGAATAAGGAGAAAAACCTAGATGTATGTATATATATATATGCATGTGCGTGTCTGTGAAGTGTGACCAAAGTGTAAGTAGGAGTAGCCAGATATCCCTGTTATCTAGCGTGTTTATGAGACAGAAAAAGAAAACCAGCAATCCTACCATCATGCAAAACAGTTACAGGTTTTTGTTTCACAGTCATCTGGCAGGACGGTAGTACTTCCCTGGGTGGTTGCTGTCTACCAACCTACTACATATTATATTATATCTTCTTGGAGGTTAACCGCGTCCTCAGTAGATGACAGCCTCATGCAGATCCTAGTATCATCCGCAAAGGATGATATGGCGCTGTGGGTTACATCTCTGTCTATGTCTGATATGAGGATGAGGAACAGGATGGGGGCGAGTACTGTGCCTTGTGGAACAGAGCTCTTCACTATGGCAGCCTTCGATTTAACACTTTTGACAACTACTCTTTGTGTTCGATTGGTTAGGAAGTTGAAGATCCATCTCCCCACTTTGCCAGTTATTCCTTTAGCACGTATTTTGTGCGTTATTACGCCATGATCGCACTTGTCAAACGCTTTTGCAAAGTCTGTGTATATTACATCTGCATTCTGATTTTCTTCCAGTGCATCCAAGACCATATCATAGTGATCCAGTAGTTGTGAGAGGCAGGAGCGACCTGTCCTGAACCCAAGTTGCCCTGGATTGTGCAGTTTTTGGGAATCCAGGTGATTTGCAGTCCTGCTTCTTAGCACTCTTTCAAAGATTTTTATGATGTGGGACTTTTGAGCTATTGGTCTATAGTTCGTAGCTAACAAGGACACTTTTGAGTCTATCCCTTCCGTTATGTCATTCACATATACGAAAAACGGCACGGGTTCTAGGACTGACCCTTGTGGAGCCTCGCTCGTCACAGGCGCCCATTCAGATACCTCGTCACGTACCATGACTCGTTGTTGCCTCCCTGTCAGATATTCTCTGATCCATTGCAGGGCCTTTCCTGTTATGCATAACTGATCCTCTACCTTTTGCATTAACCTCTTGTGAGGAACTGTGTCAAAGGCCTTCCTGCAGTCCAAGAAAATGCAGTCTATCTACCCCTCTCTCTCGTGTCTTCTGTTACCTTGTCATAAAGCTCCAGTAAGTTTGTGACTCAGGAATTTCCATCCCTGAAACCGTGCTGGTTGTCGTTTATAAGCTTGTGTCTTTCTAGGTGCTCCAGCACTCTCCCCCTGATGTTCTACATTCATGACTTTGCATACTATACACGTCAGTGACTCTGGTCTGTAGTTTAATGCCTCGCGTCTGTCTTCTTTCTTAAATTGGGACTACATTTGCCATCTTCCATACCTCGGGTAATTTCCCAGTTTCAATGGATGTGTTGAAGATTTTTGTTAGTGGAACACAGAGCATCTCTGCTCCCTGTCTAAGGACCCACGGAGAGATGTCTGGACCCACCGCCTTTGAGGTATCAAGTTCACATAGCAGCTTCTTCACCTCCTCCTTGGTTGTGTGTACTTCATCCAGCATTTGTTGGTGTACTTCCCTATTCTGAATTCCTGGAGTCCTTCCTGCCTACACTGTAAACACTTCTTTAAATCTCATGTTGAGCTCCTCACATACCTCTTGGAAGTTTCTTGTGAACTTCCCCACCTTCCTTCCTCAGGCTGATTATCTGGTCCTTGATTGTTGCTGTCCTCCTGATGTGGTTATACAGCAGCTTCAGGTCAGACTTGACTTTCGATGCTATGTCATTTTCGTATTGTCACTGAGCCTCCCTTCTAATCTGTGCATCTTCGTTTCTGGCTCTTCGTCTAATCTCTTTATTTTCGTGGGACCTTCGTCTTCTGTACTTTTTCCATTCTCTAATGCACTTAGTTTTTGCCTCCTACACCTTTGGGCGAACCAAGGACTCGTTCTGGTCTTCTCATTATTTCTGTTTTCCTTGGGAACAAACCTCTCCTCTGCCTCCTTGCATTTTATTGTCATATAGTCCATATCTTTTACTGGCTTTCCTGCCAATTCTCTCTCACACTGAATGTCTTGCAGGAAGTTCCTCATGCCTGAGTAGTCCCCCCTTTTGTAGTTTGGTTTTCCCCTCCTATTCCTGCTCCCCTCTTCACTTATAGTTCAACTATGTAATCAAAGCACAGAACCACGTGATCACTATCTCCAAGGGGCCTTTCGTATGTGATACCCTCGATGTCTGAACTTCTCAACGTGAATAGTACTAGGTCCAGTCTTTCTGGGTCATCCTTACCTCTTTCTCTGGTAGTGTTTCTAACACGTTGATGCATGAGGTTTTCCAGTACCACATCCATCATCTTGGCTCTCCATTTTTCAGGACCTCCATGGGGCTCCAGGTTTTCCCAGTTATTCACCTTGTGATGGAAATCACCCATAACTAGTAACTTTGCTCTCCCCAAGTGAGCTTTACCTGCCACCTCAGGTAGTGTGTCTACCATTGTTCTGTTGCTCTTTTCGTATTCTTCTCTTTGGCGGGCTGTACAATACTGCAATTACCACCTTATGGCCCTCAGACTGGATTGTTCTTACTATGTAGTCCCTTTCACCCCTTCCATCTATTCCTTCCATTTCCTCAAATCCCCACCGGTTTTTAATGAGCAGTGCAATTCCTCCTCCCCCTCTGCTCCCTCTATCTTTCCTCAGGATTTGGTTACTTGGTGGAAAGATTGCATCTGTTACCCTGGTGAGTTTCATTTCTGTGAGTGCTATTATGTCTGGGGATGTCTCCTTGATTCATGCCACTCCTCAAATTTATTTGTTATTCTGTCTGCATTTGTATAACAAACCTTCAACTTTTTTTCCAAAACTGTGGTCTGTTGCGGTCGAGATACACCCTCTGGTATGCCGAGATGTCCCTTAGCCTTGCTTTCTCCTGCAGGATCCTGTTTCAAGCCGTTTCTGCCTTCACTTTGACCAGCCGATGTCTTCCTATTGCATTCCCCCCTATTCTCAGAAAAGTTGCCAGGTGGGTCATGTCATCTTCTCCTATTGCTTTCATGAGGCTTTCAATCTCTTTATTCTCCCCTTGTCTTCTTGCTTCGTAAGTTTCCTCTTCAACTTCCTGGAGCCCATAAACAAAGACTAACCTCTCCCTTTCATTCTATCACTGCATATCCCTGTGTATCTCCTGATTCGATTTAGTTGCCTCCATTGCAGCTATCCTTTCTTCAATCTCTTCACTGTCTGTTGTCCATGGGCCCAGTGGTCTGTCATTTTCCCTTCTCAACTTTCCCTGGGCACTGCTGCAGTCTGTTAGGGCCTCTACATATAGCTTAGCTCTTTCATTTTCTACAGTCCCCTCTATTGTTTCTGATGTGATTCTCTTTTTTTTCTCTCAGGCTCCACGATGGTCTGATAGGGCCTTTTCATGTAGTTTTGCTCCTTCGTTCTCTACAGTCTCCTTATTTATGACTGCGGTAACAGTCTCTGATGTCATGCCTGCATTGCTCTTTAGTTCTTTAGGCTGTTTCAGATTTTTCAGTTCCTCTTCTAATCTCTGAATCTTAGTCTCTACTGCTGTGACTTGCGTCTCCCACTTCCTGCTCTCAGCAGCTATCCTCTCCTCCATTTTCATGCTAAGCTTTTCTAGCTTCCTTCCCCACTCATGTTCCCTTTTCATAAACTCTGCTACCCAATCTTCTTTCCCGGACTCATCCTCCAGTCCCCTGTTTTTCCGTCCTGCTCTCTGGCAACCCTTTTTTTTTTTTAATTGCCACAGAATGAAAAACTTGTGTATTTCTGTGTGGTTATTTGTGATGTGTTTGAGTGTGTTGGTGGGGGGGGCAGAGGGAGGGAGAGGAAGGAAATATGGGGAAAGAGAGGAGGGAGAAGCAAAGGGGGAGAGAGAATGGGAGAGAGAGAGGGGGAGAAGGAGGAGGGTGAAAGAGAGGGAGGACCAGGGGAGGGAGTGGGAGAGGGAGAGATGTGGGGGGAGGGTGCAGGGGGGAGAGAGTGTGTGTGTGGGTCTGTATATGTGGGAATGTGTGGGTGTGAACGTGTGTGTGTGTGTGTGAGGGGGGCGGAGGGAGGGAGAGGGGGAAGTGGGAGACAGGGGCAAAATGGGAGAGGTGGGGAGGGGGTAAGAGGGGGGAATATGGGAAGAGAGAGGGGGAAGGAGAAACAAAGGGGTAGAGAGAATGGGAGAAGAAGAGCGGGGAAAAAGTTTGAGGAGAGGGGAGAAAAAGGAGGAGGGTGAGAGAGAGAGAGGGGGGGCATCAAGGGAGAGTGGGAGAGGTGGGGGAGGGTACAGGAGAGTGTGTGTGTCTGTATGGATCTATACATGTGTAGGTGGGTCTATGTGTAGGTGTGAACGTGTGTGCGTTGAACTCTGAGTGTGGGTTTATTAAGGGGGTGCAAAGTATTGGGTGGGATTGTATGTTATGGTGTATGAGTGTGTATGTGGAGTTTGTGTGACACATGGAGTTCCCTGCTCCTCTGACCTGACCTGACCCACAACCTACCTACCTGGCGTCTACCTGTAGGGTATTCCGGGGATCAACGCCTCCTCGGCCCGGCGCACCACCAGGCCTCCCGGTGGATCAGGTCTTGATCAATCAGGCTGTTAGTGCTGGCCGCACGTAGTCCAACGAACGAACCACAGCCCGGATTATCTGACACGGACTTTAAGTATCTGTCCAGCTCCCTCTTAAAGGCAGCCAGGAGCCTATTGGTAATTCCCCTTATGCATGGTGGTAGGCTGTTGAATAGTCTTGGGCCCCTGACACTTATGATGTTTTCTCTTAATGTAACAATGGCGCCCCTACTTTTCAGTGGGGGTATTTTGAGCCGCCTACCCAATATTTTACTTTCGTAGGGAGTGATTTCTGTGTGCAGATTCGGGACCATTCCTTCTAGGATTTTCCAAGTGTATCTCTCTAGCCTGCATTCCAACAAGTGCGAGTCAAGTGCTTCCAAGCACTCCCAGTAGTTGAGGCATTTGATGGAACTTATATGTGCAGTAAAGGTTCTCTGTACACTCATTAGATCGGCAATTTCACCTACTTTGAACGGAGATGTTAATGTGCAGCAGTGTTCCAGCCTAGAGAGAACAAGTGATTTGAAAAGGATCATCACTGGCTTGGCATCTCTTGTTTGGAATGTTCTCAATATCCATCCTATCATTTTCTTTGTAGCTGTGATCGTGCCACTGTTGTGATCCTTAAAAATGAAATTCTCAGACATTACCACTGCCAGGTCCCTCACATTATTTTTTCGCTCTATTGTATGATCAGAGTGTGTAGTATACTCAGATCTAATTATCTCCTCCAGTTTTCCATACATACTAGTTTATGTCTTCTGTGCTTATCCTTCTTCCTAGTCTGCTCGCCCTGTTCTGCTACAAATTACCAATTGCTATTCGTTATTGAGTACTTGATAGCCTATTCTTTATCGTGTACTCATCTATTTGTGGTTGCAAGGGTCGATACTCAGCTCCTGGCCCCGCCTCTTCACTAATCGCTGTGTGTGTGTGTGTGTGTGTGTGTGTGTGTGTGTGTGTGTGTGTGTGTGTGTGTGTGTGTGTGTGTGTGTACTCAACTATTTGCTCACCTATTTGTGGTTACAGGGGTCGATTCATAGCTCCTGGCCCCGCCTCATCGCTGATTGCTACTAGGTCCTCTATCTCCCTGCCCCATGAGCTTTATCATACCTCGCCTTAAAACTATGTATGGTTCCCGCCTCCACTACATCACTTTCTAGGCTATTCCACGGTCAGACTACTCTGTGACTGAAGAAATACTTCCTAACATCCCTTTGATTCATCTGTGTGTTATGGTTATTACACTGGCTTGTTAGACTTTAAGTTACCTTACTATGGGTTCTGCTTCTCTCACGAGTTATTACACATGTAAACACAACAGAGATCCTGAGTGTAACTTGCAGTGTGAGTTATTACACATGTAAACACAATAGAGATCGTGAGTGTAACTTGCAGTGTGAGTTATTACACATGTAAACACAACAGAGATCGTGAGTGTAACTTGCAGTGTGAGTTATTACACATGTAAACACAACAGAGATCCTGAGTGTAACTTGCAGTGTGAGTTATTACACATGTAAACACAACAGAGATCATGAGTGTAACTTGCAGTGTGAGTTATTACACATGTAAACACAACAGAGATCGTGAGTGTAACTTGCAGTGTGAGTTATTACACATGTAAACACAACAGAGATCGTGAGTGTAACTTGCAGTGTGAGTTATTACACATGTAAACACAACAGAAATCGTGAGTGTAACTTGCAGTGTGAGTTATTACACATGTAAACACAGAGATCATAAGTGTAACTTGCAGTGTGAGTTATTACACATGTAAACACAACAGAGATCGTGAGTGTAACTTGCAGTGTGAGTTATTACACATGTAAACACAACAGAGATCATAAGTGTAACTTGCAGTGTGAGTTATTACACATGTAAACACAACAGAGATCGTTAGTGTAACTTGCAGTGTGAGTTATTACACATGTAAACACAACAGAGATCCTGAGTGTAACTTGCAGTGTGAGTTATTACACATGTAAACACAACAGAGATCGTGAGTGTAACTTGCAGTGTGAGTTATTACACATGTAAACACAACAGAGATCATGAGTGTAACTTGCAGTGTGAGTTATTACACATGTAAACACAACAGAGATCGTGAGTGTAACTTGCAGTGTGAGTTATTACACATGTAAACACAACAGAGATCATGAGTGTAACTTGCAGTGTGAGTTATTACACATGTAAACACAACAGAGATCGTGAGTGTAACTTGCAGTGTGAGTTATTACACATGTAAACACAACAGAGATCGTGAGTGTAACTTGCAGTGTGAGTTATTACACATGTAAACACAACAGAGATCGTGAGTGTAACTTGCAGTGTGAGTTATTACACATGTAAACACAACAGAGATCCTGAGTGTAACTTGCAGTGTGAGTTATTACACATGTAAACACAACAGAGATCGTGAGTGTAACTTGCAGTGTGAGTTATTACACATGTAAACACAACAGAGATCGTGAGTGTAACTTGCAGTGTGAGTTATTACACATGTAAACACAACAGAGATCATGAGTGTAACTTGCAGTGTGAGTTATTACACATGTAAACACAACAGAGATCATGAGTGTAACTTGCAGTGTGAGTTATTACACATGTAAACACAACAGAGATCGTGAGTGTAACTTGCAGTGTGACAATATTACTGCACCATAATGGCGGCGCTTCACTACAATATAATTTGTTAATCCTGAAATATGGATCAGTGTGAAGAATTATTTTCAAAGTTTTTATAAAATGTTATTATAAATGTTATTTAGAAATAAAATATTTATTGAAAACTTTATTAAAGCTTTGTAAATACTTTACAAAATACTTTATTAAAGCTTTGTAAATACTTTACAAAATACTTTATTAAAGCTTTGTAAATACTTTACAAAATACTTTATTAAAGCTTTGTAAATACTTTACAAAATACTTTATTAAAGCTTTGTAAATACTTTACAAAATACTTTATTAAAGCTTTGTAAATACTTTACAAAATACTTTATTAAAGCTTTGTAAATACTTTACAAAATACTTTATTAAAGCTTTGTAAATACTTTACAAAATACTTTATTAAAGCTTTGTAAATACTTTACAAAATACTTTATTAAAGCTTTGTAAATACTTTACAAAATACTTTATTAAAGCTTTGTAAATACTTTACAAAATACTTTATTAAAGCTTTGTAAATACTTTACAAAATACTTTATTAAAGCTTTGTAAATACTTTACAAAATACTTTATTAAAGCTTTGTAAATACTTTACAAAATCTGTCGCTCTGAATGAAGCTTCGAAAGGATCTCATGTGGAATATTTTAATTTACTTACCACCAACTTAATCTATTAAATATATGTTATTTAGTGCATTAAACATATGTTATTTAGTGCATTAAACATATTTAGTGCATTAAACATATGTTATTTAGTGCATTAAACATATGTTATTTAGTGCATTAAACATATTTAGTGCATTAAACATATGTTATTTAGTGCATTAAACATATTTAGTGCATTAAACATATGTTATTTAGTGCATTAAACATATGTTATTTAGTGCATTAAACATATATTTAGTGCATTAAACATATGTTATTTAGTGCATTAAACATATTTAGTGCATTAAACATATGTTATTTAGTGCATTAAACATATTTAGTGCATTAAACATATGTTATTTAGTGCATTAAACATATGTTATTTAGTGCATTAAACATATTTAGTGCATTAAACATATGTTTATTTAGTGCATTAAACATATTTAGTGCATTAAACATATGTTATTTAGTGCATTAAACATATTTAGTGCATTAAACATATGTTATTTAGTGCATTAAACACATGTTATTTAGTGCATTAAACATATTTAGTGCATTAAACATATGTTATTTAGTGCATTAAACATATGTTATTTAGTGCATTAAACATATGTTATTTAGTGCATTAAACATATGTTATTTAGTGCATTAAACATATTTAGTGCATTAAACATATGTTATTTAGTGCATTAAACATATTTAGTGCATTAAACATATGTTATTCAGTGCATTAAACATATGTTATTTAGTGCATTAAACATATTTAGTGCATTAAACATATGTTATTTAGTGCATTAAACATATGTTATTTAGTGCATTAAACATATTTAGTGCATTAAACATATGTTATTCAGTGCATTAAACATATGTTATTTAGTGCATTAAACATATTTAGTGCATTAAACATATGTTATTTAGTGCATTAAACATATTTAGTGCATTAAACATATGTTATTTAGTGCATTAAACATATTTAGTACATTAAACATATGTTATTTAGTGCATTAAACATATGTTATTTAGTGCATTAAACATATTTAGTGCATTAAACATATGTTATCTAGTGCATTAAACATATGTTATTTAGTGCATTAAACATATTTAGTGCATTAAACATATGTTATCTAGTGCATTAAACATATGTTATTTAGTGCATTAAACATATTTAGTACATTAAACATATGTTATTTAGTGCATTAAACATATTTAGTACATTAAACATATGTTATTTAGTGCATTAAACATATTTAGTACATTAAACATATGCTATTTAGTGCATTAAACATATGCTATTTAGTGCATTAAACATATTTAGTACATTAAACATATGCTATTTAGTGCATTAAACATATGCTATTTAGTGCATTAAACATATGTTATTTAGTGCATTAAACATATTTAGTACATTAAACATATGCTATTTAGTGCATTAAACATATACGATCAAATTCCCACTACAACTGGAAACTTACAAATATCGTGACTGTTAAATATAGAAGTCATAATCAGTGTGTATACAAAGCTGGTCAATCAATTTTTCACATTGCTCTCTCTGCTCGTGAACATAATTATGTCTCTGATATTGGCAATAAGTGTCAAGAAATTTTGACGGAAGTGAAATATTCGTTTTCTTTATGAGAAAATATACTGGATACTTAGTCTGGCATAAACTTGGGTACTAACTCTGCTCCACCATGTTAAGGTGAGAGTAACTCTCGTTCTACGGTGCCCTGTGACCTGGTGGCTAAAGCTGTCGCTTCACACGGCGAAGGTCCGGGTTCTATTCCCGGCGAGGGTAGAAACATTGGGCGTGTTTCTTTACACCGGTTGTTTATGTTCACCAATCAGTAAAATGCGTACCTGGGTATTAGTCGACTGGTGTGGGTCGCATCCTGGGACAAAACTGACCTAATTTGCCGGAAATACTCTGCACAACAAGCGGTTTTCTCTGTAGTATCTTGTCATTGATACCAGCTAGGACTGTATACCTTGTACATGTACTTGTGGAAATAAAGATATATTATTAGTAGTAGTAGTAGTGGTAATAGTAGTAGTAGTAATGTACAAATATTCAATTCAAAAAATATATTAGAGAGTAATAGAATGAGTCCAGTGAACTCGGAACAACTAGAAGTGTAATTGGTAATTTTCCAGGTATCACAACTCATTAAAAGAATGCGACAAGTAATTAGAACAAGCGACACTGCATTAGCTCCACGGATACGCACCTGTAATTACTCCCGATAAATGACACTAGTCTTCCAGCTGTTGACTGTAGTCAAGATATCACTGGTGATGTTAACAGTATGTATGCTAGGAAAACCAGGCTATACTTGACTGCCTCTTCCTTGTTCTCCTGTTTATATAAGGGGAATGAATACTTTTGCTCCTTAATCCAACTTTCTGGCACGTGTCCTGACTATAGAAACTGACTGTGTACTTTTGCTTATTTGTCATATAAATGACATTCTGCTTCTTTTCCTAATACCCAAGATATATTTTGTGGTCTCAATCGTCATGTTGGGAGGGTCGCCTGATCCCATTGCTGATCTTCCAGTGACAAATTCAGTGCCTTTAAGATTGATCTCAGGAGTGAGTCATATTCGTTGAGCGTTGGGTTGTCAGATGGTTCGTACCTCAGGAAGTGTGTGAGTCTTGGCAGAGTGAGACACCTTCTGAGGAGATACAGAGCATCATGGGCATCAAGATCCCTTATTCTCTCCTCCATTTTCTTCAGGTTATTCAGTTTGTCCTTCAGGACTGTGTCGATGGCCTGATGATCCAGTGGTGCTCCCAAGAAGGAGCTCTTGGATGGAGTGGTAGTAGAGGCTTCAGGAAGGATTGCACTGCTCTGATTATTTCCTGGTTCCTTGCAATGATTTAACAGTTGGAGGGATTGACGATGAGTCCCAAGGCTTCTCCCTGTGTCTTCACCAATTGTAGGTCCTATAGCAGGGACTCTTCTGTAAGTGCCAGAGTGCCATCATCCAGGTACCAGATATTGAGCTCGCTGCGTATGCTGGAAGTAAGTTCTCATACTGCCAAGCAGAAGAGAAATGGAGTGAGTGGATCACCCTGCTGAACACCCTCTGATGAGGGAATTTCATGTTCACCATACAAAAAAATTGAGGGTTTGCTGTAGACAGCTAAAATGAAAGGGAAAAAGACAGGGGAACTGATTCCAAACTGCTGAAAAGACCACATCTCTTTTCACCGTATAGGCATTTCTGAAGGCTAGTTTAACAACGTCTTTGTCTTCTGGTAAGTCCCTGACATAGGCCTTTGCTGCATGAGTTGCCACTTTACTGCACTGAGAAACCCCAAAGGCTGGAGTAAACTGGAGGCTTCTACTCGAATGTTTCTTACTTAAGAGGACAAGGTACCTAGAGATTGGCAGAGAGCATGCATAGTTCCTTTGTATAAAGGCAAAGGGAACAAAAGAGAGTGCAAAAATTATAGGGGAAAAAATCTGTTGAGTATTCCTGGTAAAGTGTATGATAGAGCTTGAATGATAGTGTATGATAGAGCTTGATTGAAAGAATTAAGAGTAAGATGGAGAGGAGGCTAGGAGATGAACAATGAGGCTTTAAGATGGTTAGGGCGCATGTAGACCAAGTGTTTACACTGAAACATATAGGTGAACAGTAATTAGATTTGGGTAAAGAGGTTTTTGTGGCACTTAGGGATATTGGAAAAGGCGTATGACAGGGTGGATAGGGAGGCAATGGGGCAGATGTTGCAGGTGTATGGATAGGAGTGATTACTGAAGCATGAAAAGTTATTACAGGATAGTGAGGCTCAGGTTAAGTTTTTTGGGGAAAGGGAGTTTATTTCCCAGAAAAAGTGGGCCCTTAACAAAGAGTGTGATGTCCCCATGGTTTTCAATATTTTAAGATGGGGATTAAGAAAGTAAAATGCGGGGGTTTTGGGCAAGAAGTAGGGGGTTAAAAAGATAAGAAATCAAAACACAAAGTGGGGTTGTCACAGTTGCTCTTGGGGTGATGAACTGTCTTTGAGATTCTAAGAAAATTTTGAAAGGTTGGTGGATATTTGTAAAAGTAATTTTATTCGGTATACAAAAAAACTTTCATAGAATTACGTACATAGCAATAGTGAAAGGGGCCCTGGGAAAACCCCAAAAAATTAAAAGTGAATATAGGAGTAAGGTGATGGGGATAAAAAAAAGATTAGGATATACATATATATATTATATATATATATATATATATAAAAAAATTTATATAATATATATATATATATATATATATATAAAATTGCTGATGTTATAAATGAAAAGAAGTTGGATTCCTGGCTTAAGCGAAACAAAGTTTAAAGGGGGGGTAGGAGATTTTCAGTGGGGGGGAAATAAAGGGGTTTAAAATCTGGAGTATCTGAAGAGTTAGAGCAAAGGAAGGGGTACAGTAATGTTAAATATCATTAGGGAAAGAAAAAAAGAGAATATGAATGTGAAAATTAAAGAATTAGTGGATTAAAAGAAAAGGGTTATGCGAAAAGTGGGTCATAAAAGCGTGATGCACCGGAGAAAGAGGAATGCAGAGGAGAGGAGAATTTTGGGAGATGTTAAGTAATTATAGGAGCCTTTGAACCCAAAGGGGAGAGTAATTTTGGAGGGGGACCTGAATCAAAGTAGGGGAAACTTTTAGAGGGGTGTGGTAGGTAAGTTTGGGGACCCGGTTTTAAAAGATAATGGGAGCCCTTTGATTGAACTTTGTATAGAAAGGGGGGTTTTGTTATAGGGAATACATATTTTTAAAAAAAAGAGGAAAAAAATACAAGTATGAGTAGGGCGAAAAGACGTAGTTTGTTGGGTTTTTATTGGTAGATAAAAGACTGTTTAGTAACTTCGGGTTACAGTTTTAGAGGGGGCCCCAGATATTCAATCACTTTCTGTTGTAGCTACACTGAGAGTAAAAAAGGAGATGGGATACAAAGGGGAATAAAGACAGGGAAAAGAGAGGTAAAGGGTTTTTAAACTAAAAAGGAGGCAGTTAGGGTAAAAATAAACAGCTATTGGAGGTAAATGGCCAATAAGCATAGGCAATGGGTCGAAGAGGTATGGGTAGGTTTAAATATGTAGTTTAGAGTGTTCAGCAAAGTTTGTGGTTACAGGAAAATGGGGGCGGGGGGGGGAAGAGGAGCGATTGGTGGTATGATGTAAAGAGATAGTAAGGAAAAAAGTTAGCATTAGAAGTTTTTACAAAAATAGAAGTGTGCAAGGAGGGAAAAAATATATGGAAAAAAGAGAGGTTAAGAGATGGGAAGCAAGTAAAAAGTGAGCAAATGGGAGGGGGTGAGATGTTTTCACAAATTTTTTTTGAAAATAAGAAAAAAATTTTGGGTGGATTAAAAATTTAAGAAAGCCTGAGAACAAAGGGTTTGTCGTTAAAAATAGGGGAGGCGGTTATTAAATGGAGAGTTAGAGGATTGGGAAGAGGAGGGGAAAATTTTGAGGAAATTTTTAAATGTTATAGAAGGGGGAACTGTGATTTTTGTGATAGGACAAGGAGGAATAACTCTTGTGGGTGGGGGAAAAAGCCCGTTGTGATTGGGGGAAGTTCGTGAGGCAGTAGGTAAAAGAAAGGGGGTAAGGCAGCCGGGGTTGAGGGATTTAAAAATAGAAATGTTAAAGCATGGGGATATAGTTTTGGAGTGGTTGGTGCAAATTTTTAATAATGTATGGGGAGGGTAAAAGGGACCTAGGGGTTGGCAGAGAGCTGCATAGTTTCCTTTTTAAAAGGCAAAGGGGTAAAAGAGATCAAAAAATTTTAAGGGGGAAAAGTCTGTGAGTATACCTGGTAAAGTGTATGGTAGAGTTATTATTGAAAGAATTAAGATAAGACGGAGAATAGATACAGATGAACAAGGAGGCTTTAGGAAAGGTAAGGGGTGTGTGGACCAGGTGTTTACAGTGAAACATATAAGTGAACAGTATTTAGATAAGGCTAAAGAGTCTTTGTGGCATTTATGGATTTGGAAAAGGCGTATGACAGGTGGATAGGGGGCAATGTGGCAGATGTTCCAAGTGTATGGTGTAGGAGGTAGGTTACTGAAAGCAGTGAAGAGTTTTTTACGAGGATAGTGAGGCTCAAGTTAGAGTATGTAGGAAAGAGGGAAATTATTTCCCAGTAAAAGTAGGCCTTAGACAAGGATGTGTGATGTCACCGTGGTTGTTTAATATATTTATAGATGGGGTTGTAAGAGAAGTAAATGCGAGGGTCTTGGCAAGAGGCGTGGAGTTAACAGATAAAGAATCACACACAAAGTGGGAGTTGTCACAGCTGCTCTTTGCTGATGACACTGTGCTCTTGGGAGATTCTGAAGAGAAGTTGCAGAGATTGGTGGATGAATTTGGTAGGGTGTGCAAAAGAAGAAAATTAAAGGTGAATACAGGAAAGAGTAAGGTTATGAGGATAACAAAAAGATTAGTGATGAAAGATTGAATATCACATTGGAGGAGAGAGTATGGAGGAGGTGAATGTATTCAGATATTTGGGAGTGGACGTGTCAGCGGATGGGTCTATGAAAGATGAGGTGAATCATAGAATTGATGAAGGGAAAAGAGTGAGTGGTGCACTTAGGAGTCTGTGGAGACAAAGAACTTTGTCCTTGGAGGCAAAGAGGGTAATGTATGAGAGTATAAGTTTTACCAACACTCTTATATGGGTGTGAAGCATGGTGATGAATGTTGCAGCGAGGAGAAGGCTGGAGGCAGTGGAGATGTCATGTCTGAGGGCAATGTGTGGTGTGAATATAATGCAGAGAATTCGTATTTGGAAGTTAAGAGGAGGTGCGGGATTACCAAAACTGTTGTCCAGAGGGCTGAGGAAGGTTGTTGAGGTGGTTCGGACATGTAGAGAGAATGGAGCGAAACAGAATGACTTCAAGAGTGTATCAGTCTGTAGTGGAAGGAAGGCAGGGTAGGGGTCGGCCTAGGAAAGGTTGGAGAGAGGGGTAAAGGAGGTTTTGTGTGCGAGGGGCTTGGACTTCCAGCAGGCATGCGTGAGCGTGTTTGATAGGAGTGAATGGAGACAAATGGTTTTTAATACTTGACGTGCTGTTGGAGTGTGAGCAAAGTAACATTTATGAAGGGGTTCAGGGAAACCGGCAGGCCGGACTTGAGTCCTGGAGATGGGAAGTACAGTGCCTGCACTCTGAAGGAGGGGTGTTAATGTTGCAGTTTAAAAATTGTAGTGTAAAGCACCCTTCTGGCAAGACAGTGATGGAGTGAATGATGGTGAAAGTTTTTTCTTTTTCGGGCCACCCTGCCTTGGTGGGAATCGGCCAGTGTGATAAAAAAAAATATGTATATATACATATAATAAATAAATAAAAAAAAAATATATATATATATATAAATATATATATATATATATATATATAATATATATATATATTATATATAATATATATATATATATATATATATATATATATATATATATATATATATATATATATATATATATATAATATATTAAGCTAGCCTGGGATCATTAATAGCACCAACCACTCTAAAACTATATCCCCACCTGCTTTTAACATTTATATCTTTATCCCATCAATCCCAGCTGCCTTACCTCCTTTCATTCTACCCACTGCCTCATGAACTCCTACAAGATGTTATTCCTCCTTGCACTATCTTCATCAACATTTAACAATTTCTTAAAATATTCCCTTCATCTTCCCAATACCTCTAACTCTCCATTTAATAACTCTCCTCTCCTATTTTTCACTTATTAATCTCACTCCAGAACTTTTTCTTATTTTCAATAAAATTTGTAGGTAACATCTTACCCACTCTCTCTTTTTACATTGCTTCACCACTCTCTTACCCTGTTTTTTTTCTATACTCCTCCCTCCCTCCTTGCTTCCCTTCTACTTTGTAAAAACCTCTCATATGCTAACTTTTTCTCCCTTACTACTCTCTTTACATCATCATTCCACCAATCGCTCCTCTTCCCTCCCGCACCCACTCTCCTGTAACCACAAACTTCTGCTGAACACTCTAACACTACATTTTTAAACCTACCCCATACCTCTTCGACCCCATTGTCTATACTCTCACTAGCTCATTTATCCTCCAGTAGTTGTTTATACCTCACCCTAACTGCCTTCTCTTTTAGTTTATAAACCTTCACATCTCTCTTACTTGCTGCTTCTATTTTCCTTGTATCCCATCTACCTTTTACTCTCAGTGTAGCTACAACTAAGAAGTGATCTGATATATCTGTGGCCCCTCTATAAACATGTACATCCTGAAGTCTACTCAACAGTCTTTTATCTACCAATACATAATCCAACAAACTACTGTCATTTCGCCCTACATCATATCTTGTATACTTATTTATCCTCTTTTTCTTAAAATATGTATTACCTATAACTAAACCCCTTTCTATACAAAGTTCAATCAAAGGGCTCCCATTATCATTTACACCTGGTACCCCAAACTTACCTACCACACCCTCTCTAAAAGTTTCTCCTACTTTAGCATTCAGGTCCCTTACCACCAGTACTCTCACTTAATTCAAAAGTGCCTAAACATTCGCTTAACATCTCCCTAACACCCCCGGCTAGCTAGTATATATATATATATAATATAATATATATATATATATATATTATATATATATATATATATATATATATATATATATATATGCAAAACAACCACTGTGAAAGAATAGAGAAATTCCAAGCGCTTTCGTGACTACTCACATGATATATATATATATAAATATATATATATATATATATATATATATATATATATATATATATATATATATAATATATATATATATGTCCTAGCTACCGGGGATCGAACCTGTGTTGTTTTAGCCCACCTCGTGGGAAGCAAGTCAAGATCCACGATGCTCTACCCACTGGACCATACAATGCTACAGACATTACGAGCCCAGCAACCACAACATTGTTATGAGTTTGTTTCTTCAGTATTCTGGTTATCTGTGTGTGTTTTATTAATACATTGGTCGTTTCCCACTAAGTCAGGGTGACACTAAGTCAGGGTGACACTAAGTCAGGGTGACACTAAGTCAGGGTGACACTAAGTCAGTGTGACACTAAGTCAGGGTGACACTAAGTCAGGGTGACACTAAGTCAGGGTGACACTAAGTCAGTGTGACACTAAGTCAGTGTGACCCCTAAGTCAGGGTGACACTAAGTCAGGGTGACACTAAGTCAGGGTGACACTAAGTCAGGGTGACACTAAGTCAGGGTGACACTAAGTCAGGGTGACACTAAGTCAGGGTGACACTAAGTCAGGGTGACACTAAGTCAGGGTGACACTAAGTCAGGGTGACACTAAGTCAGGGTGACACTAAGTCAGGGTGACACTAAGTCAGGGTGACACTAAGTCAGGGTGACCACTGAACTAAGTCAGGGTGACACTAAGTCAGTGTGACACTAAGTCAGGTGACACTAAGTCAGGGTGACACTAAGTCAGGGTGACACTAAGTCAGTGTGACACTAAGTCAGGGTGACACTAAGTCAGGTGACACTAAGTCAGGGTGACACTAAGTCAGGGTGACACTAAGTCAGGGTGACACTAAGTCAGGGTGACACTAAGTCAGGGTGACACTAAGTCAGGGTGACACTAAGTCAGGGTGACACTAAGTCAGGTGACACTAAGTCAGTGTGACACTAAGTCAGGGTGACACTAAGTCAGGGTGACACTAAGTCAGGGTGACACTAAGTCATGGTGACACTAATCAGGGTGACACTAAGTCAGGGTGACACTAAGTCAGGGTGACACTAAGTCAGGGTGACACTAAGTCAGGGTGACACTAAGTCAGGGTGACACTAAGTCAGGGTGACACTAAGTCAGGGTGACACTAAGTCAGGGTGACACTAAGTCAGGGTGACACTAAGGGTGACACTAAGTCAGGGTGACACTAAGTCAGGGTGACACTAAGTCAGGGTGACACTAAGTCAGGGTGACACTAAGTCAGGGTGACACTAAGTCAGTGTGACACTAAGTCAGGGTGACACTAAGTCAGGGTGACACTAAGTCAGGGTGACACTAAGTCAGGGTGACACTAAGTCAGGGTGACACTAAGTCAGGGTGACACTAAGTCAGTGTGACACTAAGTCAGTGTGACACTAAGTCAGGGTGACACTAAGTCAGGGTGACACTAAGTCAGTGTGACACTAAGTCAGTGTGACACTAAGTCAGGGTGACACTAAGTCAGGGTGACACTAAGTCAGGGTGACACTAAGTCAGGGTGAAAACTAAGTCAGGTGACACTAAGTCAGGGTGACACTAAGTCAGGGTGACACTAAGTCAGGTACACTAAGTCAGGTGACACTAAGTCAGGGTGACACTAAGTCAGTGTGACACTAAGTCAGTGTGACACTAAGTCAGGGTGACACTAAGTCAGGGTGACACTAAGTCAGGGTGACACTAAGTCAGGGTGACACTAAGTCAGGTGACACTAAGTCAGGGTGACACTAAGTCAGGTGACACTAAGTCAGGGGGACACTAAGTCAGGGTGACACTAAGTCAGTGGTGACACTAAGTCAGGGTGACACTAAGTCAGGGTGACACTAAGTCAGGGTGACACTAAGTCCCGTGTGACACTAAGTCAGGGTGACACTAAGTCAGGGTGACACTAAGTCAGGGTGACACTAAGTCAGTGTGACACTAAGTCAGGGTGACACTAAGTCAGGGTGACACTAAGTCAGGGTGACACTAAGTCAGGGTGACACTAAGTCAGTGTGACACTAAGTCAGGGTGACACTAAGTCAGGTGACACTAAGTCAGGGTGACACTAAGTCAGGGGGACACTAAGTCAGGGTGACACTAAGTCAGGGTGACACTAAGTCAGGGTGACACTAAGTCAGGGTGACACTAAGTCAGGGTGACACTAAGTCAGGGTGACACTAAGTCAGGGTGACACTAAGTCAGGGTGACACTAAGTCAGTGTGACACTAAGTCAGGGTGACACTAAGTCACTTCCCTCAGGAATGCTGGTACTGAAGTTCAAACACTGCTAAGACTCTCCACCCATCCTTCAGAGCGCTGCCTTGTACCGCCTCCAGGATTCCAGTTCGGCTAACTGATTTCCCTGAATTCCTTCATGTTACTTTGCTCACACTCCAACAGCACGTCAAGTCATTAAAATAATTTGTCTCCACTCGCGACTATCTAACATGCTCACGCATTCTTGTTGGAAGTCTAAGCCCTGGCACACAAAGCCTCCTTAACTCTCTCCCACCACCTTCCTAGATAAGATAAGATAAGATAAGATTTCGTTCGGATTTTTAACCCCGGAGGGTTAGCCACCCAGGATAACCCAAGAAAGTCAGTGCGTCATCGAGGACTGTCTAACTTATTTCCATTGGGGTCCTTAATCTTGTCCCCCAGGATGCGACCCACACCAGTCGACTAACACCCAGGTACCTATTTGCTGCTAGGTGAACAGGACAACAGGTGTAAGGAAACTTGTCGGAATGTTTCCACCCGCCGGGAATCGAACCCGGGCCCTCCGTGTGTGAAGCGGGAGCTTTAGCCACCAGGCCACCATTATAGGTTTACATGCCCCCCAAGTCATTCTTTTTAGTTTCATTCTTTCTAAATATCGGAAGCACCTCAACAACTACTCCTCAGCGGTCTTCTAGTAACTCCTCACCTCCAAGCTATGGATTTTCTGCATAACATTCACACCGCACATTGCCCTCAGACACGACGTCTCTACTGACTCCAGCCTCCTGCTTGTTGCAACATTCACTGCTCATACTTCACACCATTCTGAGAGTGTTGGTACCACTATACTCTCATACAATTCTCCACAGATTCCTCAGTGCACCACTCGCCATTTTCCTCTCGTCATTTAAATGGTTCACCTCGTCTTTGATAAACCTATTTGCTGGTAAGTCATCTCCCAAATATCTGAACGCATTCACTTCCTCCATATTCTATCCTTCAAATCTGATATCCAATCTTTCATTACCTTTTTTTTTTCATCCTCATAACCTTACTTTTTCCTATGTTCCCTTATAATTTCCTTCTTTTACATACCCTACAAAACTCATCCACCAACCTCTACAACCTCTCTTCAGAATCTCCCAAAAGCACAGTGTCATCAGCAAAGAGCAACTGTGACAACTCCCACTTTCTGTTAGATTCTTCACCTTTTAACACCACACCTCTCGCCAACACCCGAGCATTCAACTCCATTAATAAATATATTAAACAACCCTGGTGACATCAGTCATCTCTGTCTAAGACCTACTTTACTAAGAAATACTCTCACTCTCCACCATGCTCTAACCTGGGCCTCACTAGCCTCATTAAATCTGAGAAAATAAAAAATTATGGATTTTTTTATGTCATTGATTTTAAGTGATTTTAAATTAATTTAAACTGACCTATGATATGTTAGTAAAATGTGACGAAAAAAATTACGTGAGGTGAGGTGAGGTTAGTAAGTTAGGTTAAGTGAGGTTAGTAAGTTAGGTTATGTTTGGTGAGGTTAGTAAGTTAGGTTAGGTTAGGTAAGGTTAGTAAGTTAGGTTAGGTGAGGTTAGTAAGTTAGGTTTGGTGAGGTTAGTAAGTTAGGTTAGGTTTGGTGAGGTTAGTAAGTTAGGTTAGGTTAGGTGAGGTTAGTAAGTTAGGTTTGGTGAGGTTAGTAAGTTAGGTTAGGTTAGGTAAGGTTAGTAAGTTAGGTTAGGTTTGGTGAGGTTAATAAGTTAGGTTAGGTTTGGAGAGGTTAGTAAGTTAGGTTAGGTTAGATGAGGTTAGTAAGTTAGGTTTGGTGAGGTTAGTAAGTTAGGTTAGGTTTGGTGAGGTTAATAAGTTAGGTTAGGTTTGGAGAGGTTAGTAAGTTAGGTTAGGTTAGATGAGGTTAGTAAGTTAGGTTTGGTGAGGTTAGTAAGTTAGGTTAGGTTTGGTGAGGTTAGAAAGTTAGGTTAGGTTTGGTGAGGTTAGTAAGTTAGGTTAGGTGAGGTTAGTAAGTTAGGTTTGGTGAGGTTAGTAAGTTAGGTTAGGTTTGGTGAGGTTAGTAAGTTCGGTTAGGTTTGGTGAGGTTAGTAAGTTAGGTTAGGTTTGGTGAGGTTAGTAAGTTAGGTTAGGTGAGGTTAGTAAGTTAGGTTAGGTTTGGTGAGGTTAGTAAGTTAGGTTAGGTGAGGTTAGTAAGTTAGGTTTGGTGAGGTTAGTAAGTTAGGTTAGGTTTGGTGAGGTTAGTAAGTTAGGTTAGGTTTGGTGAGGTTAGTAAGTTAGGTTTGGTGAGGTTAGTAAGTTAGGTTAGGTTTGGTGAGTTCAGTAAGTTAGGTTAGGTTTGGTGACGTTAGCAAGTTAGGTTAAGTTTGGTGAGGTTAGTAAGTTAGGTTAGGTTTGGTGAGGTTAGTAAGTTAGGTTAGGTGAGGTTAGTAAGTTAGGCTAGGTTTGGTAAGGTTAGTAAGTTAAGTTAGGTGACGTTAGTAAGTTAGGTTAGGTGAGGTTAGTAAGTTAGGTTTGGTGAGGTTAGTAAGTTAGGCAAGGTTTGGTGAGGTTAGTAAGTTAGGTTAGGTGAGGTTAGTAAGTTAGGTTTGGTGAGGTTAGTAAGTTGTTAGGTGAAGTTAGTAAGTTAGGTTAGGTTTGGTGAGGCTAGTAAGTTAGGTTAGGTGAGGTTAGTAAGTTACATTAGGTTAGGTAAGGTGAGGTTAGTAAATTAGATTAGGCTAGTACGTTAGGTTAGGTTAAGTTAGGTTAGGTTAAGTTAGGTTAGGTTAGGTTGTTAGGTTAGGTTTGGTTAAGTTAAGTTAGGTTAGGTTAAGGTTAGGTTAGGTTAGGTTAGGCTAGGTTAGGTTAAGTTAGGTTAGGTTAGGTTATGTTAAGTTAAGTTAGGTTAGGTTTGGTTAGGTTAGGTTAAGTTAGGTTAGGTTAGGTTAAGTTAGGTTAGGTTAAGTTAGGTTAAGTTAGGTTAGGTTAAGTTAGGTTAGGTTAGGCTAAGTTAGGTTAGGTTAGGTTAAGTTAGGTTAGGTTAGGTTTGGTTCGGTTAGGTTAGGTTAAGTTAGGTTAGGTTAAGTTAGGTTTGGTTAGGTTAGGTTAGGTTAGGTTAAGTTAGGCTAGGTTAAGTTAGGTTAGGTTAGGTTAGGTTAAGTTAGGTTAGGTTAGGTTCGGTTCGGTTCGGTTAGGTTAGGTTAGGTTAGGTTAAGTTAGGTTAGGTTAAGTTAGGTTGGGTTAGGTTAGGTTAGGTTAAGTTAAGTTAGGTTAAGTTAGGTTAGGTTAGGTTAGGTTAAGTTAGGTTAGGTTAGGTTAGGTTAGGTTAAGTTAGGTTAGGTTAAGTTAGGTTAGGTTAAGTTAGGTTAGGTTAAGTTAGGTTAGATTAAGTTAGGTTAGGTTAGGTTAAGTTAGGTTAGGTTAGGTTAAGTTAGGTTAAGTTAAGTCAAGTTAAGTTAGGTTAGGTTAAGTTAAGTTAGGTTAGGTTAAGTTAAGTTAGGTTAGGTTAGGTTAAGTTAAGTTAGGCTAGGTTAAGTTAGGTTAGGTTAAGTTAGGTTAGGTTAGGTTAAGTTAGGTTAGGTTAAGTTAGGTTAAGTTAGGTTAGGTTAAGTTAAGTTAGGTTAGGTTAAGTTAGGTTAAGTTAAGTTAGGTTAGGTTAGGTTAAGTTAAGTTAGGTTAAGTTAAGTTAAGTTAGGTTAGGTTAGGTTAAGTTAAGTTAGGTTAAGTTAAGTTAAGTTAGGTTAAGTTAAGTTAAGTTAGGTTAAGTTAAGTTAGGTTAAGTTAAGTTAGGTTAAGTTAAGTTAGGTTAGGTTAAGTTAGGTTAAGTTAAGTTAGGTTAAGTTAAGTTAGGTTAGGTTAAGTTAAGTTAGGTTAAGTTAAGTTAGGTTAAGTTAAGTTAAGTTAGGTTAGGTTAAGTTAAGTTAGGTTAAGTTAAGTTAGGTTAAGTTAAGTTAGGTTAAGTTAAGTTAAGTTAGGTTAGGTTAAGTTAAGTTAGGTTAAGTTAAGTTAGGTTAAGTTAAGTTAGGTTAAGTTAGGTTAGGTTAAGTTAAGTTAGGTTAAGTTAAGTTAGGTTAAGTTAAGTTAGGTTAAGTTAAGTTAGGTTAAGTTAAGTTAGGTTAAGTTAAGTTAGGTTAAGTTAAGTTAGGTTAAGTTAAGTTAAGTTAGGTTAAGTTAAGTTAGGTTAAGTTAAGTTAGGTTAAGTTAGGTTAAGTTAAGTTAGGTTAAGTTAAGTTAGGTTAAGTTAAGTTAAGTTAGGTTAAGTTAAGTTAGGTTAAGTTAAGTTAGGTTAAGTTAAGTTAGGTTAAGTTAGGTTAGGTTAAGTTAAGTTAGGTTAAGTTAAGTTAGGTTAAGTTAAGTTAGGTTAAGTTAGGTTAAGTTAAGTTAAGTTAGGTTAAGTTAAGTTAGGTTAAGTTAAGTTAGGTTAAGTTAAGTTAGGTTAAGTTAGGTTAAGTTAAGTTAAGTTAGGTTAAGTTAAGTTAGGTTAAGTTAAGTTAGGTTAAGTTAAGTTAGGTTAAGTTAAGTTAGGTTAAGTGAGGTTAGGTTAAGTTAGGTTAGGTTAAGTTAAGTTAAGTTATGTTAGGTTAAGTTAAGTTAGGTTAGGTTAAGTTAAGTTAGGTTAAGTTAGGTTAGGTTAAGTTAGGTTAGGTTAAGTTAAGTTAAGTTAGGTTAGGTTAAGTTAAGTTATGTTAGGTTAAGTTAAGTTAGGTTAGGTTAAGTTAGGTTAGGTTAAGTTAGGTTAGGTTAAGTTAAGTTAGGTTAGGTTAAGTTAAGTTAGGTTAAGTTAAGTTAGGTTAGGTTAAGTTAAGTTAGGTTAAGTTAAGTTAAGTTAGGTTAGGTTAAGTTAAGTTAGGTTAAGTTAAGTTAAGTTAGGTTAGGTTAAGTTAAGTTAGGTTAAGTTAAGTTAAGTTAGGTTAGGTTAAGTTAAGTTAGGTTAAGTTAAGTTAAGTTAGGTTAAGTTAAGTTAAGTTAAGTTTGGAATCAAAATTAAAAATAATACACAATATTCAATGAAAAAAAATGTGTAAAAAAATTACAAAGAAAAGTTTGGAAACAATCATTATTTAATAAAATAATAAGCACAGTCACTTGCATGACAATAATAATAATAATAATAATAATAATAATAATAATAATAATAATAATAATAATATTAGTGAGTCATTAAAATCAGTGAAGCAGTGAAAGAAATTATTCTCACCTGAATTTTAAAATATATTTTTGCAACATTTATGTTTAGTTTGTAATATGAACGAGAATAAAACTTCTGTGCTTGTTTTATGAGCATTCTTGGCACCCTTGGCACCCTTGACACCCTTGGCACCCTTGACACCCTTGACACCCTTGACACCCTTGACACCCTTGACACCCTTGACACCCTTGACACCCTTGACACCCTTGGCACCCTTGACACCCTTGGCACCCTTGACACCCTTGGCACCCTTGGCACCCTTGACACCCTTGACACCCTTGGCACCCTTGACACCCTTGACACCCTTGGCACCCTTGACACCCTTGACACCCTTGGCACCCTGGGCACCCTTGACACCCTTTACACCCTTGACACCCTTGACACCCTTGACACCCTTGGCACCCTTGGCACCCTTGACACCCTTGACACCCTTGACACCATTGACATCCTTGACACCCTTGACACCCTTGGCACCCTTGACACCCTTGACACCCTTGGCACCCTTGACACCCTTGGCACCCTTGACACCCTTGACACCCTTGGCACCCTTGACACCCTTGGCACCCTGGGCACCCTTGACACCCTTGACACCCTTGACACCCTTGACACCCTTGGCACCCTTGGCACCCTTGGCACCCTTGACACCCTTGACACCCTTGACACCATTGACATTTTTGGCACCCTTGACACCCTTGGCACCCTTGACACCCTTGACACCCTTGACACCCTTGACACCCTTGACACTCTTCACACCCTTGAAACAGGGGACAGCCTTGACACTTGACACAGGGAACACCCTTGATGCAGAGACATCCTTGACACCCTTGACAAGAGGGACATCCTTGACACCCTTAACAAGAGGGACGCCCCTGACATAGGGACGTCCTTGATACCCTTGACACGAGGGACACCCTTGACACAAGGGCTTGACTCCCTTGACACGATTGACGCACCCTTGACACTCTTGTCACAGGGGACATTCATGACACCCTTGGCAAAGGGGACATCCTTGACACCCTTGACACTCTTGACACAAATACTTGACTCCCTTGACACGATAGAGGCACCCTTGACACTCTTGTCACAGGGGACATTCATGATACCCTTGACACAGGGGACATCCCTGACACCCTTGACACGAGGGATACCCTTGACACAAGGACTTGACTCCCTTGACACGATAGAGGCACCCTTGACACTCTTGTCACAGGGGACATTCATGACACCCTTGGCACAGGGGACATCCTTGACACCCTTGACATAGGGGACATCCTTGACACCCTTGACATGAGGGAGGCACCCTTGTCACGGGGACATCCTTGACACCCTTAATATCCTTGACAAGAGGACATCCTTGATTCACACACACAGTTCACGCAAACACACACGCAGAGTTCACACACACACACACACACACACACACACACACACACACACACACACACACACACACATGTGAGGAGCTCAACATGAGATTTAAGGAAGTATTTATAGTGGGAACTGGAAGGTCTCTGGGAGGACAGAACAGAGGGGAACACCAGCAAGGAATATACCAACAAGTGTTGGATGACAACTGAGGAGGAGGTGAAGAAGTTGCTAAAGGACATTGATACCTCAAAGGGTATTTGACTGGACATCTCCCTGTGGGTCCTTAGAGAGGGAGCAGAAATGCTGTGTGTGCCACTACCACAATCTTCAACACATCCCTTGAAACTGGGCAACTACCTGAGGTATGGAAGACTGCAAATGAAGTTCCCATTTTTAAAAAAGGAGATAGAAAAGACCCATTAAAATATACACCGGTGTCACAGACGTGTATAGTATGCAAAGTCATGGAGAAGATTATCAGGAGGAGAGTGCTCGAGCACCTGGAACGGAACAAGAGTATAAACGCCAACCAGCATGGATTTATGAAAGGCAAATCCTGCGTCACAAACGTTCTGGAGAGTTATGATAAAGTAACAGAAATAAGACACGAGAGAGAGGGATAGGTTGATTGCGTCTTCTTGGACTGCAAGAAGGCCTTCGACACAGTTCCTCACAAGAGATTAGTGCAGAAACTAGAGGATCAGACGCGTATAACAGGAAGGGCAATGCAATGGATCAGAGAATACCTGACAGAGAGGCAACAACGAGTCATGGTACGTGATGAGGTATCACAGTGGGCACCTGTGACGAGCGGGGTCCCACAGGGGTCAGTTCAAGGACCAGTGCTGTTTTTGGTATATGTGAATGACATGATGGAAGGGTTAGACTCAGAAGTGTCCCTGTTCGCAGATGATGTGAAGTTAATGAGGAGAATTAAATCATATGAGGAGCAGGCAGGACTTCAAAAAAGACCTGGACAGGCTGGACACGTGGTCCAACAACTGGCTTCTCGAATTTAACCCCGCCAAATACAAAGTCATGAAGATCTGGGATGGGCAAAGAAGACTGCAGACAGAGTATAGGCAAGGTGGCCAAAGACTGCAAACCTCGCTCAAGGAGAAAGATCTTGGGGTGAGTATAACACCGAGCACCTCTCCGGAAGCACATATCAACCAGATAACTGCTGCAGCATATGGACGCCTGGCAAACCTGAGAACAGCGTTCCGATACCTTAGCAAGGAATCGTTCAAGACACTGAACACCGTGTACGTCAGGCCCATACTGGAGTATGCAGCACCTGTTTGGAACCCACACTTGATCAAGCACGTCAAGAAATTAGAGAAAGTGCACAGGTTTGCGACAAGGTTAGTTCCAGAGCTAAGGGGAATGTCCTATGAAGAAAGGTTAAGGGAAATCGGCCTGACGACACTGGAGGACATGAGGGTTAAGGGAGCCATGATAACGACATACGAAATACTGCGTGGAATATACAAGGTAGACAGAGACAGGGTGTTCCAGAGAGGGGACACAGAAACAAGAGGTCACAATTGGAAGATGAAGACCCAGATAAGCCAAAGGGATGTTAAGATGTATTTCTTCAGTCATAGAGTAGTGAGGAAGTGGAATAGCCTAGCAGGTGAGGTAGTGGAGGCAGGAACCATACATAGCTTTAAGATGAGGTATGATAAAGCTCATGGAGCAGGGAGAGAGAGAGAGGACCTAGTAGCATTCAGTGAAGAGGCGGGGCCAGGAGCTGACTCTCAACCCCTGCAACCACAATTAGGTGAGTACACACACACACACACACTTAAACAAACAAACAAACGCGTACACACACCTCACACGCAAACATGCACACACACACGTACACACTGGGATATGCAGTGGGAGAATGAAAGGGTGAGGTCAGTCTTTGTATATGGGCTCCAGGAAGTCGAAGGGGAAACATATGAAGCAAGAAAACAAGGGGATAAAAAAGCAATTGAAAGCATCATGAAAGCAATAGAAGACGATATGACCCAGCTGGAAAATTTTCGGAGAATAGGGGGGTTTGTAAAAAAAAGAACCCGGCCAGTGAGAGTGACCTTCAAGGCAGAAGCGACTCGGACCAGGATCCTGCAGGAGAAAGCACGATTAAGGGACATGACGGCATACAGGAAGGTGTATCTCGACCGCGACAGAACACAAGAAGAAAGGAAGAAACTGAGAGAGATGGTACAAAGGCGAAAGGGAGGAAAGAGAGGGATGGAGAGGACAGACAGGAGATCCCAGACCCAGGAAGAAGATCAAATACAGCCTCCCTCAAAAACTTTCTATACAAGCCTCCCAACCAGGTCAACCCCAAATGCAACCAAACACTCTAAATCAAAACACCCATGCCACATCCAATGCCCCCACCCATACATTACAAACTTCACCCCCACAGCAACAACCCATAGTTCCTTACCAGGTCCCCCCACTTCCCCAACCCCAATATACTTCCCAGACCACAGTCTTAGAAAGAAGTTGAAGGTGTGGTATACAAATGCAGTGTGGAATAACAAACAAGTATGAGGAGTGGCACAAAGAATCAAAGAGACATCCCCAGCATAAATAGCACTCACAGAAACAAAACTCACCAGAATAATAACAGTTTTCAATCTTTCCATCCGGATATCAAATCCTCAGGAAAGACAGAGGGAGGAGAGGGGGAGGAGGAGTTGCCATGCTCATTTTAAAAACCCGTGAGGTTTTGAGAAAATGGAAGGAATGGATGGCCATGGGCGAAAGGGAAATACTTAGTAGGAAACAATCCAGTTGAGGGGACCCTAAGGTGGGTATTGCAGTTTAAAGTACAACCCACCACAGAACTGCAGGAGGCCAAGAGAAGAATACGATGAGAGCAACAGAGCAATGATCGACACACTAGCCGAGGTGGCCAGGAGAGCAACATGGGGTGAGCAAAGTTACTAGTTATGGGTGATTTCAATCACAAGGAGATTGACTGGGAAAACCCGGAGCCCCATGGGGGTCCCCAAACATGGGGAGCCAAGATGATGGATGTGGTACTGGAGAACCTCATGCATCAACATGTTAGAGACACTACGAGAGAGAGAGGAGAGGATGAACCCAAGGTTGGACCTTGTATTCACCATGAGTAGTTCGGACATTTGAGGGTATCATGTATGAAAGGCCCCCGGGAGCTAGTGATCATGTGGTTCTGTGCTTTCGACTACATAGTTGAGCTCCAAGTGGAGAGAGTAGCAGGAATAGGTGGGAAAAAACCAAACTACAAAAGGGGGAACTACTCAGGCATGAGGAACTTCCTTCAAGACATTCAGTGGGAGAGGGAAACTGACAGGAAAACCAGTACAAGAAATGATGGACTATGTAGCAACAAATGCAAGGAGGCAGAGGAGAGGTTTGTTCCCAAGGGAAACAGAAATAATGGGAAGAACAGAACGAGTCCTTGGTTCACCCAAAGGTGTAGGGAGGCAAAAACTAGGTGTACTAGAGAATGGAAAAGGTACAGAAGACAGAGAACTCAGGAAAATAAAGAAATCAGCCGAAGAGCCAGAAACGAATATGCACAGATAAGAAGGGAGGCTCAGAGACAATATGAAAATGACATAGCATCAAAAGTAAACACTGACCCGAAGCTGTTGTACAGCCACATCAGGAGGAAAACAACAGTCAAGGACCAGGTAATCAGACTGAGGAAGGGTGATGGGGAATTCACAAGAAACGACCGAGAGGTATGTCAGGAGCTCAACACAAGATTTAAAGAGGTATTTACTGTGGAAACCAGTAGGACTCCAAGAAATCAGAACAGGGGGGCACACCAGCAAGTGCTGGATGAGGTACATATAACCTAGGAGGAGACAGACATGAGGCACTAAACTACAGACCTGTATCACTAACGTGTATAGTATGCAAGGTCATGGAGAAGATCGTCAGGAGGAGAGTGGTGGGGCACCTGGAAAGAAACAAGTGTATAATTGACAACCAGCACGGTTTCAGGGAAGGAAAATCCTGTGTCACAAACCTACTAGAGTTTTATGACAAGGTGACAGAAGTAAGACAAGAGAGAGAGGGGTGGATCGACTGCGTATTTTTGGATTGCAAGAAGGCCTTCGACACAGTTCCTCACAAGAGGTTACTGCAAAAGCTAGAGGACCAGGCACACATAACAGGAAAGGCACTGCAATGGATCAGAGAATATCTGACAGGGAGGCAACAACGAGTCATGGTACGCGACGAGGTGTCAGAGTGGGCGCCTGTGACAAGCGGGGTTCCACAGGGGTCAGTCCTAGGACCTGTGCTGTTCTTGGTATACGTGAACTACGTAACGGAAGGGATAGACTCAGAAGTGTCCTTGTTTGCAGATGATGTGAAGTTAATGAGAAGAATCGAATCGGACGAGGATCAGGCAGGACTACAAAGAGACCTGGACAGGCTACAAGCCTGGTCCAGCAACTGGCTCCTTGAATTTAACCCTGCCAAATGCAAAGTCATGAAGATTGGGGAAGGGCAAAGAAGACCGCAGACACAATATAGTTTAGATGGCCAAAGACTGCAAACCTCACTCAAGGAAAAAGATCTGGGGATGAGTATAACACCGAGCATATCTCCTGAGGCGCAAATCAATCAGATAACTGCTGCAGCATACGGGCGCCTGGCAAACCTAAGGATAGCGTTCCGATACCTCAGTAAGGATTCGTTTAAGACTCTGTATACCATCTACGTCAGGCCCATACTGGAGTATGCAGCACCAGTTTGGAATCCACACCTAGTCAAGTACGTCAAGAAATTAGAGGAAGTGCAAAGGTTTGCAACAAGACTAGTCCCAGAGCTACGGGGATTGTCCTCTGAAGAAAGGTTGAGGGAAATCGGCCTGACGACACTGGAGGCCAGGAGGGTCAGGGGAGACATGATAACGACATATAAAATACTGCGCGAAATAGACGAGGTGGACAAAGACGGGATGTTCCAGAGATGGGACACAGACACAAGAGGTCACAATTGGAAGTTGAAGACTCAGATGAATCAAAGGGATGTTAGGAAGTATTTCTTCAGTCATAGAGTAGTCAGGCCATGGAATAGCCTAGAAAGTGATGTGGTGGAGGCAGGAACCATACATAGTTTTAAGGCGAGGTATGATAGAGCTCATGGGGCAGGGAGAGAGAGGACCTAGTAGCAATCAGTGAAGAGGCGGGGCCAGGAGCTGTGACTCGACCCCTGCAACCACAAATAGGTGAGTACAAATAGGTGAGTACACAAACAAATGCACACACACACACACACACACACACACACACACACACACACACACTCACACACACTCGATCGAAGGCCAGGCAGAACTACAAAGGGATCTGGACAGGCTGCAGACCTGGTCCAGCAATTGGCTCCTGGAGTTCAATCCCATCAAGTGCAAAGCCATGAAGATTGGGGAAGGGCAAAGAAGACCGCAGAAGGATTACAGTCTAGGGGGCCAGAGACTACAAACCTCACTCAAGGAAAGGAAAAAGATCTTGGGGCGAGTATAACACCAGGCACATCTCCTGAAGCGCACATCAACCAAATAACTGCTGCAGCATATGGGCGCCTAGCAAACCTCAGAACAGCATTCCGACATCTTAATAAGGAATCATTCAGGGCCCTGTACACCATGTACGTTAGGCCCATATTGGAGTATGCGGCACCAGTTTGGAACCCACACCTAGCCAAGCATGTAAAGAAACTAGAGAAAGTGCAAAGGTTTGCAACAAGACTAGTCCCAGAGCTAAGAGGTATGTCCTACGAGGAGAGGTTAAGGGAAATCAACCTGACGACACTGGAGGACAGGAGAGATAGGGGGGACATGATAACGACATACAAAATACTGAGAGGAATTGACAAGGTGGACAAAGACAAGATGTTCCAGAGATTGAACACAGTAACAAGGGGACACAGTTGGATGTTGAAGACACAGATGAATCACAGGGATGTTAGGAAGTATTTCTTCAGCCACAGAGTAGTCAGTAAGTAGAATAGCTTGGGAAGCGATGTACTGGAGGCAGGATCCATATATAGCTTTAAGCAGAGGTACGATAAAGCTCACGGTTCAGGGAGAGTGACCTAGTAGCGACCAGTGAAGAGGCGGAGCCAGAAGTTCGGACTCGACCCGTGCAACCTCAACTAGGTGAGTACAACTAGGTGAGTACACACACACACAAACAAACGCGCACACAAACACACACACACACACACACACACACACACACACACACACACACACACACACCTCATGCACCAACATGTTAAGGACACTACCAGAGTGAGAGGGGAGGATGAACCAGCAAGATTGGACCTTGTGTTCACCCTGGGCAGCTCAGATATTGAGGACATCAAGTATGAGAGTCCCCTAGGAGCTAGCGACCACGTGGTTCTGTGCTTTGAATACATAGTAGAACTGCAAGTGGAGAGAATAGCAGGAGTTGAATAGGAAAAGCCTGACTATAAAAGAGGGGACTACATAGGGCTGAAGAACTTCCTGCGGGAGGTCCAGTGGGACAGAGAACTGGCAGGAAAGCCAGTAAATGAAATGATGGAATATGTAACAACAAAATGCAAGGAGGCAGTGGAAAGGTTTATTCCCAAGGGCAACAGAAACAACGGGAAGACCAGAACAAAGCCCCTGGTTTACCCGACGGTTTTAAGGAGGCAAAAACAAAGTGCAATAGAGAATGGAAAAAGTACAGAAGGCAGAAAACGCACAAAAATAGGGAGATCAGCCCACAGAGCCGGGAATGAGTATGCACAGGTAAAGAGGGATGCCCAGGACAGTATGAAAAGGACATAGCATGAGATCAAGACTGACCCGAAACTGTTGTATACCCAATCAGGAGGAAGACAACAGTCAAAGACCAGGTGATCAGATTAAGGACAGAAGGTGGAAAAAACTCAAAGAAATGATCAGGAGGTAGTGAGGAGCTGAACAGGAGATTTAAGGAAGTTTTTACAGTAGAGACAGGAAGGGCTGTGGAAGACAGCACAGAAGGGAACATCAAGAGGGAATATACCAAAAGTGTTGGATGACATACGAACAACTGAGGAGGAGGTGAAGAAGCTCTTAAGTGACCTTGACACCTCAAAGGCGATGGGACCGGACAACATCTCCCCTGGGTCCTTAGAGAAGGAGCAGAGATGCTGTGCGTGCCTCTAACCACAATCTTTAACACATCCCTTGAAACTGGGCAACTACCTGAGAAATGGAAGACAGCTAATGTAGTCCCCATATTTAAGAAAGGAAACAGAAACGAGGCACTAAACTACAGCCCTGTGTCTCTGACATGTATTGTGTGCAAAGTCATGGAGAAGATTATCAGGAGGAGAGTGGTCGAACACCTGGAAAGGAACAAGATTATAAATGAAAACCAGCATGGGTTCATGGAAGGCAAATCTTGTATCACAAACCTCCTGGAGTTTTATAAAAAGGGTTTAACAGAAGTAAGACACGAGAGAGAGGGGTGGGTAGATTGCGTTTTCCTAGACTGCAGGAAGGCCTTTGACACAGTTCCCCACAAGGAGATTAGTGCAGAAGCTGGAGGATCAGGCGCACGTAAAAGGGGGGCACTGCAATGGAAAAGGGGAAATACCTGACAGGGGGCAGCAACGAGTCATGGTACGTGAAGAGGTATCACAGTGGGCGCCTGTTACGAGGGGGGGGGCCCCACAGGGTCAGTTCTAGGACCAGTGCTATTTTTGATATATGTGAACGACTTTGATGGAAGGAAATAGACTCTGAAGTGTCCCTGTTCGCAGAGGGACGTGAAGTTGATGAGAAGAATTAAATTGGACGAGGATGAGGCAGGACTGCAAAGAGACCTGGACAGGCTGGACATGTGGTCCAGCAACTGGCTTCTCGAATTCAATCCACCCAAATGCAAAGTCATGAAGATTGGGGAGGGGCAAAGAAGACCGCAGACAGAGTATAGGCTAGGTGGACAAAGACTACAGACCTCACTCAGGGAGAAAAAACCTTGGGGTGACCATAACACCGAGCACATCACCGGAGGCACACATCAACCAAATAACCGCTGCAGCATACGGGGGCCTGGCAAATTTGAGAATAGCGTTCCGATACCTTAATAAGGAATCGTTCAAGACACTGTACACTGTGTATGTTAGGCCCATACTGGAGTATGCAGCACCAGTCTGGAACCCACACCTGGTAAAGCACGTCAAGAAGTTAGAGAAAGTACAAAAGGTTGCAACAAGGCTAGTCCCAGAGCTCAGGGAATGTCGTACGAGGAAAGGTTAAGGGAAATCGGACTGACGACATTGGAGGACAGAAGGGTCAGGGAGACATGATAACGACATACAAGATACTGCGGGGAATAGACAAGGTGGAGAGAGATGGGGATGTTCCAGAGAGGGGACACAGGGACAAGGGGTCACAACTGGAAGCTGAAGACTCAGACGAGTCCGGGGGGACGTTAGGAAGTATTTCTTCAGTCATAGAGTTGTCAGCAAGGGGGAATAGCCTAGCAAGTGAAGTAGTGGAGGCGGGAAACCATACATAGTTTTAAGAAGAGGTATGCCCAAGCTCGGGAAGCAGAGAGGGAGAGGATCCAGTAGCGATCAGTGAAGAGGGGGGGCCCAGGAGCGGAGTCTGACCCCTGCAACCACAATTAGGTGAGTACAATTAGGTGAGTACACACACACACACACTCACAAAACACACTCACACACACTCACACCACAAAACACACACTCACACACACACACACAAAACACACACACCAACACTCACACACCCCACACACACACACACACACACACACACGCACACACACACACACACTCACACACACACACACACACACACACTCACACACTCACACACACACTCACACACACACACACACACACACCCCACACACACTCACACACACACACACATATGGGCGCCTAGCAAACCTCAGAACAGCATTCCGACATCTTAAAAAGGGAATCATTCAGGACCCTGTACACCGTGTAGTTAGGCCCATTTTGGGAGTATGCGGCACCAGTTTGGAACCCAAACCCTAGCCAAGCACGTAAAGAAACTAGAGAAAAGTGCAAAGGTTTGCAACAAGGACTATTTCCCAGAGCTAAGAGGTATGTCCTACGAGGAGGGGTTTTAAGGGAAATCAACCTGACGA